>CM053625.1:257615965-257643323 GCA_028646595.1 Phalanger gymnotis
TCATGCAGACAAAAACTCTCATTTTACAGATGAGGAAACAGATCCCCAGAGAAATTAAATGACTAGGCCAAAGCTGCATGTGTAGAAGTCATTTACTTTTCTTTGACTCAAAGATTGTTATACCTGAGAGCACACAGGTGTTAGCAAAGGGACCTACTTCAATCCCTCCTTCTTTTCCTCTCTTATTCTTATCATTTTTTATTTCTACCTGAAATAATCAGTGATCTTCTATCTTAGCAGAGACTTGTGAGTCTTGGTGGAAAATACTATATATAGATGTGTGGTTAACAGTTAAATTTCTATCAGTTATAGTATTTAGCTAATAAAGTGTCTTGGGTGTACATACAGGATTTGGGGGATGAAATAGCACTTATTATATTTATTCTGAGACTGTTTATTCCCTTATCAAATATTTAAGTGGCTTCCACTCCATAGTGTGATAGTTTAATATCTAAAAAACACAATAAGACATTAATGTAGGAGAATATTGATCTGACTCAATTGACCATTTGACTGGTATGGAGGGAAATGGCACCACAGTTACCAGACGTTGGACTTTTAAAAGTTGAAATATGCCACTCAGATTTCTTTTTAAATATTGTTAGATTTAAAAATGTAATCTGTCTGCTTTCTGAGGACCAGCATAAGTATGAAAAGGTTCACAATAGTAGATAATGGAAACTTTGGCCAATTAATTCTTGTCCCTTATCTCTGATTATTACCTCCAATTTATCCTGTATATAGCTTATTTGCACATAGTTGTTTGCATGCTGTCTCTCCCATTAGACTAAGATAATATTTGTTAACTGCTCAGCACAGTGCCTGGCACATAACAGATGCCTAATAAGTGCTTGTTCCCTTTCCTTCCCTTCCTTTCCTTGAGAGTATGGACTATCTTTTGACTTTCTTTACAACCCCAGTGTTTAGCAGTGTGCAGTACACAATAGCCACTTAATAAATGTTTATTGATTGACTGATAGAATAAAGAAAAAATATTAAAAATGATTGCAACACTCAGTTTCCTTTGCAGCACCACACTTTCCTTTTCTGTAATGATGATAGTAGAGCAGTAGTAATTTGGCCAGAGGGTGCTAGGGATCACCCATTATTCAGACTATAAGTATTAATGCAGAGGGTGGTAAGGTTCTTCTATGAGTTTCCCCTGGCAGGGCTAAGTCTTTTCTAATAGAGACAACATACTAAGGTCTTTGTCCTGGCACTGATGGTCCCTCCTCTTAAAGCTTTGAGCTTACCTTGTGTGGTGTAACTATTGGATATTTCATATTCCACTTGAAGATGGTTGATTGATTCATTTTATATTAACTTGTGCTACACTCTTGGATTTGGTCTTTAAAATGAGAGCTGGACATTTTCTATGGTAGCATACGATGAGAAACAAGGTAGGTGCACCCAAATTAGGGAATGGATAAACATATTATGGTATAGTAAGGCAATGGAATATCTCTGTATCATATGAAAAACTACATTTGAAAAATTCAGGGAAGCATGAGAAGACTTATATGAACTGAAGGAGAATAAAGTAATCAGAACCAGGAAAACAGTATTTGACTACAATAATGTAAAACACAAAAATGAGCAAACAATTAAACAAAAAATAACTGAATGCTATGTAATTATAATGATTAATCTAGGGTCCAGAGGATGGTAAGAAAATTTGCATCCTTACCTTCGTTTCAGACTTTGGGGCTTCCAGGTGCAGAATATTACATAGACTACCAGCTATAGTCAATATGTTGGTTAGTTTTGCTGAACTGCATTTTCTTTATCTCTTAAAGCTTTTGTTACAAGGGATGCCTTACTGTCAAGAGAGTAGACATATTTAGAAATTAATATAGCATAAAAACATAAGACAACTTTTTTTTCCTTTAAAAATAAGTCTGGAGAGGAAGAGACAAAAGAGATAATTAGAGCTGAGATGAACATAGCAAAACCTACCAGACACACAAAGCCTCTGGTTTCCTGAAAGGAAGTCTGGCCAGACATGTGGTTCATTGGTTCCTCTAGGGAACCATATGGCCTCAGAAAAAAAGGGAGAAAAAAGATGACCCCAGTGGTGATAATGGATAGAATCACTGGAGAAGCAGTGATCAATTAGGGATCCAGTGCAATAGTCTAGGAAAGAGGTTATATTCTCCTCGTATACAACTCTTGCATGACATCTTTTATAACATGACAGCTTTTCATTGCTCCTCAGGTGAACTGTAACTTTAATTCTTCGAAGACTATGGTATTGCATGACTGGAGGCCATACTGCATCACTAAAAGAATCTTGATGTTAAAATGATATGCCTTTGTTTCACAGCAAACCTGAGGGTCATTACATCACTGCACAGTTCCCCAGAGTCACTCCAACCTGCTTTCCTCCTGTTTTGTTCTGGGCTTAGCTTATTGTCCATTCAAGTGTCTGTCTGAGATCTATGTGCTGTTGAATGAGTGCAATGCTTTGTCTATTCAAGGGCATATCATACTCTGGACAATAGGCATTCATAATCTACTTTTATATTCATTTTTCCCAGTATGGATAGTTTGGCCAAGTTCTCTTGATCAATTACATATCTCATTTTGGACAAAATGATACAATCTGCACAATGGCTATTGTGTAAACGAAATACCTCCCCTTCTATGAGGATCATTCTTCCCCATGGACTCTGGGCTAAAAATCTTTTATAACTGTGGGAAACTCATTTGGCTAACATATTATTGAATACTTTATGGGATATTAGTAATGAGAAGGTCACTTGTTATAGCTTTCATGGAATCTTCAATGGTTTTGACACATTCATGTATTAGAAGAAAGCATTAAAAGTGGTATTCTACTTTATAGACCGTAAGTGCCCTAAAGGCAGAGACTATTTAATTTTTGTTTGTATCTTCAGCATCTAGAATGTAGTAGGTACTTAATAAATGTTTCTTGAATGAATAAATCCTATTATTTTTATAGTAAAAAAAAAAGCACAGTAGAATCTTGTGTTGTCTGGTCCTTTCATTCATCTGTGGAATTGGAAAGTTGTTGTCTGCTATAGAATATTATTTGTGAAAGCCTGCTTACCCTCCCCCAAAACTACATGAAGGATACATTTGCTAAGGATATAGGTTATTCTCGTAATGTTTTTGTAGAGTTGCCAAATAACTATATGAGTTAGTAGTTATTTTCTATAGAAGGTCCATTATTATCCCCAAGCATTTGATATTTCCCTGTTTTTCAGATATCTAGAGAATTGACCCCTTGAGACTAAAACTTCAGCATTGACCTCTTCTAGGTTTCCTTAACCCTATTTATACTTCCTTATAAAACATAATAAGAACTATAATATTAAAATCCAAATGCCACAAGTAGAGAAAATAATTCATTATAGAAACCTTTAAAGATCTTCTTTTTCAAATAGAAGTCCTTTTGTATTTTAGTCACCAGAAAGTGCTTAATATATGCTTCTGGTTAATTCCAGGGCAATTCTTTTCAGGGCTTCCCAATTCTTTTCCCAAGTCCTTCCCTCCTTGTTGCCCATTGCTTTAGAGCAAATGCTAGCTTAGAATGCAAAAAAAATCAACTTATCTTTATCAAGAGACAGAATCCATTATGAAAGTGAAGTTAGCCCCTAAAAAAAGGCTTAAAGGAAGCAGGAAACTCTGGAAGGTAAGAAATGCCAGGCAGCATTGAGGAAGAAAAGGGAGAAAATGGAGAGTGGATTAAATTTGCCACATCCCAGTGATGTCGTGGCAGACACATCAAACGAACAACAAATTCTGCTCAGGAAGATCAGTCCTTAAGCCAAACAATGTTTCAGTTCCTTGTGATTTTATTCAGTTTGAAGTAGCACTGCCCTTCACTTGGGATTGGCTTGTGGCTATTGGACACCTGCACCCTGGGCTCCCCTTCAAGGAACTTCAAAGTTGTCAGGGTTATTAGAACCCACCTCCCAAGATCCTTTAGTCCTCTTTTCTGGCAGGGCAAAATTACTTCCCATTAACCCCCTTGCCAATAAAAAAAAACTGCAATCACTTCATCCTCAGCAATCTAGTTTCATTCTAAAATGTCCATGGGATGAGTTGGCTCTCTCATCAAACTTTTTCATAATCTTGATTTTCTGTCAGCTGCTTCTTATTGTTTTATTAGGCAATACTACTCACCATTATTCTTAGTAAAATTTTTACAACTGTGTTTATATTCTAAAAGTAATGTTACCTTTGGCTGCCATATCTAAGACAATATCCCTAATATTCAAATTGGGTGGGAGTCCTGAATTCTAGAGGATTACATGTATGAGGTTCATGGAGATAAGAGGTCTCATCAAGATGATAGAAAATCCAATGGAGAGAAATGACTTCAGCTAAAGTAGGAGGGCTTGATTTTTCTGGCTCTGCACTATATTTGGGTCACTAGTCCAAGCCTGAGTAAGAGTGCTGATTGATGCAGAAAGAATAGCAGGGATGTTTGTCCTTTGCCGGAAGCTCTGAGTTGGTGGTGTTAGGGCCTGGAGAAGATCCAGAGTCTGACTTTTCTCTGGCACGGATGTACTACTCACCACCACCACCACCACCACCGCCACCCATACCCTCCTACTTTTGGATAGAATGTCCACAAAAACAGCAGCAGAAATGGCCTGAAGTTTCCACTGCTACAAAATCTGATCTCTCCCAAAGGTTTACCTTGATGTCAATTCCAAGAACAGTTCGAGGAACTAATGGTGATGTAAGAGGCAACTGGCTGAAAATAGGACTTGGGCAATTTCTAACTGCTGAGGCAAAGGGAGGCTTTGCCTTTGAACCCCAAAGGGGCAAGAGGCCAAGTGGATGATGGAGGAGAAGCCAAGTGAAAGAAGCCGAGGCTACCCTGAAGTAATCACAAAGGAATCTTTGAGGAGAGAAAATAACACTTGCTTAGGCATCCTTGAAAACAAACTCTACTGCTAGATATCTATCATTAAATTTCCCAGGGAATGTATGCTTCAGTTTCCCCAAGAATAATATGGGAGGATATCAGAGTGGTGCTATGGAAGGAGCCTTGAATTAGGAGTTAAATATACATGACTTCTAATGCTGAGTCTGCCACTAGTTCACTAGGCAAGCTTGAAAAAACTCCCTTTTTTGCTGCCTTGGGCCTTGCTACTTCATCCTTAACATGAGAAAGTGGGCTTGGATGATCACTAATGAACCTTCTACACCCAGTATTCTATGATCTACTTTTTAAAATACCCAATTTTTTCATCTCAAAATATTAAAATCTATGACATTTCCAAAGAGCTAGCCTACTTTCTTATTCCTTCCTGGGCACTACCACTTCAGCAAGAACACTAGCCATGTTTCACCTCACTTAGTGCCTGGAAATCTCTTTCCCTATTCCTCACCTGAAGCGACTCCCCCTGCCCTTTACAGCTAGCCTGTATGTTGTTATCCTCCATTACTATTAAAATGTAAGATCCCTGAGGGTAGAGATTATTTTGTTTGCTCATATTTGTAATTTCAGTACTTAACAGAGTGTCTGATACATAATAAGCACTTAATAAATTATCTACTTTTCCTTACAATATCATTCTTCTAACTTTACGAATGTAGTTAAAAGTCATGTACTAGATTGATTTTAAAAATATTAAGGCGAATTTCTCCTATGCCAACTTAACATGTGTGAATATTGAAATGAAACCTTTAATGATAATTTGCCTCTAAGTAACTCAGTTCAATTCACAAACATTTACTGAGGATCACAGTATAGTCTAATGAGCTCTGTATTTAGAATTAGAGGCCCTGTATTCAAATCCTATTTAAGTACTTCCTATGTATAAATGTGTGAATAGAGTTGCAAAAATGCTATTGTCTCTGTTGGCTATAATTTGCATCAATAACTTGTGTCTTCACCTATAACCCATTTATAACCCATTTATAATTTATGGATTTAGATTATTGTATGAGGTTCAGAGATATTAGGTGACTTACTTCACCATTGTCACAAGCCTAGTAATTTTCGGGGATGAGATTTTTACTCAGTTCTTTCTGATTCCAAATCCAGCATTATTCACATCACCTGCTGCTTCTATGTTGTTTCTAGCATCTCAAAAGCAAGTGAGTTCTTCTGCTTACCAGTGCCTCAGAAATTCATACAAGCAGAACAAAAGAAGTTTTTAGTTCTTTTGTTGTTGGGCCAGTTGAGCCTCATTATTCTCCCTTCCCCACCATTTGCAAGTTTCCACAGTCATCTGGGAAGCAGTTACACACAGGTGCTTCCTCCCCTATTTATCAGTGCTAGCTCACAATGATGATCCTTCCCCCACCCCTAATCCCTCACAGTTCCACGACTGGAGAATAGGAGCATATTTGACATTGCTCATATACTCTTAGCATACCAATAGCAAAAAAGATAGAAGTCTTTAGACTGATAAATGAAGAAAGCTTGGGTTTGCCTCACCTCAGTTCAGAGTCCTGAGACCCAAAGATTCATTCTTCAATCTTTTAAAGCCTGGGCAAAAATATGGTTTGTCTTGGGAACATTCCAGGCTACTGATTCCAGGGTATCCTAGAAAAGATGACATCTCACAATTAAACAGAGAGGTTTGTTTTCCAATAGGACTAAGGTCTGCAAAGATGGCAGACTTGTAGCAATCTCCCTCAGAGTTTCAGTGAATTATACTGAGTCTCACCCAGTTCCAATCTCTATGTATTGTCTGGAATCAATTAGAGATATTTTTTCCATCTTGGGCTGACAACTTCAGACATATATGCAATTTGGGGGAGGGAGGAGAGAAGGTCTGCTGTGCTGTTAACTATTTAAATGTTTAAAGTATTAAAGTTAATTGAGCTTAACATTCAGAGAATTGCAGGGAGGGCACATGTGTGGATGGATGGGACAGACACCTTCAAAGAGTTTAAAAGCATTCAGGAAGAAAAGCTTAATGCCTCTTGGTGCTTAATGCTTAATGGATGTCACTGCTAATAATTTTTTGACTTGATTCACAAAATAATAATAATAATAAAGAGCTCACATTTATGTCACACTGAACAGTTTATAAAGGTTTTTTTTCCTCAGCAGTTCTGTGAAACAGGAAGGACAAATATGAGGATACTCAATTTTACAGACGAAGGAACTGAGGGTCAGAGAAATTTAGTCAGTTAACCTACTAGCTCTACTCCATACTTCATTGTAGAATGGCTCTGTCCATGGAAGTAGTATATTATCTATCTATATATACTATATGTCATGTAAGGACTAGACCAGCTGAGTTTAGAAAGATTCATCACTACATTGGCCAGTGAGAAAAAAAAATGTTGTTTTCGTGGCCATAGCAATTGTCTACAGCTACCTAATATTGGAGGGATTGCAATTGTATCAGTGGAAAGTGTGGTATCATGGTAAGAGTACTAGTTCTGTAATCAGAATAACTGGATTCAAATATCTCCTCCAATATCTGCCTGTGTGATCTGGGGAAAATCACAACCTCCCTTGGCCTTAAATTTCTTCATTTTTGAAGTGAGGAAGTTAAATGGACTGGCTTCTAAAGATTCTCTGAGCTCTAGATGGATAATCCTACTCACGCTGAAGAAATTACATATTATCAAAGAGTTTTATTTTTTAATGATAATGGTTTTTGTTCAGTAACATTCATATGGCCAGTCATTTGCATCGTATTGCAGCTCTTGCTTGCTAGAAGGGCTCAGCAGGAGAATTAACTTAGAACTCACAAGTAGCAATTCAATACAAGTAACTATGAAGCGAGATTGATGGCGAGTGAAATATTTGTGGCTTGGAGTTTATTCCTTCTAAGGCTGTTTGTTAGATTGTAAGCTTCTTGAGAACAAGGATTGTTTAGACTTCCTTCCTTTATCCCCTTAGCATAGGACCCGATACATAATAGACAGTGAATGCTTTGTTGACTTGATTTTTGGATGTGCAATACATACAATATATGCACAGATAAGCAAACACAAGATAATTCAAGTAGCACATAGCATTATCTTGTATTTGCTTATCTGTGCATGTATTGTATTCTTCCCACCCCTAGAGTGATAGCTCATTGAGGGCAGGGACTGATTTTTTTATTTATCTTCGTACTTCTGGTACCGTAGAACACCTTGCACAAAATTGGTGCCTGCCAAATGCTTGTTGAATTGAAGGCAACATGAATTAATTACTTCAACACTCAAAAGGGCTAAGATTTATTTGGTATGGGGACTGTCCCCTCCGCCACCTAGACATACTGTAACATATTCATATCTTAGTAGATAGTCTTAGGTCGCTTAGGGCGCAATTAAAAAAAAAACCAAAATAACTTTGTGACCAACTTCCTGGTGATGATGATGATGATGATGGTGATGATGATGATGATAACAAGATGACTAACAGATCAACAACAGGCAATTACCTTTGGATTTGCCAGATGTAATCAAAAGTTGTTTAATTCCAGATGGGTCCACATGAAATGATTAAGATGCGTAAGTGGAATCAAAAGACCCTCCAAGGGCAATTCCTCTATAAACTCAGTCAAAAATGTCAGTAAAGAAGTGTCAAATAAATGGCTGTGAGGAGTTTATGTAGAAAATTTAGGAGCAGGTGTTTGCCACCAGAAGGGTTATCTTTAAGATGCCTGGATTTAGCTATCAATGTAGAGATTATGTAAGAACTGCAGATTGTAGATATTAAACACCTACTAAATATCTAGCAAGATCTAATCTAGTGGCTAAAACTAGACATCAGAATAACTGATCTTTTGTCAGCTGACATAAAAAAAACATCCATATTAAAAAACAGAGACCTCAAAACACTTCCAAGATAGTGACTAGACCTTGTTGTAGGAAACTCCTGGTGAGGAACTTTTACCAATAAAGGTTAGCACCTGCTCTTGAAGAGTAGTTCTGAGCCCTGGGAGATCAAGGCACTCGTCCAGGGACGCATAGCCAGAATGTGTCAGAGGCAGGGCTGAATTCAGCTTTTCCTGAGTTCAAGGTTAGCTCTCTATCAACTAAATCATAGTTCCTTTTTTGGACAACTCAATGAGTAAAATGTATTGAAACTAGACCAACAGAACTGTTACCCATAATTTCCCTGGCATACCACTGATTTATTAAAAACTCTTAAGAATAATTTTAGAAATAGATATCACCATCCCAAATATTCATGATCTCCAAGCTAATAAAATATCTTCAGAGCATAGAGATCTGCACATGAATATCAAAATAATATTGAAATAGGATGAGGTATCTATCATCCTTGACATCCTATCTTCTACTGCAGGGCTGTCCAACCTTAGGTTATCTTAGGGCTGCATTAAAATAAAATAATTATTCGAGGACCACACCCTGAATAAAAAATACAGTACACTAATAGAAAGTGGGGGAAAGTGCATCATCAATATGACAGGCGAAGGCACAAAGCACGAAAGCAAACAAAACAACAAAGCGACAACACAACAGTGTAAAAGGTGAATACAGACTAGTCTGCATCGTACAGATGGAACTCATCCCACAGATAGATTGAAAATTCTGTGCAATGTGTTCCATCTGTAATACTGCTTAAAAACACCAAAGAAATTTAACATCAATGAGATTATTTATTAGTGATGGAATTTAAAAAATCTAATATGCATTCCATGCAAATTATTATTTTATTTTTTCACTCATGAAAATTAAAACCCACAGGTAGGCCACATAAAATCACACTGCGGGCCGCATTCGGCCCACAGGCTGTATTTTGGACAGCCCTGTTCTACTAGAAGAGTCCTGTGGATATTTTTGGTGAGTTGATATTTACATTTTCCTTATATTCCAATGTTTTTATCCAACTATATAAAGTAGTTATTGTATCTTCTAGTTTATACAACATTGAGTCTTAAGAAATAATAGCATCTTAGGACTGAATCTATCTGGATCTGTTTGGGGAAAAAAGATAAGAAGCATGAGATAAGAGCTAACCTTTATATAACACTTTAAGGTTTGCAAAACGCTTTACAAATAGCATTTCTTTTGATCCTCACATCAACCTTGTCTGGCAGGTGCTGTTATTATCTTAGAGATGAAGAAATTGAGACTAAGCCAGATTAGATGATTTACCTAGGTTCCATAAACTTCTAAATGTCTGAGGTGGGATTTGAACTTAGGTCTTCTTGACTCAAAATCCAGGGTTCTATCCTAGATAGGATAGAACTGTTCTTTAAATAATAGACACATATTCTATCATCAGTCCATATTCGAAGCTTTTCCCATTTTGTAGAAGCTGCTGGTGCTTATGCTCCACTGTTGTACCTTTGGAGAACCAAGGGTCTCCTCCAGACTAAAATAAGGCAGTAGGTCATGGGAGGACTTCAATTGAGGGTGGGGTATTTGGGTTTAAAAATTAACATCTTCTATTCCAACTTCAATTAGTATAGCTTTGTACAAGCACACAAAATCACATATATGTGTAACTATATACATACACATATCTATGTGCATATACATATGTATATGCATACATATACATAATGTATTATGCAATATATTGACAGATACGTATGTGTATGAGTATGCATAGGCATGTACGTGTGTGTGCATAGGTATGTACTTGCACATATAGGTATGTGTGCCTGCATACACACATGTCTGCATGTATATGTGCACATGTGCACACATGTCATGTTGTTCACATATATATTTCATACATACACTATGTGTGTGTGTGTGTGTGTGTGTGTGTGTGTGTGTGTGTGTATGACATTTTCCTCCTCCCCCCAATACATGTTAGACATATTCTAAGGAAGGTATTTTTTCAGATTTATGAGTTTTTGGCAAAGCATTTCTCATTTTATTAAATAAACAAAAAAATACAACAAAACATGTTCACCAGTACAATTATAGACTTGAAAGTCATAGACAAAAAAGTGCTGGTAAGCTAGTATTGTCCTTTTTTTTCAGGAGACAGATATTATCCTTTCCTATATTCTCCCACACTGTATACTCAGTCATCTGTTGTGATGTCATGATGTCAAAGCATCTCTGGGCTTTGAGCTGAGAAAAGCGAACTTCAGTGTCATGATATTCATGATCATCCTTCTAGGAGGCAAATGATATTAATGCAGCAATACCTCACTCTTCCATCCTAAATTCAGTCATCTCAGCTGTGGAAACACACCCAAGAACCCATAGGTCTGAAAAACGCTTCTCATTGGCAACAGTAATAATTCACATTCAGATAATGCCTTAAGGTTTCGTTGTATTTTCTTCATAATGCTGTAAGGTAGGTCATAGTTTCACAGTTGGAAAGAATCTTTAGAGGTTTTCTAGTCCAGCCATATTGCTGATCAGAAAACTGAAGCCCAGAACGCTGAAATTACTTGGCTGAGTAAAATTAGAGGTTTAAAATTCAGAAAATGAGAGGCAGAGCTAGGATTTGAACTCGGGACTACCTCAAAATCTAGTGACCTTTCTACTGCACCAGGAAAATGGTACTAATGGGAATGTGCTGGAGACAGCACTTAACCAGCTTGACTATCTGGTTGTTAAACTTTCAGTGTGAGTATTTACATCTCGGATGTAATGCTACAAGCCAGGGCTTGATTTATTGTTTTGTTGACTGTCTAGATTTAAGAAAGTATAGATAATGCAGATTAAAATTAAGAGTTTGTGTGTATATTTTGGAGGAAGAGGGGGGAGAGGGAAAGAGCGAGAACAAACCTGATTGCTGTTAAACATTTACCGGCACACCCCAGATTACAGATTTTCTTATACCCTTTTTTAAAGATGAGGAAGCTGAGACTCTGACTTACCATTGATTGAATGGTTAATAAATAACTATGGTGGGATTTGAATCTAGATGTCCTAAATCCTAGCCCAGTTCTCTTTTCCTTATTAGACCATACTTCTTCTTATAGCTGTCAGCCCATTTACTGGAGCCCCGGCATTTTGTTAATTATAAAGTCCTCATCTATTTATGGAGAGTTCAAACAAGTTCAGTTATCTGGTTTCCAAGCCTACAGTGAATTAGAAACAAGATTTTTAAAAAAGAGAGAGACGCTTTGGGCAGATACATTGACAACAGCAAGAAGTGACAGCAAGGTAGGAGGGAAAACAATTACAAAGGTGGAGAAGTCTGGGTCATTTATAGGGGCAAATAGTCCCATACATTTCAACAGTTCTAATCAATCAATCAAGAAGTCTTTATTGAGTATCGACTATGTGCCAAGCACTGTGCTAGGTTGTGAAGATACAAGTACAGAATCAGACGGCTCCAGCCCTCAAGGAGCTGGAATGAAGCTGGGGAAATACAACATGTTTACAGATTAAGTAGATAATACATACATTAAAATGATGCACAGTGATTCAGGTGGAGGTACAAACAACTAGGGGCATCAACAAAGGCATCCTGAAAGAGGTAGCAGTTAAGTTTGCCTATTGCATTTTTATTTACATTCCTAATGATGATCCTCAATTGATTTTTAAAACATCAATTTAACAAGGACTGTGATTTTGTCAGTGTGGGAACTTCTTCCACTGAAGCAAATTGCAACCTGCCTATAATTTCAAATCTCAGAAAGATTTCTACAGCTTCATAAAATTAAGTGACTTACCCAGGGTCACAAAGCTAGGAAGTGTCAGAGGTAGGTCAAAACCCAGGTTCTCCCGATTCCAAGTTCAGCGCCCCATTCTTTAATTTGTGATCCCTCTCTTTTTTTTCTAAAAAATGTTAATATGCTTAGTATACTCTGCTTAAAAAGTCTGAGAAGCATGAAACAGTTTTAGAAAGATCATCGTCTAAAGTGGATAAAGGTTGGTTTTAAAGTCATATGCCTTCAGTTATTTGAAAAGCTTTGCTCTCCTGAAGGGATCCCTTGTCCTCTAAGATCTCCCTATGAGCCTTTGTTTTGTATTTTATATATTTCAAAACACCTTAGTAGGGAGATTTCAAGCAATTAGATTAGCAGTAGGTAGTACTTTCCTTGCTCATCTTTATTTACAAAGAAAAGCTTGATTGTGATACGTTTAAAAAGAGAGGCCCATGGCTGACCCATTTTTTTTCTATACCAGATAGCTGCAAGGCTGGGTCCTACATTCCTTCTTCTGCCCATGTCCCTGTCCCAGTCTCCATCCAGCTACCTTCTTTTCCACAAGCATGTAAAGGATTCATCCTGTCTCCCAGCCCCCTCCTGTTACCTGGAGGGGAGCACCGCATGCCTCACCTCGTTGGTTATCATTATTATGTCATCCAGATCAATCATTGGGAGCCCATGCAGTTGTAAATGCTGCTTTGATCATTCGTTCCACTTGGTTAGTATTGATCAGATCCAGTGCACCACTAATCTGAAACAGTCCCCTTCTCAAAGGAAGGCATCCTGGTGACCAAGCAGAGTGACCACATTGTTTGGTTTTTAAATTATTCCCTTCTCAAGCTTCTGATAACCATGGCAAGGCAGACAGTTCAGAAATCCAGGGGGCCACTTATTATTGAAGGGGAAAGAGGGAGGTCTCAGGGGGTCTGAGAAGACACATGGCTTCCTCACCATGCTTAACAAATAAATGGACAAAGGGATTCCCTATACCCTCTAAATGATAAATGTTGGCGTGGTCAAAAGGAATGATCTGAGTGACATGTACACAGAGGATGTGGATGGCCCCAGGCATACTCAAGCTTATGCCTACGGAGACTGGAAATCAGAAGTGATCTGGCTTCACTCCATTTGTCATTTAGTGATAAGCTGTGTGAACTTAAGCAGGTCTTTTGACCTCCATGAGCCTCAATTTCTTTATCCGTGAAATGGATCTGATCATTCCATTTCTCTAAGACTCTGTGTCACTCCATGTTCCAGGCTCTAGAGTAAGACAGCCTCTTTAGCCATGTCGTATTGTGGAAATTCTAGGTTCCAATAGCAAGATGAAGGTAAACTCAATCCTGCTAAGTGCTCCTTTTCATAAAAAGAATTTTCCGCCAAGGCAGTTGGAGTATGGTTTTCATGGTCCAATGGACTTGTTCTACATACTTCAGGGTTGTAAAGGGCATAGGAGACAATGTGTGTAAAGTGTTTTGGAGCTGGACCATGTTATGGAAAGACTAGCTTTCTTTGCACTTGCTAGGGAAAATCTCTTTCACTACTCAACATACCTAGCCGTAATAATAGGAATAACCAACATTTTTATAGGGCTTTAAATAGGCAGTTTGATGTAATAATTGAAGAAACTTCCTTGAAGTCAACGATCTAGGTTCCAGTCTTGCCATACAAGCTAGCTGTGTCACCCTGGGCAATTTACTCAATTTCTCAGTGATCTAAGCCAGCGGTTCTCAAAATTTTAATCTCAGGACTCCTAATATACTCTTTTTTTTCAGGCTATCAGGATTAAGTAACTTGCCTAGGGTCACACAGCTGGTCAGTGTCTGAGGCTGGATTTGAACTCTGATGCTCCTGACTCCTGGGCCAGTGCTCTATCCACTACACCACCTAGGTGCCCCCTAATACACCGTTTAAAAATTATTGAGGACCTCCAAATAAGTTTTTATGTGATGATAGCAATTGATGTTTGCTGTATTAAAATTAATGTGGTTTGGTATTATTATGAAAGTAGTTTTGACCTTGCAGATCCCATGAAAGGGTCTTGGGAGACCCTTAGAGGTCCTTGGATCATATTTTGACAACTGTTATTCAAGGCAGCTCTTTAACTTGCAGAAAAGTTGCTGATCCACAGGAGTGTAGGTAATTTCCACAACAGTTTGCCTATGTTGATGAACCCACAGGTCTGAAGCAAACAAACTAATAAAAAAGGGGTGGATGTCATAGTTAGATACATTAGGTCATTAGATCCTCAAAAAGTAGGTGCTACAGGTATTATTATCCTCATTCTGCAGATAATTAAACTTGGGTTCACAGAGATTAAATGATAGTTTATTAATTGGCACAGGCAAGATTTGAATGCTGGTCTCCCCTTACTCCTCACATTTATGACTTTTTCACTGATCCCCTGGCTCTAGGAAAAATGGTGAGGTAAATGGATGTCTTTGGCACCCAGTTCTCTCCTTTTTGATTCCCTTTTCCCCCCTCAATTGAACTATTCCTTGACTCATGCAGCCAGTGCCTTCCTGTGGCTCTCCAGTCATAGGAGAAAAAATCTAAGATATTAACCTCTTAATGCATTGTCTTCAGTTTTTTAGGGGTACAATATAGGAAACAAAGATTGTGATGCCTTTTGCAAGTTTTACTTTGTTACCCTTAAATAAGCATTCTTTGCAATGAATTTCTCTTAGAACCAAAAATAATGCCAAAAATAAACTGATAATTTCAATCCTTTTACTAATACTGAGATCTGTAAAACTCAATGTACTTCTCATTTGGCCTTTGGTGTCAGGAAGCATAGAAATAAAATAAATGTGTAAGTATGGTAATCAACAAATTCACACCAAATACCTGTTGATTAATATCTCTTTCCCTGTTCCTTTTAACTGGTTTTAGTTGGATTTTTGTTTTTAGTTGTTTTGCTTTCATATATTTGAATCTATTAACAATCCTAATCCTTTTTGAAAGTAGATGGAGTAGACACTTAAAAAAATAAACCAACTCATAATACTTTTGTTAATGGCTGATAACAGCTTAATGCATTTGCCCACTATGGACACTGTTTACATTTTTAAAGAGAAAGCTAGAAGAAGGCAACACTTTAAGCCAAAGAAATGACTCTCTAGTGGTGGGATTTGGCATGATGGCCAAAGATGATCTTAAGGCAGATAACTGATTCAGAGAGAAGTCTTTAAGTCATGTTGCCTAGTCCTCATAAGCATCGCTCTAGATTTGTCTTGGGTAATACACATCCCTATGTAAAGAGGAGACATGGCAGAGTGGAAAGTATGCTGGTTTTCTTTTCAGGAAGACCTGAATTTAAATCCTGCCTTCGATGCTAACTGTGGGATCCTGGGCAAATTGCTTACCCTCTCTGAGCCTTCTGTAAAACTGAAAGAATACCTTTGAATGCTTGTTGAAAGGCTTAAATGAAGTAGAGTATGTGAAACACTTTCCAAGTTTAAATAATACATAATACCAGTTATTCTTCTTCGTGTATATCTCATTTATAGCATTATTATGTACATACCACTTATATCCCATCAACGGACCATTATTCAGGGGGAGGGGGATGGAGATGTCTTTTTATTTGTTCACAAAAGCAAATGATACGCAGTAGCATCCCCTTTTCTCCACTTTGAGAAGTCTCAAATTTATTCCCTCTAAATTCTTAAGTCTGTCTTAGCTTTCAGCGGCAGCATAGTAAAGTTGAAGGAGATGATTAAAATGAACTCTTATTATTTATTTAAGGGAGAAATGTAAACTTTCTAAAGCAATTTCTATTATCCTTTATGTAAAAGGAGGAAAGGATAAAAAGTCCATATGAATGAGTGAATCATCTCTGTCTGTTGTCTCACCCCTAGTCTATCTCAGAAGCTTCAGTGTGAAATAACCTTGTTCAAGCATGCTTTTTGATCTAAAGAAAAAAAAATATGGATTTTTTTTTCAGTAAAGCGGAATAGGTTTTAATCTAGTAATTGAATTTAGTTCTATTTAGTCTGGTTTGATGGGGGTAGATCTATCGTTGTGGAGGAAGAATTGACATAGTTTAATACTTAACAGATGGATAGAAAACAAAAAGTTAAAAAGATAAGCATATCAGGGAGGTTACAGACTGCTGTGGGCCAATGGGAAAATGACTTTTTTTTTCAAATGTTAGCTTTAAGCTAATTGATTTGTCCCTATTTCTGTAGTAGGTACAGTGTTCAATGGGTTTCCTAACTGTCAAATTGGGTACAAGTACAGACTTTGCCCCAAACTAGTTATGTAACCATCTATAAGTCATTTTTACCTCTGTGGTTTTTAGGTTCTCCACCTATAAAATGAGGTCATTGGACTATGTAGAATTTTTTTTGAAACATTTTCCCCAATTAATAAGCATGTATTTTCTCTCCCTCCTACCTCTTCTCATATTAGAAATAAGAAGAAAAACAAGTCTTTGCAACAAAAATGGATGGTCAAGCAAAATACAGGCCTTGTCCAAAAATATCTCATTCTGCATCTTAGGAAGTGGGTAGCATGCTTCATTATTGGTCCTCATGCTAAGGTCCCTTCCAATTCTATAATTCAAATTGATAGAATCATTGGTCTAAGTGAAAGGACCTTAAAGCAGAAGTGTGCTGGAGCCAGGTCTTACTGGCTCCTCAGAGTTGGTTGTTAAATTTTCATTGTGAGTGTTTACACCTTAGAAATTGCTGCACATCAGAGTTTGATTTATTGTTTTATGGATTATACCAATGTAAGAAAGTGGGAGAAAATATCAATGATGCAGATTAAACTTAAAAATGTGCCAGGCACACTTCCTTCTCCCCCAGAGGTGATTATTAAACATTTATCAGAACAGCTTTACCTCAGGGCCTATCTAGCCCAACCTTCTCATTTTACAGATGAGGAAATTGAGGTCCAGAGGTGTTAGGTGATTTGCGCAAGCTCTCACTGGTGGTAAACATGACTTAACACCAGTGAGAAAACTAGATGACAAATAGAATTCTTGATTTAAACATGGCAGCCAAGCAAAATGTACTGCAAAAGAGAACTTAATGAATGTTTGCTAAATTGAATGAGGAAGTGGGAACAATGAAATATTGGTTAAGCAACTGGTCTTGAATATCATTCAGTCTCCCATCAGGATTGGTGGGGCTCACTTATTCCTCTGCTTTTTGTGTGTTGAGCCCAAGTTGTTACCTGTTCTCAGACTGCATTTCCATAGGGCACAGGACAGAGGATACAGTGTTGAGCTAACAACCAGAAAGGCTCGTCCTGGTATGAGAAGCTTAAGACAAAGCTCTGTTTAAAAAAAAAAGAAGAAAGCTTACATTATCATTGGGAGACATAAGACAAACACACACAAAGCAGTAAAATGACAACATAAGTAACCAACTGATAAAAATGAGTGGTAGAAATAATTGGTGCTAAAAGTCTCCTAGAACTATCAAATCTTATAGGTGTAAAAGACATTAGGAGGTATCTGTTCCCACTTTTCACACAGTTCAGGAGTTTCCACTATAATGTCTCTTCCTGGTTGGTCACCCAGGCTGTGCTTGTATATGTTGAGTGGTAAGACTCTTATTACTTCACAAAGTAATCCATCCTATAATTAGATTCTCCATTATATTGAACACAAACCTGCCTCTACATCTCATTCTCTGGATCTAGGTCAAATTCAGAGTGAGTAACACAAATTAAACCCAATCCTACATCCCTTTACTATTTTGCAGTTATTTTGAAAGAGTATTCCAGGTTAAGGATCTCCAATTTAAAACTTCTTCAAATTAAATGGTTTTTAGACACCTTCACTGTTTTTTTAACATACAACATTAGAAACTCCTAAGTTTATGTCCATCTTAAAATGTGTTGTCTAAAATTAAAATATGGTAACCCTAATAGAGTCCGACACACACTGAAGGCTGAATCTATGTAATATGTTTCTAACGCATCTTGAATTTGCATTATCTTTTGTGATCTTATCATATTGTTTGCTCCTATTAATCTTGTGGTTAAAGAAAATTCTTATATCTCGTTATCATGGTCGTCATAGCTAGCATTTCTATGGTACTTTAAAGATTACATTGTGCCCTGCATATTATCTCATTTGAGCCTCACAACAACCATGGGAGGCAGGTGTTATCACTACCATCATTAACAAAAGAGGAAACAGAGACTCAGAAAGGATTAGTGATTTATTCAGGGTCACACAGCTAGCAAATATCCAAAGCAGAATTTGAACTCTGGTCTTCCTGACTAGGACTCTACTGTTTTTCTCCTCTGTACCACCTAGCTATTTTAAAACAAGATTTTCCTCAACTGATTGTTTGAACCTAAGTATGGAACTTTTATTCTATTAAATTTAATCTTCTGGACTTTGGTCCATAGGATCATAGATTTAGTGCTTACAAGTCAGGTAGGTCAGCGGTGAAAAATTCAAACAGAAACAGACCTCTGTGGGCCACATATTGACTTAGAAAACCACAAATTAACATTATCTGTGTTGTGTTGTATTTTCATTTATTTTGTTATGCATTTCCCAATTACATTTTAATTTGGTTCTTGGCGGTACTTCAGAATTTTGTGGTTTGAGGCCAGTCGACTTGGAGTTTGCCACCCCTGATGTGGGCCAACTCTTTCTTTCATGATGAGAAATCTGAGGCAGAGACAGGCAACACAAGTACTAAAGGGAATGAGAATTCAAACCCAGATCTTCTGACCCAAAATCTTGTACTCTTTCCCGACTCCACCATCATGCCAGTCTATGATAATGTCTTGGAATCTTAATCACCAAGCATTAGTTAAGCGTATACTATGTGCTGGGTACTATACTAGGTACTGGGGATAGATACAAATACAATAAATAAACCAATACCCAGTCACAAGAAACTTATGTTCTAATAAGTATATGCAGAATGAATATAATGAGAATAAATGCAAGTGAGTCCAAAATAATTTAAATACAAGGCAAGTTTGCACTGGAAGTTAAAGAAAGGCTTTAAGAAGAAGGTGGTATATCCAGAGAAAGAAATATTGAGTCTGAATGCAGATCTTTTTTGCTCTCTTTTGTTTTGTTTTGTTTTTTCTTTCTCATGTTTCTTCCCATTCATTCTAATTCTTCTGTACAACATGACTAATGTTAAAATATATTTAATAAGAATGTATATGTAGAGCCTGTATCTGATTGGACGCCATTTTGGGGAGGGAGGGAAGGGAGGGAGGGGGAGAAAATTTAAAACTTATGGAAGTGAATGTTGAAAACCAAAAATAAATAAATTTTCTCAATAAAGAAGAAGGTGGTATTTGAGCTATATCTTGAAGAGATAGAGGGATTTGAGGGATTTGAGGAGGTGAAGAGGAGATTCATCCTAGTCATAAGGGAAAACTGGTTCAAAGGTGTGGAGATGGCAGATGAAATGTCATGTGTGAGGAACAGAAAGAAGGCTAGTCTGGCTTAATCCTAGGATGGGAGATGGGAGGGAATATCCAGTGAAACTGGAAACATATATGAGAACAAGGTTGAGAAAGGGCTTTCAAAGCTAAATGGATTTTATACTACATTCACAAGGCGATAGGGAGCCTCTGGAGTTGAGTATGAGTGTAATATGGTCAGATATTCACTTATGGAAAATTACTTTGGCAGCAGTGTATAGGACGGAGTGAAGTGGGGTGAGTAGAGTCAGGGAGACCAATTAAGAGGCCATTGCAATAATCTAGGCTAGAACTGATGGGAACCTGAATTAAAGAGGCAGCTACGTGAGGAAAAAGAAAAGGCTGGACAATTTTGTGGAGGTAGAAACAACTGGTGGGGTAGGTGTGGTGAGAGAGAATGAGCAATTGAGGAGAACATCTACCAAAATAATTCAGATATCCATTTTATTAGGCATCTCTCACAGCTCTGTGTTATCTTCACACTTAATAAACATGAATTCCACTTGCTTTGTCTACATACTTGCTTTAAAAAGTGCTCAATTGATAACAGCTATGGCTTAAATTTGTATAGCACTTTTTAATTACAAAACACTTGAGATGCGATATCTCATCTGATTCTCAGAACGACCCAATGTGTAGGTAATGCAAGTATTTTTATTGCCATTTTATGGGCAAGCAAATGGAGGTTAAGTGACTGGCCCAAGGTCATACAATTGTGGAGACTGAGACTTGAACATAGACCTTTTGGCTCCTAATCTATCCAGCAAGCTTTCCTCTCCCCGACACTGCCTGAGTTCTTCACATTCAATTCAACTTAGTCGATTTGTGAACACAGTAAACAATATGTAGGTCTCTGTGATAGGCGCAAGAAATATGAAAATTAAAAATAGGATAGGCACTGCCCTTGAGGCATTTAGTAAGGGGGAAAGAAACATATCAAATAATTATAGGATGGCATATGATGAATTAATTCCCAAGGCAAATCACAGAGGCATAAATACGAGGAGAGGATTGCCTCTAGAGGGGAAAGTGAGGATCTGAGGTGATGCAGAACTAGGGATTTAGATTGGTGGTTCCTTCACACAGAAGCAATTGTGAAAATGAGCGAGATCTCCAAGGGAGAGAAGATAGAAAAAAAAAAGAGATACATAGTCTTGGGGATATTCATACTTAGGCAGTTGGTGGAGGAAGAAGAATCAGAGAAAGGGGCTGAGGAAGAAAAATCAAACTAGTTAGGTGGAGCACCCAACGGGAGTCATGTTGGAGAAGCCATTTTACAGATAGAATACTAAGAAGGGTGAATTGGCCAAATACAGTCTCAGATGCTAAAGAAGGGTCAAGGAGAATGGGGGCTATGAAATAACCATTGAATTTAGCAATTACGAGGTGACTGATAGCCTCAGTAAAAGCAGTTTGGGTATCATGAAAGGGAGAGAAGACAAAATATGAGGGTTTGGTTGGCAAGTAGTGAGTGTTATAAAAAAGGGGAGACAGCATAATAGTTTAAAATAATAGTTAATAGTTATACAGAACTTTAAGTTTTGCAAAGCACTTTACAAATTTTATATCATTTGATCCTTACAACCACCCGGGGAGGTAGGTGCTATTATTATCCCCACTGTAGAGATGAGGAAGCTAAAGAAGACAGAAGTAACTGACAACCAGGGTCACTCAACTAATAAGTACCTGAGATTGCATTTTAACTCAAAAATTCCTGATTCCAGGATCCAGTGTTTTATCCACTGTACCACTTAGCCATCTCACGCATAGATTCCTCTTTCTACAAGTATAGAAACGAACTCTTTATCTCAATGAATGGAGGAAAAAAAACCACTTTCAGGTGATAAGGCTTATTTGAAGACAAAGACAAGCCAATGGAAAAGTTTATGGTGGGAGTAAATAGACTGCAACACCTTACAAATGAGCAAATGTTCAAGAGAAGCATCATAAAAGCGTCATCAAAAATATTCAAATACACAAAAGAAGATGGTCTGTGATCTGATACATATGAATATTGTCTTTAGCAATGTATATCATGACCCATCCATGCCTTACCATTTTGTGCAATGCTTATCAATTTCTTACTATAAGTCTGCTACAGGAATTATGATATTTTTAAAATATGGCATTATGATAAGGCCTTCCTCAAGTTCTCCTGATAATCCTGACCATTTCAATGAAGCACATAGACATTCCATCAGCTATTGCCTCACTCTTTGTGGTATGACCAACCCATTTTCTGTTTGTCTTGTACATCTCTTGGACAGCATCCTTTATACAAGATGTGTCAAACTTAAGGCATCAGGCCACCACACTCCCAAGTGACCCCAACTAGATTCAAATGTAATTGGGAAATATTTAACAAAATAAAGATACAATAAAATATAGATTATGTTAATGTGTGGTTTTCTAAATCAAAATAGGGGCACAGGGATCTTTTTCTATTTGAGTCTGACACTACTACTTTACAATATTTCTCTTTTTTTAATTCTTTATGTGTAATTAGTTACCACCCACTCACACCTGCCATGTGCATCTCCATTGCCACTTGAGTAATCTTAAAACTGCAGCTCTGCAGAGTTGGTATTGTACCATGACTCAAAGCAACAGAATTCCACCCACAAGGATATTGACATGAAAAAGAAGGGCTTTTGAAGCAGAGAAAAGATTGGGGTCATGAAGAATTTTACATTTTCCAACAGGCAAATGATCCCTATGTCCATCCCACATTCAACTCTGGGACCAACTCATTTTCTTGGAATGTACAGAGAGTCACTCTCTTACCTAAAGATGCAGATCAGGTACCACCTTCTACATAAGTCTTTTTTTCCAATCCTCCCACTTGCTAGTGCCCTTCCTCTCAAACTGTCTTATGTTTTTATTTGTATTTATAACTTTAAATTTATGCTGCACATGTTTTATATGTACTTTCCGTTTCTTCCATTAGAATATAAGCTCATTGTGAGCAGGAATTCACACCTTGTATTTGTATTCTCAGTACATGGAATAATGCCTGACACATATTAGGTGCTCAACAAAAACTTGTTAATTGATTGATTACTTTCCTTTGAAATATAATCAGTTTCATTGTTGTGATACCATTCATTGCTTACTATGTCCTTCTAATTCTTCTCATGCATAAAATATTCAAGCTGTGTGGGCATAAGAAGGCTTTGTAACTTACAAATCATTAGCTACTCTCATTTCTTACTCCTTATCCACTATTTCCAACATATTTATTTCCATCATCACTTATAGGCCCACCTTGGCATTAAAGTCACCAAATATCATTGTATACAGTGGCATAATTGATTAAATTTGAAAGGTTTTATTAAGTTCTTCATAGAATTTTTCTACTTCTTTGTCCTCTGTAACAGATATTGGCATACATGCTGACATTTTGACAGAACAAAACAAAAACTTATGAGTACTGCATTGTGAAATGACAAAATATCCTGTCATATAATGTTTCATATTGTCTTTGGATTCACAACAAAACCAACTTCACCAACTTGTTTATTTTTCTCAACAAGGACAGCCTGTGAAACATACTTCTATTTAGATATAACTTTCTTTTGCCTTCAGGATTCATTTACATTAATTGCTTGCTTTGATTTAAGTTTTATTAGTATATCCATTCATTAGTCACTGGACAAAGATCACATATATAGAGTACCAATAGCTAATTTAATATTTATAGAAGATTTTTAAAACTCTGTGATTTTTAACACCCTCTGCTATTTTTTTCCTACTACTTGACAGTAGCCACTGCAGAAATATATCAAGGACCACACAGGACTGAGGTCATTTTGTATTTCCCCCTTTTTCTTGGCTTATAATGACTACAGAATTCATCACAATGAAGCCAGTCCATTGGTAAGATCCAGTCCATACTTAGCTAATCTGGTCCTTAAAAGTAAACACAGCTGGTTTCCAGGAAGCCTTCCTAACCTGATTAAACTGGGTAGAACACACTCTCTGTTGGTATAGCATTTGAGAACCCAAGGTCACCTCCATGTATCAATGAGGCATCAGAATGGGAATTTGTGAAGGTAGAAAATTGCATGACCAGAAAGAAAGATGAACTGTATGACTAGGAAGAAAAAAAAAAACTGATGGTCACATAGCAAGAGCAATGGAAAACTGAGTAACAGCTCATGTGTTCCCTGTTTAATGTCAAGAGCTCTAAAGGAAAAGACCCAATATATTGGGCAGAATCCCTATGGCAGATTTATGGGATTGTATGAATAAGAGTCCTAGAAGATGGGCAGATATGGACGGATTTGTGACGTGCCTCATTGGAGGGTATAACACATTGGTGAAAGGCCAGTCAGTACTCAAAGAAATTCAGAGAAAGAGGAAAGGGCCCTTTATGTACAAAAATATTTATAGCAGTTCTTTTTGTAGCAGTGAAGAAAATGGACACTAAAGGGAACATATCTTAATTGAGGAATGATTGAATAATTTATGGTATATGAATGTGAAGGAATACAATTGTGCTGTAAAAAATGAGGAAGTAGATGATTTCAAAGAAACATGGACAGTCTTCTATGAACTGATGCAAAGTGAAATAAGCAGAAACAGAACAATTTTTACTATAACATTAATATTATAAAAATGAAGAATTTTGAGTTTTAGATATTGAAGAGGAGTGAAATTAGAACAATTCATATAATATCAATAATGCTGTGAGAGCTATCAACTTTGAAAGCTATACCAACTATGAATGAAGCATAGATATTTTTGTATTGCAGCCATTGAGTGATTTTGTTTTGCTTGGCCAAGAATAATTATATAATTTTTTTTTATTTCTCAATGGAGTAAAGAATGGAAGGGAGAGAAAATAGATTTCTGTTAATTAAAAAAAAACAAAGTGGGGAATGATGTAGATATGAACTGTTGAATGAACTTTCAGATGAGGTGCTTATAGTATTCATTTTACTTTACTATTTTACTATCTTACAAGATACCTCTTAAAAAGGGGTAATAATCTGTAAAAAAACTGTATTGTAAAAACAAAACATGTCAAGACAACTTTGAAGAAAAAACAAAAAAAAAGGAATGGAAGCACCATGAAGACAGGAACCATGTTTTTATCTTTCTTTGTAGCCCCAGCATTTAGTACCATGCCTGGCACAGAGTAAGCATTTAGTGAATGCTTCTCGATAGAGAAAAGAAAATTAGTATTCGAGTGGCTTATATTGTCCAGAGAAGGGATTCTTGTGTCCTGTATAAAAAGAATGCAGTAATTTAGCTAAGTATATACATTTATTCTCTTTAAAATAAAGAGATAGATCTCTATTTACTTAGCATGTAAATGCCAGTTGGTTTATATGTTATACTTTGTGCCTTGAATTTGGAGCCTTGGAGGCTTCTTTTTTGTTACTATTTCCTTCTTTATCCCCTCATTTCATTTAATAAGCATTTACTAAGTGCCTATCTAGGGGCTGGGGATAAAAAGAGAAAAATGAGATACTCCTGTCATCAAGGCACTTACTTTTACAAAATTACAGGATCTGAAATCTGTAAGAGACTTCAGTGGCCATTTAGTCCAACACGTATATGAAAGGAGACCCAACTATAATATACAGATGTTCTTATGGCATCTGCTTAAAGACCCTCACTTGGAGGTAAATAGATATTAGACAAGTATTTGCATAAATAAATAAATAAATATAGCATGTATGCAAGTAAATATAAAGTCTTCTTTGAGGACATTAACAATAGAGGAATCAGGAATATCCTTTTATAAGACGTGGCCCTTGAGGTGAGTTAGAGGTTTTGAGAGACACAGGCAAGAAGGGAGAGAAACACGGTCATGGTGGACAGCCAATGAATGCTTCAAGGCACACGGGAAAGAAATAGAATGTTGTGTGCATGGAGAGTAAGTAGGACATCTCAGTAGAGATGAGAGGCTGGAGCTCAGGAGAGAGGCAAGAGACGGATACACAGATTAGTAATTCACATGCCTAGAAATGATAGTTGAAACTGGAAACTGATGAGATCATTGAAAAGAAACTATAGAGAAAAAGGAATGGAGAAGAGCCCAAACTTTAGCTGGAATATAATTTGCATGAATGGGAATAATATGTAAATAGCCTGGAAAGAGGGGCTGTAGCCAAACTAAAAAACACTTTTAATGCCAAATATAAGATTTTTTCTTTTATTTTAGAGATCATGGGGAGTCACTGAAGCATCCTGAACTGAGGACAGACATATCCAGAACTGAGCATCGGTAGTAGCAATTTGGCAACTACATGGCAGATAAATTGGGTATAGGGGAAAGCTGCAGGGAAAGGGATCATTTAGGACACTATTCCATTAGTCTAGGTGATAGGTGAATGAGGACCTAAACTAAAGTGTGAGTACAAGGAAGGGCATAGTCAAGGCAGATGCTTTGGAGCTAGAATGGACAAGACTTGCAGCTAATTATTACTGAGTCACGAGTGAGAATGAATAGCTGTAGATGACTGCTAGATCAAGAAATTGAGGAACGGGAGGAATGATAGTACTTTTGACAAAAATAGGAAAGTTAGAAGGAAAGGGATTTAGAGGTAAAAGTAATTAGTTCAGATTTGGCCATGTTGAATTTGAGATACCTATAGAACAACTAGATGGAGATGTTCCAAGGAGATGAGAGACCAGAGATCAGGAGAATGGCAAGGGGTGGATATGCAGATTCATAATTCATATGCATCAAAAAGATAGTTGAATCTATGAGGTCCAATGAGATCTCTGAAAAACAAAGTACAGGGAAGGAAAGGAGAGAAGAGAGCCCAAAGCAGAGGTCTGGATTATGCCCACACATAGGATGACTTTCTGGTCACAAGACTTCTCTAATTTAGCCAGGCTAGTCTTTGGACTACAGATTCCCAATTTACTCATCTCTGAAGTCTTAATCTCATGGTAGGACCTCATGGGTTCGTAGACTTAGAGACGAAAGAGATCATGGAGGTTGTCCAGTCCAGCCAACTCCCTCACCTTACAGATGAGAAAACCAGGGCTGGGATAGGTGAAAAGATTTGCCCAAGTAACATGGGCAACATGTAGCAAAACTGGGAATATAATTCTGGGCTTTTCACTCCAAATCCGGTGGTTTGAGTTCGTGCTCTTTCATGGCTCAGCCCTAAGCCACAATGCATCCTGAGAGGAGGAGTTTAGTTGGGGGAAGTTAATAGTTGGAGGTAAATGCAGGTGAATAACCTAGTTTTTAGAATATTTTTCAGAACACTACAATTCTATTTTTTTTTATTTAAAATTTTTTTAAATTTATTTTTAATATGTTTAGTTTTCAGCATTGATTTTCACATGCGTTTGAATTATAGATTTTCTCCCCATTTCCACCCCCCCCCACTCCAAGACGGCATACACTCTGGTTGCCCTGTTCCCCAGTTTGCCCTCCCCTCCGTCCCCCCATTCCC
>CM053625.1:257643823-257664359 GCA_028646595.1 Phalanger gymnotis
AAAAGAGCAACTCATTCTCTATGCAGGACTAGAAATGATAAAACTCATGGTGCACATGTCCTTACATCCACAGAATCCTGTTCCTAATGAAAGTGTCCATGAAAGTGACTAGGGAATGAGACCTCTTAGGGAAGGCCAGAGATTGGGCTAGCAGCCTAAGCTCCAAGTTTGGAGCCTTCCTAGAGTTCTCAGCCACTGATCTCCCCTGGGCCACTTGGCTGGCATTTGAGCTATCTACTATGTTTTCTCTGTCTGTCAAATAGAGATTAGATCACTTAACTGCTTACAAAGTTCATATAAAGAGTAAGGAATTACCTATTGTCAGTATGTGTAAGAGGCAGAAGCTGAGTGAATCCACGGCTTTCTAACTCCATGAGTGTCCATTCAACCACTGGACCACACTATCAAATTAGAGAATCAAAAGGATTTGCCAAATGTAGTCCTGCCTCACAATTGTTCCTGCTCTTAACAAACTTTTAAGTCATATGATAGCCCAAACAAGCAGTTCAGAAAACTGAAATGTATGAGCTTTTTCATATTGTTGTTTGGTAAGAAGCAAAGAATTTAACTAGCCAATTCTAAGGAATACTACGAAAGGTCATTTAGTAATTTTATAGGTAAAGGTCCACTGAAGTTTAGATAAAAGATATGAGTTCAGAGCCAGGATCGACTAACCGAGTCAGTATCAGCTGATCTTTGGTTTATATCTTCCTTTGTTTAATAAAATTTTGGTCCTTAGTCCATCATTCCATGAAAGAGTAAGCTCTTTCATGAGTGCCAATATAGAGGGTGCATGTGTATAGGACATAGGAGGGCAAGAAGCCCAGGTTAATGACAGCTAGTCCATATGTCATGAATTCTCAATGTCTTGCTTGCATCTTTGGCACACAGGGCATAAATTGCCAACCTCTGCTCTAGAGGGGCACTCTAACCCTAAATGACTCTGTCATAAACTTCCTACAGTTGCACACATAACAGGTACATCAGAGAGGAAACGTGTCATGGTAGCATCAAGAAAATGATTATCTCAGATCTTATCTCTTATCATCTTATCTCAGATACTTACTAGCTGTCTGACCCTAGTCACTTAATCACTTTTAGGCTCCATCTTCCCATCTGTAAAATAGGGACAGAAACAGCACCTATCTTACATTGATGTTGTAAACATTAATTTGTGCAAAGTGCTTTGCCAACAAAGTCCCACTTAAATGTCAGTTAGTATTACTATTATTGCACCAGACCTTCAATGATAGCAGCCTGTAACTGAGGCATGTTCCTAGCTGCAGATTCTTCTGGTTTTGACCATGGTTGTACTGACTCATTAGCTGTCATCATGGCAATAACTTTGGACTGGCGGAGATCCATTTCCACACTATCAGAGTATTTAAATCCTATTAGATGTGAGCTCATTGAGAGTGGGGACTGTTTTTGTCTTTCACTGTATCCCCAGTCCTTAGCACAGTGCCTGGAACATAGTAAGCAATTAATAAATGCTTGTTGATTTGACTTGACTTGATTGCAATTGAGGCCATCCCCCCCCCCCCGCTTTGCCTTTGGGAGAAATTTGGCAAGAGTAGTTGGCAACCATCATCCATATGACAATCCATCATACGAATGAAAAGAATATAATAATAATAATTAATAATAACAGCTAGCATTTATATAGTTCTTTGAGGTTTACAAAGTATTCAAAAATACTATGTGATTTTATTCTCACAAGAACCCTGGGACATAGGTGCTCTTATTGTCCCCATTGTACAGATAAGGTAACTGAGATAGAAAGAAGTTAAGTGGTTTGCCCAGGGTCATATAGCCAATAAGCGTCTGAGGCCAGATTTGAACTCAGTTCTTTCTGATGCCAAATCTAGTACTCTATTCACTATCCTACTTCCTACATATAAAAATGTACATGTGTATAAGTGTGTATATATATATATATTTCTTTTTTCTTCATTTAGAGGTTTAGGAAAATAAAGATGTAATTTTTTCCCACATGTGAGAGGTTAAGAACCTCTGTTTTAGAGAAGAGTAAAGAGTGAAGAAACCTGGGTGTGTGTATATATATATATATATATATATATATGTATACATATATATTATATACATATGTATGTATGTATGTGTGTATATATACATATGTGTGTGTGTGTCTAATGGTAGTCATGTCTAGGGTGGGGGGAGGGAAGAAAAAAAGAAAATTTCATGATAACTTTAATATATATTTAAAGTGAATAGCAAATTGTACATAATAGATTTTCAGTTTCATGTGTATGTCTGTGTTTCAACAACAGCCTCCAAATTCTTAGCGCCAGTTAATAGGAAATTTTTATTTATCTGGAACCCAATAACCTGGAAGCTTGGATTATCAGAAATATTGTTTTACATGAGAAAGAGCTTAATGACAAGTAAGCAGAAAGCTATCAGGTCTACTTCTTTCCCTCTCCTCCTTTCCTTTCTTCCTTTCCTCAAAAACACACCAAGTTCCAGGGCATTTCATAGAGCCCAGACTCATCTTGATCCTGGAGTCTTTCAGCATCTCTGATCCTATCCTATGATGATGGATGTTCACGGTGGTGACTCTGAAGTGTTTTTGGAATCAGCTGAGAGATTTCCATTTTTGTTATGTTTATTTACTTTTGTTTAGCTTACTTGAAAATTGACCATTTGAAGATAATATATGAAGACCAAAATATCCAAATAACCAGAGTTCCTGCTTTCTCAGTCATTAAAAGGAGCTGGGAGTTTACCTTAAGCCCAATTCCTTGAATCTTTCAGGGGTCCTATAAATGCCTTCACTTTTATGTGGAAACACAATGAACAGAAGCCAAAGAAATGGTGGTCCATCATTGTAACTTCATTCCTCAACAACTACCAGTCTGTCTAAATCTTACCAGTCCACTATCATTCCACCAAAGGGAATTGTGAATATGGTCATATTTTCTGTAGTTTATTTTGTTTCTCCTACTCTTCCTCTAAAGATTCCCCTCCGTTGTTCTTTCCTTTCCTCTGCTCCATAATACTTCAAAACCAACCCTAAACTTGACAAAGAAAGGGATTAGGCCACTATTCCATTAGTCTAGGTGATGTAGACATCTTCATCAATTTACCTATGTTTGTTTCTGTTTGACTTACTTTAGGAGGCATGTGTCTCTCCAGTCTGTTCTGTGAGAGTCAGACTATCCAGCCCCCCTTCCCCCTTTCCAGGAACCCTAAAGCCAAGGATGCAGCAGCTGCAAAGCATGCTGCCCAGTGAGTACTATCCTCTCCTGTGCCATGCAGGCAGCAGCGGCTGGCTCTCCATCAGTGAACTGGAGGGTGTGGTTTCTCAGCCTTTCATTTAAAGCATTTCAGTACAATTAATGGGAAGGATCGCATTTGCAGTCCGCACATGGCTTTAGATCACATTCCATCTGAGAGGGGAATGGGACTCACAAAACATTTGAGCTGGTCGCTGCCCATGTGTCCAAACACAGAGCGTGGAAAATATTGACATGGAGGCAGAACTAGGTAATTTAGCTCACAGAGGGAGATTGACTAAATTGTGGGGAGAGTTGACTTCTAGAGGGCCAAGTCTTGGGCTTTTTTGCCTCTTTTGAACCATGCACATTAGCACTCTGGCTCTGTGCCCAAGAACTAAGAAATAAAAGGCTGAAAAGAGAGCCTAATGTTCTTTGCATGGGCATAAGTTCCTCCCTCCTTTGACATAGGCCCGGGAGCTCCACTGAGGATTAAAGGGTAAGAATCCAGCAAAATAAAAATATTTCTGAAAAGGTTTCAAGGCAGCATTTAAGGGATTTAGTAGGAGTCAAGAAAATAGGAGGCCTTTTTGGTCTTGGGGGCCCTCCTCCCCGGACTTCAATCTCACTGCTTTCACATATGGTAAAATCAGGGCAGAATTTTCTTTCCAGTCGTAACATCCTCTGGTTAAATCATACGCTTGTATTACTGAGGCACTTCTGTCCAAACATGTTTTCTTAATGAGGCATTATATGTCTATGAAATCAAGCTGCTTTTCCTCAAAAAATGAATACTTTACTTTAAAAAATTGAAGTTCAACTCAGAAAACCCTAATATTTTGTTGACAGTCTCATTATGTTATTTAGAAAATATCTTAGTCTGATTCTTTCAAATACAGTCAGTCTCCAACTTAACAAAAGTCTGTGTTCCAAAAACTCATTTTTTGAATTGGCTGTTTGGAACTCAGGACACGTTTTGAGGAAAACAAAAGTGTAAGTGATAGTGAGAATCCCAGGCCAGCCTACAAAAGCTAATGGAACCCAGAATGCAGCTGAATTACCTTTATTGATCTTGTGCAGGTGTGTGTGTGTGTGTGTGTGTGTGTGTGTGTGTGTGTGTGTGTGTGTGTGTGTGTGTGTGTGCTATTTCTCCCTGTAGAAATAACCTCTTGAAAGGCAGTGTGTCCTTTATTTTTGTCTGCGCATACGCATTGCCTATCATAGTGTGTGCTTGTTAATTGATCCGCTGTTTTCACCTGGACAGAAAACCAAAACCGACCAAACAAACAAAATAGCCTAGAATGGGGATTTTAACCTGTTTTAGTATCCTGTACTTCTTAGGTATTCTGGTAAAGCCTACAGACTCCTGCAAATAATGTTTTAAAATGAAAATAGGAGTTTTGTCATCCAATGATGCTTGAAATAATTCATGGACCCAGGTTAAGAATCCCTGACCTAGAGTGGTACTTTAGAGTTTGGAGGTCAAAAGGGCCTCAGAGATCATATCATCCAAACCTCTCATTTTATAGAAGAAGAAACTGAGGCCCCAGAGAGTTACAGGAAATGATGATAGCTTATAAGTATGTGTCATTTTAAGATTTATGAAATGGTTTCTTCAAAACATCCCCTTAATCATCATCACCACCATCATCATCACTACCACTACCACCATCATCCTCCTCTTCCTCCTCCTCCTCATCATCATCCTTATTGCTATAGAATCCTGACCAAAGTCACACCGCCAGTTACCCCTGGCTTCCTGACTGCAAGCCTAGTGTTCAGTCCATTGCCCCATCTTACCCAGACTAGCGATTAAACACATTTATCCATTCACTCAAAAACTATTTTGTGACCATGATTTCAAAAGTACCAGAAAAGAAAACAAACAAAAAAGCTGAATAAAAAAAGAGTATTGGAGGATGAGATTTTAATCAAGAGAGAGCCAGGAGGTAAGAATGTGAAGGAGATTCTGAAGGGGATTTGTTCATAGTTTCCAAGGCTTTGGAGTTTGACAGTATTTTGTATAACTTTGCTTAAAAAATAGACAGCTTTCCTTTTCCTTTGCACGGCTGTATTGCTAGCCTTCTTTTGACACTTATCAGTTATGATTAGGCTTTTTTTTTTAAATTTAACAAATGGAATGTTAAGAGGGAGAAGAGAGAACAGTTTTCCTGAGGTGGATATGTGAGGGTTGGAAGAGAAAGGGGAAGGAAAAAGGAGATCAAAGAGAGTGTATGTGCCTATGAGAAAGAGACTAAGGTAGGATTTGTGAATAGTAACTCACATTTGGATAGTGTTTGAAAATATGCAAAGTGCTGTATTTTTGTTACCTTGTTTGATCCCCACCCCAGGCCTCCAAGTTAGGTACTACATCATTTTGAGCTCATTCAAATCATAGCGGTGTTCCAGAAAACTGTTAGAAAGAGCTAGGATTAAATCCTGCTTCAGAAATGTGCTGGCCATATAGTTCTGGGGGAGTCACTAAATCTCTTTTGCGTCATTTACTTCCTCTGTAAAAAGAAGCAATTGGGTTCAATAACCTCTAAGTCTAGCATCCTACCTGAGAACCTTTTCTACAGGTACTGCAACAATCTTCAGAGACATATCTCTGGAAAGTTCTAGGTCTATGTAGACCAATGGTGTTGAGCTCAAATAGAAGCAGATTCTTGGTGGCTACATCGTGACTTAGAAAACCACAAATTAATATTAACTATATTATATATTATTTATTTTGTTAAATATTTCCCAATTACATTTTAATCTAATTAATATAGCACTGGGAGAACATCTGGGAGGTGAGTTTGAACCTCTGGCTGTGGACAAACAGGAAATTACACCTTGGCTTTTATGCACCATAGTCACCCATGCCAACATAGCTCTTTCTGTATTGACTTCACCAGGCAAAGATAACCGTTGTTTGCTTTCATTCTCGAAGTGGACCAATGACTTCAGAAAGGTGGTGTCTTGATTTGCAAGTGAATTGGATTTAAGTGAGAGAGGGCTCTGCAAAGCCACAAGCCTCAGTTTCTCCTCCATAGTCATTTGGGTCCAGTGGCAAGATATAGACAGGACCCCTGGAGATGGGCCCGGATGTAATGGTGAGGCCTTGGCCTTTATCAGCTAAGGTTTTTCCCAGGTCTCAGTTTGCCTGAGGCAATGCCCATTCAGTGATTAAGGATAGGTAAAAATAGGGCAAAATTGGCCTCTTTTACCTAGTCAAAAAAAAAAATCAATCTGGGAGGGGAAGACCCTCAGGGTTTCTCACCAAAACAATTGCAATTTACACTCACTCTGGGTCATCGAAGCCCAAAGGATGACCAAGTGAGGCTCAGCCTGGGACCTATTGTTGGCCAATCAGTGAAAGCTAGAGTGACCGGTTTTTAAGACAAGCTCAAGAAGCTCAATTTGAATCCCAATGGGTTTTATCAAAGTCTGGTTTTCCAATGCTGTATTTCAAGAAATCAAAAGAGTTAATTGTCTGGGTTTTTTTTTAATGGTAGAATAAATAAGTGGAGAAGAGAAAGAAGAAAACAAAGAAATCTAGCCTGTAAACCCCAAAATATCTTGCAAGATTTCAGCGATCAAAATTTATGTTCCTTTGGGCAGAGTACCCACAGGTAAGGGTATTGATTCTTTATGTGGGCAAAGGGAGAAGAAGGAGAGGAAGGAGAAAAGGTGCAAGGGAGAGGAAAGAGAGAAGGGAGAGAAGGAAGAAAAGGAAGGAAGGAAGAAGGAAGGAAGGAAGGAAGGAAGAAAGAAAGAAAGAAAGAAAGAAAGAAAGAAAGAAAGAAAGAAAGAAAGAAAGAAAGGAAGGAAGGAAGGAAGGAAGGAAGAAAGGAAGGAAGGAAGGAAGAAAGGAAGGAAGGAAGGAAGGAAGGAAGGAAGAAAGAAAGAAAGAAAGAAAGAAAGAAAGAAAGAAAGAAAGAAAGAAAGAAAGAAAAAGAAAGAGAGAGAAAGAAAGGAAGAAAGAAAGGAGCAGCTTTGCCCAACTGGAGCTAGCTAGTTGGATCCCCAAGGGGCCAGGCAAAGATAGTTGGGATGGGAGAGACTTTGACATACTTGCAGAACGGCAGTAAATCCATAGGTGTGTCTCTACAGATAAATAAATAGAGGCAGGAAAAATGAGTTGTCCAAGGTGCTGGAGGAAGTCAGCTCATGGCAGTTCTTCAGGGCATTCTAGTAACTATTTTCATACTCTGCTACTGTGAGGATAGGATTGGACCTGACATTTTATTGGCATAGGGAACTCTTGGGCAAGGAAACTTCCTCTAATAATACGTTTGGAACCTCCTCTGCAACATCAATTCTTAGAGTTAACTAGGACGCTAAGAGGTGCCTGCCCAGGGTAACACAACCAACGTGTGTCAGAGAGGAGGTATACCTGGATGACTTCCTTGAGGCTAGCTCTCAAGCATTCTCATGCTGTCTCCCCTGTGTACTTTATTCAGCATTAAAAGAGAGGTACAATCAAAATCCACCAGTTCTGATCTGCATGGCAAGGGAAGTCTAAGTATTGCTTTAAAAAAAAAGTATAAAAAAAAATCCACACAGGCTGACGTTGCCATTTGCATAGGGCCAGAGTGAGCAGTGTGGAGACAGGTTGGTGCCTTGGTGTTTTTTTTTAATAGCTTTATAAAAGAAAAGGCTTTTTAAAAATCCCACAAGAATAATTATTATTATTCTGAAATCCAAATGTATATTTTTCAGTTCTTTTTATTTACAATATAAAGTGTTTTTCCCAGTAAATCAACAAATATGAGTATTCATGTCACCAAGTGCTGATGATTAAAAATAATTACTTTAATGGTAGCTGGCCGTGTGCCAAACATGATTAGGTTTTGCATTTCAAGCATGATAGTAGATAATTTACATCTCCTTTCACACCAATACCCAACCACTCTTAATGGATTCTATTTTAGATTTTATGAATTAATAGAAATTTAGTGCCCACTTCACTATGTAATAGCCCACCATTTGCTTTAAGATTTCATGGAATTATCTAGAAAAAGAGGACAGAGTGGCCCCATGCCACATAATTCTATGAGTTTCCTACCTCAAAGAGCTTGGCTGCTTGGTTTCCACAGGTAGTGAGTAGGAGTCTGAGGCTGCATGAATCAACAGCCAAAGGCTCTAACTTTGTTCACCATACAGAGTCCTCCTGTATACTATTCTGGAGATAGTCATTTTCTTGTTAACCTTTGAAATGCTTCTAATTGTAGGGTGAAAAAGCAAAACAATGCAGCTTCTTTCACAAAAGGAATGTTCCCTCAGTCTCCAAAGCCCCTTTTCTCTATCTTAAAATTGCCATACGCCTACAGTAAAAATAGAAAGTTTATGCCATTAGTGATAAGGCCAGAGAAAAGGTGAAAGGCATTTTTACCCTTGAGGTACAGTCATATTCAGGGAACGAGGGAATTAGATCTAGTCATATCCTTGGGTCCACAAGGGCCCCCTTGAATATGGTGCTAGTCTATAGCTAAATAGAGAAAGTATAAGAGTTAAATGAGTAAAGTCACTCCACACATTTGTAACCCTAAGGCAACCTTTAAAAAATATTCCTCTACACCAATGGCTGTCTGATGACAAAAGCGGGAAGACATGATTTTTTCTATGCTGCTGCTGCTGCTGCTGATGATGATGATGAAGGTGTGTGTTTGTGTGCATTGTCCCGATCACTTGGCTGTTGGGGAAATTCATCTCGTGTTTAGATTTTTTTAAGTGTCATTTACCCATAACATGAAAATAAAAAGCTGTTTGGAAGCAGACGGAATCAGAATGCCATTTTTTCTCGAGGGAGTGACTTAGCTGTGATCGAAGATATGGTACCTAGCACACTTTTTACAGTACTGCAGAGAAAAGAAGTTGTTCCATTATTTCGGAAAAGAAACTAGTGTCTGTCTAGGCTGCTTAGCTTATAGCACTGGGAAATGAGCTCTCATTAAGGTACGGAAAAGCTGCTATATCTCCACAAAAGACCAATAGAGAAGCAGGCTCCTTTGCCCTTTTTTCTTGCTTTCAAGGTCCCATGCTGTAGTGGAAAGACCACTGACTTTAGATTCAGCAGACCTGGGTTCAAATCCTGCCTCCATCACTTACTACCTCTGTAATCTTGGACAAGTCATCGAATCCTTCTAGGCATCAATTTTTCCACCTGTAAAATGAGGGAGTTAGACTAGATGGCTTCTGTGGTCCCTTCCAGAACCAAGTCTCTGATCTTATGAAAAGAACTGATCTGGAGAGCCGTGGACATTGACAACCAGCTCATCTTCAATCACTGTTCTGATTCCAGTGCATTTAACTATTTCCAGTAGTTGGAGGGGGAGACAATGACTTCTACACCGCTGAACAAGGCTATTCTGATAGAAACATAAATTTCTTTAAGGCCAAGAACTATTTAATTCTTGCCTTTGTATTACCAGTGCCTAGCCATAGTGTTCTGAATATAGTAGATGTTATTAAAAGTTTACCGAATTGAATGTCTAGGAATTAAGACATTGTAAGGAGCCAGGAATTGGTACTATCCTATATGTCATCACTGTGTGAGGCAGGGCTAGATATCAATATCCATCTACTGCTGCCTCCTCATTTCCACTCTCCACCCCTTCCTACCACCTCCTCAAAACTCTGGAAAAGTAAGAGGAAAAAAAAATCAGTCTATTGCCACAACGCTGAGACAAAACATTATAATGGAAAGAGTTACATTTCTGGATTTGGAGAGAGAGGATCTGTGTCTGAATCTTGGTGCTGCCACTTACTGCTGCTGTGAACTTTGGCAAGGTCTCTTCACTCCTCCAGGCCTCAGTTTCCTTATGTGAAAAATGAGAAACTTGGACTAGATGAACTCTAATGTACTATGGTCTGTAGCTTGGTGCAATGGAAAGGGAACTGTTATAAGGATGTTAATTCAAATATTGAATCTGCCAGTTAGTATTGATACAATCTTGACAGGTCACTTAACCTCTCTGGACCTCAGTTTCCTCATCTGTAAAATGAAAAGACTGTACGAGATGACCTCTAAGGGCCATTCTAGCCCTAGATTTATGATCATATGGATGGCAGATTGCCTTGTGGGATAGTCTGATGCTTCTCAAACATCAGTGAAGAAACCTTCAGAAAAAGTCTAACAGTTAACTAGTAAGCATTTGTCCAATTCTTGCTACATGTCCAACACTGTGCAGGGCACCGTGAGGAATACAAAAAGAATAAAAGAGACTTGCGATCTAATTGGGGACACAGGGTTAATAATTACTGTTGAAGATAGCATTACATATAATAATATTTTGTAACCTCTATCCTTGCTATAACTTTTAAGTAAATACTTCTTGTAAAAGCTAATTGATATGAACTGGTTTGTGGATATTGTGAAGCATACCAAGTGGGGACTTACGAGCCATACTAGTAGAAATCCCAACTCTTCAGCATTGCCCTCCAGCTCCCTTAGAAATAGTAGCCTCCCCTTTGGGAACTTAATCTGCTAGTTTCACACAAATGGCCATTTGGGAAGTGCTGCCTTCCCCCAACTGCCGTAGGAACTTTTTCCTTAATGGTACATGGCTTGAGGTTTCTCTTTTCTTCAAAAATTACAGAATCATATGAGAGAAATGATTATTAGTTACCAATTTTGGGGGGAGATCCAGAGTTCTCCCTGTTTTTCTAAAGACCTCACTTCAAGGCTCAGCAGAACCTGACTGATGGTAGCAGGTAGGATTAACATTCTCCTCAGTCTAGGTTTTGCTACCCCACCCAACTTTATAAGGAATTTAATCTGAGGTGAAACTCTTGGCCTATGGTGTCCCTTTCAGGCTTAGGTGGGGGATAGATATTATTTTATTAGGTTGCCCAAGGCTGGGCAATTTAGAAGTAAATGACATAATCAGAGCTAATAGGTTCACCTTTCATTGTGATATTCATTCTCTGTCTCTGTCTCTCTCTGTGTATCTCTCTCTGTTTCTCTCTGTCTCTCTGTCTGTCTGTGTGTGTGTCTGTTTCTCTCTCTCTCCTTACTTGTTAACCAGTCAGAGTTGATTGCCATATTCAGATACATCCAGTCTTCCAAGGGCATATAAACTGTGAGCCCACTGACACGATTGGTCTTTGACATTCAAGAATATCATTGACCTTGTCTTAATAAAATGTTACCATTGTTAATAAAATGACTGATTACCCAGAAATTATATCTCTCAAACTTTTTAAACTTCACACATAGAATTTTTGAGGTAGAAGGGACCATGGAGACTATTCAGTCCAACCTATATCTTAATAAGAAGCCCCTTTAAAACATCCCCACAAGTTGTCATCTAGCCTTTGGTTAAATAATTCAGGTGATAGGGAATCTTCTAACTCTGTAAGTATAGTCCCTTATACTTTTGGACAGTGTAATTGCTAGGAAGTTTTACCTTTTCCAGAAATAACCTTTTTCACTCTTAAATCTAATTCTCTGCAACTTCCAAGCATTGTTCCTATTTCTCTCCCTGCGTCCAAGTAGAAAAAGGTCTAATCCAGGGGTGGGGAACCTGTGGCCTCTAGGCCATATATGGCCCTCTAGATCCTCAAGTGCCTCCCTTTGACAGAATCCAAATTGCACAGAACAAATGTTCTGTGAATATATTATATTATGTACATAATATATATAATATGTTATGTATAAATTATACATATTCCCACAGGGTCGTTGGGAGGATCGAATGAGATAACATATGTAAAGCATTTTGCCAAACTCAAAGCTACCTTTAAGTGTTTTTATGCATGTTTTTGTCTTTCCAATCACAAGAGAATGAAAAAAAAAGGGAGGAGGAAGGAAGGAGTGAGATATTTTTGTTCCATTTTTCTCATTCTTGATAGAAGTAAAAGCCCTCAAACAATCTTAGAAAGGTCTTGAAGTCAGGCCTAGGAAGAGAGCAAGTCAGAAGCTGTAAGACTCTGCTCTGTTCATTACGGGTAGAGACAACAGGTGCTGTTAAGGGAAGAAGAAACCCCTTAGATCCTGCAAAGGAAAAAAAAAAGATGACAGGAAGCCAGCCTGGACAGAGAAGCACCACCAGGCATTTATTGCTGGGGTGTCCTCACTCTATGGAAGCTCTACCCTTGCCTTGCCTTGCCTTGCCTTGCCTCTTCCCACTGAAGATTTTGTCCAGCTGGTTCTGCCACTTCACTTCTGCCAGTTAAGTGAACCACCATCAGTGGCCTAGAATTGTGGGAATCTTCCACTCCTAGCATGGCTTGTTGGATGTGGAGAGATGGAGTCCCCACATATGTTGGCAGGGTGGTAATGAGAGATAGGTTTCTAGAGTCTAAAGTTGGACTGCCAAATGTGTTTTTGTTTGTTTGTTTCCATAGAAATAATGGTGGTTCAGTTCACTGTGGGTTAAATACTTGTGGGAGCTGGCCTGGGGACCTGATCACCATGCTCTGTGTTGTTTCTATGGGAAAATATGAATGGGCTGTGTTCTAGTTCATTTGCAGTTTTGATGCTTGGAACTTAGAGCATAAATTAGGTACTGCGTGTTCTGACAAAATAGAATGCTAAATTGTACCATATATGCAATAGGTCAGTATATAATAAGGTGCTAATTATATGTTACTGGTAAAAAGTACAAAAGGAATTAGAGAAGATGAATGCTATCCTTCCTATGATGCAATACGCTATAGCAGAATGCCTGGATTAAAATCAGAATGAGGGCTCAAATCCTAGCTTGGAAACTGACTCCCTATATGTCCTTGGTAAAATCATGTAAACTGCCCCCCACCCTCACCTCACCCCCAGGCCTCTACTTATTCATCTGTAAAAGAAAAGGATTGCACTAGGTGGTCTCTAATATGCATTCTGTCTTCAAATCTATGATTCTAGAGGAAGTTCGTACAATTGATCCACTATCAGGAAAACCTGTGCTTTGAAACTAGGAAGGGAATGTCTAGGAGGGGACATGAATTTTTGCCAACCCATTCATGCTGTTTCATCCAGCTCTTCCTTTCATTAAAGGAACGAGTTTCTGAAGTCATAGCATCATAGATTTAAAACTGAATGGCTCTAGATCTAATCTAATCCCTTCATTTTGTAGATGAGAAAACCTAGGCCCAGAGAGATTAAGCGATTCATTCAATGTCGCACAGCTAGTAGGATCTGAACCGATGTCCTCTGACTCCAAGTCCAGCACTCTTTCCATTACATCCCACTGTTTCTCTCTGGCAGGTACCATGTTGCTGGCCTGGATGCCATCGGTGACTGTGGAATGGAGCAAAGCTCACAGGTTCACATGCAGTTTGGTGCACTTCCCCGTCCTGCCCCCTCTTGGTGCACAATGATCTCCAGTGGGCGACTAGCAATTGACTCAAAGACTCAATAGCTTTGAGAAAAGGGGTTGGCTTTAAGGGCTAATACTAAGAAGAAGAAAAAAAGACCTAACACTTATATGTGCACACGTGTCATCAATAAATCTTGACATCAGAAGCAGAGTGAAGAATGTACAAGCCTGTTTTCTTTTCCATGTATTCACTCATTTACTCATTCACCCACACTACCCTTGTATGATACTGTTTTACCATTCAAGGGCACCCTAGATGTATATATAACCTACTTTCACCTGTATAAAAATGATGGAAATAATAGGGGTGGGAATGGATCACACATTTGAATTTAACCTGGGCCCTGCAGTCCTCAAGGGAGATGCTTCTTATGCCTACCGCTTAGCTGGAACTGCTCTCTTCCATTGGGTTGATAAGGAAGGTGTAGAAAATCCCAGGGTCTCTGTCACGGATGCATGTGGCAGAAATAAGGAAGGAACCAGACAGATTTGTCAAGGATGCAGCTGTCACAGACCTTGTGACACAGTCGTTCCTTTGGTATCTACCATGACTTAAGACCTCCAGCAGACTTCAGCACACACACGCGCACACACACGCTCCAAAAGCATTAAAAACAAAAATTGGTAGGCGATCCACCCAGGTAACTATACTCCATAAAGACACTCTCCTTTACCAAAAGGGGTCTCTCCTGACTCCCTAGCTAAAAATGGTCAACACAGTTTTGTACCAAAATGCCGCTTTAGAGACATCAGCAACACAGTCTGGGCTACCTCCTGCTTTTTGTAAGCTGGCTGCAAGCAGCCTCAAAAGGAGAGAGAAGCTGGTACTGTTGTCAAGGTTATTGACAGCAGCTGCTGCCTTCTTGTCCCATAGATCCATCTTCCTTCCTATTTGCAGTAACAGAGGAAGCTCTCAAATTTCCCTCCTCTCGAGCCTCTTTTTCCCCCTCTTTCCTTCCATGATCAAACTGCAGATTCACTGCAGATATTTTCTTTCCCTCTCTATTTACCATTTCCTCTCCCCCGTTCCGCTGTGCCCAGAAGACTTTCGAAGCTGGTGGCCCTCTGCTGATCCTAAAGACAGCCTAATGATTGTTGAAGAAAAAAAAAGTCAGACCCAAATAACTTTTAAAGCTGGACCACTCCTAATACATTGTGGCAGATTAAAGCAGAGTCCTGAGAGCGCTGGAACCTATTACCAAAGACCATGACTTATATAGGTCAATGTAAACAAGATTCTAGGGATAAAAGGTTAACTTTTATTGTGTGTGAGGTATCCACTTTAAATGGATGATTCAACAAGCCCTATCGTCATTCAAGTTGGGCTGTTTTATTTTTGATTGAATAAAGGCCAATAGGAAGTGGTGGTGAATAAATGTTGCCCTTAGTTACAGGTAGTAAGTTGAACCTAGCAGGATTTCTAGAACTTAGTAAGGAGGTTGGAAGAAATGTCAACTGTGATGGCTGATACTTCATAGGTTTTGTTTTATAGGGCCAGCACCTAGAAGGTGTTTATTTCCTCCTAGATATTTTGCCTGAAATTGGGATATATTGCCATCAAATGACCCGATCATAGGTACCAGCCAGATTTCTTATAGGCGTAACTGAGAAAATTTATCCTGCTCAATCCCTCATTCAGTTGTCAATTGTTCTCTCTCTCTCTCTCTCTTTCTCTCTCTCTCTCTCTCATCTCTTTCCCCCTCTGTCTCTATGTATATATGTCTGTGTGTTTATAGGTGTAAATATATATGCATACATATAACATCAATGAAATTACTAAGCAGAGTAATTAATATTATAGAATCACAGAATGTTAAAGCTAAAAGGGACCTTGGAAGTAACCTACTCTAGCCTCTTAGTGTTATACCACTCCTCTAAATATTTTTCATCTCCTCCTTTAAAATGTAAGCTTCTTGTGGGCAGAGGCTGTCCTTGCTTTTGTATTTATGTGCAAAGGGCTTAGTTCAGTGCTGAGTGTATTGTAAGGCTTTAATAAATGTTTTTCCCTTCATTTAGGAGAATGAAGTCCAGATCAGACATTGATTTACCCTAGTGCATACAGGTCCACACCACTGCAGATCCACATCTTCAGATTTCAGGTATTATAATTTCCTCTAATCTACCAGGTGTTGTTTGATTTTGAAGAAGACCAATGACATCACAGATGATGTCTTGACTCCTATGTGAATTGGATTAAGTGAGGCAGAGTGGCAGAAAGTCATCAGCCTCACTCTCTTCCAGAGTTATCAAAATCCGGTGGTAAGACAAAAGTCAAGATGACTGGCAATGGCCTGGGATGCAATGGATGACCTTAGTGTCTTCAATATCTGACCAAGCTCTAAGTGCTCCACAGTGCCTGCTTTGGCTACCTGTTGCAACAATTCAGCTAGCAGCTGCTGGGGGGTTGAAAGACCAACACAAGCCCCAAAACAAGAATGCTGCCAGCACAGGTTCTTTAGATCTGGTTTGCTAAGGAAAGCAATGTTTAGGGGTTAATAATCTTACTTTAATCCAACATAAGCATATAAACTCACTTAGTTCAAGAGGAAAAGCCAGCAACCTGAACTTCAGAGCAAATACACACAAGTTACAAACACACACAATATAAACAGACCAGATCACAATTCATAGTTACCAAGAAACCATCAACATCTGAGTTCACAAGCTGGGGAGCTCTTAACAGTGGCTGGCCCAGAGTCACGCACCACTCCTCTAGTGGCTCAGAGCCCCAAGGGAGAATGCCAACCTCTAGGTTTATATATCTTGTTCAGGGTCAAAGGTGAGTCACATATGCGATCACCCACGTGACCTAAAAGCATCACAAAAATGCTACCTAAACTCATGGGTCCTAAAAGCCTCTGATGTCACTCAAACCCATGTAAACTACGCTTTCTCTTGAGGCAAGAAGGTCATCAAGGACTCTTAATATAATCAAGGAAACAAAGGCCAAACTCTTCAAGGGTACTTGATTGAATAAGTGCTAAGAAAGAAAACAGTAAAAAAAATCCCAACTTAATTAATATTACACTACCTTCATGACTGTTGGAATAAATTGTTCTCATCTGCCCATTCTGCCAGAGGAAATCTTGACATACTTGGAGTAGACAGCCTTTGGGGCATAGTTCCAAATTGTTTTTGAGAATGGTAGAACCAGTTCACAATACTAGCAACAGTGCCTTAGTGTCCCAATTTTTCCACAACACCTCTAGTACTGGCTACTTTATTTTTCTATCATGTTAGCCAATCTGATAGGAGTGAGATAGTACCTCAGAGTTATTTTAATTTGAATTCTCTAATCAGCAGTGATTTACATGATTTTTCACATGACTAGTGATGGTTTTGATTTCTTCATTTGAAAACTGCCTGTTCATATCCTTCGAATATTTACCAACTGAGGAATGGCACTTATTTTTATAAACTTGGCTCAGTTCTAATTTGAGAAATGAGGACTTTATCAGAAAAACTTGCTATAAACATTTTTCCCAGTTTCCTAATTTCCTCCTAATTTTGGCTATATTGGTTTTGTCTGTACAAAACTTTTTTAGTTTCATGTGGTCAAAATTACCCATTTTATTTCCCATGATCCCATCTGTCTCTTGCTTGGTCATAAACTCTTCCCTTGTTCATAGATCTTATGGGTACACTTTTCTGAGCTACCCTAATTTACTTATGATACCACCTTTTATTTCTATGTCATTTATCCATTTATCTTGGTATATAGTGTGAGATATTGGTTGATGTCTACTTTCTGCCAAATTGCTTTCCAAATTTCCTAGCAATTTTTGTCAAATGTTGAGTTCTTGCCCACAAAAGTTTGGATCATTTATCAAAGATTGAATTATTGTGGTCTTTTGCTACTGTGTAATCTATCCTACTGATCTCCACTCTATTCCTTAGTACCAGATTGTTTTGATGATTACTGCTTTGTAATATAGTTTGAAATTTGGTGATGCTGGGCTGCCTTTCTTTACATTTTTTTCATTGATTCCCTTAATATTCTTGACCTTTTGTTCTTCCAGATAAATTTTGTTATTATTTTTTCTAGCTCTATAAAATAATTCTTTGGTAGTTTGATTTTAATGATATTGAATAATTAAATTAGCTTAGGTAGAATTATCATTTTTGTTATATTAACTAGCCCTAACCAAGAATTATTAATATTTCTGCAATTGTTTAGGTCTGTCTTCATTTGTTTGAAATGTGTTTTGTAATTGTATTCATCTATTTCCTGGGTTTGTCTTGGCTGGCAGAATACCAAGTATTTCATATTGTTGGAGTTATTTTCAATGGAATTTTTTTTCTATCTCTTGCTGCTGGGTTTTATTAAGATATAGAAATGTTGATGATTTACGTGGGTTTATTTTATATCTTGATATTTTGCTGAAGTTGTTAATTGTCTCAATTTTTTAGTTTTAGTTTAGTTTCAATTTTTTAGTTGATGTCTAGGCTTCTGCAAAGAGTTATAGTTTTGTTTCCTCATTGCCTATTTTTAGTCTTTCAATTTCTTTCTCTTATCTTGTCATTTCTAGTGTAATGTTGAATAATAATGGTGATTATAAACAGCTTTGCTTCACCACCAATCTTTTTGGAAAGGCAAATAGTTTATCACCATTACAGATAATGCTGGATAGATACTACTTATCATTTTAAGAAAGTCTCCAAGGGGCAGCTGGGTGGCACAGTGAGTAGAGCACTGGCCCTGGAGTCATGAGGACCTGAGTTCAAATGTGGCCTCAGACACTTGACACATGTACTAGCTGTGTGACCTTGGGCAAGTCACTTAAACCCAATTGCCCTGCCAAAACAAACAAAGAAAGTCTCCATTGATTCTTATAATTTTTAGTATTTTTAATATGGATGGGTATTGTATTTCATCAAAGGCTTTTTCTGCATCTATTGATATAATAATGTGATTTTTGATATTTTTTATTGATGTTGTCAAGTATACTGGTAATTTTCCTAATATTGAGCACCAGCCTACATTCCTCGTATATATTCCACCTGGTTGTAGTGTATGATCTTTATGATGTATTGCTATAATCTTCTTGCTAGTATTTTATTTAAAATTTTTATATTGTTATTCATTACAGAAATTGTTCTATAGTTTTCTTTTTCTGGTTTTGCTCTCCCTGGTTTAGGTATCAAAAATATATTTGTGGCATAAGAGGAATTTGACAGAACTACTTTTTTACCTATTTTTTTTTCAAAAATGTTTATGAAGTATTGGGATTGTTTCTGAAATATTTGGTAGAATTCACTTGTAAATCTATTTGGTCCTGGGAATTTTTTTTAGGGAGCTCATTGATGGCGTGTTCAATTTCTTTTTCTGAGACAGCAGTATTTAAGCATTCTATTTCCTCTTCTGTTACTCTAGGGAGGTTATATTTTAGTAAATAGTCATCCATTTCACTTAGATTGTCAATTTTACTGGCATATAATTAAACAAAATAATTTGTAATGATGGCTTTAATTTCATCTTCATTGGAGGTTCAATCACTCTTTTTATTTTTGATACTGGTAATCTAGTTTTCTTCTTTCTTTTTTTTTCTTTAATATATTTAGTTTTCAGCATTGACTTTCACAAGAGTTTGAATTAAAATTTTTCTCCCCATTTCTACCCTCCCCCCCACTCCAAGATGGCATATATTCTGGTTGCCCTGTTCCCCAGTCAAAAGTTCCCCTTTTGTCACCCCACTCCCCTCCCATCCCTTTTTCCCTTCCTTTCTTGTAGGGCAAGATAAATTTCTACGCCCCATTGCCTGTGTACCTTATTTTCTGGTTGCATGCAAAAACATTTTTTTTGAACATCTGTTTTTAAAACTTTGAGTTCCAAATTCTCTCCCCTCTTTCCCTCCCACCCACCCTCCCTGAGAAGTCAAGCAATTCAACATGGGCCACATGAGTATGATTATGTATAACCCTTCCACGATACTCATGTTGTGAAAGACTAACTATATTTTGCTTCTTCTTAACCTGTCCCTCTTTATTGAATTTTCTCCCTTGATCCTGTCCCTTTTCAAAAGTGTTTGCTTTTGATTACCTGCTCCCCCTATCTGCCCTCCCTTCTATTGTCCCCCCCACCTTTTTATCTCTTCCTCCTTTCCTGTGGGGTAAGATACCCAGTTGAGTGTGTATGTTGTTCCCTCCTCAGGTCAAATTTGATGAGAGCAAGATTCACTCATTCCGCCTCGCCTGCCCCCTCTTCCCTTCCTACAGAACTTCTTTTTCTTGCCACTTTTATGTAAGATAATTTACTCCATTCTATCTCTCCCCATCTCCCTCTCTCAATATATTCCTCTCTCATCCCTTAATTTGATTTTATTTCTATTAGATATCTTCCCTTTGTCTTCAAATCACCCTGTGCCTTCTCTCTCTCTCTCTCTCTCTCTCTCTCTCTCTCTCTCTCTCTCTCTCTCTCTCTCTATCTATATATCTATATACATATATGTGTGTGTGTGTGTACATACCCACTCACGTATAGATATATATACATACATACACACACATATATATATATACATATATATGTATATATATATATGCATATTCCCTTCAGCTACCCTAACACTGAGATCTTATGAATAATACACACCATCTTTCCATGTAGGAATGTAAATAGTTCAACTTTAGTAAGTCCCTTGCAATTTCTTTTTCTTGTTCTTTTTCTTGATAACCTTTTCATGCTTCTCTTGATTCTTGTGTTTGAAAGTCAAATTTTCCATTCAACTCTGGTCTTTTCACTGAGAAAGCTTGAAAGTCCTCTATTTTATTGAAGGCTCATATTTTGCCTTGGAGCATGATACTCAGTTTTGCTGGGTAGGTGATTCTTGGTTTTAATCCTAGCTCCACTGACCTCTGGAATACTGTATTCCAAGCCCTTTGATCTCTTAATGTTGAAGCTGCTAGATCTTGGGTTATTCTGATTGTGTTTCCACAATACTCAAATTGTTTCTTTCTGGCTGCTTGCAGTATTTTCTCCTTGACCTGGGAGCTCTGGAA
>CM053625.1:257664859-257698144 GCA_028646595.1 Phalanger gymnotis
TGGTACTCTACTCACTGCACCACCTAGATGCCCCTAGTCTATTTTTTAAGGTGTTGTTTTCTTCAGTATATTTTTCAGTATTTTTGGGGGGTCTCCTTTAGCAAGTCAATGACTTGTTTTTCATGGTTTTCTCTCATCTTTCTCATTTCTCTTCGCAATTTTTCCTCTACTTCTCTAACTTGCTTTTCCAAATCCTTTTTGAGCTCTTCTATGGCCTGATACGAGTTCATATTTTTCTTGGAGGCTTTTGTTGTAGGCTCTTTGACTTTGTTGATTTCTTCTGGCTGTATGTTTTGGTCTTCTTTGTCACCAAAGAAAGATTCCAGAGTCTGAGACTGAATCTGTGTGCGTTTTCACTGCCTGGCCATGTTTCTAGCCAACTTACTTGACCCTTGAGTTTTACTGCTTGTAAAGAGTTCTATGTCCCACGCGCCAGCTCTGCCACACCAGCACTCCTCCTTCCCCAAGAACCCCCAACCTGGACTGAACTTAGATCTTCAGCAGGCTCTGCATTCCTGCTCTGATCAGCCATTTAATTCCTCCCACCAGGTGGGCCTGGGGCCAGAAGCAACTGCAGGTGTAGTTCTGAAGCTGCCCCATCTCCACTGCCCCTGGGGAGGTGGCTGAACTGCAAGCTCCCTTTCCCCAGCAGCTTTTCCCACTAACCTTCTCTGTTGTTTTTGTTGTTCATGGGTTGAGAGGTCTGGTAACTGCCACAGCTCACTGATTCAAGGCTCTAGGGACACTCTGCACCGCCCACACTGGGCTCTGCTCCCCTCCACTCCACTCCCAGCTCCGTGTGGGATAGACTTTTCCTAAAGACCATCCAGGCTGTCCTGGGCTACAGCCCTGCTTCCCTCTGCTATTTTGTGGGTTCTCCAGTTCTAGAATTGGTTCAGAGCCATTTTTTATAGGTTTTTGGAGGGACTTGGTGGGGAGCTCACACTAGTCTCTGCTTTCCAGCCACCATCTTGGCTCCTTTTTTCTTTTTTTTTAAAGCCAAATTAATCAATGGTTTGTCTGTTTTTCCTACATGAAACCAGCTCTTTTATTTATTAGTTCTTTTTTTAAACTTTCAATTTTATTAACCTCTTCTCTGTTTTTCAGGATTTCCATTTTGGTGTTTAATTGGGGATTTTTAATTGGTTCTTTTTTTCTAGTTTTTTTTTAGATTCATGCCCAATTCATTACTCTGTTATTTCTCTTTGTTTAATGATATACCCACTTAGAGTTATAAATTTCTCTCTAAGTACGGCTTTGGCTGCATCCCACAAATTTTGAAATGTTGTCTCATTGTTGTCATTCTCTTTAATGAAATCATTGATTGTTTCTATGATTTGTTCTTTGACTCATTCATATTTCAGAAATAGATTATTGGGTTTCCAATTAGGTTTTTATCAGTGTTTCCATGGCCTTTATTGAATATAATTTTTACTTCATTATGGTTTCATATTTCTGCTTTTCTGAATGTGGTTGTAAGGTTTTTGTGCCCTATTACAAGGTCAATTTTTATGAAAGTGCAATTTACAATTGAGAAAAAGGTATACTCCTTTCTATTCCCATTCAGTTTTCTCTAGAGGTCTACCATATCTAATTTTTCTAAGATTCTATTCACTTCCTTTACTTTTTTTCTTATTTATTTTATGGTTAGAATTATCTCTGATTGGGGAATGTTGAGGTACCCCACTACTATGGTTTTATTATTTACTCATGAAATTCATTTAATATTGCCTTTAAGATTTTGAATGTTATACCATTCGTTACATTTATGTTTAGCATTAATATTACTCCATTGTTGATGATACTTTTTAGCAAGATGTAGTTTCCCTAATTATCCCTTTTAATTGGGTCTATTTTTGCTTTTGCTTTGTCTGAGATCATGAATGCTACCCATACCTTTCTTTTTTTTATCAGTTGAAGCATAATGAATTCTTTTCCAGCCTCTTATTTTAACTCTGTGTGTCTCTTTGTTTCAAGTGGTTTTTTTGTTTGTTTGTTTGTTTTTGTAAACAACATATCTTGTATTCTAGTTTCTAATCCAATCTGCTATGCGCTTCCATTTCATGGGTAGGTTCATCCCATTCATATTCACAGTTAGATTACTAACTGTGCATTTCCCTCCATCTTATTTTCTTCTGTTTATACTTCTCTCTCTCTCTCTCTTTATCCTGTCATTCCTCTAGATTCTGTTTTGCCTCTGATCACTTCCTTCTTTTATCTGCCCTCCCATGTATCATCCCTCTCTTTCTCTTATCCCCTTCCCTTCCTACTTCCCTGTTAAGTAAGATAGATTTATATTATCAATTCAGTGCATTATACATATAGGTATATATATATATGTCTATATATATATAGACATATATATATATATGCATGTATGTATGTATGTATGTTTGTGTATTTCCCTCTTTGGACCAATTTAGTTGTAAGTGAGGTTCAAACATTGCCCACCCTACCTCTCACCATTTCCCACTCCACTATAAAAGCTCTTCTCTGCATGCTTCTTTTATATGAGATAACTTCCTCCATTCTTCCTCTCACTTGCCCCTTCCATCAGTGCGTTCCTTTTTCTTGCCTGCCCATTTTTTACTTCATCCCATTATAATCAACACATTCCTGCATCCTCTTTTACTGTAGAATCCTCCTATTTGTCCTAATAATGATAAAGTTCTTAGAAGTTACATGTATCATCTTTTCATTTAGAAATGTAAACAGTTTAACCTTACTGATGTTCATTCATTTCAGTTTGGTCCAATTCTTTGTGATTCTATTTGGGCTTTTCTTGGCAAGGATTTTGGAGTGGTTTGACATTTCCTTCTCCAGCTCATTTTACTGATGAGGAACTAAGACAAACAGGGTTAAATGATTTGCCCAGAGTCACACAGCTAGTAAGTATCTGAGGCCAGATTTAAACTCATAAAATGAGCCTTCCTGATTACAGGCCCAGTGTTCTAGCCACTGTGCCATCAGCCTTATTGATAACGCTTACAATTTCCCTTTCATGATTACCTTTTTATGCTTTTGTTGAGTCTTGTATTTGAAAGTTAAAATTTCCATTTAGCTCTGGTCTTTTCATCAAGAATGTTTAAAAGTCCTCTATTTCATTAAACATCCATTTTTCCCTCGAAGGATTATACTCAGTTTTTCTGAGTAGGTTATTCTTGGTTGTAATTTCAGCTCTTTTTTTGAGGGGGGAAGGCAAGGCAATTGGGGTTAAGTGATTTGCCCAAGGTCACACAGCTAGTGAGTTTGTCAAGTGTCTGAGGCCACATTTGAACTCAGGTCTTCCTGATCCCAGCTATTTTGACTTCCAGAGTATCATATTCCAATTCCAGAATATCATATTCACTCCTTCAATATGGTTGATGCTAAATCTTATGTGATCCTGACTGTGTCTCTATAGTATTTGAATGGTTTCTTTCTGGCCACTTGAAATATTTTTTTCTTTGAACTGGGAGCTCTGAAATTTGGCCATAATATTCCAGGTGGTGATTGGTGGATTCTTTGATTTGTACTTGGCCCCCTAGTTCTAGGTTATCAAAATAGTTTTCTTTGATAATTTCTTGAAATCTGATATCTAGGCCCTTTCTTTGACCATGACTTTCAGATAGTCCAACAATTCTTAAATTATCTCTTCTCCATCTATTTTCTAAGTCAGTTGTTTTCCCAATGAGATATTTCACATTTTCTTTATTTTTTTAAAAAAAATTCTTTTGACTTTGTTTTGTTTTTTGATGTCTCGTGGAATCATTAGATTCTATTTAACTAATTCTAATTTTTAAAAAATAATTTTCCTCAGTGAGCTTTTGTACTTCTTTTTCCATTTGGTCAATTTTGTTTTTAAGATATTATTTTCTTCAGTATTTTTGTGCTTCTTTTACCAAGCTATTAATTGTCTTTTTATAACTTTTTTTCTTTATTCTTACTTCTTTACTTAATTTTTCTTCTAACATTATGATTTTGAAAATTATTTTTTAGTTCTTCCAGGAATTCTTGTTGGGTTCATGTTCAATTCCCTTTTTCTCCCCTTTAAAGCTTTGCTTGTAGCTGTTTTGACTTCATTGTCTTCTTCTGTTTGCTTCTTGATCTTCCCTGACACCATAGTAACTTTTTATGGTCACATTCTTTTTCGTTTGTTTGTTTGCTCATTTTTGCACCTGTGTCCTTAAGGCAAAATAGGCTCCTAGCACTTAGTTTAAGGGTGCCCTTGAGGAGTTTGGCTTTTGTTTAATTTGAAAATACTTTCAGCTGTTAAGTGCTAAGCCCCAGGCCCAACGCCCTATCAGGTGTGAAACCTGTGTGGGCATAGATTGATGACTTAAGAGGGGCCAACTCGGGAACCAATTGGTCTCTGCTCTCTGGTAGTTGAGGTGGGGCTTGAGAATGCCAGAGGCTTGGCTGCGAGGAGAAGCAAGCTAAGAGACAACTACAGGTGAAGGCAAAGCAGGAGTTGTGGAAGCAGAGCCAACCTGTGTGTGGAGCCAGGAGTTCGAGCAAGGACTTGAGGCCAGTGAATATGATTTATGCCATCTTATTTTTCTGTGGCCTCCTGGTTACTCTTGTGAGGCGGGCCTACTGGGCCTGGAGGCTTGTGATCACAATATTGGAATGGGGAGGCTGGTTCGTGAATCTGTCACTGTGGGCCCTAAATAAATGTTCTGATGCCCTCTACTTAGAGAATCTCTCATACCTTGCGATTTCAAACCATTCAAATATATATATGATTATATTTGAGGTTATAAATTCGGCCTTCCTACTACAGCACCCTAATTCTTGATTTTGAACTTTATGTTAAACTCTGTTCCTGTCATGGGTCATGGGCAGGGGCACTATCTCAAGCTTTGGTCTTTTTCCCCACTGTTGTTTTTGGAGCTAATTGTAGAGATTTGGAAGTTTTTAATGCTTTTAAGGTGGTGTAATCTGGGGAGAAGTTTGGTCACTATTCTCCTTTTCTACACTGTGATCCTTACTCAGAAAAGGCCCCGGATCCCTTGGCATTGCAACTGATACTGCTTCTTAGGGCCCTTGCTCCTTTGGGACTAGACATGATACTGTTCCTCGGGGTCCTTGATCCCTTGTGAGCAGAAGTGATACTGTTCCTCGGCTCCTGCTCCCTCTTGACAGAAGATGAGCCTCTCTGTCCTTGAACTATGACCCGGTAGGTATAGGCATTGGAGTTGCCAAACTGCATCTGGTCCTGTGTCCAGTGCTAGCACAGGCATCCCCTGTAATTTCTTTCTGACTTGTTGCCAGGCCACATTACCATCTCTTGCTTTAGAGCTCCCAAAGCTGCTGCTGCTTTTTTTCTACCAGCTGGTCCAACCAAGGATGTTTCTTCCATATGGGCTCTGGGCCAGCCTGCACTTCCATGTCACAGACCTCTCTTTCTGTTCTCCTAAATTGTCTTATATTGGAATAATGTCTCACTATGACCTTTCCTTGGTTCTGCCACCCCAGAATTTGATTTGAAGTGTTATTTTAAAATTGATTGGAGGGGGATATTGGAATTGCTTGGCTAAGTGCTTGTTCTACTTTGCTATCTTGACTCCACCTCCAGAAGTGCATAGAACCTTTAACAAATATTTTTTGGGTAGTTTTAAGATAGTATGATACAGTGGGTCCAATGCTAAGCTTAGAGTCTAGAAAACTTGGATTCAAACCCTGCTTCTGAATCTTACTAGCTGGGTAGCCACGGCTAAGTCATTTCATCTCTCTGAGCCTCAGTTTTAAAAATCTATACAATGAGAATAAAAGGAATTGAAGTACATACCTCATTGGGTAAGGCGATATCAATGTCAGTTATTATTTTCTTATCTGGAAAATAAAGTGTTTGAACAAGATGATTTCTGAGAATTCTTTCATGCTAATGTTCTATGATTTGATGCCATTAGGGAGAAAATCAATGGTACTGGAAGATTATCTCCCTTCTAGAAATGTCATTCCTTATTAGCCACAGGCAAAAATTGTTGTTTGAAGAACAGCTATGTAGCATGTTACCAATTGCCATTGTCATTTACTTATTTTTCTTCCTAGGGATTGTGAAGAAAAGCAACTTTATCTTTATCTGAGATGATTTTGCTCTGGCTCACTTTGAAAGCTGGGGAATAAATAGAATGACCTCCAGGGGTCCCTTTTAGCTCTCCAATGCTGTAAAATATGGAGAAGATGACATCATCATAACCTTTCTCATAGAATTCTTATTTTTTGAAGGTCAGGTAGATATTCATAGTTTGCTTAGATTTCCTTTAACAGTAAACCTGATTGCCCCCTGATCATGATCCATGTATTGACATTTCCCCCCATAATTCAATGAATATATTTGTGTACTTATTTGCTGGATTTTGTAAAATAAAATAAATGTATAGTATGCTGCCAGCTTGTTCAAAATAAAAACCAAGAAAAAGAATGAATATAGGCAAAATGAAATAACAAGTTCCTAATATTTATTTTTCTATTTCCAATGGAATTTGTTAATCTTCAAAAAAAATTTCTTAGAATATTAAGACATTTACTGAATTATGTCAGGTAACCAAATGCAAAATGTTCATATGACACAGTTGAGTAGCTTGCTTTAGAAAAATTCTGGGCCATTTCTTATCTTTGCCTTTTTAAAAAAGATAATATGCATGCAACAGACATTCATTCTTCTCCAACCTTCTGGATAAAAGACTGTTATTGACATCTAAGGATCAGGTTTTAATTGAAGTAGGATTTCTCACGGTCTAGCCTCTGTGATCCCTATGTAATGATCACAGGGATGTACTGGAAAAGGCAATGAAATAGATAAATGTGTTGGAAAAGACACCTAACAGCTCAATTTAATTCACTGAAGCTCACCAAAACAGATACATGTGATTTATCCTGGGCTGATGGAAAGTGGGCATGAAATAGTGGCAGATTCTCATCCCATAAGCCGCTCAAGAGAAATACCTTAACCCACATACTCTATTGAGGCAGATATGTATCTTGTGCCAAAAATTCAGCACATTTCACATGCTTTAGAGTGGATACTCCTGGAAGGAAATGCTGCATCTTGTACATATTCTATGTAGTGTCTAGCACAGAATGGCCGTTCTGGACCCTAAGTTCCATCTCCCACAAAAAAGTGAGGCACCATAAAATGGTCGAGCAACACCCCTCCTCCATTACTCAGATGGTTTCAAATGGAGAGAAAAATAGGCCAATAAATATTTAACAAGCAGTAATAACATGCTACAGTCAATGAGTACAATGGTAATTGAAATTCACCAGATACTCCATGAAACTAGACATTTCAACACTAGGTGTTAATTTCAGCATACTCGTGGGCCTTCTTCATCAAACCATATTTGGATTTCATGAATTCTACATGGCAATAAAGAAAATGAAGTCATGTGTCATGGTGGATATAAAACGGGCCTTGGAGCCAGAGAGACCTCAGTTCAAATCCTGCTTTTTGGCACATACTGGCTTTGTGACTCTGGGCAAATCACTTTATTTCTCAGTGCTCAAAACAAAAATATTTCTCAATTCCCTAAAAAATAAGTGCCAATCTGCAGTGGCAGAGGGAGTTTCTTTATCTAATGACCCTTTAAAGAAGGAACAGATTGCTTGTATAGAGCATAGATCTGCTCAGAGTTCTAAGAAAAATACTTACTCTGACTCAGTTCTGAGACAGTTGTAGCTCATTTTGAATGCTACAACATGCTGTATACAAAAGCAATGTGGATATCAGACCTGTTCTATGATTATGGGGGAAAAGGTAACTTACCTGATTTTAGGCAGAATGTAAGAATTAGGTTTACAGCAAAAAGAAAAAAGAGGATAATTTGAAGGAAGAACCTAGAGTATAAACCCAGAAAAAATAAAAGCAAGGAGTAAGGACAGATTTCAGAACTGCATCAGATAAGTTTGAAGCTGAAAGAGATTATTATAATTGTGGTCTCAATTAAGTTCAGTTGAGCAGATGATCAGTTTGGAAGTAGAGAATCAGAGAAGTCACCTAGCATATTGACTGGTTTGGCTGAAATGAATTGGCCAGAGGGGTGTCAAATCAAATAAAGAAGGGAAGAACTGAGCAGTAGAAGTATTTGTTCAACACAAAAGATACATTCATCAAGGAAATTTTACGGCCAATTCCTAATACAGGAAGAGGATACCAAAGTTAACAATTCTATAACTGTGACTGACCCTGAGCACATAGGTTTTCTTCACTCATTATCTCCTTACCACTGTCATATTTCTGTGTATATCCACTTGCCACCTCAGATATTGTGTGCATTGGTGGGAGAGTATATATAACCCAGGTTTAAATGTGAATTTCAATTTATTTTCTATTCCTGCATTTGTTTTAATATATGAGTACTTATGACTTTTTAGAAATACTTTTGCCATTTTGTTGAGTAAATGCTTGTGTTTGAGAGATAAATGTGTCATAATTGTAAGTGGTTGGTTTGGTAAATGGAAATGCATCAGTGGGGTCTCAAGAGCTGATGTTGCCTAATAAAGTATAAGTCCAGTTCTCATCCCTGAAGATATACACTGGTGGAACATTGTGAAGAGAGTATCGCATCTCATTTATATGAGTAAGGGGAACATATTCTCTAGGACCCTTAAGGAACTTGTGTGTAGCCATGTGGTGGTGATCCTTTCCTGAGACACCAGATCTGTCCATATGAGGACAGTTTGGAAAAACTAAACTGGGCTTGTTTGTTAAGTGTGAGGTGCTTCAGTGTAGGTGCCCATCCCAGGCAAATGAAAGATAGTTCTTCACATCTATGTAAAATCAAAAGTCTAAGCCCTAACACTAATATGAATATAATAGCAAATTCCCAGTGACCTTAATTTGTGTTTATTTAAATTTATTTCAATGTTATCTTTTCTCCAGCTGAATATCAAAGCCAAGTTTATGTTTGGGTTTGGGAGTTGGATAAGTCAAGGCAATAATTTGCAAATTGTGTCCTTCACCCCTGAGTATTTGCTTGGGCTTGGTGTACTGTAGACTGTAAAAGGAGTATGCAAAAATTTCCAAGTCAGTGTGGAGCCAGTGAAAGAAATCTCTTGTGAACATTGATTGAAACAGAGATGACCTTTAGCTTACCTTCCCATACTGTCAAATGCCCTATTTATTTTGGTCACTGGAGGCTTGCAGAAATTGAGAGAGTGTGGATGAGGTAGTAGGTCAGAGCTGACCATTCTTCACTCAAACGTGTGTTTTTGTGGACATTACCCCTGATAGTGGTACGTGTTTTCATGTTTGTCACTTATCTCCCTATTTTTATTTCGCTACTTGTCTAAAAGGTTTCTCTTTCCACTATTTCTGAAGGAGACAGTGTTAAATGAAATCCAAACTCAGAAATCTTTTGGAGTGCAGGTACAATACAATATAGATAAAAGGCAGCTTCAGACTTGTGCCTCATCTGAATAAAAGATCATAGAACAAAAAGGCAATGAAGATCCACGAGGAGAGATGTGCTGTGAACAAGTAATGACCCAAAGCTAGAGCGAATTCTCTTCTGTAGAGCCTTCCAAAAGAAGTGTGAGGTGAAAGTGTTATTAGAGAGACATAGAAGAAAAGGAAATATCTCATGAAGGGCCTCTGAAAAAATAAATAGCACAAGCAAGAAAATGGCACCTGGGTGAATGTGACAAAGGAAGGTTCATGTCCCTGAGGGTCCCTTTCCAAAAGGTTTGGCCAGGCAATGGCAGCTTAATGTTTATAGAAATGATCGGGAGCCCTTCCATAATGACCCACTTTGCTCATGGGTAGAAGGGCCTGGATTTTCAGGCACAGAGAGAAAACCAACAGGTTTGTGAGTTTTTGTCCCATTTGTTGCCTTGGAAAAGCTCACCCCAAAGTGGATCCACCCTCTCTAATGCAATCAGCTTCATTACTCCCTTAGGAAAATATTTCTTCCCTCTTCCCTAACCCCAAATCTCCACCTAACTATGCTATACCAACTATGATCTGATTGGTTTGTTAATCTCTGTACCTCATATCTACCACACAAGGAATTTTAAGGAGTGAATAACTGATCTAGTAGTGTTATGGCAATAGAGCTGAGATGCAAGTCCAAAGAGATGGAAAAAGGCTTACCATATAATAAATGGGCTTTTGGGAAAATATTACAGAAAATCTCATGGAATGAAGGACCACTAAACACTAGGAAGAGAAACTGAGGCAGGTGGTGCTGTTTGTAACCATGGAGTTCTTTACAGATCAGATATCCATTATTGTTTTTGTTTGCATTAATACTGGGTATAGATAAGGCAATTTGTTCTTTGAACCTTGGTTTAATTATTATATGGTATTGGAGCTAGGGAAGAGAAGGCACAGAAAGCAAAGAGAGAAAAGCTGACTTTGACAGGTGATAATTTTTTTTGAGTTATCTAGGTCAAAAAATAAATTGAGACTGTGTATCTAATTTTATCTTCACAACAATTCTGGAAGGTAAGTATTATCATTATGCCCATTTTGCAAATGAGGAAAATGAGGCTAAGAGAAATTAAGTCACTTACTTGGCCAGGGTAGTACATTTAGTAGGTGTCTGAGGCCATATTTGAACTGAGGTCTTTCTGAATCCAGGTTCAGTGTTCTATCCACAGTGCAATCCAGCTGCCTCAGTAGTGGATGGGTAATGGCTTTATCCCATTCACATTGCCTGGGAAATCAAGAATCAGGTTTGCTTCCAGCACAAACAGGCAAAGTACCACTGAGAGCTTGAATGTTCCAGGGAATGGGACTGGATAGAATATGAATTTCCTTATTTTCATACCATGTGTGCATCATCAGAGCTCTTGGCTCCTTCACATATGTTCATATAATTATTCCTAAATGACCCTGTTGTGTTGAAAGCTTGTTGAGGTTGTGGTGTAACGATGGAATGAAATCCGTGCTGCCTAGAGGGAAAAACATTGGAGAAACACAATTTTTAAAAATGTGGGTTTTTTTTTTTTGCTGACTTTGTGTTGGAACAATATGACTTTTGCTATCAAGAGATCTGGCAATGCTCCAGTGATATTGGGAAATGAAATTGCAATGAAAATTATTGCTAAAGCAGATGTGAAAACTGGAGTCTTTGGTAAATGAGATACACATCTGTGCATCAACAGACATCTTATCCCTTCTATCACTCGGTACCCAACAGAGAGACAATCTGATTAGACAAAGTGATAGGAAGATCAAAGGGAGTTTAAGATGGCCACCCTCTGACCTTTGGAATGTGGGCATACACTATGCATTACATCCAAACATAAGCAAATATGGTGGCAAGGAAATTCATGTAACAAGAGGCAGATGTAAACAACAACAACCAAAGCACAATTTCACCGCTCTTATCTACCAGTGTGGCTGAAGTCTCATCCTACTCTGTGAATGAATGGGTCTGCAATGGGCCCAATAGGAGGGAGAAGTCTTAGAAAAGGAAGATTTCAAAACAAGAGACTTCTAGATCTGGAAGGGCCCTAAGAGATCATCCACTCCAACTCATTAAGGCCCAGGGTTTTAGTGGTTTGCCCACAGTCACAGAGCTAGTTAGAGTCAGAGCTGAGACTAGAACTCAAGTTCCCCCACAATATCTCATTTCTTTTTCAGGACTGGAGAATCCACCAATAGACCTAGAAATAATATTAATTAGCATTTGTGTGATGTTTTAACTTTAGAAGGAGCATTCAATATTTGCTGACATTTGGTCCTCTCCAAAACTCTACAAAGTAAAGCAAGTGGTATAGCTATCATTATCACCACGTCAAGGGAACTGAGCCCCAGAAAAGGTAAAATTACTTGCCCAAGATGAGACCTCTAGTGATACAGTTAGAATGATAATGAGCCCATTTAAAGTCAGAGGACTTGGATAAAGTTCTAACTCTGACATGTAAGTAATTCTATAGAGAACATATATATGTATATATGTATATGTTATATATTCATATATATATATATATTATCTATCTAACAGATGTATCCTTCTCCCCATTTACAAAACCTGAGGTGACTTCTGGTGGATCACTTGTACTAGTTCAGCATTAAAGGGCTTGGTACTTTGGGATGCAGCAAATCCTGCATGTTACCTGCATGAGCATAACTAGAGATTCTCCATTTACATAGATATGCCTATATACACATACATATAAGTAATTTGTGTGTACATATACACACATATATGCATAAATATATCAAAGATTCCACATACAGCCAGTTCTACTATAACATTTGTTTTGATAATGCGATCTTCTATGGTGAATTTTTGGGAAGACATGGGCAGCAGTTGCGTAGAACAGGGAGTCACGGATAACTGTGATGAGCATCCATAGGGAGAACATCCCAAACTGGTGGGATCACAGATGCCTTTAGTCCATTTGGGTATAATATGTGTGTATGTGTGCACGCGCACATGTGTGTGTGTGTGTGTGTGTGTGTGTGTGTGCATAAAACACGTCAGACTTGAGAACTCTTGGTGTAAGGAACTTTCATTAAGTAGGCATTCTAGTAATGAAGACTGGCACCTGCTCTGCACTTCATGATCCCAGAGACTGGGGCATTGAGAGGTTAAATCACTTGCTCAGGGTCATATAGGCAGTCCATATCAGTCAGTCAGTGAATCAATATTTAGTAAGTCACTAAGCATTGGGGATACAAAGGCAAAAAGCACCCTCAAGAACCTCATGGTCTAATAGGGGAGACAACAAACAAATAGCTATGTACAAAGAAGAGCGATATAAGATAAATTGGAGGAATCCACACAGAGAAGGCACTAGAATTAAGAGAGAGTGGGAGAGATTTCCTAGGAGAATTTGGAATATTAGTTAAGACCTGAAGGGATCCAGGGAAGCCAAGAGGCAGAGAGGAGGAGGGAGAGCATTCTCGGCATGGGGGGACAGGGGACTTAGACTCAAGATTTCTTGACTGAAGTTGAACTAAACTGCTTTTCTCTCTGATGCTACAGATATAGCAACATTTTATGCTACTGTCATTGCCTTCTTCCTGCTCCTCACAGAGGACACTGCATCTCCTGTTCCCTGCTTTTGTTCTGGTAGTCCCCGATGCCTGGAATATGGTCCCTTCTTGCTTCTGTCTCTTAGCATCCCTAATTTCTTTCAAGACTTGGTATCAGTATCCTTTTTCTACATGAGGCCTTTCCTAAGCCCCACCTCAAATTACTTTGCCACTATATACGTATTTTGCATATACCTCTGTGGATATAGATATAGCAATATGGAATTAGAGAATAGAAAGGTAATTCAGAAGCTGCCTTGTCTTTCTATCCTGTGTACTTGGCACAGTTTCAGGCACACAGAAGGCACTTAATGCTTATTGATTGAGCATTGCCTTTGGTATCTGTCCTGAATCTGACTGTCCTACATGTATACTTTTCCCTTATTAAAATATAAGCTCCTTGAGAGCAGAGACTTTTGATGTTCAATTTATACCCCCCAAGCACTTAACACAGTGCTTGACTCATAATAAAACACTTAATAGATGCATTTTTCCTAATTAGTTTTTAAACACAATCTTCATGAAGGCATTACTACTCATTACTACTTGTTGCTATGAGTAAAAGAAAACAAATAACATGAAACCTGTAATCTTTTCCACATGGCTAGACATATACCTATGCACATGGACACACTAGAAGGATATCTGGTCTGCTATTCTTTTTTTGCAGGTCCTGGTGCTATACTACCTTGGGTGGGGATGAGGGAGGGTAAAATGTGAAACTCAAAGGAACAAAATTTAAAAAATAATAAGTGGTTCTCTCTCTATCTCTGTCTCTCTGTCTCTGTCTGTCTCTGTCTCTGTCTCTGTCTCTCTCTCTCTCTCTCTCTTCCCCATCTTGATGCTTTTGCTAACCCCACCTTTGTCCAATATTCTGTTATTGCTCCTTCATGGGAAGTTTCATGTGGCAGCTCCTTGCTGTGTTTCTCTACAAAGAAATGTTAAAGGACACAATTTTAAGATAGAACACTTTTGAGCTCCATTTCCCTTCTCTGAGTCCAGAGAAACATTAACTCTGGAGATTACCGTTCCTGCTAGAGGTAGAGAATTGATATTTGTATTACCAATACTGACTGCTTTTGCCACTGCATTCTCCCTCTCTTGAGAGGTACATAGATCAGCCACATGTGTGAGCACTAGTGGCCTTGTGGGTGGCGTGTTTGGGAGGGGTGGGTGTTAGATGAAAAACTATTCTCTCCACCCATTGCCTTGCCAGTACACACCTTCAGGGATGATAATTGGGTTTGTTCTTTATTAGGCAATGTTTAATGTTACTGCCTAGTTTAGATGGTGTGTGTGTGCGTGTGTGTGTGTGTTGCACGAGGTAATTGCATAGCCTAGGAGGCTCTTTTGCCAACCATAATGATATAGAAAGAACACCACTTGCACTATTCAAGCATGAGATACTGGTTGCCTTTGATAATAATCAGAAAACTCACAAAACCCCACAGTCACCAAGAAAACCAAACCATCTCAAGTTGAAATGCTAACATTTGTTTTTAAAAAAATCATTCTCCATTCATAAGTTCATAACCCATGTTCAGCCCTACAACATTTAACCTTTTAAATCAATGTCAATAAAAGCAAGGATTATATGCTTTATCAAATTTGCAGATGGCTGCAGTCTGGGACATATTTCTAACACATTGGAACAGTATCCAAAAATATCTCGACAGATTGGAATATTGGACTAAATTAAATAAGATGTAATTGAAAAGGGACAAATGTAAAGTCATACATATGGATTCAAAATTCAACGTCACCATTATGTGATGAGGGAGATGTGACTAGATAGGAGTAGTCATCTAAAAAAGAATACGGGATTTTAGTGGCCTTTGAGTTCAATATGAATCAATAGTGTGATATGAGGACCAAAAGAAAGCTAATCCAATCTTGGGCTGCATTTCACAGCCAAAGTCCTAGGAAGAAAGCTGTCTCCACTTACTTCTTTCACTCCCTTTCTCTACTTCATCACTCAAATTAAATGGCTCATAAGTTGCCAATGATTTCTTAATCAACAAACTGGTGAGTTTTCCTCAGTTCTCATCTTTCTTGACCTCTCTAGAGAACTGCACACTGTTGATCACCCCATCATGCTGGATATTCTCTCCTCGCTGGGTTTTCATGACAGCTTTCTAGAGTTTTCTCTTACCTATTGGACCATAGATACAAACTCCTCTATGAAGCGCTTTACAATCTGTCTCTAACCTACCTTTGTAGCCTTTTTAAAAACTGCTCTCCTACAAACATTTTCTATTCCATCCAAATTGGCCTTCCTACCATTCCTCACATATAATACATATATATATGTATATATACATATGTACATATATACGTATATATTTGTTTGTATACATTGCATGTATATGTGTTGTATATGTTTTTTCTCCCATTTATAATCTCCTTCAGGGCAGGGACTTCTTCATATTTGTTTTTGAATCTTGAGAACCTAGCATAGGGCCTGGAATACACTAAATAAATGCTTGCTTATTGATGGCTTGGAGAAGCAGCATGATTGAGTAGGAGCCTTGGCTTTGGAGTAAGAAGATTGAGGTTAAAATCCCACCTCTGATAGTTCTGACCATTGTGACTTTGGGAAAGTCTCTGGACCTCAGTTTCCTCACCCGTAAAATGAGGAAGTTAGACTACATTGCCTTTTCCATCTGTGATCCTGTAATTGACTGATTGAGGGTATCCATGACGACAAGTTGATAGTTTTTCTGTACTCTGCCCTGGTCAGATCACACCTGGAATACTATGTCCAGTTCTAATACAACACATCAGGAAAGACTTGGATCACTATGGGAACATCTAGAGGAGGGCACCCAAGATGTCAAGCCAAGTCAATAAGCATTTATTATGCACCTACTATGTGTTAGACATTGTGCAAAGTGCCAGACATACAATGAAAGACAGTCCCTGCCCTCAAGGAGCTTCTTGTCAAGGGGGAGACAACATGCAGAAACTACAAAGAGATTAGACATAAATAGGACATAATCTCATAGAGAAGACACTAAAATTATGGACTAGTCCTTGACATGATGCCACATGAAAATCAGTTGAGGGAACAGGGTATATTTAACCTAGAGAAGATTCAGGAGGCCATGGTAGCTATCTTTAAGTGTTTGGAGGGCTATCCTATAGAGAAAGGATAACAACTACTTAGCCCCAGGCTGCAATGGGAGGACATTCTGAGGTGGCAAATTTAAGTTTGATATAATGAAAATAACTTTGGGAAGTAGTGGGTTCTCCATCTCTGGAATACTTAGGGCAAAGACTGGATGAATTCTTGCTGAGTATGTTTTAGGAAGCAGTCTCTTGTTTAGGGATGGGTTGGTCCAGAGGGAGGTGAGGATTCCCTTTAACTCTGAGATCCTGTGATTCTGAGAAAAGAAAATGTGCAACTATGGGCCATAGCATTGGTTTGTGTACATAAACCATGTGTTACACATGCCCTGGTATGTGACTTTATGCAAACCTGTGCTCATCTGGATGGCTGCATTCCATCAGCTTTTAGTTATCTGTCACCAAGACTTTTTTGAATATTGCAATGCTGATTCGTCTAGAGCAAGGAGCGTGTGGAAAGGGCTAAGTCTGCGGTGAGGGGCCCACGCGGGTCTGATGTGGTGGGAATCGATGTGTAGTGGAGCTACATTTCTAATGAAACCTGATAGCTATTTCCACTCTGATTCATTGAAGTGCTCACTTCCATGCCATTTCAGAAGGCCCCTGCTTCACAAAGAGATTGACTCATCTCATGCCTTTCCTCCCTGAATGACTTATGACTGCTTTGAAAATGTAAACTCCCAAGGCTCGCAGAATCATTAGAGCTTGGAATCGGCTTCTCTGCTTGCTTATTTTTTTCATTGCATGCCCCTGGGAGTTCTGTGGCATCGATGGCCAAAGGAATCTGGGTTCCTTAGTAGGTTAATTGCCTGCTGCATTCAGGTTGGGACAGGTAGTTCATGAACCACTCAACACATCTCTGCTAAGTGTAATCCCCACCCTCTATGCAGGCCTCAGGACTACCTCAGCTGCTTAGCTTTAACTTACTCGATTTCTAATTCTCAGTTCCTTAATTCCCCAGAGACTATCTATGAGGCAATCTTTTTCCACCTGTCATAATGAGCAGGCAACCCTAAAGTCGATTTCCTAACCTCTCTCCACCCATCCTAAGAAGGAGTTTGGCAGAAGTCTCTCATTGAATTGTAACCTGAGAAGGTACCCCAAAGAATATAAACAGTCCCACCCCCTACTAGAGGATCTCCTCAGACTGGTGGGGAGCTATCCTGTTGGTATCAATCTTTGGAGGAGATAAAAGATAATCTGACAAAATATAGGGATGAAAAGATTGTATGCTTTACTTAGATATATATTCCTTTTCTTAGTAAACAAATCCCCCTTTTTTCTCCCCTGGCCTCATTCTATACACTGCTCTCCTAACTTGAGCCAGTTAGGTGCCATAGGGAATAGAACACTGGACATGGAATCAGAGACCCAGGTGGTACAATAGAGGAAGCTCTGGGCCTGAAGTCCAGAAGACTCATCTTCCTGAGTTCAAATCTGGCTTCAAACACTTCCTAGTTGTGTGACTCTGGGTGAGTCACTTAACCCTGTTTGCCTCAGTTTCCTCATCTGTAAAAATGAGCTGGAGAAAGAAATGGCAAACCACTCCAGTATTTTTGCCAAGAAAACCCCCAAATCGAGTCACGAAGAGTCAGACATGACTGAACAACAATAAAATGTTCAAAGTCTGTTTCAGACACTACCTCTGTGACCTTGGCCAAATCAGTTAACCTCACTCAGCCTCAGTTTCCTCCTCTGTAAAATAGTGGAGATAATAATAATACTTACCTCTCAGGGTTGTGTTGCCACATTAAAACCCCAACTCCTGCTCTGGTGCCTTTGTCCCATGCCTGGAATACATTCCATCTTCCTATTTACCTCAGGGAATGCCAGGGTTTCTTTAAAGTTCAACTCAATTGAGGCCTTTTCTGATCTCCTTGCCTCAAATTGACTTGTCTTTTTTTTCTACCTATTTTGTATGCACTTAGATGTACATTGTCTCCTCTGGTAGAATGTAAGCAACTTGAAGACAGGAACTCTCATTTATTATATCAGTTTCCCTAGTATATAATCTTGGCACATAATAGGTGCTTTTTAAATTTTGGTTGACTGATTGTTCAGATAGGGGTTGGACCAAATCACATTTGAGATCTTATCTAACTCTAAGAATTCTGTGATTCTACAACACATGATGGGAAATTTTACTTCCCATCTGATAGCCCTGTCTCATGAGGCAATTTAAACCAATCCAGATTAAAGTAGTATTTACCTCAAAGAGTTCCTTATGAAGAAAGCTTTCTCTCCACTCTCATATGACTACAATCTTTACAAATAAAAACAGGATGTCTCAAGGGAGTTCCCAAGACAGTGACCCAGCTGCTCTCCTCTATGGAGTCTGGGGTCTGTACACACTGTTATGACATTCCTCTGACTCCAACAAAGTGGAATAAAACCTATTTCAAATATATTATTTGATGAAAGCAGATGTCAGCAGATACTGCCTATGTAATTGATATTTGATTTATTCAAGATTTATGCATGCTGTGCCTTAGATTTATTAATGATAATCCCCGGCTCTTGTGTTTAATATAGTGGAACCAAAACATAATTTGCTGGGATCAGTCAGAAATGCATCAAAGTGATTAACTCTACATGCAAACCATTATCCAGTGACATCCCTACTGTGCACAGTGCAAAAGGAGGCAATAATACAGTAATTGGCTTCACTTACGCAAGTTAGATATTTGCTGTGATTGCGGAGGAAATTTGGTCCCTTTTATGTCTGTTTCTATATCTGCACATCTCTCTCCATCTTTTGATACTCTCCTCTCAGGATTTGCCTGAGATATTCACATATACAGACTATACCCCAGACAGTATGTGTGGGGGAAACTGAAGAATCATATTGAACTAGGCACCGGTGGGTAATGATGTCCTGGACGACAGTTTAGTTGAGCTCAATCCATGGGTGTTGACAATAGGCCAGGCTTTTCCTCAGCTGGTCATATCTCATCCATCATGGGTTGTCTCCAGCTTCCCAGGGGAAGCCACTCATGGGCCTGGAAATTGAAAGCATGCCCCATGAGCTCTTTCAAATCATGCATGAAACCATCTGCACACCAAATTCAAAGGTTATGTTATAGACAGTCCCCATAGCTGTAACCATCTTGAAAGTAAACATTAAGCATATGCACACTCAAAGCTGAGGTGATATTTTGGCAAAATTCATGCTTACTAAAAACAACTGCAATCACCCGTAAATTGCTGTATGGTCTTACAATCATGAACAGTAAGATCTGTTCTTGTGAGTTGTTTAAAAGTAATTAATTCTGAGCCTAGGATCAGAATGGCTGCTCCAACTTGGGCATGACATCAGTCCACTTGAGAATTTGCAGGAAGATGGAAACATAGCATTTATTCTATGTGTTCTATCAAATTTGCTCAAGTATACCCTGAGTTCCATGATACCTTGGATAAACCATCTCTCATCAAAACATTCCTCTTAATGTCAATTCAGTGCAATTCTACAAACAGTTATTACATATTTGTTTTGTGCAAGACACTGTAAGAAGGGCCAGGGTTCACAAAAACAAATTGAAAAATAGTCTTTGCCCTCATGGAACTTAGATTCTACTGGGAGAGTCTACTAACAATTAGGGGAATTAAGGAAGGCTTCAGAGTATAATTCAATAGATAGCCTACGATCATAGAAGGAAGATAAGGATTCTAAAAGGTAGAGGTGGAAAGACAATGAATTCCATCCAGGATGATAGGATGGATAGATAGATAGATTCAGCATTTATTAAGCACTTACTGTGTTCCATGAGTTGTGCTAAGGGTTGGAGCATAAATATAAACAAGAAAGATATTTCTAGACACCAAGGTCCTGATATCCTAATGGTATAAGAGGTCACATAAAAGGGAACCAGGAATGGGGGGGTGGTGTTTTGGTTTTTAGGTAGTGGCCAGGAAGTAAGGTATAGGCCTGATTCAGAACAAGATAATTTGAGAGCCAGCCTGTCAGAGCCCAAGGTGTCTCCATGGGCAGAGTCCAAGGTATAAGTGGACTGTTGTTTGTCCTTTGTTCTTGAAGAGGACCATGACATCAGGAAGCTGATGCCATAGCTTGCAAGTGAGGATTTAAGTGTAGGGAGGACTGTGCAAAGTCACCAGTCTCATTTTCTCCTTCAGAGCCATCTGGGTCCAGTGGCAATAGACAGATCAGGGTGACTGGAGATGGCCCTCACAAGTGGGCAAGAGGTGGAGTAGAGGGCCAGATTTTAGACAGCACCATTTGGAGATGATGGCCAGGACTTGATAATGTGTAAATAAGCAACAGTTAGAGATGCTGGTATCTCTCTTTTCCAACTCTTTCGAGGGTTGTAGATGGGGATTCATTATTTCAATAATCCATTTGTAAACATTGCTTACACAATCTACTGCACTGTTCTTAGGTGATTTACAGTTTATTAAAAATGAAGTCCTGGGATGCTTTGAAGATTGCTTTATGAGACAACACTGAGAGCTTGCGATAATGCTATTCCATTTTCTCCCATGGCTATCAAGGCAATATTAGAAGAAAGGTAAAGGATTACATTGGGAGTGTTTACAAGAGGCACTCTGGCATTCTTTACTGCTCTCGCTAAATTGCCAGAAGCATCAAATACGTAGGTGCTGTTTGAGGCTTTGCATGTAATCTCTTGTAAGAGCTCTCCAAGATGTACCATTTTCTGAATTTTGTTCTGACCAATACAGCACTGAGTCTATTAACAGGAGACCAGGGAAATGATCATTAAGAGCTAGATCCTTTTTTTCCCTCAGACACTCATAGCCCCTCTGGATCCTTCTCCAGACTCTCACTTTGGCTTCTCAGATCACAGTCTGTTTCTGCTTCAGTAATCCAAGTCATTTGTTTGTTTCTCTTTTCTCCTGAAAGTGCATTGATTCATGCTTTTGAGTGCCATGGGAAAATAAGAGGTAAGCATTTCTTCTCCACCACTTTATTAGTACTGGTCCAACTGGATTCTCTTCAAAAGGTTTACACACCTCTAACATCATTTGAGGGTTTTGGACACAAGGTCTGCAAGAAATGAAGCCAGAGCCAAAAGTCAATTTGTGGGAAAGTAGATATTTTCATTTTGAATTTCAAAATGTACCACCTGGTCTTTGTAATGTATTTTGTCACCCAACCTACTGGCAAGGGGTCCCTCATTCTCATGCATAGGAAGGACTTAATGAAACATTTTTCAAATTAGTTTAAAAAGAACTGTTGGTGAACTGGTTATCTGAACTTCTCCCATTGTATTATTTAATTAACCAGTAGAACATAAGCTCCCTGAGAGCAGGGACAGCTTCATTTTGATTTTTGTAAACTTTGTACACTCTTATTCATCTTGCACATGAAAAGGGCTTCAGAAATTCTTAAGGAATGAAGTTAACTAAAAATAAACACCCAAACCAACAAATGCCTTCAAAGAAAAAGCCCCAGATTAAGGGAGGCTCGATGAGGTTCATGATTTCTCAAATTTGCTGTTCTGTACCCTGATATCTTTTGGAAAATGATGGCAGAATGACTGTCACTTTCAGCCATTTCTTTTGCCCTCCTTTCAAGCTAAGATAGCAATCATGTCTCATGCTTCCTAGTTTACTAAAATAACAGCAATAAAAGTAAAGATAATAGTAATGATAATTCATAATATAAAAAAGAATAAAATATTCTTCTATATATAAATATATTATAATAATTATTCTATAAAATTATAATATATAATTATATAATAATATAAAAAAGAATAAATAGCATATATACTCTAAAGTTTGCAAAAATGATCTACACATGTTATTTCGCTTGATCTTCATGACAATCATATGAAATAATTGCCATTAGTATTCCCGTTTTCCTGTCAAGGAAACTGAGGCTGAGAGGTAAAATGACTTGCTCACGGCCACATAGCTAGTTAATAGCAGGACTGATGCTTGTCAAACATCAGGTATACCAGTTCAGGGCTCTTTTTCCATTAATCTTCAATAACTTTCAATAATCACTGGGATGTTGTTTAGTAAATTCTTGCCTCAGACAAATGAAACACTCCTCACCCCACCCCCATCCCCAACCAAACACACAAAAGGAGATTGGGGGATAACTAGTTTACTTTGGATCTAGAGGAATTAGATGATAATTAAAACAGAGACATATCAAATGGAGGATTATTTAGCTTGGGAATCATGTACCTGGGGGCCATGGACTATGTACCAGGTAATTAGAGAAAGGATGTGGTAATCTTTAAAGTGGAAATGTAATCTCCATGGTGGATCTAACACATAAACCTATGATGGGGAAGAGCAGTGGAGGCAGGAAGAAACCATGTAGAATTATGGGAAAGATTAGGAAAACTTTGATTTGGGAGAGAAACTGAAACAAGTAAGAGGACCCAGAATGTAAGGACTTGGGTGACCAGCCTTAGAAAATGGATAGGGGAGAGGAAGATAAGGATGATAGGGAGAGGGAGGAGAAAGACCTGAAGGAGGAGAAAGAGGATGAAGAAGAAGAAGAAAATAAGGAAGATGAGGAGAAAGAGGAAAAAAAAAGTGAAGGAGGATGAAGAGGAGGAGGAGGGAGAAGAAGAAGACGAAGAAGAAGAGAAGAGGAGGAAGAAGAAGAAAAAGAAGAGGAAGAAGAAGAAAGAAAGAAATAAGGAGAAGAAGAAAAAGGAGGGGGAGGAGAGAACCTTGGCTCAGCTTATAGAGGTAAGTAGTAGCTAGTGTGGCCCCAACAGGAAAATGCCCCACTTCTCCAAGGATCCAGGGAACTCAAAGAGAAAACTCTGGATTTAATGTGCTGGATAAAATCACAGTAAATTATGAATAACAGTACAGTAACTCAAAGGAAAAGGACCATATAAAGTAGGGAGCCCATGGACTGACCAGAGAATAATAACAGAGAGGCCCTGACTAGGGAAATTTAATGCTTTCAATCTGCTATTCATTCCCTTAAAAGAAGCTAACTGAGGCTGGGTTCATAACTTACCTTGATTTTTATGTTGTTTATATCAAGTTTTCTACTCTACAGTAAAAATTGTGTAACCTAGCAGACTCTGAGAACTTTGTACTGCACTGAATTTGGTGTATATGTTTGGATGGGGGTGGGGTGAGGTGAATAGGGCGACAATATCCAAAGAGGATAAAATAGAGAAAGACCAAGAATCCCCCAGACAATTTTTAAGGAGAAATTCTCCCCCCACTAACCCCTTTCCCAGATGTGTATACTTTCTTTGACTGTGGGGTGGTAGCATCAGATTGTTAATAAACACAAGCAGTGGTGGGAAATTGGCTAGAGAAGCCAACTATTTGGGATTTGAATTACTCAAGGTAATATATTTAATAAATTCAAAGTAAGGTCTGGTAGAGTCCGTGGAAAGAGTCACTGGGCCACAAGTCAGAAAACCTGGGTTCTAGATCCCTGTTCTACTAAAATAGTTTCATGACCTTGGGCAAGTCACTTGACTTGAGTTCTAGTTTTTTCATTTGTAAAAGGCAAAGAACTGAGTTTGAGGTCATTTATGGCTCTATTTACTTATGATCCTATAATATATGACCTCTGGCTCCTTCCATTTCTATGAACTAAGTAAATTTGATTATTATCTCGTCAACATGAGTAGCTTCATGCACACAAGTTGAAAATCTCATGGAACTAGAGATCTAGACTGTTTATTGGCAGCAATTCAGAAGGCGGTGTTTCTAGATATTTGGCATTCAACAAGGAGATTTTCCTCCTTAGAATAGGTTATTTAAAAGTACTTGGTCTGTGGCTCATACAATTATAATGAGATTATACTAGATTCATATAAATTATTAAAATAAAATAATAATTTGTCTGTTTTAAAGAGAAATGTCCCCCCTTCTGATAATTATACATGTCTTTTTATCTTTCAAAGTGTATTCACATCTGCTGTGAAGGTAAATGGGGTTGGCATCATCCTCATTTTACAGATATGAAATGAACACACAGAGAGGTAGAGCGGCTTGCCTAATTGCACTATTAGTTCAAAGCAAAATCAGCATCAGGGCCTATTTGTCCTGACATCTGTCCCAGTGCTCTTTCCAGGAGTTCCTTGAAAGAGTTAACAAAAAAGCTGGGAAGGCTAGCTAACTCTCTGGTTGACAAAGTTAGGATTCAAGAGATCTTGATAGATTTTTAGAACATAGACTTGAATTGAAGCTTCTTCGTTAGATTGTAAGCTCCTTGAGGGCAGGGACTGTCTTTTGCCTCTTTTTGTATCCCCAGCACTTAGCACAGTGCCTGGCACATGGTAGTTACTTAATAAATCTTTATCGAATGAATAAGATATAATGTCAAAGGGATAAGTGTAAAGACTTGCACTTGGGTTCAAAAAATCAACTTTCTAAGTACAAGATGGAGGGATAGTTATGCAGTGGTTTATTTGAAAAGCACCCAAGGGTTTTGGAGGATTCAACATAATTTAAAAGTGTGATATAGACTCTGATAAAGCTCATCTTTATTCATTCAAAATTCATCTAATGCTGCATTAAAAACACTCAGTTATGATAGCTAACATTTATAGAACGCTTTAAGGTTTGCAAAGTGCTTTTAAAATATCAGCTCATTTTACTTTTTCACAACATCTCTGGGAGGTAGGTGCTATTATTATCCTCATTTTACAGTTGAGAACATTGGAGAGGTTGAGTGATTTGCACAGGGCCCCACAGCTAGTAAGGATCTGAACCAGGATTGGAACTTGGGTTTTCCTGACTCCAAGTCTAGCATTCTATCTATTGTGAAATTCAGGCAGAAGAGGTGATAGGCATGTCACACTCTTTGATGGTCAGCCCACATCTAGAACTATGTTCTCAGTTCTGGGCACCACCTTTTAGGAAGAACCCTAATAATCTAGAGAGTGTCTAGAGACGGACCTCAAAGATGGCGAAGAGCCTCAAGTCCATACCATATGAGAATTGTTTTCATGAATTAAGGATTGTTTTTTAATTCAATTGGACAAGCATGTGTTAAGCGCTTATGATGTGTGTACGAGGCATTGTGAGAGACAACAATGAACAAAGGCCTCTGTGTCCAAGGATCTTATATCCCACTAGGAATTATAACATACACGTATGTAAGTAACAAATCCCGGGCCCCCTTCAACATGCCCCCACAAATTCACACCCACATTCCAGGTACTCTGAATTACCGTTTATTCAAATCCATATGTCATAAGCCCACAGCTTGCACTATCTTAGATGTTTAGCCTGGAGAAGAGAAGACTTAAGGAAGTTAGAAGAGTTCTCTTTAAATATATGAAGGGGACATTATGTGGACGAGGGTTTAGGCTTTCTCTGATTGGCCAAAGAAAACAAAACTAGGAATGATTGGTGAAAATTGCAGGTTTGATTAAAGGGAGAATTTAACAATTAAATATATTCAAAACTGGAGGGGGCTCTCTCAGAAGCTAGTTGGTTACCCATCAGTTGAGTTATTTAGTCTAAGTCTGGGGACTGTTTATTGCATTTGCCGTAAAGGGGATATATTTTTCAAGTATGGCTTGAACTACTGGGCCACTGAAGATCTTTCCAAGCTTATAATTCAGTGTACTATAATTCTAAATTTATGCAACTTCCAAAGGTGCCAAGTTGAAAACCAAATTAGCTTCTTCTCCCATACTTTCTCTTTCTTCTGCAAAATCAACTATAATAAATTCCAAGAGGATGCCAAAGCTTCAGAGTTCCCACTTCCTAGCCTAAGGATTTTTGATCTCTAGAATGAGTCAGAGATCTCTGCTCTTTCACACCTTTCCCAGTAAAGGGTAGATGTTAAATGAACGGTATCAAGTGTTCGGCATCACTCTCCATTGGTTGGACATCTCTCTTCTCCCTGGCTAGACTACCCCTCTTTGGCAAGAGAACCCAGTGGAATTTTAACATATGGTCTTGAATTTGGATAGCCAAATTCTTACATAGAGATTAATTGAAGGTGTTTATGGCACATTTTCCAGCCAAGAGCTTCAAAATGCTGCCTTGGCCTCCAACATATGAGTGTTGAAAGGATTTGTCATTGGTACTGGGATGGAGTCACTTCATATGTGGAGAAAAACTTAATTGCTTCAATAACTATTTAAGAAACAAGTGATAATCATTTGTAGGGTAATGAAGATACAGACTCATGAATTCCACAACCCTTTTTGGCTTCCTACAAAAAAAATTCCTAGAGAACAAACTTCCTTAGTGGAGATCTTCTTAACGACAGAAGTTTGTGGAGAAAGTCAAAGGTTCCACTTCCTTCTATATGACTCTTTATGGAAAATGGAGGTATAAGAGCTATTTTTGGTGACCCAAAGGACCAAAAAGAGATACATGCTGGGTCTAGGGAGGCTTTAGTATATTTCAAATGATGATCTATGCATCAAGAACGGCATAAGACTGAGGAAATATAGGATCAGAAAAGATGAGCCAGTCATATTGAAAGACTAAACAAATGGACATCCCTAAGGTTCTACTGGCAATCAAGAAATGATAAAAGATCAAGAAAAGATCCTCAAGTACTGTGGATAGATCATTTGGGGAGGATTTATGGGAAGAGAGGCATGAAAATTATACAGTACAAGAAGACCAAGAAGAATTGTGATTGCACCAACGGCAAGGAGGCTCACATCAGAGATAAACGAGACTGTGGATATGTAGAGAAGCGTGCCCACTGTACAAGCAAACTAACTGCAAAATGAATTTCAAATTTGAAATTTTCATTTAAAATTGTTCATTTTTTGAAATGGACAAATCAGAGAATTGTTCTCATTTTGGATTTGTGTATGTGCATGCAAATCTCTTCATCTCTTAAATATGTATATGGATATATAATTAAAATGCACTATATTTATATGTGCCTACACACATATAAGTATACATACGTATATATGCATACATATATGTGTTTGTGTGTGTATGCGTTTTAACCTCAGGACTGCAATGTTATCTCTTCCATACGGGCATTCCCTATACTGTGCAGATCACAACACCTCCATTTCTACTCAGTCCTCTACACTTCTTATCAATCTATGTCCATTCATATATTCTTCCTGAGACTTTAGGCAGTAGCCTAAATGCCTCTCTTCAAGTCTTATTACTTTCTGTGGGTACCAGTGCAGTCCATCTATGTGCCTTCCCTCTGGCTAGATAGCTAATATTGGCCCTGCCTTTTCTGCTCATATATTCAGTGGATAATATATTTTGCACCACTTCTTTCCAGAAGTCACTATGATTAGTAGGTTACAGCTAGCTCACCCCAACCATGCATCTGTCCATTGCATTTGGAGGTCCCTATTTTTTTTTAATTCTTTGAAGGTTGTTCTGTTCCTTGACTCATGTACACACATATTCACACAGAGGAAGACTTTGTTGACTTTAGACAACATATAGAAAAACGAAACAAGATGAAGTTGGTTATTCATTTCCTCCATTTTAAGAACCAAATTAGATCACCACTAGGTCACTCCCAAACACCTAATGAACAATTTAATTCAACTTAACAAGCATTTATGAAGTTAGGGTTCCATTATACTACGTTTCCCATTTCAAGTTGTTGAGACATTCTCTAGCATATGAATATGAATGTTTTCATGAAATATAAGCAAGTTTAATCACTAAAAACAAACAAAACAAAACAAGTAAAACCTTAACTGATGGAGTTAGGAAGAAAAAAGTAGAAAATGAGTCTTAAAAAATAATTTGTTTTTCTAATTTGGATGGAAATGAAAAGCAAATGAGTGCTAACTAGTGGCGCATTTCTTTTGATTCACTTTCCTATCAATAAGGCTACCAGTAAGGGGCAGCTAGGTGTTGTAGTGAACAGAGTGCCAGGCATGGAGTCAGGAAGACCTGAGTTCAAATCCAGATTCAGACTCTTACTAGCTGCGTGAACCTGGGCAAGTCATTTAAGTTTTCTTGTTTGTAAAATGAAAAGGAAATGGCAAACCTCTCCAGTATCTTTGCCAGGAAACTCCACATGGAGTCATGAAGAGTTGACGTGACTGGAATGAAATGAAACAACAAAACAATTTTTTTTAAAAAAAGATCTGACTTGTCCAGCTGGTAATTGCTGGCACATTTAAGTTTTAAACAGAAGCAGGCAGGACAGTGTGCTTCTTAGTAGCTGTCCCAGGGTTGGTATCATAATTCATTAGCTCTTTATGTTTAAAGGAAAACAAACTAGGTATCTTCTTTGATTCTTTCCTGTCCCTTACTTCTCATGTTCAATCCTGTTGATTCCATCTCTAAAACATCTCTCAATCGCATCTTCTCTCTTTTTCTACTGACATTACCCTAGTAAAGCTCATATAACCACCCATACAGACTATTTCCATGAGAGTACTTTCCCCTCCAATCCGTTTTTCAACTTGCTGCCAAAATAATGCTTCCTATAGGTAGATCTTGCTCCAAAATCTTCAGTGGCTCCCTCTTGCCTACTAAGTAAATTTCAAAGTCCTCTGCCTATTTTTCAAGAACTTTCACAGAAGTAGGGTAGTTGTCCAGCTTTATATCACATTTCTCTCTTCGGTGAATTCTGGGCTTCAGACAAGATCAATTCTGTTCCCCATACTTTATGTTCTTGGAACCTTTGCTCACACTGTCGTCTAAGCTTGGCATGTCTTCCCTTTACTCCTTTACTTGTTGAATTCCTGACCATTCTTCCCTTTACTCCTTTACTTGTTGAATTCCTGACCATTCTTCAAAAGCAGACTAAAAAGCCAACACTCCCACAAAGCTTTCCCTAGTTTCTTCCAGCCCCAACTCGCTGGCGATGATCTTCTCTATTGGACGTCACTTTGTTTCATACCTCTCAAACACGCTCTTGTACTATCGTACATGAATGGCTCCCAGTGTTTATATCCTTGTTCCCTATGATTGTAAACTCCATGAGGGCAAGGTTCCTATTTCATCTAACTAGTATTTCTATCTAGTGTCTAGTACAATGCCCAGCATGCTATAAGTTCTTGAAAAATGTTCATTGATTGACTGAATGCAAATGAGAGTGCCAAGGTCCACGTGCTGGAAAACACCCAGATGAATTACCAGTGGAGCATGAGAGCTAAGTATTTATTAGCTGTTTGAGAATCATTTGAAGGGCCTGAAGATGTTTAGCCTGAAGGAAAAAAAGACTCAGTTCAGACAGAATAGCTGTCTTCAACTCTTTGAAGGGCTGTCATGTTGAAGGGGGAAGCAACTTTATTCTGCTTTGCTTCAGATGGCAGAATTAAGAATAAATAGTGGGAGGTGCAAAGAGTTGGCACATGAAGGCTTAATGTCAGTACATTAGAGCTATCCAAAAATGGTCTTAGACTTAGTCAAAAGCCTCATTGGAGGCTCGACAATTAGTGTGTCACAATGGGGATCATTGGGCAGCTAGGTAGCTCAGTGGCTAGAGTGCCAGGCCTAGAGTCAGAAAGGCGTAGCATTGTGACTTCAAACCTCAGACACTTACCAGCTGTGTGACTCTGGTTAAGTCACTTAACACTGCTGTCCTTAGTTTCCTCATTTGTAAAATGAGCTGGAAAAGGAAATGATAACTCACTTCAATATCTCTGCAAAGAAAACCCCAAAGGAGGTCACGAAGAGTCAAACATGACAAACACAAAGTAAGAAAAAAATGGGTATCATCCTTTCCGAGGTTTGCATTGAATTAGATCTTATCTATTTCTAAAATTCTATAAATCTCAGCTGGTTACAACTAGTATGACAGAAGATTCTAGAGAATTTGTACCAGCCATTAGTATCTCAAAAACCTAAGAATCGTGTCTTCTCCTGCTACACTGAGGCCATGAATGGCCCAGTGAAAAGAACAGTCAGCAGAAGAAGAGAATGAGGTGGATATTTTCTTTGCATTTCTCTCCCTCCTAATTCTCCAAAGCTTCCCTCGGGCCCAATTTGAGAATTCTCGTGGAGGCTAAAGTCCAGCAGCTTAACAGCTATTAAACAAGGTCATAAAGTGAAGATGCAGTCTGGAAGTCTGTACGTTCAGTCCTGGTAGTCACCAGGACTTGCCAAACAGCTTGATTCTTTTGTGGAACCAAACCCCACTGGGATTACAAAAGAGATGAAAAAAGAGAACAGAGAGGAAGAGCTTGAGATGGACTCCCACAGAACATTGCCTACTAAGTCATCTGGATATTGCTACTTAGTACCTGAAAAGCCTTCCATTATGCATTATTAAATTCATGTATTATTGAATCATGGTCGGTATTGCCTAGTAAGAAACAACGAGGGTTTCTTAGTTTAAATGAAAGGCTTGCCTCCTTATTTGAATAAAACTTCATTCCTGGCTGCCTAGCATGATAATCAGAAAACTGCATTAGGCAGGTATTATTGTAGAAATTAAAAAATAATGAAACAAGGCTTTTCCGTCAGACATTGTTCCCTTGCCTGCTTTTTCACGTCCTCGGATTTCCTACTTTGAGTTGATAAGACAACGGCAAATGAAGATAACAACATGAGAGGAAAATCATTCACTCTAATAGGCTCCACCTGTGCCGACTTCAGCTCATTTACATGGCTGCAGAAAAATTAGAAATCATGAAGTAATTAGTCTGTTCTAGATTATGCTGTATGTCAACCGATACCACTCTGGAGAGCACTAGTGCTAAAATGGTTGCAGGAAGATAAATCCGCTAGCCTATACAAACATTTTTAATTACCTGGAAAACAGGATGGCCTATTGAGAAAGAGCCATTGTGGACCTGGGCCGCTCTCTTGCTAGTGGAATCAGATGTCATGAAATTCCAGTGTTTGTGTAATTGACTTGTGGAATGTTTGATGACTGGTGGAAACTGCCATCAAACATTCTATTGACTGAGTTTGAGCCCTTATTTTGGCTCTCCAGTTGTTCAACAAAAGCCTGCTTGGAACTGAGGGCTCCTTTAATGAGTATCAGAGGAAAACAGAGGGAATGTTTTTTCTTTCAATGCTTCTGTCTCTTGGATTTGGGGATTTTTTGTTGCTGAGTTTCTGAACTAACAAGGGGGCTCAAATTTGATTATTTGTTATAAACTGCTAAGGAATATTGAGTCCAGTCAGAAACAAGAGCAGCCATGAGCTCCTTTGGGACTGAATGGATATGGATGACACATTTAGAGAGTTTGGGAAACTGTGGGATGATATTTTTCTATTCATTTGGGACCCAGAGCACATTTTTAACTTTTTAAAAAGCCATTCAAGTATCTGGTGAGATGAATATTCATGGAAATACAGGACTTACTTGCTGCTTATTGCGTTTATATGGAGCTGCTTTATAGCTTTGCTTTGATTTGCTCATAGTAGGCCATTTGTCTTCATGCCCACTTTATTTATTTTGCCTTTGCTTTTCTTGTTTTTGTAATCTTTTACTGGATTCCGGGGTAATGCAAGACAGACAGGTTCAGCCTGTCAGTTTACAGAAGGAGCACTGATCCAAAGGAAGCCCTCTGCTGGAGTAGGCTCTGGTACTTGGATCCATGCAAATGCTGGGAACACTGACAGGGTCTGTGTCCTCAGCATGTGCCCCAGGAGGAGAAGGCCAAGGATTCTTTCCAAAAACATGGAGCTCACTTTCAGCATCATCAGCTTAGCAGCCAGAGGCTTCTCCCAAAGACAACATAGGTCAGCCAGAGCAAGGAATGAAAACTGAGCTCCAGGTGAGGAAACACATCTCGAATGGCAGAATCAGTACAGAGCTTCTGTGTAGGTGCCTACGTGGTACAAGTACAGAAATACCAGGTAGGTGCTTCCTCACCTCCAAAACTATGTTCCCATCTTATCCCTTAGCATTTATCCTTTTAGCTAAACTCTCTGACATCTGTTAAAATTCAGGGTCCTCCAAAAGAAAATCATTTTACAGTTGCCATCAGTCATTAATCCTTAGTGTCACTAACTTCCCTATCCTTTCTCAACAGCAGGTTTTGATACAGGCCTGGGTAGCCTTAAAAAAGGAGGTTCAGAGCAGCGAGTTAAAAAAATCATCATCTTAACGATTTTGATTAATCATGTTGGCAGGTGGCACCTTCTCTTCCTCTGCCCCAACCCAAGCGTGTTGGGTGAACTATAGCTTTATATATGCCTATACTTCATTGAAACCAGTCTATAACTGGTAACCAGCAGGCTTCAAACCCTTCTGTGAGTTAGCAGATACCTATCCCAAGCATGCGAAGACTTCCCTCGGTGGAATGGGCGGATGAGAACAATTCATTCCAATGGCCACAAAGGTAGCTTAAGCAGGGGCTGTGGAGTTCTTAGAGCTTGGTCAGATAACAAAGATGCCAATGTCATCCACTGAAACCCAGGCCATCACCAGTCATCCTGACTTTTGTCTTGCCATTGGACTTCAATGACTCTGGAAGAGAGAGTGAGGCTGATGATTTGTGCAGCTCGGCCTCACTTAAATCCGATTCATATGTGTCAAGACATCACCTGTGATGTCACCGATCCCCTTCAAAATGAAGGAAGAACAACCTGTCTATACAACACTTTGCTTTCCTTTTCAAGGGTCCATAATAAGGGCAACATTTTAAGGGTACATGATAATAGCTTAAGTGATGTGCCCAAGGTCATGCAGTTAGTGAATATGTGAGGCTGGATTTGAACTCAGGTCTTCCCTACCCTAGATCCAGCACTCTATCCACTGTACCACCTAGCTTCATATATATCTTAGGACTCAACTCCTTAACCTCCATTTAAGGAAGGAGGACAGTAGAGACATCTCAGATATGTCCTCATGTCCCATCTGGCTACACTCATTTTGTACTTCTTTGGGTTGCCTGCTATGTCCTCAAGCCAGGTACTTTCCCCACTCTCCTTTCAGCTTAATTCGTGTATTGTCTTCCTCTTTCACTTTGTCTCCCAGATTGATGGAGCAAAGTAGATGCAGAGAGAAGTAGAGACATATTTCCCTCTTCTTATAAAAGAGGGAGGGAAGAGGAGAGATTTGTGGTCCTGTGGCTTTAGAGCTCAAGTCACCAACTTTTGCTCCCAGAATCCTGTCTCAGTTGTGCTAGATTTGCATGTGCTCCTCATTACATGTGTACAACTTTGGGCTACTTATTTAACCTCTCCGGGTCTCAGTTTACTCACCTGTAAATGAAGGAGATTGTATCAGATGGTATCTAAGGCTCCTTCTACTCCTAACTCCTATGGAATTTTGATAATACAGTGAATGCTGGATTGTGAGTAAAAGGGTTCTAAATTTTCTGTGATTTTATATAACAATGCACACA
>CM053625.1:257704397-257741085 GCA_028646595.1 Phalanger gymnotis
CTTCCTTCCTTCCTCCCTTCCTTCTTAAAGTTCAATTAGCATTCATTAAGTACCTACTGGGCAAGCACTGGGCTAAGAACTCTGGGGATTCAAAGGCAAAAATGAAGAGTCCTTCCCCTAAGGAGCTAACGATCTTTCAGGGGGTGGGAAGAAAGAACTATATGAATCAGAGCTGTTTGATTGGGGAATGAGTGAGTGCAAGTTGAATTAAACCACTCTCTAGCTAGATAGCCTTTGACAGTTCTTCACGTCCCGTCCATCTCTCCATCTCAGTGCATCTCACCATTTTCGCTGCTGCTGATCTTCCCTTCCCCACCTAGAACAGCACCCTCACACCTCCAAAGACTCGACCTTCTCAAACTTTCTGGGGGAATTAATAGACTCAGTTTTGTGGTTGAACTGCCCTCATTGCTGAGTGCAAGAGGATAAACTCACTTAGCCCAGTATATCTGGTCAGCCCTCTTTGTACCTCTTGCTCTGAAAGGAAGGGAAGACAGAAGCAATGAGCATTTATTAAGTGCCTGTTATGTGCCAGACCCTGTGCTAAGAGTTTTATAAATATTACCCCATTTTATCCTTACAATAACCCTCAGAGGTAGGTGCTATTATTATCCCTACTTTCCAGTTGAGGAAATTAAGGCAGAGGTTAAGTGAGTATTTGACACTGTATTGAACTCAGTTCTTCCTTACTCCAGGCCTAGCACTCTATCCACTGTATCACCTAACTACCTCTAACAATAATGAAATGGATACTACCATTGCTTATGGAAGGGTATGATAATTTTCTTCTCTATGGCTTTACTCATCATCCCACTGATTCCTCAGACCAAGAATTCCTTCTCTGGTCATTACACACACACACACACACACACACACACACACACACACACACACACACACAGAGTCTCTCTCTATAAGGAAGTCAGTTCCTTGAAGGCAAGAATGGTCTCACTTTGGAATTTGAATCCTCCCGTGCCTAGTACAGTGCTTGGCACATAGCAGGTGCTTGACAAATAGTTTTTCATTTATTTATGTATAGATAGAAGTAAATATGTGGACACCAGAAGGGGATGAACCAACTCTTACTTATGGCTCCAAGAAGCTATAGCATGTACAGCAGCCACAAACCCAGTAAACCATCTCAGCAGACAGGCTAAATCAGGTTGAGGATAATCAACAGACCTCAAATCTGTAGATGAGTTAGGGCGATGTCTACAGAAAGCATGTGAAGACTTCCTCTTTCAGAATGGGTGGATGAGACAGCAGCTGAAGCAGGGACTGTGGAGTTCTTAGACCTTGGTCAGGTATCAAAGATGCCAAAGTCATCCACTGCATCCCAGGCCATTGCCAGTTTTGACTTTTGTCTTGCCACTGGACTTCTATGCCTCTGGAAGAGAGAGAGAGTAAAGCTGAGGACTTTCTGCAACTCTCGCTCATTTAAATACAATTCACATACAATTCAAGACATCCCCCATGATGTCATTGGTCCTCTTTGAAAATGAAGGACAAACAAGTTAACATAAACCATACTCAAACGGATTTGCATCTCTTCCATTTAGCTGTTCTTTTCAATAATGTCTACCACAATCCATTCATGCCTGACCATCCTGTGTGACACTTGTCTATATCCTATCACAAGACCACCACAGCAAGTAGAGGTTCAGTCAAAGTGCAGGAAACCTTTACTTTCTCTTGACATCATGAGAAGGCCAATGGAGCATTCAGTCAGCCAATAATTTATTAGGTATCTACTGTACGCCAGGCACTGTGCTAAACTCTGGAGACACAAAGAAAAGCAAAAGACAGTCCCTGACTTCAAAAAGCTCCCGGCGTCATCCCTCACCCCCACCACAGGATCACTCCAGGTTCTTTTCCTTTCCTCCATTTCCCTGATGATGTCTCCGGCTGTCTCCTTTGGTGGTTCTTCATCCGTGTCAAAGCTCTGTCCTGGGCCCTCCTCTCATTTCTTTCAATTGGTGCTCTCATCAGCTTCCATGGATTATTACTATCTCCATTTAAATGATTATCTGATTACAGCTAACTTTAGTCTCTCTCTTGACCTCCAGTCCCACATCCCCAGTTGCCTCTTAAAACTTTGATGTACCTTGATCAGATCCTTACGGATCTCAAACTCAACATGTTCAAAACATAGCACATCTCCCTATCCCCTAAACCCTTTGCCCTTCAGAGCATTCCTATTGCTATTAAGGACACACACTATCCTTCCAGTTAGCCAGGTTGTAAATTTCTATGTCATGCCTGACCCTTCACTTCCACTAACCTCGTATTTCCAGTCCATTGCAAAATCTTGTCATTTCTACCTTTCCAGCATTCATTGTGTGTGTTCTTTTTTCTGCCCTCACACAGACACATGCCTAATTCAGGCCTTCATCACCTCACACCTGAACTATTTTGATAACTTTCTGTTGGGTCTCCTTGTCTGGAGAGCCAATCCCTCCTCCAATCTAATGTACACTCAGCTGTTAGATTTTCCTAAAGTGTAGGTTTGACCACATCCCTCCTCCTACTCAATAAACTCCAGTGGTTCCCTATTGCCTCCAGAATTGAAGGTCAACTCCTTTCACAACCTGGCCCCTCCCTACCTTTCAAATCTTTGTACACTTGACTCTACTCCATACTCATTATTTTCCAGCATCACTGACCTAGTTACTGTCCCTCAAATATTACATTCTGTCCCTGTGCCTTTCACTATCTTCCATGCTTCCTTTGAAACTCAGTTCAAATGCCTCCTATTGAAGGAGGACTTTCATGGTCACTCCAGATGCTATTTTAAAGGCTTCCAACCTCAGCTTGCCTTACATTTCCTCTCTTCCTCTCTCTTTCTCTCTGGCTCTTTCTCTGTCTCTATCTCTCTCTCTCTGTGTCTCTCTCTCTGACATATGTGTATGCATATGTGACATATGGCCATGTAATGTGTGTATTGTGGATATATATTATACATATATATGCATATATATACATATATATATGGATCTGTAACATGCCATCTCACCCACTGGCATGTAATCTTCTTGAAGGCAATAACTATGCCTTTACTTTTCTTCATATCCTAAGATTTTAGCATAGTGCCTGGCATGGCACATAGTGAATACCTAATGAATTCTTAGTGCCTTGACATCTTTTACTACAGCTATCATTTTAAGGTCCTCATTGGTTATATTGTGTTAGTCTGTTCACCCTACCATGCACCTCCCCATTGCCCTCAGTATAATTTTAATTCTCAATTCCCCACATTAACAATAATAACAATAGCTAACATTTATTTAGTGCCTCCCAAGTGCCACACACCGTGCTAAGCACTTTATAATTGTCTCATTTGATCCTCACAACTTTGGGAGGCAGATGCTGTTCTTATCATAATAGTACAGATGAGGAAATGGAAGCAAACAAAGGTTAAGTGACCAGCCCGGGGTCATACAGCTAAGAGTCTGAGGCCAGATTTGAATTCAGGTCTTCCTGACTTTCAGCCTGGAGCTCTAGCTGCCCCCAAAGACTTGTGTGTTCCATATCATGTATCCACAGCACAACATCATTATCCTATTGTATTTTAAAGACAGATCTTTGTTTCCAGGAGAAACTTGGGGTCACTTAAAGCAACTTAATGGTTTCCTGAGGTAATCCCATCCCATTTAATTCTGGGACCAAATCCCTGTCCATTTCCTGGTTTGTCCTAAATAGATACACAGATGGACAAACTCTGAAAGTTGTCTATCCAATCACATGCTTCAACCTGAGAGATAGACATTCTTCACCCACTCAGTCTTTCCTGTGTCATTAGTCAGGTCAAACTCTTTTGAGTGGATGCAGGTCTCCTCCAGGAAGCTCTGCCAAGTTCCGAAGTTTATGCAACTAGCATGATGTCATCCTCAAACAGAAGCATCTGGAGGATCTCACAATCCACAGGGAAGCCCTCTTCAAATCAGACTCTGTGCTGCATCTCCTCCATCACAGTGGCAAATGCCTTTACGAGGATACATTTCTCCCTCTTTAACTCTGCCTACTGACTTCCATGGCTTCCCTTAAGTCCCAACTATCTTTTATATGAAGCCTTTCCCAATCATTCTTAATTCTAGTGCTTTCCTTCTGCTAATTATTTCCTATTTATCCCATCTATAGCTTTATTTGTATATATTTGTTTGCATGCCATCTCCCTCATTTTGCCCTTGAGGGCAGCAACTGTCTTTTCTTTCTTTTTGTATCCCCAGTGCTTAGCACTGTGCCTGGCACATAGAAGGCCCTTAATAGATTTCTGTTGATTAGTTTATTGATTATGTCTCATTTGTTGTTTATAATTACAGAATAATTGAACAAGGTTATTTCTCTTTTTTCCAAGACATTTTAAATAATTTTGATGAACAAACAGGAAATACCTTGTTGGATGAAAGTCTTTAAGGTAACAATTTAGTCTACTGAATCTAATACTTTCTATTATCAACAACCAACAAGCACTAGGGGATCTGTATTCTCTACATCTTTCAGTCAATTTCATGACGATAAAAATTGTCTATTATAGAATATCATTTTTCAAATCTGCCTGTTCCCTATGAATAATCTTATTGAGGACGCCATTGATGTCAGTATTGAAGGGTTTTATAAAGCTTTTTTATTGATGAAGAAATATACATATAGGTAATGTTCCCCAGGTTGCTTTTTTTTGATACAAATATTTGTTTGTACATTTTTTCCAAGGCCTTGGCATCTTCCCCTCTTTCAGATACAGTATGAATCAATCCCTCAGTGTTTTCACAATTGCATCAATTCCAACACAGATTTTTCTCTACATATGCTTCATCCAATCTGATTGCTTTTCCCATTTATGTTCTCTTTAGTGCTATTTCTATTTTATAAGTACCTCTGAGATTGTTATAATGGAGTCCATCTCAATAGTGAAAAAAGTCTTTGTAGCATTATTTCCATTTTTGCTCTGTTTGTTGTTCTCTTTCTAAGTTTTCTTTGAAATAGTTTTATCCTCTGTCACTTCTTTGCTTTGTACGGCTATCCTATTCTTAATCATTCATCATTCTTCTTCATAAAGTTTTACAACTAAGTTTATATTTTAAAATAGTGTTGCATCATCTTGTCAATTCCATTTATCAATTCAGTCATTTTTTTTCTTCTTACTAAAGCATTTTTTTACCCTTTTACTCTCTTCTTTATAGCAAATAATAGACATTGGTTAAATTCTTGATAAAATTGTAATAATCAGTGTTGACATTGTTTCTGCTGTCCATTACCCATTTGCCATTATACGCTATTTGATTAATTCAAGGTTGAGTCATCTCAGTTGCATTCTATATTTATCTCTTAGGAAGGAAGCATGGAGTATTGGATAGACAGTTAGCCCTGAATGCAGCAAGACCTCAGTTCAAGCCCTAACTCAGACACACACAAGTTATGTGATCCTAAGCAAATCACCTAACTTCTCATTTTTCTGGGAAATTCTTTAAGGTTACCAGTTTCAGAGAATATGTCAATCCGTTTTCATAAAAGGAGTTTCCTTACCGTGAGTTCCTTATACCAATGAAATCATAGTTCTAGTTACCATTTCCCGTCTTTTCCTCTTTATTCTTCTTCACTTTTACTCTGCTTTTTCCTCTAACAAGGTTAGTGGTCTGACTATACACATACAGATGATCCAGAAGTGACTAGTATGTCAATCATATATGCCTTTATATCTGGTAAAATATTATCAATTTCATTTTTTTTTTGCAATGCTCAATGCTTACTATGTCCAGTGCCTACTGATTCTGCTTTAAAGAACATTTTCATGATATGAAGACCCAGGTTCTATGTCATCCACAAGTTTTTGGTCTCTTTCATTTATTTCTGATCTAAGCTTGCTGCTATATTTTGTACCATCTTCAGATACCCCTACCTTTGCACTGAAGGCAATGAATATCAAAGTATGTGCTGATTTAATTTGAAGGACATTATCGAGTTTTTCATAGAATTTTTCTGTTTCTTCATCTTTTCCAGCTGATGTTAGTTCATAATCTGCAATTGTTTTTGTAGTTTTTTTCTCCAAATACTTTTGATGAGCACTGCAGTATAAGACAACAAAACGTCCCATGAATTGATGTTTATTGTTGCCTCTGGATAGACAAAACCAACTTTGCTAAACTATTCCCTACTCCAAGGAGTAGCATAAGCTACCATCCCATTTAACTACAACTTCATTCTTCTGGGCTTATTTATACCTAGCATGTTGACATCATCAGCTGTATATTTAATTCTTTAGGTAACAGAATAAATGTGGGTTCTGTACACATCTGATACTTACCACCAAATCCCAAAGACAGGAAAGGGACAGTTTTGGTTGGTCGGGATGCTGAGAACCACCAACTATCCAGTTCGGATTTCTCATGACTCAGCTGCAAGCAGTAAGCCAAGTTGGAATGCATATTCTACCAAGGCCCTCACCACACTGTTCAATAAGAGTTTAAAAACCTTCATTATAATTTGTGTTGATCTTTAGAATTCAGGGAGAAAGACATACATTCCAGAGCTGTTCTTATGGCATGTCTATTCACTGGTCAGGGTGCGATGATCTCACATTTAGAGTATCAGCCAAAGTAACATTTATAGATGATCCAAAACCTTCATAATCATTAGTATCTTTACTCCCTTTTCTGTCCCTCTGCCATAATCACTATAGGGGTAGAAGGAAGTTCCACAGGGCTAACGGCCATTTTGTAATTTTCTTTGGTTCAGAAACTGCCGTGGCCAAAGAATTCACCAAAGTCAAGTGGTCAGCCTTCTAGTAAGGAGCCTGGGCTGGTCAGTTTGATGCCAGAACCACAACTGAATCCTTTCCAGCATGATAGAATCAGCCAGAGCTTTTACTCAGTTAGTTTAGACTTTGAGAGCTCAAGTCTTCTCCATGACAAAACGAGGCTTCAGAAAAGGACTTTGTGGAGAAAGCACAAGATATGATGATGATATCAAAGCCTAATACATACTGCTTTAAAGCTTGCAAAACACTTTACACATTCTGTCTCATTTAGTCCCCAGAACACCCCTGGAGTGTAGGTGCTATGATTATCCCCATTTTACTGATGAGGAAAATAAGCTTGAGAGAAGTTAGGTGACTTGCCCAGGATCACACAGTTTAAGGAAGGATTCATGAGTGAAGACTTCCTGACTCCAGGGTCGGTATTTGATTAGAATGTGAACTCCTTTTGCCGTTCTTTTCATCCTCATTGCTTGGCAGAGTACCTGACACTAAATAAGTGCTTTTTGACTGACTCACTCACTATCTACTGGACCACCTAATACTGACGTAACTTGGGAGAAAGAGCATTCGAAAGGAAAGGATCAGGAAAGCCATTCATGTAGGTGGTGGTGCTTGGCCTCAGCCTTGAAGGAAGCTAGGAATTCCAGGAGATGAGTAAAGAAGGAGAAAGATCCAGGCATGACAGTCGGCTTGGCAAAGAGGCAGGAAATGGACTGTCTTGTATGTGGGAAAAGTTAACGGGTCTGCTTGGCTCAAGGTAAAGTATGTGGGAGGAGTCACATGAAATCAGCTTTCTTCTCCCTTATCTTCATTCTTTTCTTAATTTTACCGTCCCAACTTTGCTAAGTCTCCCTCCATACTATGGCTCCAAGAATCTATAGTATGTGCAGTGGCCACACTCAGGTAAAAACATCTCTGCAGATAGACTAAACCAGGTTGAGGTATCCAGCAGGCCACAAACCTATCTGTGACTTGGGGGATGTGTAGCCCAAGCATGTAAAGGTTTCCTCCAGCGGAATGGGTAAATGAGAATAATTTGTTCCAACAGCCATGAAGGCAGCTGAGGCACACATCATGGAATGCCTAGAGCTTGGTCAGATATCGAAGATGCCAAGCTTATGCACTGCATCACAGGTCATTGCCAGTTGTCCTGACTTTTGTCCTGCCGCTGTGGACTTCAAAGACTCAGGAAGAAAGAGTGAGGCTGACAACTTTGCACAACTCTGCCTTACTTAAATCCTATTCACACACAAGTCAAGACATCACCCCATGATTTCATTGGTCCTCTTTGGAAATGAAGGACAAACAACAACAATAGAGGTGAAAGGTGATAAAGTCATGGTGCAGAATGAGTAATAAAGAGGGAGATGTTCTGAGTGATGTCATGGAAGTAGAATAGATGATAACAGAGGTCCTCTTCAAAATGAAGGACAAATAACAATTTCCTGGATCTAACTCCTTTCTCTGTTCTCTTGGGCCTAGTTTGGCTTTTAAGCCCTCCACTGTAAACTGCCCTAAGTACCTTTGCCACATTCTTTCTCTAAAGCCTCTTCGTTTCTTTTCTAACCACAGCCATAATAATGCTCACGCACATCTTCAGAGCCTTGCAATGGCTCCTCATCATCTCCGCCCCCACCCCCGCCCGATCGGATACAGGCTACTCAGTGTGGGTTGTAAATGTGCTTTACTGGTTCCTTCCCCTTCCTTCAGAATGATGTAATTATTCTGAGTATTGCTGGAATAAAACTTAGGGATCATTCAGGTGATCTCTCTTCTGTTAAAGAGAAGAAAGCTAGAACCCAGAAAGGGACACACACACACACACACACACACACACACACACACACACACACACACACACACACACCCCAAACTAGAAGCCAAGTTGAGGCTTGAGAAAGCTCTTGTGGATTTGAAAGGCTCAAAGACCCTGATTTCAAACTGCAAAGGACTTAGTGCAAAGAATATTGGACTTCAAGTTGGAGGCCCAGGCTTCTGAGCCTCACTCTGCCACTAACTAGATATGTACTTGGAGCAAATCACTCTAACCTCTCTGACTCCCTAGTTTCCGCAATTTAAAAGTGAGGTTATTAGACTATGTGATCGATTGCCAAAGGCCTCTGTTGGTTCTAACATTCTATGATCCCCTAAATCTTTTTCATCTGTTCTCCATTGCTCTGATTTCACAACCCCTCTAACTCTTTTGGGGAAACATCAGCTCACAGTGCAAGGCATTAACTGGAAGTCTGAAAACAAGTCTAGGGAACTGATATCACATCATGGGATGCACCAGACTTCTACCCATCTCAGGTTACATCCTCTACATCACAAGTCACATGTATGTTTCTTTGGGGAGCTGTGTGACCTTGGGTACTATGTACATCTATTATTCACTACTGAAGCCCAAGGCCAGGAGATGGACAGTTATTTGTTGAGCTTCAACAACCAGGATGTCAAGAATTGGCTCACCTTTCTCATGACTCAGCCCCCAGCACTGAACCTAAGGTTAGAATAAGGATTATATGGAGGAGGATCTTACTCCCAGGCAACAGGAGTTACAAAACCACAGTAGTCACTTGGAGTTCAGAGAGAGACACATACATTCCAAAGACTTTTCAAATAAGCTAGCAATAAGCAGCAGAGGTTGATTTCCAGCAAAGGCTAGCCAACATTTTAATAGCGCTTTAAGAACTTGATCTTTTTGGAAATTTTATATCTATAATTGATCAGTTATCACTCATATCTACTCACATTCCATGTTATCTTATTGGAAGTCTCCTTTTTTAACACTACGCTCCCCCCAACCCCCCAAAAAAACCATTTAGAGTGAATTCCTACCAGATGATGTCATAACAGGCTGTTGTAAACCATAGAACATGTAGATACCATTAAAGCAAAAAATGCCTGTTTGATACAAAAACATCTAACTTTATTATGAGCTTGCTATAAAATATATCATGATATATTTAATAATATGAAAGAGTTTATTCTTTAATATGTAGCTCTGCTGATTCAGTGAAACGTGTTACCAGAGCATCAAGAAAGAAAAAGTCTATCAACTGGAATTTTTTAACTTTTCCTGAAGCAGGGTTGCATTTTTTCTCTACAAAAAAGCAGATGTTCTAGAGCTACAAGCAACTGTAAACCAGCAATATATGCTCAAAGGCTGAAATATAATATTTACAATAAGCTGTTCCAGTGAGGAATGTCTCCATGGTGACCCTCTGTTGAGAAGTGAGAGTGGACTTGGCAGTCTGTCCAAGCTGATGTAGACCTCATTGATCAGAAAGTCAGTTCATCACAGATCCAAATTAGGCTAATGCTGATGAGCCCTTCTCGATGTCAGCACTTCTCTACCTGCTGGAGACAAATACAGAAAAGAAATACAAAAGTCCCTCTTGAATGAAGCACTTTCCATTGGCTGCCTTCATGCCATGATGGGCAATTATCAGGATTCTGTAATAGATGCAAAGAGGTTGTGCTTTGACAGTTAGGTTGTATCTGGGAAGTGCCTCTGATTTTAGGGTTCTAGTCTTATCAATAAACACTAATTTTCTAATAATTCTTCAGATGATAATCGTTGTCATAAATATTTACTCCTAGTTCTTAATGACTGCCATAAATATTTATATATAGAACTATATTAAATAATAAGAACAAGTTCTCTAGCAGAGGTCACCAGTGAAGAATATGCCTTCAGTGATATCCCAGGAGTCAATAAGCTTTCAGAAATAGGGTGTGCCACATAATTGACTTTGTTGATACTGTTGTGTGTTGAGTAAGGACATGTGTTTCTGCCTCTAAAGTATCTCTGTTCAAAAAATCCTTCATACAGTGTCTATTCATTATTTATTAAATCCAGTTAAGACATTCTTTTAACGTGCTTTTGTTGAGTTAAGCTAATTAGTCACTCACATTTTTTGTAATATTGCCTTTTAAAAATGTAATCTCTCCTTCTCTCTCATCTCCTACATTAAATCAATTCTCAAATCTCCTTTCTACCCATTACTAAAAGGAAAGACAAGTAAGTTGAGCTGTTGGGATAGGAAGATAGCATGTGGTGAAAATATTCCAGGTAGTCCTGATGAAGTCACTAGATGAAGTCATTAGAGTTGCTTGTAAACCAGTAGTAAAAGTAAGGACAAAAAGGCTTTCTTGACTGATGGATGACTTGGACATCTTGTCATTTGAAGACTGGTGGAAGGAACTAGGGATATAATTTAGCCTGGAGAAGAGATACCCCAGAGAAAACATGATAATTGTCTTTAAGTACTTGAAGCATGATTATATAAAAGTAGGATTAGGTTTGTGCAGTTTGACCCAAGAGCAGCAGAACCAGAAGCAATGAGTTAAGATGGGTTACAAAAAAGGCTTGCCTAGACTGGTGTCAGGGAAAACATCCTAAAAATAAGAGAAGGCCGACAGACGGATGGCTTGCCCCTAAAGAGGGTGGATTCTCCGTTCTTGAAGGTTTTTAAAAGCAGAGGCTAGATGTTGTGGTGGGAGATCCTTTCATGCCTCAGTTGGACTAGATGGTTTCTGAGATTCTTTTCAACTCTTAAATTAAGATAATGAGTTCGATTCTGGACATGTTGAGTTTAAGAAGTCTGTGAAATATCCAGTTTAAAATGTAATGTAATGTTCATGTATAGTCATTTGGAGATGTGAGACTGGAAGGTAGAAGAGAGCTTTACACACATAAATCTGAGAATCATTTGTATAAAATGATAGTTGAGTTTATGGGAGCTGATGAGATCCCCAAGTGAATAATATATAGAGAGAAAAGAAAAGCATCCATGACAGACCTTTGGGCAAGATCTGCACGATGACCAAACAGGAGAACCAGGAGAAGACAATGTCATGAAAACCTAGAAAGAAGAGAGTATCAGGAAAAGAGTGATCAACCCAAAAGCTACAGAGAGGTCAAGAAGGATTAGGATTGAGTAAAGACCACTAAATTTATCAATTAAGAGGTTCTTCTAACTTTGGAGAGAGCATTTCTAGTTGAATGATGAGGTCAGAAGCCAGACTGCAGAGAGAGTTAAGAAGAGAGAGTACTAAAAGGGCGCCTCATGTCCCAAGCAAGTCTACTACCATGGGGCCTGGGATTCTCTCTCTGTCTCTCTCTGTATTTCTCTCTCTCTCTCTCTCTCTCTCTCTCTCTCTCTCTCTCTCTCTCTCTCTCTCTGTCATACACACACACACACACACACACACACACATACACACACCTTATATTACTTATCTTTTAATGTGTTGTATTTCCCAGTAAAATGTAAGTAGTTGAGGGAGAGGGACTGATTTTTGTTGTATTTCCAGTGCCTAGTTAGAATGCCTGATGTAAAGCCAATGTCTAATAAATATTTGTTGAAATAAATTTAATTGATTTCTTTATGCACAAGTCTTCCTCAAAAACTCTGTTGACTCACTGTAGTGTGGAGATGACCTTGGATTCTGGAGGGCTTTGTCTTTGAATACAAATGATGGGTGGGTTCTATCATGCTGGAAAGGCTTCTAGAACAGTCAAAAACAATATACTAAGTCTATGTTCTGAGGAACAATCTAGTTAAATGCAGAGAGGCTCATTGACAATAGACTGCCCACGTTATGATGTCACAGCACCTGACATTGGTCATGGCAATCTATGAAATAGACAAAAATAAAGTTGACCATCTATGCTGCTTCTGAGTTGATGATCATAGAGTGGAGAAAAAGAGTACAGCACATCTGAGAATCAAGGATTTAAATGATGCTTATCAACATTAACTTAACCGTAGATATTCTAAATGTGAAATCCTTGTCTAGTGTCTATGAAATAGTTGATATTTTGCTATAAGCAAATCAAAATCTAGAACCTGAGACTAAATGTAAGGAGAATTTAGTATTTCTTTTTGGAGAGGCAAAGGAGTTAGCTTTTTCATATTTCCAAAGGCAAAAATAACCCTAATTTCATAGATCACTTGTTCATTTTGATAAACCACAGCATCATGAGTCATTTGAATGGTTATGATATACATAAGCAAAAACATCAGCTTGAAGATAATTTCAGCTCATGTACCAACATATTTTCAAATGATGAAGAAATACTGAAATAGGTAATAGGCTCTAGATTTAGTCATGAAAAGTACCTTAACAATGTTCTAGTCCAACTTCCTTGTGTTGCAGATGAGGGAACTGAGACTTAGAGATGAAATGATTAGCCCAAGGTACATAGATACAAACAAGTAGAGCATGGATTTGAACCCCAATTCTCTGATCCCAAAAGTAGCATTTTTCCCACAAAACCATTCTGCCCTTACAATTCTACAAAGTAGAAGTGTCAACACAAGGCCAGTATTTGCTGTCTGCATTGTGGCTTGCCACAACGTTCTCAAGTGTGACTAGAATCAGAATATAAACTGTAACTGGAAAATATTTAACAAAATAGATGGAAATATAGAAAATTGGTGATATTAATATATGGTTTTCTGAATCAATATGCAGCTGGCAGTGAACTTTATGTATGGTTTAGTGGATCCCATTTTTATTGGAATTTGACATCACTGCTGCAAAGAATTAGGTAAAACCTTTCAAATTAACTCAACAGTTATTGTAATATTTGGTGATTTCAAAAACAGGCATAGAAAGCATGGTCAGAAATGTAAAAATATGATTCAGTATTAAGAAATCAAGGAGTTCAAAGGTTTATAGACTCCATAGAAGTCTCACACCTACATTTGAATATTTTCTTCAAGATCTAAGTTAAGAAGCTCTGAATATGGTAAGCAGTGAATAATATACAAAATTACCTGGGCTGTCTAAACAAATAGGAAATAATGGGTTATTAATGTGGGAGTCATTTCTAAAATCAACTACTGTATGGTCACATAATTCACATACTAAGGTAAAAAGAAACAAATATTAAATTAGAAAGTTAATAAAATGGAGGAAAGATATGGAGTACAAAAACAACTTCAACATAATAGATCTAATTAAGATATCGTGAAGAAATGAGAAGTCGATAAAGGAACAGGCAGTGATGTGCACTGTCATTAAATACTAATGAAGTTTCAAAATCAAAGAATGTCAGCATTGGAAGAGATCCAGTTGGTCAACCTTTCCCTGAACAATAAATTACTCTACAACATACTCTAAAAGTAGGTTTTCTGGTTCTAATCAAAGACCTCCAGTGAGAGGGCATTAATTACCTTAGAGAGCAGCCAATTTCACTTTGTCAGAGCTCTAATTTTTAAGGGTTTTTTAAAATATTAAACCTGAATTCACTTCTCTAAAACTCCTATCCATGATTGCCTGTTCTATACTTTAGGGCAAAGCAGAAAAAAATATAATTCCTTCTCCCCATGCCCTTCAAATATTTGAATATTATCCCTCACTCCCAAGTCTTCATTAGGCTGAAAACTTATGCTTCCTTCAACAATCCACATATGGACTCGGAGTCAAAGAACCTGGGTTCAAATTCTAGCTTTGCCACTCACTGCTTGTATGACCTAGGGCAACACACTAAGCTCCTCTGGTTCTCTGTTTCCTCTTCTATAAAATGGGAGTGTTGGTTTAGGTAGTCTTCAAGGTTCTTTACATTCTTACATCTATGATTCTATGATGTGAACCTGAGGTCCTCTACCACCCTTATTGTCATTGTCTAGGAACTAGACTCTCTATGACTGTCTAGTCATTCCATCTCAGGGCCAATAACAAATCCTTGGGCATACCAGGGTTCAAAAAATTAATGAGTTTTCTAGATCTGGTTATTTAGCCTCTTCCAAATCTACACAATTTAACTATTTTAAAGTTATTGTCTTTCCATCATTTCCACAAGAGAACTTTGTAATCAAATGCTTTGCCAAAATCTAAGTAAGCCATATTAGTTTAGTATGAAGGAAAGAAATAAAATTTTAAGAACCTACTGTGTGTACCAAGTACTGTGTTAAGCATTTTCTCATTTGATCCTTACAATAGCCCTAGGAGGTAGGGTTATTTATTATTTTTACAAAATTACCATTTTATAATTGAGGAAACTGAGGCAGATAGAGGTTTAAGTGTCTTGCCCTGGATGCTATACCCAGTTAGTGTCTGAAACTGGATTTGAACTTGTCTTCCTAACTCCCAGACAAGTATCCTATCCATTGTGCAACCTAGCTGCTATCTGACCACATTAAAAAGAAAATAAAGCTACTCGGGCATGAAGTGTTCTTAATAGAGCCACGTTGGATCTCTGTGATCAACACGTCCTCTTTTGAGATGTTCACTAGCCATGCCTTTAAAAATATCCTCCAGAATTTTGCTAGGAATCAAAGCCAAGTTCACTAGTCTATACTTTGAAGACTAGTTTCCCTTTGTCCAAAATTGAAACAATATTTTCCCCTGTCCAATTTTGCGGAACTTTTTTCATTCTCCAAGACCTTTCAGTGATTAGTGACCATGGCTCAGCAATCACACCTGCTAGTTTTTTCAGTAGCCAAGAATGTTTGAAGCTAGGTGACTGGAATTCAACAATAGCTAAGTACTCTCTTACTCTTGCCTTATTTATCTTGAGTATCAGCTCTCCATAAGCCAAATTCAATCTATCTTTTTCAGTCCAAAGATCATTCTCTTTGACAGGGAAAATAAAACCAAAATTGTAATTGAACTGCTTTGTTCTCTGTCATAAGCTTTCATTATCCCACTCCCTCCCAGCAACAATCCTAACTGATGTAAATCAATTATCACAAAGAAGTCCCTTCCCCTCCCTCCCCTCCACCAAGAAAGCTAGAAATCTATTCATCCAGAAAATAATTAATCTCTTTGCCAAGTAGAGAGAGATGGAAGCCAAGAGCAAAACCGGTTTAGAAAATCAACTCATTTGGAGAGGAGGGAGATGGTGTAAAAACTCCACTTTGCTTCTTTTGTTACCTCCCATTTTTTTTTTTGGTTTCCATACAATGAAAGGCAGTATTAAAAGCTCTTTTCCAATAATTTGTCTCCAATTCATATATTAAGATCATACATATTCCTCAATAGATGTTGACAAATAATGTGACCCTGACAGCCTTCTGATTACTAACATTAAATGAAGCTACAAACAGGGAAACTAGGAATGCTCACCAAAGGTACTTGCTGCTGACATAGAGAAAATCCATCCCAGAGACCAAGTTGAAGGGGGCTTCTTTATAGACAGCACAGTCCTCCAGATACCCTTCCTTGTGGATAACATCTGGCTGCCTGAATGGGGTGGTGGCACATTGACTCAAAAGAGGGTGACCTAACCATTCACAAAGAAAAGCCAAGTAGATGAAGAATGTCTGTTCTGCCTGTGCCTGTGCCTCTGTCCCTGCCTCTGCCTCTGCCTCCTTTCTGTGCTCCATTTCAATAGCTGACGCCTGCCTCCTTAACTTTGGGTTTACTAGCTAAATTTTTTTTCTCAAAAACCAACCTGTAAACCCAATTCACTCTGGAGCTCATAGATTGGACAATAGGTCCCGGCCTTCCTAGCATAGAGTAAATGTAAATGCCAAATAGTAATTGTTTCTGTTTTGGCCAGGTACCCTGAGAATCTTCCCCTCCCAGTTTGATTTTATTTTTTGAGTTTTAATTAAAGGGGCCATTCCTTGATCAACTTCTTAAAATGAGAACTTGACAAGTCCTTAGCCTGAAAGGGCCAGGGTCTCCCAATGCATCCTGGGCCATCTCTAATCATCCTGGTGAATATCAGGCCACTAGACCCAGATGGCTCTGGAGGAGAAAGTGAGGCTGGTGACCTTGCACAGCTGTCCCTCACTCAAATCAAGTGCAAGTCATGTCATCATTTCCTTGAAGTCATGGTCCTCTTCGAGAGTGGACAAACACAATAATTGTCTGGATTATTATTTATATTTGGAAAGGCAGCCCATACAATTATTATGATAGTTTGTATCTTAGACAAACACTTCAGATGATTAAATCTGGCTCAGCATTGAACAGGAAGGAATGGATTCAATGAATTTTATTTAAGAAATTGTTCAGTGCTTTTAAGGCCCTCAAGTTTCTCTCTGAAACAACAAACAAAAAGAATCATATAATGCTGTGTTGTTTAATCATGCAACCTGAGAGTAATAAAAATCGTGGTCACTCAAAGGTTGATAAAGAGAATGTGTTGGGCCCTAAATAAAATACAGCATGATATCAATGGTGAATTCCAAGCAAAAACATGGTATAAGAGATATTACCAAAGAGACTGGATACATCTGGAAAGGGAGCGAGCAAATCCTCTGTTACATCCTCTTGCTTCATCAGACTTAGAGAAAAGCCCCTATATATCTGGGTGAAACACTGTGAAAAATCTATGAGAAAACCCACAAAAGTAGCATCGAATGAGAAAGCGTGGATGGATTGTGATCTGAACGACTTGGGGCTATTTCTGTGTTGATGAAATCACAAATCCCTAGAGGTATTAGAGTATGCAGAGATATGATCCCGTGATTTCATGGCTCAAAATCTTTTAACACATACCTATCACTTAACAAAGTCTGAACTTCTTAGTCTGGCATAGAAGGCCTTCCCTAATTTATCTTCACACAAATTATATCTCTTTCTCTCTGTGGTCCCTTTTCAGCTTTTTTTTTTCTTTTCCATGCTTGTTCTGCTTTCTCCTTTCTTTCAGCACTTGGTCTGTAGCCAACTGTACAGTGATCTCCTGGCGATCTGGTCTCTGTTATTTAGTTCTAACATGTTAAGTAGGAAAACCTTGAGGAGCTTTCTGGGCGGGAGAGGCGAGTTGAAGGTAAAATTGCTTGTGATGGAATACTAGGGTACAATAAGAAATGATGGAAGGGATGATTTCAGAGAAATCTAGGAAGATATACATAAACTGATGCAGGGAAGTGAACAGAACCAGAAGAATGCTTTGTATGGGAACAACAATATTGTAAAAATCAAACATCAAAAGGCCATGGAATTCTGATCGACACAATGACAAACCACAATTCCAGAGGATTCATGATGATACATACTACTCACCTCCAGATAGCGAGGTGACAGATTCAGAATACAGATAGAGGCATATGTTTTGTTTCACTTTGGATTTTGTTTGGACATGGCAGTGTGGGAATTTGTTTTGCTTAACTCTACATGTTGCAATAGATTTTGTTTTGTTTTCTTTTGTTTTTGCTTTCTCAGTGCAAAGGAGAGGAGAGTAGGTAAGAGAGAGAGAATTCTGGATTGAAAATAAAACTAAATTTTTTAAAAGATTTTTTTTAAATTAATATCACTGTTTCTTCCAGTTTACCAAGTTACCAGTTTACCAGTTTTCCACTTAACATACAGTTAAGTTGAAGGAAGACCTAATGCTATAATGGTGGATGTGCAAGACTGGTAATAGACCTATAACTTTTGGGTAAATTTGGATAAGCAAAAATAGAATAACTGATGTGAATGTGCTTTTGGCAATTAGGAAAGGATTGTGTGCTGTAGTTGTGTGCCTAAGCCACTGCCTTCCTTTCTTTGGGTGCTGGACATGGCCCAGCTAGGTACTGAACCTACCAGCAAGGTGGGAGGGAGGTGGGGAAAGAGATAAGGAGGTAGTAGTATGCATATTTCTTCCAAGATCTGGGAGCTGAGGGGGTTCAAGTTATCTAAAAGGAAACTTTACAAAGACCCAAGCAATTCAGATTCAGCCTAGGCTGCATATCTGATAAAGCTTTCTGAGGCTCCACCCTATCCCTCTAAGGCCACCTTTGAGAAAGTCCCCTAAATTATAGTTATCACTCACAAGAGAAAGTGATCTGATAAATTCATTGACACCATGGAGTTAAGAACTTAACTCTCCCATAAATATTTGCATTTAAAAGAAAAAAAGGAATTGCTTCATCCAAAGGAATAAACTATTTCAGGCATCATTGGGGCCCTTTCATGGGATGAAGTTGACACATACCTCTTCTCCCTAGGTGTTGCTTGTTAATTCTTAAAGTAATTTCAGACCAGAAGTTGTAATTAGATATGCTATAAACACTTCTAAGGGGAGAGTCCCTTGTAGAGGTCAGACTTATTTAGAATAGTATTGCTTACTTAGGGGAAAGAGACTTTATCATAGAAGAATGTATTACTATAAATTCCATGACAATATAGTCTTTTAAAAATAAGCTTCAACAGGAAATTATTATTATGTATTAAAGGCTGTGCTGGCACTGTATTTATCATTCTCCAAATGTTCTTATTCACAGATGTTAATGTACTAACTCCAGCAAGCCCTGGAAAACTACAAACTCTGACAATGGGAAACAGATCTGTCTGATTCTCCACACTGAAAATACAAAGTACCCTGATACATCTGGACAAACAGACCATTAAATTTGTCTGTCTATATGTCTTATGGATAAATGTTACAGATGGATAATGAAGCGAGTTCCAAACTGGATAGTAGGAGATCATTTAACTAAATTGTACAATATTTTATCAAGCATCCACAATGTCCAAAGCATTATTCTATGTGCTAGTCATACAAAGTTTTTTTTTTGTTTTGTTTTTAATGAAAATTTTATTTTAAAAATATTCTGCCCTTAAAGAGCTTATATTCTGCTGGTAACAAGACTGGATGATATTTAAGAAACTGTATACTGCTTTCAATGGTGCCCAACTAGCTCACTTCTGTAAAGACCCACCTCTTTAACAAAAAATTTAATGTTTTAATGCCTCATCAGTTTGTACTCTATCTGGTACTATCCTTGGCTGTCTCTTTCTTCTTGACAAAATCAAATGTTTGTTAATTAAGGTGGCTGCTGGGAACTTTTGTCTGTTATAATGATAAACAGAATCATTGTCTTTTTCTTCATCCAGTTCCCATATTTTTACTGTCAATAGCTTCCAGGAATAGGTCAAATCAGAGTTGTGATTTCCTGCTTTGCCGTTTTTCTCAATTTTGGCCTTTCTTCTAATTTAGTGTTGATTTTGACTTTGCTTTAATTAGTTGGTAGTCTCACACAACATTAGTAACTGATCATTTCTGTTAACATTATCTGTTAAGCTATAATTAATTTTCTTTTAGGGTTTATTTAGTTCTCATTATGCCCAGCACCTTGCAACTACTAAAAATATATTCATGATAAAATAGGCTTGTAAGTTATCTGCAATCCTGGACCTTTTTTTTATTTCTTGTCTGTGAAAAATATCTTCCAATATAATTTTCACTGTCCTAAGACCAGCTTTATAATGTAGTTACAAACAACGAGTGTCTATATCCCCTTGGTTTGGAAGACCTTTTCAAGATTTTTATAGAACTCCTCTGCTCTTCACGCTCTGAAATGAATGTTGGTACAAACTCTAATAGCATCTTCTTATGTTTTTACCATTGGTGTTGGTTTTGCCTCTTCTTATCACTAATACCACAGTGTGAAATGACCAAAGGTCTCATCGGAATAATTTTCTTGTTTGCTTTTGGTACAGAAAGAAACCAGCTCTGTTCATCTTTTTATTGTCCTTTTCAAGGAGGAACTATATGACATTTGTCTATTTAGCAGTAACTTCCTTCTGTCATCCAATAGAAGTATGAATAACAACGTTCATATGGGATTTTAATTAAGGTTTGTGAAGAATGCCTTATGACACCTCATTTGGCAGTAGATTATATGCTTTTTCATAGAAGGGACTGTTTCATTTTTGTCTTTGAACTTTAAGTGCATCATGGAGTAGACCGGGGTTCAAGTCATTCCTTTGATACTTACTATGTGGCCCTTGGCAAGTCACATCATTATCAACATCATCATCATCATCATCATCATCATCATCATCATCATCATCATCATTGTCATCATCCCTAGCATTTCTGTAGTATTTAAATATTTGCAAAGCACTTTACACATATTATATCATCCGATCCTACCTTGTGAGGTAGGTGTTATTATTATCCCCATTTTACATATGAGGGAACAAAGGCACAGAGAGGTTAAGTGACTTGATCAGGGTCATGTAGCTAGTAGGTATCTCGGGCAGGAGTTGAACTCAGATCTCTGAGTCTAGCACTCTAATTGTTACTTACATGCCTCATTTTAACTTCTCAGTACACTAAACAATTCTTCAAGACTCTAAGAAGAAGAAAAGGTGCTGATCAGCAATTGGTAAAAGGAGTTTCCATACCTAATAGTTTCCTATATCAGTGAAATCCCAGGTCTAATCCCTAGTGACTGGTGTAGTGCCTGGCATACAGTATTTCATAAATACCTGTTAAATATTGAATCAATTAATGGCATAAAGAGGACCCATTAAAGGATTCCTGATTAGAGGGTGAAGACCTCTTCTACCAGAACCTCCATTTAAGGATAGAGCCCAGGTTAGCCATCTCTTCATTTCTCACCTGACTAGACTCCTCTAAATGTCTTGATCATGCCTATGCACTGGGTACCTTCTCCTTTCCCCCTTCTCTCCATGTTGTTTTTTCTGCTTTCTTTTATATGTTGTCTTTCCTCATTAGAAAATAAGCCCTTTGAAGGCAGGGGCTGTCTTTTGCTTCTTGTAGTATCCCCAGTGATTAGCATAGCACCTGGGACATAGTAAATGCTTAATAAATGTTTATTGACAGACATACTAAAAGACGAGATCTGGCATGAGAAAAGGAAGGAGATTAGGGAAGAATTTTAAGGAACATGCACACTTAAGAGACATAAGATGAATGATGAATTAATAAAGGAGACTGGAATAGACTGGCCAAGTAGGCAGGAGAAGAACCAGGAGAAAGCAGTACTCCGGAAGTCAAGGGAGGAGACAGTATTCAGGAGATGGTGGTCAACTCTGTTAAACCTGCAAAGAGTTCAACAATGATGAGGACTGAGAAGACATAGGATTTAATAGTAAAACCATCAGTGATAACCTTGAAGAGAGCAGTTTCAGTACAGTGGTGGGGTCAGAATTCATATTACAAAAATTTGAGAAGTGAGTGGATACAGCACAATAGCAAAGATTATAAAAGATGGGCATAGTTAACGTTGGAGCAACTAGGGGAAGGAAGGAAAGAAACAAGCACTTACTAAATGCCTGCTATGTGCCAGGTACTGTGCTAAAAATACTTTACAATCACTATCTCATTTGAGCCTCACAACAACCCAGGAAGGGAGGTGCTATTATTTTTTCCATTTTACAAAGGGGGAAACCAAGGCAGAAAGCAATTAAATTATTTACCCAGGGTCACACAGCTAGGAAGTAGATGTGTTTAGATTTGAACTTAGGTCTATCCTGACTCCAGGCTCAGCATTCTGTATGCTGCACAACCTAGCCGCCTGTGGGAAGACAGGTAAATGAAACACTGTTAGTGAGGGTTTGAATTTATCCAATCATTCAGAAAAGGAATTTTGAATTATGTGAGAAAAGTGGTTAACTGATTAAACAAACTGTTTAGAGTCTTTGACCCAGACCTCCTGGTATATACTCAGCATAATACATCTTGGAGGTGAAAGACAGAGAAGTTCCAATTTAATACAACATTCATAGCAACGCTTTTTGTATTAAAAAGGTACTAGAATTGAAATTTATTGTTTTATATTAAATCCTTTCTTATGTTTTTCTGTACATGGAAATGTTCTTTTCTTCTTTTCTCATTTTGTATAAAAGTTTAAAAACAAAAAAATGTTTAAAAAGCAGCAAATATCCTCTAAAACTTCTAGAAAGAACAGTTAAGATCTGAGGATTTCAATTCCTGCAAAAATGGAAGACAAAATTATTTTGCAGTGATCTAAAATGAGTGAAAAAATGAATTGGACCAAAAGTAGTATATATGTGTACATATATAACATATATATATACATATATATATATATGAAGGGAGATAGAGACAGAGAGAGACAGAGACACACACACACACACACAGAGAGAGAGAGAGAGAGAGAGAGAGAGAGAGAGAGAGAGAGAGAGAGAGAGAGAGACAGGAAGTGGGGGAGGAACCTTCAGATTAAACAACGTTGGGTTATTTTTTTTATTTGAAGCCATTAGTGTTTTATATTTCATTTGTTCGCACAAGTTACAAGCCCAAAGGTATAGAGTCAAAGTCAACAAAGTGGGGGGGGGATTGAATGTGTAATTCTGATTAAAAGGGAAAGATCAATTAGTTCAGTTTAAGCAAAAGCTTTCAGCATCACCCTCTTAGAAATTCGGGCAAAATCTAGACAAAGTTAAGACTGTCATATTGTAAATTACCACTCCAGAGACAGTACCCTATATTGGAAAGCCCAATCATTCTAGTTAGTATTGGAGGTTCTAGTTACTACCTGTGTAACCTTTACACTCTTGTTTCTATTTCTGTAAAAGAAAATGTAATCTCATCTTTAGGTCTTTTCCAGCTGCAAACCCTCTAAAGTTACCTCTCAGACTCTGATTCTTCTGTAAATAATTTCATTTTGCCATGATTATCTCTTAGGGTCATCAACTGTTAGAGCTGGTAAGACCTTGTCGAACAATTAATTTAATCTTTTTTTTTAATAAAAAGTAAGGAGGAAAGGAGGAAAAAGAAAGAACGAATGAAAAGAAGGAAGGAAGGAAAGAGGGAGGGGGAGGAAGAAGAAAAAGAAATTAAGGTGTAGAGTTGAAGTGATTTACCTAAGGTCACAGGGCAAGCTAATGGAAGAGTTTATGAATGAATGAAGCAGCCTCTGCTGGCTTCAAATCCAGACTTTCGTTCCTTAGTCCCATTCAAATTTCTGCCTTGCGATGCTCTGGTCAAGTGACTTGACTCTATACTCTTAGTCAAACCTTACAGCTGATGTGTGTTGTAACTTGGTCCAGCTGGAACTTTTGACTTATAACCCTTAAAAGAATATAAAATAAAATCTCCTCGCTTAGTGAAAGAGCATCCTTCAGCTTTCCATGTTCTCATTTAGGGAACCACAATAAAATGTAGTTTGCCTAAGAGAGTTCATGTGTATGTAATTGAAAACAGGAAATGCATTTGCAACAGTAGCAACAGGATGCTCTACTTGCTGTCATGATGCTACTTCTCTTCTTCACAATAAAATTCACAGAGAAAGCTGGTTGACCCCAGAGCCAAAACTAGGATTACTTTTGCCTATTTGGGGGAAAACAAAGCAAAAAAACCTCAAAACCAGGATGTTGGTGTGAATGTGGGTTGTATGGGTGTAGACATGGAGTACATAGGTACGGGTGTGAGTGTATTTTGGTAGAGAAAGTGGGGGAGAGCTACCTGGATGATCTGAGAGTGCATACATATGCACATGGAGGGAAGGTAGCATATTCCCAAAGAGTTCTGCCCGAGTACCCGTGGAGTTTGAAGATGTCTCTGACCTGAAGATGAGATCAGGCAGGCAAGTAGAGTAATGACACAAGGTTTAAGTAGTCAGAGGACTATGAAGTGTTAACATGTTTGTCTCTGGGCTCTGATTTCCAGATATCACCACTCTCAGGCAAAACCCTAACGCCCCCTCCCTAATATGAGGCATGGGGAAAAGCCGGTCAGTGTAGCAGAGTTTTTAGTTTGCTGGAAAACAAAACAGAAGAATACTGATGACTTAGACCCAATCTCTATTACTCCTAATGGTTCAAGAGTCAAGTTTTTTTTCTTCAGAATTTGGGTGATTTAAAAAGAGTAAGATTTTGTCTACATAAACGAAAAACAGTTACATAGATATTTTAGGGATTAAATTTTGACAGAGAATCAGTGGTTGATGTTTGGGGCTTTTGGGAGGTGTGGGTGATGGTAGCAAATGAACGTTTTCAGACAACTGGTTTGATGGAATTTATCTGTGTTTTTCTTGAATTAATCTCAATTCAATCATTTGTGTTGTTTTCAAATAACTGACTTTGAATGAATTAAATTCTTGAGGGGAATATTGTTTCTGTTTATTCTCAAAACAACTGTTTTTATTTTAATTTGATCTTTTTATGATCTGGTTTGTGTTTTTGTAGATGCCACCAAAATGAACATGAGATCATCATTTCTTTCTCCTATTTCCTCTCTCATCATGTGTGAATTTCCTGCCTTCACATCCAAATTTGAACAGGCAGCTGTCTGTCTCCTTATGTTGCGGGGTGAGAACATTTGGCAACTGAAGATCTTAGATTTTTAAAACATTCTCTTTCTTCTGTATATTCTTTTCTCTCTTCCCCAATGAAAAATATCACAGTAGTTTTTTTTCTTTTTTTAAAGCACACTCTATTTAGAATCAGAAGATTTGAGTTCAAATTCTGGCTGTGTATCTTATGGCCTATGTGGCATTAGGCAAGTGGCCACATTTTTTCAATGATCCCTTTCATCAAAGATAGGAAAAAAAAGAAATTTGGAGCAGAATTATATTCTAGACACAATATGCATTTATTTGATGACATCCTTTTGGTAAGCAAATGAATGAATGATGTGAGACACTTGGCAATATCTAAGTAAACTGGGATACATGAATTAGGCAGCTAGATAGTGTCACTGTGAACAAGGGGAGTTTCCTGGTATGCACCTGCAAACGAAGGTTACAGCGTATCTACGACTCAGTAGAGAAATTTGATGGTGTGTCTTGGTGGCTCAGAAGCCCAATTTAACAAGCCAGTCAGGGTCAGAGACAAAATTTGAGCCCAATCTTGCTAAACGCAATATTTGCTATCTGATATGCCAACCTGCCTCTAAATGCTTAGAGTCCTAGTGAGGAGAAGTTCTTCACACCATTTTCTTAGAAGAACATCCAAAGACTTGCCACATTGTTAGAATCACACAATGAAGACTAGGATTAGAATAGAAATCTATAGACATCTTCCAGCAACCTTTCTTGAGAGCCTATAGCATGTGTCATAAATGTTATTGTCTGATGGAATGACTGATTCCTTCTTGGGTTGCAGGGTCCAGTACTCAGGATGCAGGTAGAAAATTTTTTTCTTTCTCATACTGAAAATAAAAGACTGTTCAGGGAAGGGTGGGTCTGAAAGGCTGCTCTTGGCAGAGACTAGGCTCTTAATTGGTGAGGTGAGACGATGGCTTTCTGGGAAGGACAAGAAATTATACCCCTTTAGGAGAATGAGCAAATACTATAAGGACTCGGGTTCCTGCCCGGGACTTTTTTTGTCCTTGGATTCTTCCTTCCACCATTAGAGCATGTGAATGTGTGCAGCCCCCAGGAGGGACCAGAGCCATCGCCACTCTTCCCAGTGGGGTTCAGTGAGGCATTTAAGTAGCTCCCAGTCTTTCATCTACATATGCCATCAGACACTGTGCCCTGAATAGTCTGGGAATGTGGCCATGTGTTCGATCCTGCTGGTGTCAGCTTTAAACTGTGCCAGCTTCCACATGCATTTGAATTCCAGGGTACGGTAATTATTAGGGATGAAACACGTGCACATGCACACACACACACACACACACACACACACACACACACACACACACTGGCCTGACATCTTCAGGGTTCAGGTGGATTTGGGAAGAGGAAATAAACAAATATAGTGAAGGGGAGGAGGGAGATGTGGTTTAATTTTAATTTAGGTGGTCAGTGAGCCAAATTACTTACCATTTCAAGTACCTGTAGATATAAAGCTAGTTAGATTTAAATGTTTTATTAAACTTACTTACGCATCTAATATCTATCCAAGTGTGCCCTCCCCCCAGCTCTCACAATCTGAACTATGGACAGCTAGGATATGTTTTCTTTAATCTCCCAAGTTTTATTTCTATGTCTTTTGCTTCTAATTAATAGTCACTTTTATATATGCCTTCTCAGTACACTACTTAGTACGTCTTCCTTTTTAACCAATAATTTTAAAAAATGTTTAAGCATAATAGACACATTGACTTAAGAGAATACACAACATTTCAACCTATGGTCTCCCCACAGCTCTAATGAAACAAGGAAATATGTTTCCTGATATCTTTTCTAGATCCAGGGTTTTCCTTTATAATTGCAGTGTTCATTTTTAATTCATTGTTCAATTTGTTTACCTGTTGTAGTAATTGTCTATATGGACTCCTGGTTCTACTTATTTCTCTCTGAACCAGTTCACACAAGTCTTCCAATGTTTCTCTGAATTCTACACATTTGTCATTTCTTATAGACTTTTAAAATTGACATTTCTTATATAATGCCATATTCATAAAAACAATTGCTAGCATTTATATGGGACTTAACAAATGTTATCTCATTTGATTCTCACAACAACCCTCAGGGGTAGGTGCTATTATCATCCTCATTTTACAGATGAAGAACTGAGACAGACAGGGGTTAGGTGACTTGCTCAGAGTCACAGAATTAGGAAGTATCTGAGGCTGGATTTGAACTCAAGATTTCCCAACTACAATGCACTATGCATAGCACTATCTAGCTGCCTAATCTATGTATCCCAGTTTACTTAGATATTGCCAAATGTCTCACATTCATTCATTTGCTTACCAAAAGGATGTCATCAAATAAATGCATATTGTACCTAGAATATAATTCTGCTCTAATGTCTTGTGATGGCATAGAAGTGATCCTCAGTTCTCAAAAGCTGTGCCTCTATAAGGAAAACTACAGTAGGTCCTCCCAATTGAAAAGGGTTTGAGTATAGACAGCAATAGACAGTTCAGATGTTGTCAGGGGGACAGTCCAGCTAAGTCTGTTTCACTCCACCATCTTGGCTCTGCCCTCCCAGCTAACTCTGAAGAAGCTCATCAAACCAAGGTTGGCCACAAGGTGGGGAGGGGGGCGGTGATGATTTTCCTCACAGCAAACCTCAAAGAATATCCATAAAATCTGAGAGGAATTGTGATCTGTACTTCCAGTCATCTGCCAGTCAACAAGTATTTATTAAGGATTGGTAGATGGAGAACCTATGTTAGTGAAGCCATGGGTCACCGAAGTGTTGAAATATATATTATAAAAATTTTTCGGCCAGTTGTCTTGTAGTCAGTCCTGACAGTCTGAGACACTCCTATGATTCTCATCAATTCAACAAGTATTTATTAAGCACTTACTATGTGAAAGGTACTATGCTAAGTTCTGGAGATACAAAGGCAAAAAAAAACCCCAACAAATCTTTAAGGCTGGAGCTTTAAAAGCTGAAGAATTTGTATTTCATCAGTGAAATAATAGGAAACCATTCACTGAAGATTCATCTAATTCAGGTCGATACCTCTTTCCTCAGTCAGAGACTTGAGGGCTTGACAGTCCAAGTGCCAAAGACCTCTCAGGATTTAGTCTCAGGTACTGTCTCCTCCAGTTCTTATGTATGTATGTAGTTCTTATGCATTCTCTCTTTTGAGGTGGCCAGTCAGATAATAAGCACATATTTAGCTCTTTGAAGTGCTGGGAATAGAAATAGAAGCAGAAAGACAGTCCATCCCTCAAGGACCTTGGGGGAAAGACAACACATAAAAGAAAAGTGAAAAGTGGGGTGGTGTGGGGCAGGCCCGAGGAACCAGGGCAGAGTAGAGAAAGAATTAGACAGGGCTGGCCTGGGTGCTTTCTTCAAATGGAGTTTCTGGGAGGAGTAATCCAAGCAGAGGCGCAGGAAGTAGGAGCAGAAGGTAGCTTGGGGACCGGACTGAACTTCGTGGTGAAGAGGTTTCTGGGGCATGGTAGTGAAAGTTCAGAATGAAGTATGGAGGGGAACAAGAAAGGCACCAGTACGGACCATTTCATCAGTTTCTAGAGAATTGGGGCAGTATGAAGCTGAGTAGAAGCACTCAGGTGTGAAGCAATTATATTCAAAGAGGTAGGTGACATATCTCTTAAGGAGAAAGAAGATCATAACTAGGACTCCATCACAGGTAATTAACCTTGAGACTAGTATAAAGTATAAAGAAGATATGTGGGTCATGTCCCACAACGTGAACTTGGTGTAGCCCTAAAACATGGGAATAGACAAGATACAAACTCCAAAGATGATCTCAAAAAAGAGGCAAGGAGCTATTCTAGAAAAGAACCCAATGCTCTGAGGGCTAGAGAAGAGGCTAGTTTTCCCCAATCTCCTCTACAATACAACGTTAGGCAAAAGTATGACACCAGAGAGTTTGTTGCCAGGGTTTCTAGCCTCTTCTTTCCTTTTCTCTGTGGTAACATTCCTTCCTTCTAGTACCCAATTGCCTTCTCCTATCAAAAATATATCGTCAGGAAAGGCATTGACCTCAGGCATTTGTACCTTAACATAAACTTAAACTCTTTCAGAAAGATTTGCATTTGAAGTATCATCTCTAATTTTGCCATTAAGAGAATTTGGAGTATCACGAACAGATGGGAGTGGTATTTTGGGAAACAGGAACTTTTCCTCATCACCTGAAATAACAGCACATACTAAACTGCTTTCCTCTGCGTATTTTTAATACCAGACCTGCCTGGAGATAGCATACATTGCTATTCATTTCAACCAAGCATTTATTAAGTACTTATTAAATGTAAGACATTGTACAGAGGTTGATGGGTTCCATCGTTTCTCAACAATGGAGGTAGACAGCAGGGATGGTCTTCTTTCCTTGCCCTTTTTGGAATCTGTGTTCAAACTTAGGCCTAAAATGGTAAGGAAAACTCTTCTAACTGCATTGGTACTTCTTGTATTGCATTTTTCTATGCTGTTGTAAATTTGGGGTATAAGAAATTTGAATTGTGATGATAACTACAATGCTATCCAGTATGTGGGAATCCAGTTGCCAGGTTTGCTCTGAGCTTCTGGGACACCCTGCCACAGCAACAACTACTAATTCATGAGAGAATCCTCCAAAGATCGGTCCATTCTGATAACAGGATCATAGTATTTTGGACTGGGAAGGACCTTGGAGATCATTTAGTCCAATCCTTTAAGTGAAAACAGTCTCCTAGGCATTTTGGTGGTTTGTCCACAATGACACAAATAGTTAAGTAGCAGAGTTGAAATTTTAACCCTGATATTCTGATCTCAAATAAAATGTGCTTTCCACATTCCATGCTACTGAAAGTCTGTACTCAGGTGAAGGAGATTTGGGGCACCCCTCTACATCTAGCCAAGCCTGTGGTCTATACTCTTCCCTAACAAATGCTTAAGACCTTTGGGCCAATTTCAATTTTCCCAAACATTGAGGGCTGGAGGAAACTGGTCCTTCTCTCTCACCTACCCCCTCTCCTTAACTTAGCAGAACTATCATTCCTATGATTCACACCACACGCCTGGAATTTCTCTCTTTTTGGCACAGCTAAGGGTAAGGAGGTGTTGAAAGGAAGCCAGAACAGATGGGAATGGGATTCCATTACTTTTTAAATGCCTGAATAACATTTCTTTTTAACACAATACCAGATTTTTTTTTAAAAAAATCACATTTAATATTTTCCTACCCATGTTATCTAGCCTATTTCTATTAAAGGCATATTTCTTTACAAATAACGGGAAATTTTCTTGCATGGTCCCTGTATGTATGTGAGTTGCCAACCTACTCCCTGTTTTAGGTATGTTAGTAACTGTCTTAGCAACTTGGCGGCTTTCTTCACTGGATAATGACAAAGATGCTAACACAATAGCAAAGCTGTTAATCCTTAACATGTTACTAATAAGGCAAGCTGCCTTTTCATAGGCTAGAATGGAGACACAGAGGAAGGTGAGAGAGACGTGCAAATGCTAATGGAAGAACTTTCTCTCTCTCTCTCTCTCTCTCTCTCTCTCTCTCTCTCTCTCTCTCTCTCTCTTTCTCTCTCACATACGTATACACATATATAGATACACAGATCTTTGAATAATGAGGAGGGTTCTGCTTTTTCCCAAATCTTGTTATACTTACTCAGCTCTGAATTTGCTGTCACCACTATTGGGTATGGGGGAGGCAGTGAAGGTGAACCATAAATGTGATTGAATGGACTCCCCAAGAAGAATTGAAAGTTTCTTTCCAAACTCAGTTTTCTTCATACTTTTTCACATGTTTCTTCATATGTTTTACTGGCCTTGTGTACATCCGATAGATAACTACTGCTATTTTTAATTTTTTTAAAACAAGTAATAATATCTGAATGGTCTGAGTGTGGTAGTCTGTGCCTATAATCTCTGTTTCTAGAGAGGCTGAGGTGGGTTATTGGCTTGAACTCAGGAGTTCAGAGCTGCCATGGACTAAAGCCAACCAGAAATCCACACTATATCTGGCACCAATATAGTGGGTTCCTGAAAGTAGAGAATAGAGGGAGCACACTGACCCAGGTTTGAAACAGAACAGATCAAACTCCCATGCTACCCAGCTGTTGCACTTCCAGCTGAGGTGAGCTAGGGGGACCTAGTCTCAAAAACCGAATACATACATACATACATATATATTCTATATGTCCTACTCTGGAGAATATATGTAAAGACACAGTAAAACCTAATATACATTATAATCTACATATATACGTAAAATATATATGTATGTTTTATAAAAATGTACATGTCTCTGGATATTATGTATAATTATTATTTAAATGGAAGCAGAAATCATAGTAATCTGTAACCTTTGGAAAGAAATGGTCCCTTGATTTACAGGAATCCCAGAAGAATGATACTTGGAGCATCACTGCAAATAAAGTTTCATGTTGGCAGCATAACAGCAAGTATGAGAAATCTGAGGAGAACCATTTGGGTAATCATGACTGTGGGATAGGAAATGGTGGAAACTAGTGGATTTCTTCAAATCTGCAAAGCAGGTGGAGGAAGCTATGAAGATGCCAATCAAGCTTTAGTCAAGACCTAAAAACAAACCAGCCAGGGCAAAGCAATTGACCCTTTATGCCACCTCTGGATATCTTTCCTGGATTCTCTCCCTACCCCTCACCCCTAGCAGTTTAGACTTTTTTCCACATTTGGTAGACATAAGTTTGACAGGCAGGGAAAGAATGGAAGAACAAGGTAAGGAAGGAAATACTTTGAGGGCTTAAATGAAAAATATCTTGCCTGATATTAGGAATAGTTCTAGGCAATGTCTCCTAATGATAGTTTTAGATAATCTCTTAGGACGTTAACCAAATGAAGTATCAGCCACAAGAGAAGATATTGTCAATACTTATTCTCTCTCTCTCTCTCTCTCTCTCTCTCTCTCTCTCTCTCTCTCTCTCTCATAGTAAAGGTAGTAATAATGCTCTCCCCACTCCTCCCCTGCGCGCGCGCACACACACACACACACACACACACACACACACACACCCCTAAATAGATAGTCCTCGTTAATTGCTATTGACAAAAGATTCACCATCTGGTGGCCAGCTTTTGGAGCAGAGCCTTTCCAACATTAAATATTCTCACCCTTGAATTACAGAGACAAAATCAATAAGTAAGTATTTAAAGAACAAGCATTTATTATGTCTCTACTGTTTGTCAGGTACTATGCTAGGTGCTGGGTATACAAAAGCAAAAGAAGCAGTCCCTACATTCAAAGAGCTTACACTCTAACAGTGGGAGAAAAGACATATAAATAAAAGTGTGTGCAAAATAAGAATATAGAAAACATGGACAAAATAAAGACAAGGTAATTTGGTGGCAATAACAATTCTAATGCGGTGATAAGATAAGGACTCAGTTAGGAAGTGATATGTGACATGAGCTTTGAAGGAAACTAGGAGACTCTAAGAAGCCGAGATGAGAAAGGAGTTCATTCCAGGAATGATAGGGGGTTGGGTAGAGAGGCTACATGCAGAACAGCACAGGGATGAACTGTTAAATATTGTGACGAGCGGCCAAAGTGTCAGTTTGGCTCAACAGTAAAGTGGGTGAGGACGTATAATTTATAACTGCACAATCTCTGTCTTGGTCAGCTTTTCCAGCTTGGTAAAAGCTGGCAACACTTGTCAGCAAAGGCTGGCATAGCCCTTAAGAACCCTGAAGACAGCTCCGGGTAGGCTTTTGATAGAGAAGTTGCTTACAGCAGGAGGTGACTGAGCAAAGGCTAAAGCCAATAAAATCCAGAACAGGTGGCTGACCCTAATCGGTCTTGGATGACTAAGAATCGTAAAGGGCATTGTCCCCTCCCCAACTCTGGCAAGCTGAATGACAAGTTGAATATTCTAGAGAGGATGGGTTAATGACTCACAGGTACTTTGTCTGGAAACATACTTCCAGGTTAGAATAAACCATGAACTATGCTATTGAAAACCAAAACAAAACAAAAACAAACACTGAAGAACTCCAGGCCAACTTTGGACTTGTGTTTAGAAGCGCTTGACATTTTTATGGGTGAGGAGGCTGTGTAGGGAATATTGAACCCTGGGAGTCTTTCATGGAACAAGTGATATTTGGTCTTTTTTAGGGAAGCTTTCAGAGTTGTCTACGTGAACAAGTGAGTAATATTCTTGGTACTTTTTTTCCAAGACTGATGGAGTAGACTCTATGCATCTAAAACCTAAGCGATTCATCACCCTCTGGAAGCCATTGGCATAAAAGATATTCCCTGGGGTGGAGTGATTCAGTGGTGAAAGAATAAGATTGTATGAAGAGAAAGGAAGCCCTTGGCTTCAATGTAATACTTTCTCAAAAAATGTTATGAATCTTGTACTGTATTCTTAAATTTAGCTATGAATCTAAATTTCTTCAGGATGGATAGTGAAATAGCATATTGTAATGAATACTAAGGAAGTATTTATTTCCTTAGTAAATGGCACATTGTAATGAGTATTAAGGACATAATGGTATCTAGAGGTAAGAGCTCGAATTCCTACTTTCCTGCTCAGGAAAGCTAGTATTAATAAGCTAATAAGCAGGTAATAAGCATTGGTAATAACCAACATGATCTTGGAGAATTCACTTCATTTCTCTGGGTCTCAGTTCCCATCTAAGTTGAGGGAGTGGGATAAGGTGAACTATGAGTTCACTTTCAATTCAATGACCTGATTTTTCCAAAGAAAGGTGATCTGAGCATGCTACAACAGTAGAGGCCCTGTTAGATAAGCATATTACAATAACCTATGGTTGGGATAGAAATCTCCTGATGGAGTTCGAATAGTTTGCCTCTGAGGAGTCGTATAGCTCCAAATCTACAAAATTCCAAGGATAAGGCAGGGATTTCAAAGTATTCCTCAGATATCCTGTTAGTGGTATGCTCAGTTCCTGCAACTTTAGAGTCACTGACCTTGGGATGTTGCCCATTTTCCAAGTCCACATCCGTTTCTTTTCCAGAGCCATCTTCTTTTGTGTCTTTCCTATGTATTTTCTATACCATCTGTGAAGTTCTACTAAGTGGAACGGCTATACCAATATACTCCAATTCATTGTGTATAAGTAGCTAATAACAGTAATAATAGTGTTAAAGATAATATTATGGATTAGAAGTTTTTTAGTCTGTTGCTCTGCTCTCTCCCAATACTTGGAGCTTCCACTTCCTAAAACATTATTGGTTTAATAATAATAGCTAGCTTTTATACAGTACTTTCAAGTTTGCAATATCCTTTACAAATATCTCGTCTTGTCTTCCCAATGACTTGGGGGGAGGGGGAGGTGCTATGCTTATCCCCATTATACTGATAATGAAACTAAGACCAGGAGACATGATTTGATGTCTTCTTGCCCAGGGCTACATAGCTGGTAGGTGTCTGAGGTCGGATTTGACTCCAAGTAGCAGTCTACGCACTGAACCACCTAGCTGTCACTTAGTATTTCTGTTTTCAATATTAAGTTAATCCACTTACTATCTTTCACTCTAGGGGTGACTGTTGACATGCAGTCTTAGCAATATTATCATATCTACCAGTATAACCGATGGTAGTTATGTGGTACAGTATGAAAGAAAGCCGAGCTGGGAATCCTAAGATTTCAGTTTGAATCCTAGATCTGCTACCAATTTGACCTTGGGAAAGTCATTAAATCTCTGTGGTTCTCAGTTTCTTCATATGTAAAAGGAAGGGCTGGACAAGATGAACTCTGTTGTCTCTTCAGGGTCTAAAGCTATTATCTATGATTCTATAGTAGCTAAGGTAGTGCATCTTCTAATTATTTCTTTAGTGACCATAAATTCATACATTGTTGGCACTCAATATCAACCAGTTTTTTCTTTGTTACAGTACTCGGGATTTTTTTTTTCAAGTAAATGCACCGTATCCTGGATCACCTAGAAAGTCCTACAAGTATCACTATTTGACATGCCTTGTTTTGGTCACAAGGCATATACACACACATATATGTACACACCTATATATCCATGTATATGTGTGTATGTGCATGTGTATTAAAGTTTTAATGTTATGATTTGTTTTTACATTACAAATATTTACAGATTCTCTCCACTCCATAAAAAATGTCTTGTAACAAAGTAAAACAATTCTGTAAAACTAACATTGCTCATCTGAGAGTGCACAGAATATTCCACATCTGTTGTACTCCCCAACTTTTTATAAATGTGTTTTTTTAATTAAGAGAAATCAGATTTTCTCTCTCACACCCATCACCTCAATGGAAAAAATAGAGAAAAGAAAAATAAATTATTTTTAATATATGCACAGCCGAGAAATTATTGGCTATGTACAAATTTGGGAGGGGATCTTATGCTCCATAAATCTCTACTCTGTCAGGAGATGGCATTTGGTCCTCTGGAATCATGGATGGTCATTGTATCTATCACAGTTCTTACAGCTTTAAATGGTGTGTCTTTTCAGTGTTGGTGCACAAATTTTTCTCTGGATTCTGTTCATTTCATTCTTCATTAGTTTATAAGTCTTCAAAATTTGTTCATTTCTGTAATTTTAATGTTATAGTGTCTCTAAATTGTTGTTCTGGATCCGCTTACTTTGCTCTGCATCAATTCGTCTTCCCGTGTCTCTTTGAAATCATTTATTTCCTACTATAGGGACAACTAGGAGGCATACTGGATAGAGTCAGAAAGACTCATCTTTCTAAACTCAAATGTGGCTGCAGAAGCTTATTAGCTGTGTGACCTTGGGCAAGTGACTTAACCCTGTTTGCCTCAGTTTCCTCATCTATAAAACGAACTGCTGAAGAAAATGGCAAACCACTCCAGTATCTTTACCAAGAAAACCCTAAATAAGGTCACAGAGAATCAGACAGAACCATGATGGAAATGACTGAATTTCCTATGTCCTTGACACATAGTAGGTGTCCTCATTTCTTATAGCACAGTAGTATTCAGCAACATTCATATGCCTTAACTTACTCTTCCTCACTTGACAGGCATCTCTTTAGTTTTGACTTTTTTTCACTACCACAAAACAGAGCTGATTTTTATAGACACAGGAGCTTTTCCTATTTCTTTGATCACGTCTGGACATAGGCTTAGTAGCGGTATAGTCACAAAGTATCAGCTAGCTACATGATCGCCAGTTGACATCACACAACTCTTTACACATTCTTATGTGTAATTCCTAGGATTTATGAGCAAGCACGTTTTCTTCCAACAGAATGAAACTTTGGTGTATCCTTTCATGGATCTATGAGTTCATCATTGATAGCCCTCCCTTTAGCAATTTAGACTGTAACCCATCTGCTCATGCTGTGTAACTCTTGTCTACAGCCTTCAATAAATCCACCACAAAGGGTCCATCCAACATGGTGACGGGTTTTTCTCTCATTCCCTTGACATGGTGTGTGTATCTGTGGAACTTGCTCTCAAAAGCTGTCTTTGGCTCCATTCTAAGCAATAGGTCTGAGGAACAAGAGCACTTAGTTTTGAGTCCTAGCTCTTCCAAAAACTGGACATGTGATTGACCTCTTTGGGACTTAGTTTGCTTGTGTATTAAATGGGATAGTAATACCTGCTTCACCTACTTCATAGTTATAAGAATCTAATCAAATTGTGAATGTGAAGTATTTTGGTAAAGGGGGCATAAAGCAGAGATTTCAATGCCCTATGCCCACTTGCAGGCTATTTGTGACTTACTTTCTGATGTTCCTCCCCCCACCAAAAAAAGAATTCATGTTTAACCCCTTGGCAAATATGTTTGGATGATTATGCATTTAAACTCACAGCCTCATCCATCTTTATACCTCATTTAAAAGCAATTCACACAAAAGTCAAGACATTACCCCAAGATTTCATTGACCTTCTTTAAAATCAAAGAACAAAAACTCCTACAGAGGCATTTTCATCTCAGAATCAAGTGTTTGTTT
>CM053625.1:257741585-257757351 GCA_028646595.1 Phalanger gymnotis
TATATATATATATATATAATATATGTACACATACATATATACCTTAAGCATTTTCAGATGGCTTTAATAGGTTTAATAGGGATCTTGTTTTTTTCAGCTGTGGTTTGCAGTCAGCAGCCCATGTCATGATCTTGCTGCTTTATCATCGTTCCCATCTTTTTAGTAGGTTATAGCCTATTTTTGATCCCTTTGTTCAAAATTCCTAGATCTTATCCCTTTGTTTCCATTCTAAATCTGTAATCCTAGGTAGCATCTTGCCTTCACCTTGTTTCATTAACTTCTGGAATTTTTCATTGTAATCAGGTTCAAAATGAAATGCTGTGATCTATTTTCATAGTTTTATTAAAACCTGGATTTCCCCGGCCTCAGAAATTGGTCCTAGACCAGAATGTGTATGGAAGTCCCTTTAGAAAGCAGAAGTTTTCATGGAATTTGCTGTCCTTCCTATAATAAAAAGAACCAATGTCTCACATGAACCCTGTGTGCTGCCGCTCAATGAGTTTGGAGCTTTTTGCTTTGTGACATTAACCTGAGAGACAAATACAGGTAGAACACTATTAGAAACCATTAGTTATAAAGACATAAAGAGAGGAAATGCTGATCATGAAGGACAAAGGATATACAGCGAGCCAGGGTTCTGGGGAACAAAAGGGAAATTTTGGAGCAAATCATTCACGAGAAAATCTTCCTTTTTCCTGGCTATAGGTCACCAGTCCTTAACTTGACACAAAGGGAAAGAAGCTAGGAATTTTGAACAAAGGGATTAGTAACAATCTATGATCCACCAAAAAAAGATGGGGAAGATAATAAAGTAGCAGGATCATGGTATGGGCTGCTGACTACAAACCACAGCTGAAAATAACAAGACTCAGTCTATTAAAACAATCCTAAAATGTTTAACTTGAATATATGCAACAGAACAGCCCTTAAATACTTACTTTGTGCAAAGCATGTAGAAGTGTCCCAGAAAAAAACAAACAAACAAACAGGAAGAGCAGCTGGTCTAGACCAAATATAACCAGCCAGGATCCATGATGGAGGCAAAAGATTTCTGGGAGGCTTGAAGATCAATTCTCAACATATCTGAATGGGAGGAAAGCAGGAATATGAACATAGATATGAATATATATATAATATATATATAATATGAAATAACTCCTAAAATGTGCTTAAGAAGACATCACTAGTTGCTAATCCATATTCCTTTTTTCTTATCTCTAGTAAATCTTTCTGAAAATAATTAATCAATCAGAAAGGAATTATTGAATACTTTGTATGTGCTAAACTATGGCGATACAAATAGGAAAAAAAATCCCTGTTCTGATGGAGCTCACATTCTAATTTAAGGAGGCAGCACATGCCATTGGTCTTTAAGGTGCAGCAACGAGGTGGAAGGGAAGGCCTAGTCCAGGGGTTGGGAACCTGCAGCCTCAAGGCCTCATGTGGCCCTCTAGCTCCTCAAGTGTGGCCCTTTGCCTGAATGTAAACTTCACAGAACAAATCCTAGGGGTTTAGATTTAGATTCGGTAAAAAAAAAAGAGGTTTAGATTTAGATTCGGTAAAAGGGCCACACTTGAGGACCTAGAGACCACATGTGGCCTCAAGGCTGCATGTTCCTCACAGCTGCTCTAGATGCTGCTATTTTATATTGAGCATCTAACTCTGAAACAATACAATTCAGTTCACTCATTTTTCAGTCATGTCTGACTCTCTGTGACCCCATTTAGATTTTCTTGGTAAAGACACTGGGGTGGTTTGCTATTTCATTCTCCAGCTCCTTGTACAGATGAGGAAATTGAGGCAAACAGGTTTAAGTGACTTGCCCAGGATCACACAACTTGTGTCTGAGTCGGATTTGAACTGAAGTCTTCCTGACTCCAGGTCTGGCACTCTATCCACTGAATCACCTAGCTGTCCTATGCAAAGCCTTCTAGTATCATACAAAGGAAATCTATCTACACATATGGGAAAACCAAGCGGATGAACAACACTTATTATCCACATTCCACACTATGTTCCACAGTGAGATGGACAGCCCATTGAATTGGTCCACTGGTAGATGCATCTTGGTTGTGTTCTTCTTATGGAATATGAACTGAGCCCAGACTTGCATAAGAGGAGGAAAGAAGGCTGAATTATCCTTTGGGGAATTACAGAGGGCTTTTTATGACCCCCAAACTTCACCCTGAATCAAAAATCAGTCTATTAAACTTCATTATTCTTCTAGTCATGCTATCTACTTATGAATCTTGGAATATCATAATACGCAAAGAATTAAAGAACCATGCCACCCTAAGGACAATGGAGAAATGCACGAAAAAAAGTGAATAGATTGCAACATATTGTTTCAGCAGAAAGAACTATGCACCAATAGTGGCTTAAGAGAAATCATTACAAAAACAGAGGATGAGAGGAAGGGTTAGAGCAGCCATACAGCACACAAGTCCTTGTAAGGTCTCTACTAGTGGCCATGTAATATTGTGAGATCTAGAGGGGGGGGGCAAACCACGGCAGGAAGGCCAAATCTGGTGTGAATGGTTAGTAACCTGCACTATTTGACAGAGAACTCACAGGGATGAGATCAAAGATCCACTGAAGGATCAAAGTATATGCAAAGCTCTGGTCACTGTCCAGGGGATAGAAAGATTTTTCATCTTTGCAACATAGCACCTGCCCTCAAGGAATTTAGGTTTTAAAGACTGGGATAAAGTGCCAAAATGAGCATATTTCAAAGTTAAGTGTGATAGGGGGAAAGTAGTGATCCACATAAAGGGGTATAAAAAACTTGGGGAAGGAGAAGTCCCTTTCAGCTGGAGCAATCAAGGAAGGTTCCATGTAGGAGGCAGTATCTGAGGATGGCCTTAAATAAGAGTAAAACTTGAGTAGGAAGAAATTAAAGAGGGAGTACATTCCAGGCAGGTGGGACATGACAAATTCACAAAGCAGAATAAGATCAGGGAACAGCTAGTGGTCCAGTTGTTAAGGGGTGTGTGTGTGTGTGTGTGTGTGTGTGTGTGTGTGTGTGTGTGTGTGTATGTGTATATGTGTGGGGGATAGTATGTAAGATAAGGCTTGAAAGGTACACTGGATTCAGATTGTGGAAGGCCTGGAATGTCAAACCAAGGGATTTCTATTTTGATCTAGAGGCAATAGGGAGCAACCGAAGGTCTTAAACAAGGGAATTATGCGTGCATTAGGAAGGATATTTTGACAAAAATAGCCTCCTGCACATGGTGGATGGGTTGCACAGAGGGAACACTGAAGGCAAAGAGACAAGAAACTGTGACAAAGTACCATTTAATTGAAATTATTCATCATATGAATTATTTGTTGATGTGAAAAGTGGAGAAGGAGAGAAAAATTGAGACCACATTTTTCTTTTTTCATCTATTTGTATTGGTATCAGGTAGACAAGGCCAGGGGATAACAGTCCATGACTTTAATCTATTAATCTATTTCCTGATCCATCCTATCATTATTTTTTTCCAGGTCATTGGAAGCAAATACTCCTTTGACTTCCTACTTAAACATTTAAAAAGTGTCAGGTTAGCAATATTAATCATAACAATAAACTAAATTGTAATTATAAAATAAAACCTGTTTTATTCATCAGGAGTAGAAGGGGATTTTTAGTTTTAGGACATTTATGTGGATAAAGGGGAAGGGTTTTATTGCAACAATTAAAAATAGAACAAGATCATGTTTTAAAAAGGTTTTATTAACTTTAGATTAAGTAGACATATGGTACTCAACTTAAATGATTTCTGGGGTTTCAAAACCATCATTTTCTGTGTTTAATGTAGTAAATGCATTTTTGATTGAAATATTAAGCAGAAAGGAAATAAATAAGTTTAAATATATATGTTCCCCTATAATGCAGGGATGAAGTTGAGTCTAGTAAAAATATGTCTTGCTTCTAGAAGAAAAATAATATTATTTATGGAATTCTTTTGAGGCTGTCAGTAGATTCTCATTTGCATATGTGTTCTGATTGGTGACTTAGAGTATAGAATTCCATCTGATTATTGTTCTTCAATCAATCAAATGACTGGATGGGACACTATTTGTAAAGCACTTGAAATAGTGCCTGGCACATAATAGGTGCTTAAGAAATCCTTCTCCCTTTCCACTTCCCCTTCTTCCATCAAGCCCAGTGAGATTTCTTGAGATCCTCTTAGTCTAGGGCTGGGGAACCTGTCACCTCGAGGCCACATGGGGCCCTCTAGGTCCTCAAGTGCAGCCCTTTGATGGAATCCAAACTTCACAGAACAAATGCCCTTAATAAAAGGACTTGTTCTGTAATACTTGGAATCAGTCAGGAGGCTGCAGCCATGGACCTAGGAAGCTACATGTGGCCTGGAGGTTGCAGGTTCCCCACCCGTCTTAGCCCTCTCTGCTGACCTGCTAGCCCTGTTACTGCCCTTTTCTGACATGTACTTTCAGTGTAGAAAATCTGGATCATTTAGAGTCTGTGTCTGCAGAACACCAAAGAACTATTAAAAATGGAAGCATACATTAAACTGGGTATTTATTCAACTCCATATTTCCAGTCTTTGTCCATTTGAGAAAAGAAATCTCACGAGTTCATAAATTTGGAGCCCAGAGGGACCTTCAAGATAACGTAATCCAAGTTAGTCCGTTTCAACCTGTTTTTGTTTTTTGTCGATAAAATTCAATCCAACTTATAAGCCTATGTAGCCATAGTCAAATGGGTAGATATGATAACACATTGATGGGAAAAAAATCAAGAGAGGGCAACTAAGGAGATGGAACACAATGACCATCAGTTTAAAATTGCCTCCAGGAGATTGTAAAGTTGTCCATGTATATACAATTGTATAACATCACACGTATGGCCTTCCTAACCCCCTTGCATTTTCTACTCATTAGCTATGTGCCCCTATAAAAGCTATTTCACCCCCACCCTGGGCAGCCATTTCTTTTGTCTATACAAATGAGAGGGTTGAGCTAAATGGCCTGTAATATTACTTTGCTTCCTAAAAATTTCTGATGTGATTTCAAACGCTTTATCATTAGCCAAAACCCACATCTCTGAAAGATTAGCTTAGGAGAAAACTGATAAGTCAGCCATCAACTACTAAATAGTAGGATGGAAGAATGCTGAAATGCTTCAGCCTCATTGCTGGATAACTCATTCCCTTGACTTAGGCAGTGATATCAAGTTCTTCCAATATAAGTCTGTGGGAGAGATAACACATTGTACAGTACCTAGTACATGGTAAGTGTTAAATAAATGCTTGTTGACTGACTGATACTAAGCTATTAACAATTGAGATCAGCAGTTGTAACTTCTTTTATGTCATTGACCCCTTTGGCAGTCTGGTGAAGCTTAGGGACCCCTTCTCAGAATAATGTTTTTAAATCCATAAAATAAAATACATAGAATTACAAAGGAAATACATTACATTGAAATAATTTCTCTCTGTGTGGATATTTGTGTTTAATATATGTACATATTTATGTATGTGCACATATGTAGACGTAAGCTCAGCTCCTCAGCCCTTTAGTATGAGACTGTAATTATTGGCGAAGATCAGCGCCCTGCGTCTGCGTGTGAAGGGCGGGACAAAGTTGGTGAGAAGGGTAGAGAGAAGAGCTCTTCGGTCTTCTTCTCTTGCCAGCTCTGCCCAGCTCTTCACATAGACACAGGACAACAATCTCCACCAATAAAGAAAGAGTCCTGTACCAATGGATTTGAGGACTGTTGGGTCTCCCAAAGGTCTGAAGCAGCTTTTAATTTTATTAGATTAATGTGTATATATACATATGTATGTGTGTGTGTATACAGAATGCCCTGGTTTGCAATGTATGTACACATGTATATATAATGTGTATGCACGTGTATATGTGCATATGTTTATATGCACATGTAGTTCATGAACCCCAGGTATAATAATCACATAATTTGCTCATCAACTTAGATACCAGGTCTCTGAAGAATTTGGATTTGGGACATGTAAACTGACAGGAATATGGGAGGATAGGGAATGAGAAAAGCATAAGATCTAGGTCCTACCCAGGAAAAAAGAGCCTGGGCAACCAGAAGGTAGCATGAGAATGCTAGAAGCCTGGTGAAGAGGGTGAGGAGGAGAGAGTTTTTTTGAGAGAGAAAAAAAACACGGAAAGAAGGAAACTAGAATATTCCCAAAGACAAGTCTACTTCATGGACTCACCTAAGACCTGCCCTGGTTAAGATACTGCCACAGTAGTAGCCAGGAAGCTCCCACTGCTAGAGCCACATGCTTCCTATGTAGACAAATCCATTGAAGAGAAGGGGCAGAGAGTGAGGAAGAATCTCTTACAACATAGAACTAACCATGCCCAGGAATCTGGTACAGCTGGTGCCAGAAGGCCACATGCTATGGAGAAAGCTTGCTCGCCATGGAAGACAGCTGCTCTGAGACTCAGTAAACTGAAGATCCTGGCTTGGAGCTACCCTGATTGGTGGAGGAATCCAGATGATGATATTCTGAATGTAATTCATTCCCGAGGCTGTAAGCAGGACAACTCAGATGACATCCCAAAGGGAAATGCGGGGAGAGGGGTTAGCTTTTTTATGTGTGTATATTTTTTCCGGGCAATACTGTTTTGGAATTTTCCCATCTCTCTTTCTGTATAACAATAGAAATTAGCATTTCATAAGTCAGAAAAGTCAAAGCAAGATGTGGGGGATAAAATTGCTGAAGGGCAGACTGCTCTAATTGCCCTCTTCTGAACATTTTTGTTTCTTTTGGAAAATATGCATCGACAGAGAACCTAATTGAATTATTGGCCACGTTTGATTTTTGGGCAGGGCAGGCTCAATTTCTAAAACCCTCTCCCACCCCGTTGCATCTCTTTTGCTGCCAGAGGTCCCACCAGCTTCAAAGGGGACTGTGCGTGTGGCAAAGATGCTGATGGGGAGAGGGGGACACAACCCAGGCTGCTGTTTCCTGATGACTCCCTAGCTCTGTGTCATCACAGCCTAAAACAAACCGCTTCTGGCCAATTAATAGGAATTGTTCAAAAGGATTAGATCTGGAGCTGGGAAGGGGTGCTTCACTGCTAAACGGAGTATCCTGTCAGATCAAATCAATTTCTTGCTCCGGTACTGACTATAGTAAAAGTGTACACAATTAAATGTGCCTCCTTCAATGCCTCTTTGTGGTATGAGGGTTCTCAAAGGCTGTGCCAGAGGAGCTTAAGATGTGGAAGGTCCCACCAACCTAGAAAGTCTGTGAACACAGATCTGGTAGTGGCCTATTGTCCAAAGACTGCTCTGGCTAGATTTGAAAAGACTGATCACCAGAAAATTGACCACTGAATGATTTTCTTCCTCCTTTTTGGCCACAACAATCAATTAATAAACATTTATTAAGGGCCCACTATGTGCTAGGCACTATGCTATGTGCTAAGGACACAAAAAGGAACAAAAGACAATCCTTGTCTTCAAGAAACTTACAATTAAATGGGGGAGGCAACATGTAAACAACTATACTAAAATAAGCTATATACAGGATAAATAAAAAATAATTAACCAAGGGAAGACAATTAAATAAATAAATAAAAAATAATTAATCAAGGGAATTAAGAGGGGCTCAGGAAGGCTTCCTGTAGAAGGAGAGACTTAAAGAAGGTCTGAGAGGTTGGTAGTCAGGGCAGAGGAGCAAGAGCATTCCAGACACAGAGCATAGCTAGAGAAAATGCCCAGATCCCAGAAATGAAGGGTCTTGTATATGGAACACATAGGAGACCAGCGTTATTGGATTGAAGAGTATGTGGCAGGGAGCAAGGTATAAGAAGACTGGGCAGGTAAAGGCCATTGAATGACAAACAAAGCCTTTTGCATTTGATCCTGGAGGCAATAGTAAGTCACTAGAGTTTATTGGGGGGCGGGGTGACATGGTTGGACCTGAACTTTAGGAAAAATCACATTAGTAGCTCAAGGAGGATGGATTGGAGAAGGAGAGGCTTGAGGCCGGCAAAGTCACCAGCATGAGGATTGGGAAAAGGCCTTTGGATTTAGCAGCTAAGAGGTCATTAATAACTTTGGAGAGAGCAGTTTCAGTGGAATGATATGGTTGGAAGCCAGATCATGAGGGGGAAAGAAGAACGTGAGAAGGGAGAAAGTGGAGCCATCTATTGCAGATGGCCTTTTTGAGGAATTTAGCTACAAAGGGCAGAAGAGACAGTGGAGGATAGTTATGGGGAGAGGAAAGGATCAAATGAGAGTTTTTTGTGGGGGAGGGAGCCATGGGCAACACTAACAAATGAAACTGTGTTAAGTGTGGGGAAATTGCAATCTGTGCTTTTAGAATGGGTGTTCATATTCTTTATAGATCACAGATTCACAGCTGACAGGGACTTCAATAGTCAGATATCTAGCTGAATTGAGGCCCAGAGAAATGCAGTAACCTGCTCAAGGTCACACAAGAAATAAACCCTCAAACTGGAATTTGAACCTAAATCCTATGAAGAACAAAGATCGCCTCCTTATTCTCCTAGCCCCACCTTCTATACAAAGTCCCCACCTTTACTTTGGCCATCATACAATGTTAGGGAAACCATTATTTTCCAAGAAAGTATGACTGAAACTGGACTTGACAAGCTTTAACTCTCCTTCTGAGGCATATCTAAAACAATGAAGATTTCTGCTTGTTCTGCTGAGATCCAGCCCCATAGAGGGCTTTGCTGACTCTTGGAATTTATATCCAACTATTATCTTTACCCCCAGTTAGGGAGAAAATAAAAATGCTGGAGGAAGGCAGTCTTAGTGTTTGCTTGTGTCATCAAGCCAGCAAGCAATTTGATGAGAAAATTCAAATTTCATTTACCTGACCCAGGTACCTGGACCAGGGTTCTTCCCTCCCCCACAACCAAAAACATTTCACTGATTACTTGGGGTTGGCAGAAAGAGAAGGAAGGAAATTGTGTGTTTGGCAGGGGTGGGGTGGACACTATCAAGAGCCCCAACAAGCTGCTCTAGATCTGAGGCTCAGGACACCACGGCCTGAACCCACAGGACTAAAGAATGGATGGATGGGGACCGGACATTGGTTGGAATGTCAACGGGGCTTCAATTTCATGAGAGCCATTGGCACAATGCAGGGAGCAAATCAATACTGGGATCTAAATTTTATATTTTGTGTGTTGTCAGTTTGACGTCTGTTTCTCTTTCTTGGACTGATTTTCCCTGTGCAATCAACATGATGAAAAAATAATGCTTATAAATGAAGTCAGCAAAGAGCCTTAGTTGAGCCAGAGGAAGTTGGCAGCTGCAGAAGCTCTGTTTTCACTTTACATTAAGTGGCATTAATTACACTGCTATGTAACTAAGTATAACTACAGAGATGTGGAGAGGAATTTTGCTGTCTTTTTTTGTGCACAAAGGGAATGCTGGATTTTTGCTTTGGGGGCCAACAACTGCTAGCCATCCACCATTGGGAACTTAACCAATTAGCCCATTGCCTCCTTCCAGGCTGGACTCATCGTGAGCAATTCCTGCAGCCAAGCTCCTAATGGCCTGGAGGCAGCTGCTCCTGCCAGGTGAGCCAAAAGTCATTTCCCCTCTGGACGAGACGATGAGAGCTGTGCTAAGTTTATCTAAGCTGAAAAATCTCTCTGTGCAGTTCTTACTGCTGGCTTTGAAACTGAAGTCATTATCCGGTTCAGAATTTCAGACTTTCCTGGTAGTAGGTCTTGAAGCACAGGGGAGCAACATTCTGCTCACCTTATCGGTGTGTGTATTCAAACTCCAAATATGATTGTCTTTAGGAACTTAGAGGTGATAGGAGTCACTGACAAGGTGTCATTAGAGGAGGGTATCTCACATCCCAGTGGACCAAGGCAGGATGTAGTGGGAAGAACAGGGTGATAACTGGAGGAAAGAGATCTGAATTCTTGGGTCCCCTCCACCACAAACTGGGTCACTTTGAACAAATCACCTAGAAATTTCAGGCTTCAGTTGCTTCACTTGTAAATTGGGCACAGTACCATCTTATGTACCTGAAAGCAATGGGCTGGACTACATGACCGGCCACATCACTGGTCCTCAGTTTCCCCCTATGTAAAATAAGGAGGAATAGATGATTTCCAAATTCTAGGTCCAAAACCTATAATCCTCCAATAAGGTCCCTTCCAACCATGGGGTCAATGATGCTAGGCATACATGATCATATTTCAGTAGTCCAAGGTGTCTGAGTTCCATCAACAATGTTTAAACAATTAAAGGCAAGGCATTCTCCAAAGCTGTAAAGATACAAAGGCAAAAAACGTCACATTCCTAAGAAATGATACAGAATGTAACTGGTGACTTTAAAAGACTTTGCAATCTATCTTTCAAAAAACCCTACAAGCTTTTTAAAAAGTTATGATTTATTAAAAGCTAGCCAGTCACTAGCTCTGATGTGCTGGTACCTTAGGGATCAGAGTGAAGAAACATAAACAAGGGTATGAAGCATTAGCATTCCCTGCAAGGTCAACTTTGGGCAAACATGATCTAGGGAACGCTAGCTTGATTGAAGAATGTTATATATTAAGATGGGGGCAGAGGATTGGATCAAACTTTGGGAGGATGGAGTAGCTAGGGATGGGAAGTGGGGCAAGGAGACTGAAGAACGTAATTATATCAATGACGATTTCAAAAACTTTTTATCGATAAATCCAAATACTCTCCACACTTCTCTCATCTCTCATTTTGTAGGGGACAGGAAAGAGATATAGGAATGGAGAACAACATAAACAATGAAAGCACTATATAGGTCTGTGGACAGGCAGGGAATAATTAAAATGGGCCTGGTAATACAGGGTAAGTTATCTTTATAATGGGTATAGACTAGATGAATTCTTAATTGTGTTGTATATGTGTGTATGTATATACATATATATATATACATACACATATATACATACATATAAACATGTGTGTGTATATATATATACATATGTGTATATATATATATATATATACACATATGTAAATCCATCTTTCTTTGAGATATGCCCTGCTTTCTGCCATAAGTTTTAGATAACCAACAGGCTACATTAATAACGTATTTCTGTAAGGGATCTCGTCAATAATTTGGGTTTTATCCTGCCAAGTTACATTGTCCTTGACTCTAGTATCAATGTTAATTGCTTGTCAAGTGAGAATTTTATAGGATGACCAACTTTTAAAAAATATATCTGCATTTTATTTTAAGAGTACTGTTTAATTTTCACATTTTGTTTTTAAAATGCAGTCATTTTAGTTATTCCTGGCATATAGTAGGTGCTTAATAAATTCTTGTTTACTTGACTTATCTCATAACCCCTAAAGCACACTCAATAAGCCTTACTAATAAAGAAGAAAGGGAATTAAGTATATAGAATTTGCTGAAGTGTTGGTTAGTTTTGGCTAACTACTTATTTTTCTCTTTCTTTTTTATTTGTTATAAGGGATGATTTATTGAGTAGTGAAGAGAGGCATATAGTTGGAAACAGTTAATATAAATAAAGATGTAAATATTTAAATGCAGAAAAAGTGAGGAGAAAAAGAAAATTAAAAAGTTAAGCAAAACCCAACAAGGCAGTCACCATGTCTGGCAGTATATACAACCTTGTACACCCACAGTGCAGCATTATTTTACTCAAAAGAGGAAGGTACATTTCCTCATTTTTTCTCTGGGTCCAAGAGTGGTCATTATAATTTATCTGGTTTCATTTTATCATTATTTCCATTTACATTATAGTAGTTGTGATCATTTTTCTTTTGGTCCTGCTTACTTCACTCTGTATTAACTCATTTGAGACTTTGAATGTTTTTTTTTAAATGTTTAAGTAACTTCTTTTGGAGCATTCATATACTAAAATTTGTTCAACAATTCTCCAATCAACAGATGCTCAATTTTGTTTCAATTTCTTTGCTACTACTATAAAAGTGATGTGATGAACAGTGGTATGCAGGCAAATGTTTAACAACAAGCTCTTTGGAAAAAAAATTTATGCAGGACTTGAAATTTTAATTAATCTAATTATTAACATTTTCTTCATCAGTTTCTTAAGTTTAGCAATCAACAAATGTTTCAACAATTCAGCTACCAGATGCTGTGGGGGGTGTAAAACCAACAACAACCAGCTCACAGAATGCTGCAAGCTCAGGTTCTTTTGATCTACTTTACTAAAGAAAGCAACATTAAGGGGTTAACAAGCTTACTTTAATTCAGCATACAAATACCATTCATTTAGTTCAGGGGAAAAAGCCAGCACCCTGAACTTCAGAGCAAATACAAACAAATTACAAATATTGACAGACAGGCCAAATACAACTCATAGTTGCCAACATCTAAGTTCGGCCAGGGAGCTCATACCAACTGCTGGCCCAGAATCATGTGTGCACCACTGCTGTGGGTTGGAGCTCCAAAAAAAGGAAAGCCAACTCCTGGTTTTATATCTTTTTCAGGGTCAAGGGTGAGTCACACATGCGACTCACCCAAATGACCTAAAATCATCACAAAGATGCAACTTAAACCCACGTGGTCTAAAAGCCTCTGATGTCACAAACATGTCACTCAAACCCATGTAAACTAGGCTTTCCCTTGAGGCAAGGAGGTTATCAAGGAGTCAAGGACTCCTAATTTAATCAAGGAAATAAAGGCCAAACTCTTCAAGGGCACTTGGTTGAACTAAGTGCTAAGAGCCCATTTTGATTGCCAACACAACAAAATAAATCAAGCTCTGATTTATAGTGTTTGATTGTTTCTAAGGCACAAATGCTCACAGTGGCAATTTAACAATCCGCTTTTGAGAGCCAGTTCAAGCTAATTTCAGCACACACCTGTTTTTCTATCCTGGACATCCTTAGTAGATGCAATAAAGATTTTGATGTAGTTACTTTTCTCCTTAGTAGATGCAATAGTGGCAATAAAGGTCAAAGATGTTAATGTAGTTATTTTTCTCACATAATTACAGATTGGTTGGACTAAATTATAGCTCCATATAAAATGTATTGGTGTGCTGGTCTTACAACAATTTGGCTAGCAGCTGTTGTGAGGGTGAAAGACCAACACAAGCCCAACAACAAGAACGCTGCCAGCACAGATTCTTTTGATCTGCTTTACTAAGGAAAGCAATCTTAAGGGGTTAAGAATCCTATTTTAATCCAACATATACATATAAACTCACTTAGTTCAGGAGGAAAAGCCAGCAACCTGACCTTCAGAGCAAATACAAACAAGTTACAAACATACACAATATAAACAGGTCAGATCACAATTCATAGTTACCAAGAAACCATCAATATCTGGGTTGACGAGCTGGGAGGCTCTTAGAGCAGCTGCCCAGAGTCCAAAGCCAAAACTCCTCCAGGAGTAAGAGCCTCAAGCAAACAACTCTGTTCTCTATTTTTATACAGTCTTTGGACATTATCAAACATCATCTGAGCGAACAGAACTTAGGTACATATTATTGGCTCTGGTCTTAGCAACTCCCTTTAGGGCCCTAGGGGCTTCCTGCCTCTCTCAGATTAGAGAAATAATTTGCTAACTAGCCTGGAGATTTGCACCTAGTAGTAAAAGGGCATGGGCCTGGGGTCTAGCACCTCCTAAGACTCAATCAAAGACACTTAATTAATTCAGCATTTTGAAAGAGTAAAAAAGCCCCAATTTAATTAATATTATAGCTGGTCTTCCTGTATCTTCTCCAATATTGACTGATTCCATCTTTGAGTATAAGGGTGTTGATAAATTATCATTCTAGATTTGAAGACTGTTCATATCCTTTGACCACTTATGTGCTGGGGAACGGTTCTTGATCCTATGTATTTATGTTAGGATATAAGCTCCTTTTGTGTATGGATTGCTTCATTCATATATTTATAATCACAATGACTAACACAGTGCCTGGCACATAAGAGGTACTTAATAAGTAGTAATTGATACTTTCTATTCTTTGGATATTGCACTTTTTAATAAGTTTTAATTGATGTCTTTTGATTGTTATTTTATCACAATTTGTGCCAGGGGGGCCCTTCCCCTCCCAGAGAATAATCCTAAATAAAAAATAGTATTTTTAAGACAAAAAAAAGCAAAATAGGAAAAATCAGCATAATTGATCAATATTTTAAAAAATTCAAAAAATAAGTCAGTGAAAAGCCTGGCCCTGCCAAGATATGGGATGAGTGTATATTCTCATAGGTCTTCTTTCAAGTCATGCTTGTTTTTCATAGTTTTGCAATAATTATTTCTGTTTTGTGGTTCTTTTCACTCGTGTTATTATATAGTCTTTATGTATATTGTTCTCTTGGCTCTGCTTGTTTCACTCTGTATCAGTTCATGTAGATATTTCCATGCTTCTCAGTATTCATCACATCCATCATTTCTTACAGCAAAGTAATAGTTCATTACACTCATATATTACAATTTGCTTAGCCATTCCCCAATAGATGCATATCTACTTTGTTTCAAATTCTTTACTACCACAAAAAAGCGCTGTTATAGGTTTTTTGTAGTAATGATTAGAAATTCCAAATTGCTTTCCAAAATGGTTATATTGATCCATAGTTACACCTAAAGCAAACTCGTGTGACTATTCTTCTCACAGTCCCTCCAGCATTATTTTTGTCTTTCGTCATTTTACCATTTTGCAAGATGTGAAGTGAAACTTGAGTGTTGTCCCCCTTCCTCAGTATTTATTCTTTTATTTAATATTTTTAGTTTTCAACATTAATTTTCACAAGAGTTTGAATTACAAATTTTCTCACCATTTCTACCCTTGCCTCCATACTCCAAGATGGCATATATTCTGATTGCCCCATTCCCCAGTCAGCCCTCCCTTCTGTCACCCCACTCCCCCACATCCCCTAATCTCTTACTTTCTGTACTATATTTTTATGCCCCATTGCTGTATATCTTATTTCCTAGTTGCATTCAAAACCTTTTTTAAAAACATCTGCTTTTAAAACTTTGAATTCCAAATTCTCTCCTCTCTTCCCTCCCCACCACCCTCCCAAAGAAGGCAAGCAATTCAACATAGACCACATGTGTATCGTTATGCAAAACCCTTCCACAATACTCATGTTGTGAAAGACTAACTATGTTTTGCTCCCTCCTATCCTATCACCCTTTATTCAGTTTTCTCCCTAGACCCTATCCCTTTTCAAAAGTTTTTGCTTTTGATTTCCTCCTCGCCCCATCTGCCCTCCCTTCTATCGTGCCCCCTTTTTATCTCCTTCCTCCTCCTTTCCTGTGGGGTAAGATACCCAATTGAGTGTGTATGTTATTCCCTCCTCAGGTCAAATCCGATGAGAGCAAGATTCACTCATTCCCCCTCCTCTGCCCCCTCTTCCCTTCCAGCATAACTGCTTTTTCTTGCCATTTTTATGTGAGATAATTTATCCCATTCTATCTCGCCCTTTTTCCCTCTCTCAATATATTCCTCTCTCATCCCTTAATTTGATTTTATTTTTTTAGATCATCCTTTCATATTCAACTTGCCCTGTGCCCTCTGTCTATATACATGATATATTCCCTTCAGCTACCCTAATACTGAGGTGTCATGAATTATACACATCATCTTTCCATGTAGGAATATAAACAAAATAGTTCAACTTTGGTAAGTCCCTTATGATTTCTCTTTCATGTTTATCTTTTCATGCTTCTCTTGATTCTTGTGTTTGAAAGTCAAATTTTCTATTCAGCTCTGGTCTTTTCACTGAGAAAGCTTGAAAGTCCTCTATTTTATTGAAAATCCATATTTTGCCTTGGAGAATGATACTCAGTTTTGCTGGGTA
>CM053625.1:257757851-257788946 GCA_028646595.1 Phalanger gymnotis
AACCATCCAGGCTGTCTTGGGCTGGAGCCCTGCTTCCCTCTGCTATTTTGTGGGTTCTGCAGTTCTAGAATTGGTTTAGAGCCTTTTTTATAGGTTTTTGGAGGGATTTGGTGGGGAGCTCACTCTAGTCCCTGCTTTCCAGCTGCCATCTTGGCTCCACCCCTCCATGAGGTAATATTTTTAAGAGCACTTAGCACAGGAACTGTGCACACACTTGTATCAGCAATCAAAATGGACTCTTAGCCTTTAATTCAACCAAGTGCCCTTGAAGAGTTTGGCCTTTATTTCCTTAATTAAATTGGCAGTCCTTGACAACCTCCTTGCCTCAGGGGAAAATCTAGTTTACATGGGTTTGAGTGACATGTTTGTGACATCAGAAGCTTTTGGACCACATGGGTTTGAGTCGCATTTTTGTGATGATTTTTTAGGTCACGTGGGTGAGTCGCATGTGTGACTCACCCTTGACTCTGAAAAAGATATAAAACCACAGGTTGGCTTTCTCTTTTTCGGAGCTCTGACCCACAGCAGGAGTGCCGTGTGATTCTGGGCCAGGTGTTGTTATGAGCTCCCTGGCTGAACTCAGATGTTGGTAACTGTGAATTGTATTTGGCCTGTCTGTTGATGTTTGTAATTTGTTTCTATCTGCTCTGAAGTCCAGGGTGTTGGCTTTTTCCTCTGAACTAAGTGAATGGTATTTGTATACTGGATTAAAGTAAACTTGTCAACCCCTTAATGTTGCTTTCCTTAGTAAAGCACATCAAAAGAACCTAGGCTTGCAGCGTTCTGTGAGCTGATTGTTGTTGGTTTTTCACCCCCACAGCAGCTGCTAGCTGGTTGTTGAAACAATGCTAAACACTTAATAAATGCTCATTACTTTCCCTATTGCAATCTTTTTACTAGGATTTTATTTAAATTTTTACATCAATATTCATTAGTGATATTGGTTTATATTTCTTCCTCTCTGGTTTATCCCTTCCTACGTTAGATAATAAAACAATTCACTTGCAAGTCAAGACGCCACCCGTCTTATATCATTGGTCCTCTTTGAGAATGAAAGACAAAGAACAACAGGACCAATATTGTTTCAATAAGAGTTTTTGAGTGCTTTATTTCTCAATTATTGGGAATAATTGTTTTAATGTAGGTATTCATATCTCTTTAAACATTTTATAGATCTCCCTTAGAAATCTAGTTTTCCTCCAAAGACTGATTTAGCAGAATCCTCTGAATTTTTGTATGTTGTTTCATTGTTATAGTTTTCTTTTACATAGTTATTGTTTCAATCATTTTTTTCTTTGATCCATTAGTTCAGAATATAATATCTCAGGTTTAACTTGGGGTGGTGCTTCCTTTATTAATTACTGTTTTTAGGGCTTTATGGACTATACCTCCTAGTTTCTCAACTTACTAATTTCTCATGACCCATTCCTCCACCTCACCTCAGCTACACACAGAAATAGTGAGGCCTTTGATCTTTCCGTCAGCCACAAATGCACCACTTCTGTGTTCCAGAACTCTGAAATTCTTGATCTGATCTCAATCAATTACCATCCTTGACATCTCTGGAGATCACATTTTTCTCCTTGATACTCTCTGTCTCTCTAAGTTTTTGTCTCACTTCTTTCTCTTGGTTCTCCTTCCACCTGTCGGACAACTTTTCTTCTTTCCTGTATCTTCATCCAGATCAGGCCTACTAACTGTGGTTATCCTCCAAGGCTTTATCTTGGGCCCTCTTCTCTTCACCATTTATATTATTCACTAGGTGATCCCATCAGCCCCCATGGATCAATTATCATCTCTACGCTGATGATTTGTACTTCTACTTATCAAGCCCTAACCACTCTTCTAACTTCCTGTCTTGTATCTCTAAATACTTACTGGAAATCCCAAATACCCATAGACATATTAATTATCAACATTTCCAAAACTGATATCATCTTTCCCCTAAAACCTTGTCTTCTTCTGTTGAGGGCATTACTATCCCCCAGTCAACCAGGCTCACAACCCAGGTGTCATTCTCAACTCCTAATATCTCCTCCCCCAACCCTATCAGCAAGTCCTATTGATTTCCTTTATTGTTGATTTCACCTCTTGTATACTCCACATTCTCTCCCCTGACATGGCCACTGTCCTGGTACAGGCCCTTGTCACCTCACACCTGGACTCTTGCAACAGCCTACTTTTTGGTGTCTTCCTCAAGTATCTCCCTATTCAAGTCCATACACCACTAAGCTGTCAAATGAGACTTCCTAAAGTGTAGGTCTAACTGTGTCAATCCCCTACTCAGTAAATCCCAAATGGTTCCCTATCTTCTCTAAGATTAAATATAAAATACTCTGTTTTACTTTCAAATCCTTTATAACTTGGCTCCTTCCTACCTTTCCATTCTTTTTACATCTTAATCACCCTACCCAACTCTGTGATCATCTCCAACTCCTAGACTCTGACTTCCTTCGGAACCCAGATGAAATCCCACCTTCTATAAGAAACCTTTGCCTGAGCCTAGTAGTGTCATCCTTTTATCAATTACCATCAATTTATCATATATATATATATGTATATATATATAAAATTTTATTTGTATATAGTAGTCTGTATACTTTCTTTCCAATTAGACATTGAATTCCTTGAGAAAAGGAACCATTTTTGCCTTTCTTTGTATTCCCAGCACTTAAAACAGTGCCTGGTTATAAGTAGATATTTAATAAAGGCTTATTAACTGAGTAATTATTTTAATATAATGATAATAACAATGTTACAGCATACTATATGCCAAGCCCTGTGCTAAGCACTTTGCAAATATTATCACATTTTATCCTCACAACCATCCTGGGAGGGAGGTGATTTTATTATCTTCATTGTACAGTTGAAGTAACTGAGGCAAACAGAGGTTAAGTGACTTACCCAAAGTCATAGAGCTCGTAAGTGTTTGTAGTGCCAAATACATTAACAATACAATGTTTGAGGCCAGATTTGAACTCAGATCTTCCTAACACCAGGCCAGAAATTTTAGCTCCTGTGCCACCTAGTTGACTTAATATAGTTATTTAAAACAGCAGAAGTAGAACTCAAATCCATGGATTCTGACTCCAGATCTAGAGTCTTTTTGCCAAACTGCACTTTCTTTCTTGGAAACTTTGAACTTTGGAAGCCAGCCTTTAACCAACAGTTAATATTCACAAATACCCTCTAGCTAAAAATGCTATATACAATGGACTAATAAGTGTATATGCACCAAATGGCATGATATGAATATTCAAAAGGGAGAACCTAAACAAACTGGTAAGATATAAATAGTAACATAATAATTAGGAGACTCTAATCTTCCTCTGTTAGAATTGGATAAATCTTACAAAAAGAGAAAAAGGGAAATATAGAATTCCTCATGCCATTTGGTTCTTAAATTTTTAGTAATGATATTGCATTATCTGTGGTACATAATGTATTTATAAATATAAATTACCTTTTAAAAGCTGGGCAAGGTTTTGTAAAGGTCACACACAGTATCATAATGTTGTGACAGGGAATTAAGAAGAAAAGATCAACTGGTCTAGTGCTGTATTTCCTGTATGAGGGCATAGATCCTCAAGATATTTCCACAATGACCCCTGAAGTTGATGCAACCAAATCCTTCCACACTCAAGAGGGAGATGGTATAATAATGGTCAGGAAAACCTGACCTCTTAAACCTTGCTTACCTCTCTCAGATATTTCTTAGGTGTGTGGACCTCAGTATATTACAACTTCTTTCAACCCCTCTGGTATTTATAATATGTAAAATGGAGGAAAAAATAGTATCTATACCTCACAAGGTTATTTTGAAAATTGAATGCTTTTGAATATAATAATTCATAATAATTTATGTAAACTCTTTCATAGACCTTGAAATGTTATGTAAATGTGAACTATAATTATTTTTTAAACATTTTTGTTTAAAGTTTTGAGTTCTAAATTCTATCCCTCCCTTTCTTCATCTCTGAGATGGTAAGCAATCAGATATAGATTATACATGTGCAATTATGTAAAACATTTCCACACTAGTCATTTTGTACAAGAAGACTCAAATGAAAAAAAAAAGAAAGAAAGGGAAAAATAGCATTCTTCAGTTTATATACAAACAATATCAGTTCTATCGCTGGGGGTGGATAGTATGCTTCATCATTAATCTTTTGGAATTTTTTTGGATCATTGTATTGCTGAGAATAGCTAAGTTCTTCATTGAACAATATTGCTTTTACTGTGTGTAACATTCTCCTGGTTCTGTTCACTTCACTTTGCACCAATTCATGTAAGTCTTTCCAAGCTTTTCTGAAATCATCCTACTTGTCATTTCTTGTATCACAATAATATTCCATCACAATCATATACCACAGCTTGTTTAGCCATTCCTCAATTGATAGGCATCCCTTCAATTTCTAATTCTTAGCCACCTCAAAAAGAGCTGATACACACACACACACATACACACACATACACATACACATACATATATATTATATATATATATATGTATATGTATATGTATATGTATATGTATATGTATATGTATATGTATATGTATATGTATATACATATATACACACGTATCTGAGTGTGTTTACAAATAGATCCTTTTCCACTTTTTTGAATGTCTTTGGGATACAGACCAAAGTGGTATTGCTGGATCAAAGGGTATGCATAGTTTTATAGCCCTTTGGACATAGTTCCAATTTGCTTCCAGAATGGTTGGATAAGTTCACAACTCCATCAACAGTACAATAGTGTCCCAGTTTCCCCATATCCCATCCACCATCCAATATTTTCCTTTTTTTGTCATATTAGCTAATGTGATAGGTGTGAAGTGGTACCTCAGAGTTGTTTTAATTTGCATTTCTGTAATCAATAAAGGTATAAAGCATTTTTTCACATGACTTCAATAGCTTTGATTTTTTTTTTTGCCTTAAGACTGCCTGTTCATGTCCTTTGACCATTTATCAATTGCGGAATAACTTGTATTTTTATAAATTTGGCTCATTTCTCTATGCATATGAGAAATGAGGCATTTATCAGAAATATTTGTTGCAAAAAAAACCTTTTCCCCAGTTTTCTGCTTTCCTTATCATTTTGGTTGAATTGGTTTTGTTTGTGCAAACACTATTTTATATAATCAAAATTACCTATTTTACATTTTGTAAAGCTTTCTATATCTTCTTTGGCTCTAAATTCTTCTCTTATCCATAAATCTGATAGATAAACATGCTCTCTTTATTTGCTTATGGTATCACTCTTTATGTATAAATCATGTACCCATTTTGACCTTGTCTTGGTATGTGGTGGAGTTCTGTCATACTGCTTTCCAGTTTTCCCAACAGTTTTGTCAAATGATGGGTTTTTCAAAAACTTCCAAAAGCTTGAATCTTTGGATTTATCATATAATTTTACTATAAAATTACTATGGCCATCTACTATAATGTAATTTGTACCTAATTTATTCCACTAATCCACTACTCTATTTCTTAAATAGTACCAGATTGTTTTGATAATGACTGCTTTATAATACAATTTGAGATCTGCCATCGCTAGGCTACCTTCTTTTGCATTTCTTTGGTTGATTCCCTTGATATCCTTGAGCTTTTATTCTTCCAATGAATTTTGTTATTATTTTTTCTAGCTCCCTAAATACTTTTTTGATAGGTTGATTGATATGGCAATGAATAAATAGAGTGATTTAGGTAGAATTGTCATTTTTGTTGTATTAGCTCAGCCTACATGAGCAATAAATATTTATCCAATTGTTTAGATCTGACTTTATTTGTATGAAAAATGTTTTATCGTTGTGTTCATATAGTTACTGGGTTAGTCTTGGCAGGTAGACTCCCAAGTATTTTATATTGTCTACAGTTATTTTAAATTGAATTTCTCCTTCTATCTCTTGCTGCTGGGCTTTGTTGGTTATATATATATATGTGTGTGTGTGTGTGTGTGTGTGTGTGTGCGCGCGTATACATATACACATATATATGTTGATGATTTATGTGAGTTTATTGTTTTATACTGAAACTTTGCTAAAATTGTTAATAATTTCAAGTATTTTTTAATTGATTTTCTAAGTATGCCATCATTTCATCTGCAAAGAGTGATAGTTTTGTTTCCTTATTGCCCATTCTAATTTTTTCAATTTCTTTTTCTTCTCTTATTGCTAAAGCTAACATTTCTAGTACAATATTAAATAATAGAGGTGATAATGAGCATCCTTGCTTCACCCCTGATTGTATTGGGAAGGCTTCTAGCTTATCCCAATTACAGATAATGCTTTCTGATGGTTTTAGATAAATATTACTTATCATTTTAAGGTAAGTTTCATTTATTTCTATGTTCTCTAGTGTTTTTAATAGGAGTGTGTGCTGTATTTTGCCTAAGGCTTTTTCTGCATCTATCGAAATAATTATATGATTTCTATTGGTTTTGTTGTTTATATTGTCAATTATGTTGGAAGTTTTCCTAATATTGAACCAGCCCTGCATTCCTAGTATAAATTCCACCTGGTCATAGTATATGATCCTTCTAATACCTTGCCGTAATCTCTTTGCTAGTATTTTATTTAAAAATTTGGCATCAATATTCATTAGGGAAATTGATGAATGATTTATTTTCTCTGTTTTGGTTCAGCACCATATTTGTGTTGCAAAATGAATTTGGTAGGAATCCACCTATTTTTCAAATAGTTTGTATAGTATTGAGATTAATCATTTTTTGAATGTTTGGTAGAATTCACTTGTGAATCCATCTGGTCCTGGGGATTTTTCCTTAGGAAGTTCATTGATGGCTTGTTCAATTTCTTTTTGTAAGACTGGGTTATTTAAGTATTTTATTTCTTTTGTTAATCTGGGGCGAACTACAATTATTACTTCAATGAAGAAAAATGCTAGGAATATTCAAGCATTTTCTAATTTCAATTTAAGAAAACAAAATCATATTCCAATAATTCTTGTTCATAACTTTGTGTATATATCTATAAACAAAGTTTTCTCAATCTTCGTGAATGTTTAAACTTTAACCACTACAAGTGTGTAGAAGCAGCTCACAAATGATACCTGAAAGCAAATTTTCTGGAGTTTACACCAACCATAATATACATGTAAATTTATCCTGGAGTGACAGGTGTGAAAGTAAATAAACTGTTACCAGTAGCAGGGCAAAAAATTGAAATCCGTATCAGCGTTGAGAGGAAAATTCTATTTTTCTTAAACATCTTTTACAGACAGTGTCTACCTCCAACTGCATCTCTGAACTGGCTGAAAACCCTCTTTGTGTAGTCTGCATGCTGGCTATGGCCTTGTGAATTCAAGTCTTATTCTCTCAGTGTTTGTTTCTGTACCAAATATGGGGCTGTTTTTTTCATATATAAGGCAGTAGGTGTTTAAGCCTCAATAAAAGTTCTCAGATATATTCTTTGCAAATGCTAATTATGAAGAAGAAAATGTTCCAGGGTTTCTTAGGAAATCAATACTTTATTACACAATAATTGCATCTGCAAGTTTAATGCTCTCCATAAGCCCCAGACAGAATGAAAGAGGTCACTTGGTGAGATGGTGAAAATGGTTGTTGCCTGACCTGGAAAGCCTTCTAGAATTTGAGGCCTAGTAAAGTGCCGAGATGTCATTAAAATATTTTCACAAGTACAACATTTATTATGGAAACCAAATTGCGAGAACATCTGTCTGGATGACACTTTGGCCTAGTCTTGGATATAAACCTGGTAATAGTTATAATTGAAACGGCGGCTTCATTATTTTCTCAAGATCTTTGATTCTTCATTTGCTTCACAGAGCTATTTGTTTCTCAAAGGAATAGTAGTTAACTTTTTTCCCCTCCCAAAAAAATCTTCCCCTGGCAAAGGTCCCAGTTATTTCAGCATTCAACCAAGAAGTTGTGGAAGATCTACAGAGAGGAGGAATCCTGGAGGGCATAGAAGAGAGCTAAAAAATCATTCTTCCAAGAACTTCTGGGTCACTGTCTAATTGATACGCCTATTGGCAGGCCTTAGATTTAAGTGGGCTCCAACTTCACAGACAGCTACCTCTTATTCTTCACCCAGCCATGTGTGATGACTTTAGGCAGTTAGCAGGGATTCAGAGCAACTAACCACCACCACCTAAAGCGCTCAGGCCTTGAAAATTGTACCATAACAAAATACCGAAAACAGTTGTTTTTCCATTACGATCTTCTGCCCAGCATTTATTATCATTTTTTATTGCACACTTTTAAAGGCAATGGTCCATTTTACTTAGATCATTAATTTGCAAAAATCACGAGATATGTGCAGAGATGGTATTCTTTATGGGGCATGTTATCCTCTGATAGGACCCCAAAGGAAATGAGCCGTAGGGCTGTACACAATACATGAAGTCTCTGTGACAATGGGCTGCACTTCCCCCCCACCCCGCAATAGCAAAACCTTCATTAGGACTGGGATACTTACAAAGAAATAATAGAACTGGACGAATAAATATAGAACGAGCAGAAAGAAGCTGCCTGTGATTAGCTCGATTTGGCTACTTATTTTTTTCTAAGAGGCAAATAAGTTTCTACCAATTCACTAATAATTATGGTAAAGAAGTTCAGCTATAAAACCACTGCATTTAAACAAAACCTAGGCAAAATTCAAGCAACCTTCTCCAACTCTTTGATATGATTGTTCGGTCAGCCCTTGAGTGTGATTAAGTAGAATTCCGATTCCATCACTATCCCTCCTGGATTATAACTAAATTGGAACATTCCTTCCTAGTTTCTGACTCAGAGAAATAAGGAGATTCAGGTCTATGTGACCCATGTGGGATTAGCTCTCAGGGAAACATTGGGACTTTGGGATATAGCATTTTACACATTCAGCTTTCTCTGTCCTGTGAGAGACTAGCTGAGGGGCTGGAAATGAGGGAGAGATTTAAGATTATGTATGGACTTGATAATTTTGTTGACTAAAATATGGTTATAATTTACAGGGAATTTTTTTAGAAACAGTTCCAGCATTTCAGTTTTTGTTTATGTTTGTCTATCTATCTATCTCTCTAGATATCACTGATATATCTATCATCTACTCAACTACCTGTACATGAATCTATTCATCTAACCAGGGGTGTGCTGATAAATGTTTATCAACCTGTTCAACAAGTAAGAACACACACTTCTAAATTTAATCTGGATTATTAGCATTTTTCTGTTCCTTTTTTAGGTCTATATGATAACAAAAATAATTCAAGTTCTAATTTATACTGTTTGGTGATTTCTGAGATGTAAATACTAATACTGAAAATTCAACAGTCGACTCAGCAGGTTAGACCTCATTCTGGCACACCCCTCCAGCTATTCCTCAATTCTCTCTGCTTCTATTCCTAAGGTACACAATGGTATGAGAGTGCAATAAAATTAACCTGGACTCCTAGCTTTTTGTGGATCTCATCCTTTTCTTCCTCCAAACACTCACACTGGTTCTTGCCCAACCTTCGAATGTACTTCCTGGATTACCTTTACCTGCTGAAGTCCTCTGCCTACAAGGACCTAGCCAAGTGCTTCCTCTTCCACTGAAGTCTGAAAGTATCCTTTACCACCTTGGTTTATTTTCCCTTCTTGAAAACATTGTGTAGATCTCTCCTTTGGCCTTATCCCATTCTATACTACTTCTGTTCATATGTGCTATATCTTCCCTCCCCCACCCTGTGCCCCTACTACACTAGAGATTGCATTGGATTTCATCTTCACTTAAGCCAATCAATGAATTGATTTAATGCAATAAAACAAACATCTGTTAAGTGGCAACTATGTACAAAGCAGGCAGCTAGGTGGCTCAGTGAATAGAGCCCTTGGCCTGGAGTCAGGTAAGACCTGAGTTCAAATTTGACCTCAGACACTTATTAGCTTCTGTGACCCTGGGCAAGTCACTTAACCTCTGTTTGCCTTAACCTCCTAGAGAAGGAAATGACAAACCACTCCAGTGTCTTTGCCAAGAAAAGCCCATGGACAACACAGTCCATAGGCTCACAAAGGATCGGACATGACTGAACAAAAAACTGTACAAAGCAAGGAACCCTAGGGAAAAAACTAATCCACAAGCACTGCTTTTCATGGCAAGACAAAACTCAACCTTCTATATTTTTCTGATGATTAGCAATACAACAATTAGAGAAGCCATAGTTATCTTTACTTGCTAGCATTGGCCCAATTAAGAAGTTTGATTGCACTTGCTATTTGAAATGCCATTGTTGGCATTTACAAGTCATTGCAGAAATTAAAGAAGGGGTGGATGAGACATTATAAGAAAGAGAAACGGTGAGACATTTCTGTGCCCTGCTTTTTTGTCTATCACCACATTGGTGGACACTTGTCTACTTACCCACAGAAACCAGGTATTATCTTTTTACTATTCCTTTCCATTCACTTGGCACATACAGTACATAAAGTTTTATATTGAATAAATAAAAGCTAAAAACCATTGGTAAACAAGAACTTCCAAGACCAGTAGAGGACACAAAAAATTAAATCCTCTGTTTTTAGTACAAGTTATAGTTTAAGATGCCAACTGTAAGACCTGAAGCCACCCTGAGAGGTCATCAAGGACATTTGCCTGCTTTTAAGTGTGAGCATACACACTGAAAACATCCCAGCTGATAGCCACTTTCTCAGATTCTTAGCAGTCTCTGGTGAAACACTGATAAATTGTGCTATTCCAGTTAGCAAGATGGACATATTCATTCATCCCTCCTGTTCCAAGTTAGCTTAGGCTTGATCATATTAAGAAGAAAACAGTCTTGAGTTCTGAATAATTCCTATTTTCAAAAACCTATTGTTGTGCCTCAATTTTCTACTTTGGTCTCAGTAGTTATGATGCAAGCCCCCATTCATCAGTTCTCAAATAATGCCTGTCAACCACAAGTATCCAGTGATAAAAATTATCTTCACAGGTATGTTATTGGCAAGGATAACCATTGCTAAGATGCTAATATGCTACCCATAGTGAGTCAGTGAGCCAGGCTGAAAAACTTTAAAATAGCCTGTTAGAAAAGCTGTTATGAGATGTAGCTCCAATTCTGGAATGGAACATTATGTCCCTTGAGAAATTTCCAAACTCAAAGAGTACATGGGGGTATATTTGAAGGCAGGGCAACTTTCAGACATCATTGAAATTATAGTATTAAATGTATCACTAAAACCATATTCTTATGCTCGCCTCTTATTTTCCAAAGTATGCAACAAATAAGCTGAGCTGTGTGTGTCTGGGTTTTTGGGTGGGGAGGCAGGGGGGAAGAAAATCTAGAAATGAGGTTAAGTCCTACAGCAGACATACAAAGTGAGATATCAGACCCAGAGGTCGTGTGGCATCCAGGCATGCAGAGATCCTCAGAATTAAATAGATCAACATATTATGAAGCAAATGAGAAGGGAACTAGGAGGTTAGAAAGGCAAACCAGGGGATGGGTTAAGGTGCATTGATTGCACAGGTGTTTCAAGCCCAATGGTTGGCATGAAAGAATAGTTGATAACAACAACACAAATTTGTAGAGCTCATTCGATTTTGAGAATACTTTATGTCTCAATCTACTCTGGAAGAAAAGGTATTGTATTACTATTTTACATATCAGAAAGCTGAGTCACAAAGTTTAGTGACTTCCACTAGCAAAACTGAGGTTAGAACTCAAGTAGCTATTTTTTTCTGTTAAACCAGGCATCTTAAATCCTGTATGAATGAAGCAGTCAAAAACTTTGATTTAATTGCAAAAGATAGAAAGAGGAGCTTTAGGTACTTAGGGTTTTACTAGAAAATAAAAAATGGTGATGCAGTGGATAAAGCACTGTCCCTAAAGTCAGGAGGATCTGGGTTCAAATCCAGCCTCAGATACTAACTAGCTATGTGACCCTGAGCAAGTCACTTAACTCTGTTTGCTTTAGTTTCCTCATCTATAAAATGATCTGAAGAAGGAAATGGCAAACCACTCCAGTATCTTTGTCCACAGAACTTCAAATGGGGTCACAGAGAGCCAGACACCACTGAAATGACTCGACAACAAGAACAAAGAACATTGTAATTTATCTTGTGGGGGAAAGATTGTTGTTGTTCATCCGTCATTCTCAAAGAAAGAGGACCAATGGCATCAGGAGGGTGATGCCTTGACTTGCAAGTGAACTGGATTTAAGTGAGGCGGAGCTGTGCAAAGTCATCAGCCTCACTCTCTTCCATTGGCAAGGAAATAGAAAAATCACTTTGGTTATAGGAGATGAAAGAAAGAAAGATGAGACCAACAAGGTAAGAAGCTGAGAACAGTGTTCTTGTGGGTATTGAAGTGTCTCATGAAGCAGCCCAATTCACTTTTGATAAGCCTGGACTTTCCTTACATCATACTAAAAGCTTTCTCTGCAATTTCAACTACTGCTCCTCCTCCTCCCCTCTGGGGCCAAAGGAACAAATCGAATCCCTTTTCAATGCTCAGCTCTTCCAATCCTTTGTTACTGAGTGACTCCTAAATTACCTCTTCCTTAAGCTAAATATTCCCAGTTCCTTCCATTGATCATCATAGAAGTGGTCCTTGGGTGTTTAACTTCCCTGAAATACACACTCATTTATCAATGCCCTTTTCTTACAATCACAAATATAGTCTTGCAGGACTCTCATTTTCCTCATTTTGGAGACTATGTCTTTTTAACATAACCTATGACAGGGATCAGAAAACTACACACAGTCCTTGGACCAAATCTAGCTTTCCTTCTGTTTTTGCATTGCCCTAAGAGCCAAGAATGGTTTTTGCATTTGTAAATAAATGAATTTGGCTCCTGGGCCCTAGTTTGTCTAGCCTCGATCACATTAGCTTTGGAAGCTGTCATGTTACAATCATATCAAGCTTGCTGTCCATGAATGCTCTTAGGTTTTTTTTTTTACACAAATTGCTTTGCTTTCTAGCTTTTTCTCCCAAATCCTATTCTTGTACTGTTGGCTCTTTGAACCTAAGTGTAAGACTGTACATTTATCCTTATTAATTTCAGTCATCAAATTTGGACCATTTAGACTCTTCATTCTGTCTATTTCTTCTCTTTTCTAGAGTTTTTTGATAATGAATTAAGCAACTGAATGTTATTGTTGCCTGGTAAGACAATACTTTTTTTTCTTTCAGACTCTAGCAATAAATTTACTTGGTAAAGCTACCAGATGGGTTAGTACATTGAACACTCAGTGCAGTTTTCAGAATGTTTACTAACCAGAGATACTGTAACAGCTCCAAAAGGAAGGCTCTGCTGTGAATGTCTATTTAGTGTCCTTTTGAATACTGACAATAGTCCTGAGAGTTTGTTGTTTCTTCCCATCAGTAGATGGTCTTGTGACTTTGCCAGCACATATAGGCGGAACAGGTCAGGGCTAGGCCTATGGAGACCAGTCACTGTCACAATTGCTTCCTCTCTTGCTAATGATGATGCAAAACACTCTCTTGACAATATCTAAATGCATAGAACTTCCTCACTTACTGTTCCTTCTTTTCTCTGAGGAGACTAATAATCTTTTCTGCTCTACTTTAGCCTCCAGTTTTTCTGTGTTACCTATATCTAGCCATTGCCTGATCTTTCTGCTCAGATAACCCTACCATGAAGGGTTGGTAATAATCATTCAAACTACAGCTGGTTCTTTTGACTAGAAGATTCCACCTGTGACTAAACTGGTCAAGGAAACCTCTATTCAGAAAGCTGCCTGGCATTCCATTGTTGGCTACTTTCCATCACCATCATCAAATTATTCAAGGTTCTTTCTTCTTTAAACCAAAACCTTAGCCTTATGGTCTTTCCCCTCTCCTACCCTGGGGGGAATTGTCACCACCATTTAGAGTGTAAGAACTACAATACTTCAGCATGAAGTAACCTCAGGGTCCAAACTATCTTTACTCAACTCAACTTGAAATAACTTAACACAATTATTAGCCTCCATGTTTAATTCCTGGTCCCTCTTTTCTCTTCTAATCTTAAATCCTCTTCACTGATGAAGTGTTGTTTCTGTTTAGTTGTTTTCAGTTGTGTCCAGCTCTTTCTGACCCCATTTGAGATTTTCTGGGCAAAGATACTGGAATGGTTTGCCATTTCCTTCTCTAGTTCATTTTACAGATGAGGAAACTAAGGCAAACAGGGTTAAGTGACTTGCCCAGAGTTGCACAGCTAGTAAGTTTCTGAGGTTGGATCTGAACTCAGGAAGATGAGTCTTCTCTGTGTCACCTAGCTGCCCTCTACTGTACCATCTAGCTGCCCTACGGATGATGTAATGTCTTTTAAATATAAAAGAGTATAATTCCATATTTACACAGCAAATCTTTAGTTTGCAAAATGTTTAATAATATATTATTTCATTTGATCCTTACAACAGACCTACGAGGTAGGAAAATATTTTATTGTTTCGTTTGACAGATGAGGAAACTGTAAGGCTGAATAGCTTGTACCGGTTCATGTAACTAACAAAATATGGAGTCTGGACTAGAACTCAGTTCTCCTTTCTCGCTCTTTGCTGTTTCTATTACATTATAATAGAAAGCTTCCCGATAAAGGAGCCTTTCTGCTCTTTCCACGTGGCCTTGCAGTCCTTTCCATTGGCTTTACCTTATTACCATCCTCATGGTCTGATAAAAATCTAGGCTCTTTTGGGTGGTGCTTATTAACACAACCGATTCACTCATTAGCTGCAGTGTTTCTCTGTATGTTGGATATCTAAGATCCCTGTGATCACTGAAATCCATGTACTGACTCATTAGGAGTCCTGATGGTTGCTGGACTGGGTTTTGCAACTGCAGACAAAACTTCTTTTTGAAGGGATATTGGCAAAAAGATTTGTCCCCTATTAAAGGGTTGGGTTTTTTTGGTAAATCACTCACAATCTCTGCACTGCAGAAGGTAAACCCAGGTCCCTAGAACATACTTAGTTTATTTAGTACAGAAGAAGACACTCCAGGGAAGATACAGGGTTCATATAGCTTGGGCCCCTTCATCACCCTCTTGAAATCAGAGTCCCTTGAGGACGGATAGCTTGGAAGGTATAGCAATGGAGCAGAGGACCTTGAAGCAGAGGGCAAAAATGAGCACACTGTGCAAAAAGGAAAAACACACAAACAACTAACTCATACAGAACCAATGACCTGCTGAATGGGGTTGGAAGGACGTAAGAGCCAAATGCTATTTTTCTTAAAGAAAGAAAAACAATTAACTAGAAAAATGGCTCAGCTAGTCCTCAGGTCTGGTGTCAGAAAATCCTTCTTCCAGCTGTTGTTGCCCTTTTCACTCTTATTACTCTATCGAGCTGGCAGAATGATGGAAGAAAGAGAGGGAGAGGGGGGAAGGGAGAGGAAGGGAGAGAAAAAGGGAGAGGGAGGGAGGAAGGCAGAGAGAAACAGAGAGAAAGAATGAAATAGAGAGAAAAGAGAGGGAGGGAAGGAGGGAGGGAGGGGAGAGAGAGAGAGAGAGAGAGAGAGAGAGAGAGAGAAATTTCCATATCTTTTAGGATTCTTCAAAGCTGTCATGAAGTGAAATCCAGATGAATCTAATACTGCCAGACTACTGTATGTTAATCCTGGAGATAAGCAGGCACATCATAGAAGAAGATCCCAGAGGCCAGCTCTGCTTTCAACTCTAGAGTAAGGTGGGGGCAGGGAGAAGAGATGGGAAGCAAGGCTCTGCTCTCTGAGTAGTCTGCCATTCAAATACATCATTCAAGTGATTAGGAGGGGGTGGGGAAACATGTTAATAACAATCAGTTCGTTGAAAGTGGAGATTTCTAGAATCCATATGACAAACAGAATCAGATGGGCCTATAAGACATGAAAGCATTTGTCTAAAAGCTACAGTGTGGGAGGGGGAAGAAGGAGCACACAGAATATAAAATCTAGGATGATTCTGGTGGTTGGAAGGCAGTCCCTCTCTAAGTTGAATTCCTGCTCTCTATCTCAGCTAGTTGTTGAATGTCCTCTCCAGTCTTCTCCATCAGCCCCAATCCTACCATCCTCAAATACCCAACTAAAAATGCACTTTTTCCAGGAAGGCTTTCTTAACGATTTAGCTCTCTTTGCATCATGCCCTTTGAATTCCTACAGTTTTTGTAGTTTGCGTTACACAATCTCTCCCTGGATTATATACTGGTTTGTGTCTTTCACCAGTTGTTTCATGGGTGTAAACCTGATTTCCCGAATTTGACCATACAATTCCCAAGGGCAGGAATTATGGCTTCCAATTCCATCCCCATGGCCCTTCCAATTTTCTTCCACAGGAGGAATTCAGAATGAGGGTCAAGACAAAGGCCATGATAAAGAAGAGGAAGATAAATAAACCCGAACTTTCACCAGATTGGGAGGAAAAAAACAACAAAGATCAAAATCCAGGAGAGAGTAGAGGTGTGAAGTTTGGCCAAAAGATCAGAGCCAGCAAATGGCCTCAATTGAGAAAACAAAAGGATTCAGGATGAGACTGAAATTATACCACATGCTCCCCGCCTTTTGTTCCATTCTAACCTGGCTTTTATCAGCTGAGATAGTGGCCTGAATAGCTATTTAAATCTGTTATTTTCCATTTCAGTTTCCATTCAACAAACATTTATGAAGTATGCAATACGTCCTAAGTTCAGAGTACTTCTTTCAAGTGCCCACATCAGTGCTAAATACATAGCAAGACTCAGTGAATTCTTTACAAGTTGAGTACTGCCCAAGTGGTCGAGTTCTGTGCAGGTGAGGTGCTTCTTGGTTCCCAAAGCAGCCAACCATAAGCAGTACAACTCAACCATCTCTCCCCCAAATGCTGTGTACTGAACTAATGAAGTCCAATGCTGGGAGTGATTATCAATTTTATGCAGAATAGAAATGAATGACTGAGGGAGGAACTGTGATCATCAGGGATTCACAAAGTAGGAAAGGCACTGCATTGGCAATCAAAGGACCTGTATATCATTCTGGCCCTGATATTTATTATCTATGTAGCCTCAGGGAAGTCACAATTTCTCTAGGCATCAGTTTCGTCATCTGTAAAAGAAGTGGACTGGAGTAGATGTCTTCTGAGGTGCCTTTGAGTTCTAAATCAGTAATCCTAGGATTCCAGTCACTTTGACCTGTTCCTTCCTTGCTGCCTCTGGAGAGAGATGTCACCACCTCAGTGAGTCATCAAAGCCAACATCATGAAATTCCCCCAAGTTCCCAAGTCCCTAAGCAGGCTTCCTCAATTACTCTTTCCTGTCTCTTGGAACAGTGAATTGAGAGGGTCGCTGTAACAAATTGTTACTTGTTATAAATCCTGAAAGGGGGAGGTGCATAATGGAGGCTCTTTGTAGAGGGAGCAAAGTGACTTGTGAGCATAGATTGCATTTGATATTTATAAATGGGGGATGGGGAAGCTTGTTAGTAAGACAAGCTGGTCTGGAATTCCAAGAGTGAATCAAGCCAAAGGAGCATTTGATGCCTTGGTTCCTTGCCCTATTGCATCCCAAATGCTATCCAACCAGCAGCATCATACAAATTTTTATCTAGGTTGGTATGACTGCCCTCAAAACTCAGATCCTGCCTGCTCCATTAAAGGGGGAGAAGAAATGGATGACTTGAAAGTAGATCAGTCCATTTTTAAAAATAGCAGAGGGAAATGATGAAAATCACGATAAGATGGCTCTAGAGACATCGTTCTCTTTCTTTCAAGGAAGTTCAAAAACTGGAGTCAAGAAACATTTTGTCTTGATGGACAAGAAAGCCGGGGATAGAGAGAAAAAGCTCAGCTCTTTCCCTTGTGGTAACGTCTCTGGGCAGGACATAGCACAGCCAAACCAATCAGAAGAAGAGCTGGGCTTTCTTCCTGAATAAGGGATGCACGGCAGCATCTCTTGTTTCCCAGTGATCTCTCCCAAGGCAGGCTATGGGGGTCACACGGGCGGCACAAGGGGTCACATGGGCGGCACAAGTGCTCACTAGAGGCAGAGAGAAGCAATCGTGCTTATCCCTGCTTGTCTGGCCTAGGCTAGCACCCCTACCTATCAACTCCCCCAGATGCAGAGGCTGCTAGTAATGGCCTGGGAGTAGTGTTTAGGTTATCTCCTGGCTACCCTACCAGCCTTACTCAAAGAATAGAAAGAGTCTTAACCTTGTGCCTAAGTACAGTAACATACAGCCTAAACCTCTCTTCTTCAAAAGTGGCAGTGATGAAGGGCGTTCCTAACTACCCTAGCCAGGATGCAAACCTCGGGATCACAAGTTCCTGTTCTTTTCTCTACACCATGCCTCCTTGCCCCTCCCTGCTCTCTATGGTAATTGTATAAATGGACTCAAAAGATCTTTCAGCTCAGAACATTTTTGTCAGTCCTCTCATGCTTATCAATGTTATACATAACAATACTGTTTCTAATCGTAATGAGCAGAAGTACTTTGGATAGTGTTTAAAAGTTCAATTGAATTGTTGTCTTTTTTTTCCTTGACAGCAATCTGATTTTCTTTTAGCTTGACCTTTTTGTTTTGCATTTTTATTCCATTGTGAGCCCTGGAGTCCCTGCTTAATCTGCCAGACTAATAAATCATCTAGGCTGGATCTATTTATTTGTCTGTCTGTCTGACTGCCTGACTTTGTCTATCTCTTTTAAGAGGCTATGCCTATCAAAACTGCATGAAATATGAAAGAGGTCCTGCACCTGAGACCTATCCCCTTCCTGCATTTTTCCCTTTAAGATATTTTGAACTTTCTCTCCAAAAACCAAAACTCTAAGTAATTTGATAGAAATATGCATGATAATGTAAAATCTTACCAGCTATTTTCTATTCTGATTAATTGTTCCTCAAAGTAGTGTAAGTCATTTATAACTCTGTATCTGTATGTGTTGCCACTGAGACCTCCTCGGAAGCAGGAATGGATCCAATTTGACTAGGGTGGGTGATTTCTATGTTTGTTTGTTTTTCCTGCGCAAGCCCTATATGGTGATCACTTTTTAGTATTTCTAATCCAGGCCCCAAAGGGGCAAGCCAGCCCAGAGAGCTGAGAAGCACTGAATAATCAAAAAGATACAAACGAAAAACTCAAGGAATCCACATGAGCAGTCCAAACTCTGCCAAATAGCCTAACATACAACTGCCAGTATATGCGAGAAAGGAATCTGACCCTGGGATGCAAGTAGGAATTTGGATCTTTTTAAGTTTGGAATGCTTTTTGGTCTAGAGTCTGTGGAAATTTAAATGTGAGCTTCACTCAATTCCAGAAGAAGAGAATGATGATTTGGTGGCTTTTTTGAAGCCCGTCTCATCTTCCACATTGAATTCAGTTGGGGAGGAGGGGGATAAGAAACCTATGACTTATAAAAATAAATTAATCAAGAAAAAAAACAGTACATGGATAGAAAATAGCACTTCACATAGGCTGTGGAAACAGTCTTCAGGGGATCGGTTTTTTCTATTTTGCCTGTGTAGACACAGCCTAAATGTAGCGGAATATACTATTTATTGGATAGCATCCATACAAAATCCTACTTGGCATCATATTCATAGGCGAAATGCCCTGGTGTACCAGCTTTGAATGATGTGCCTGGTATGGTACCTTTTAAATGTTTCATTGCTACCAAAACTAGCAATACTATGCTTTTTCCTGATGCCTCCATATTTTCAAGCTTATTTTCTGGGGGGAGGAGGGAATGACTTGTATTCTAATGGTACTATGTCCTAGTGTCCACATACATAACCAATTGTTTATCACCAGAGGATTCATTTTCGTGTTTCCTTATTTGATGGTGTGATTTATGCTGTGTAATATAGGACAATTGACAGCACCAGGGCTTCATCTTCCAATAGATTTAATTTGAACACAGGCAGTGGAGTGTCAAGTTGGAACCTGACCACTCACCAACAGAGAAGTTGCAAAAGCAAATTGTCACTAATTTTAGTATGTGGTTAATGCAAGTGTAGTCTATGTTCAGAAAAGAATATATTGCTTTCCTGGGAAATACTCTTCCACACCAATTATTTTAAGTGTTATTTTAGATTAAATGCCATCCCCTTCTCTCTCTTTACCTCTGCCCTCCCTTTCCCTCTCTCCTACATTACCTGAAACATAATTGACAACCTTGTGTGTGTCTCCTTTACAAAAAGACAATTCACTTTGTGTTCCATTGGAAAAGAAACGCATAGGATTATAAGCAAGTGGGTGGCTAATATGGACTAATACTCTCCACAGGCTAGTAAGAAGCAAAGCCTGTGTACTAGGTAGTGCATGTCATATGGCAAATTGCAAGACTGGGAGGTCATCAGCAGCAAAACAGGACACATTACATTTTAATAATCACCTAGCTTTTCAATAGCATTGGGCTTTCAAATGTCACCTCCAGTTACTGAGAACTAAAATCAAATGGCAAGACTTTTCCCTTCTCTCTCTGAGGAAAGAGCAGCCGACAACTGGTGACAGTTGTTGAAGGGAAAGTACCAATAAATATGAGTTGCATGCTAGAAGCAATTGAGCAAAAGCCAGCTCATCAGCTTCCCAGCATGGATTTTATTTTATTCTAAATCAGATACTCATTAATGGGGACCATTCTTTGAATCATCATTTTATTTACACTAGAGAAATGCAAGACATATTGTCTGGCAATGGAATGAAGAGGTTCTCTCGCTGTTCATTTGTAGGTATTTTCTTTTGTAGCCTCCTGAATTTTCATTCTAATAGAAAACACCCATACCATATGCTCACAAGTAACAACTTAAAATAGAACTGGAGAGTAAATAATCTTTTTCTTTCTTTCTTTCTTTCTTTCTTTCTTTCTTTCTTTCTTTCTTTCTTTCTTTCTTTCTCTCTCCTCCTTCCTTCCTTCCTCCTTCCTCCCTTCCTCCTTCCTTCTCTTTCTTTCTTCTTCTTTCCTTCCTTCCTTCCTGCCTTTCTTTTCTTCCTTTCATTCTTTCTTTTTTCCTTCCTTCCTTTATTTCTTTCTTCCTTTCCTTTCCTTCTTTCCTCCCTTTCTTCTTTTTCTTTCTTCCTTTCTCTTTCTTTTTTCTTCCTTCCTTCCTCCTTTTCTTCTTTTTTCCCTTTCTTTCTTTCTTTTTTTCTTTCTTTCTTTTCCTTTCCTTCTTTCTTTCTTCCTTTTTAAAGCATAAAAGACTGCACAGGAGACCAACAAAAATGTACTCTCTTACCTGCCCTAGATGTCAGGATCAAGTTGTATAGATCACCGCCCTCTTCTATTAATGGTGAACAGAAGTAGAACACTTTTAGTGGGCCCTGAGGGAAAGGGAATCATGTCCTTGATATGCATGATACAGTGCCTAGCATTCTGGGGGTGCTCTATCATTGTTAAATGATACTAAAATTAAAACCACGGCCATAACTGGCACCAAATTAATCCATATGCAGTGTCATGGAATCTCACACCTTTTGAAGCACTGACTTTACATAGGCATTGTGGTTTATATAGGCTTGCTGTGAAAGTCCTTTCCCCAGCCTATAGGAGTATGGAAAGTTAGAGCTAGAAACCATCTTAGAGGTTTTCCAGTTCAAGCCACTCATTTTACAAAAGGGAAAACAGACTGAGAGATTAAGGGACTTTTGTGGGAGATTCAGACAATGGTAGACTTCTATAGACATCAAATCTTGGTCTTTGGATGCCAGGTCCAAGACTCACTTCACTACATTGTGCCATCTCTCAGTCTTTAAGAGAGCCTAGCACTAGGAGATCGGCCCATAAGATAAACATGGAAAGCAGCATCAGGATCATCAGGGTCCTATTACCTCTAGAATGAAATGCAGACTCTTCAGTTTAGTATTTAAAACCCACCATTACCTAGCTTCAACCTACCTTTCTCAGCATTAGTATGCATTATTTTGCTTTACTTACTCTAAGGGGTAGCCACATCAGTCTTGTTTTACTCATATGATACTGAGTCAATATTACATGAAACTATGATATTAGAAGAATAAGGAGAAATTTGTATGTAATTCAGAATCTCCAAACCCTAGTAGATTATAAGCTCCTGGAGGGCATGACTATTTTGTTTTGGTAGTCCTTGTATTTAACATTATCCCTTGTACATGTTAGGCACTTAATAAATGTTTGGTGACTTGAATTGCAACACTGACAATGGACATATTACAATACCCCCTCAGATACCTTTTAATTGTAATAATGATTTATCCTTAGATGTATAGTGGGTAAAGCATTTTCCTTTCAGGAACCTGGTGAGGTAGGAAGAGCAAATTTAATTATCCCCATTTTGCAGATGTTACAACTGAGGTTTAGAGACATTTAGTGACTTGTTCATAGTCACATATCTAATAAGTGGCAGAGCTGAGATTCAAGCCCAGGCCTTCTGTTTTGTGGTCTAATTCCTTTTTCAGTCTGTGCATTTAGTTAATCTGTAGCTAGTTAATTCTAGGAGGGAGCATATGGTGCCAGAGTCATTCTATCCCTAAGTGAGTTGGAATACAGAATCATTGATTTAAGGCTAGATGGAATTCCAGGACTCATTCAGTCCATTCCCCTCATTTTATAGGTGAGATGACCTTCCCAACGTGGTAGTTGTTCAGTCATTTTTCAGCCATGTCTGACTCTTTGTGACCTCATTTGGGGTTTCCTTGCAAAGACACTGGAGTGGTTTGCCATTTCCTTCTCCAACTCATTTTATAGATGAGAAACTGAGGCAAATAGGTTTAAATGACTTGCCCAGGTCACACACTTAGTAAATGTCTGAGGCCAGATTTGAACTCAGGAAAATGATTCTTCCTGACTCCAAGCTCACACTCTGTCCACTACACCACCTAGATGAGCCAGGATTTGAAACCAAGTCCTCTGACTCTCAATCTGCTGCCTTTTCCACTATATCATACTGCTCCGATTCACTTTGTTTTGCTATGGGACCAAAGATGGTTTTGAAACCCAAGCAAGTATCTTCTAAATGTTTCACAAACCCAAAGAGGTCACAGGTAAATGAGGAGCAGGTAAAAAGAGAAAGGATAAGTTGGTACAAGTCTTAGTCAACTAGAAAACTCAATTTATGTATATATACTGCTGAGAGCAGGTCAGGGCCAGCGATTCCTATTGTAAAGGGTGACTCATCATGCAAATTTAGAGGTTTGCACATTTTCCAAGAAAAAGAACATATGTTTTTATTGGGCCTTATAGTCTACAAGCTTTCCCGATAGCTCTTAACATCAAATAAATACCACTATGTATGTCCCAGAAATCTCCATGGTGAAGTGAGAGGAAAAAGTGCCAAGGCAGGGCGGGGGAAGGATGACATCTGGATTTTAGTTCTAGATGTGCTTAGAACGGTTGGACTTTGCATGTGTCTTTCAAGCTCTCTAGGCCCAGTTTCTCCATCTGTAACTTGAGAATGGGGTTTTTAGAAGAAAGAGATGTTGATTAAACTAAAAGTTGTTATAAGCTCCCCAATTCACTGATTCGTGAAGCTCCTTTTCAAGCCCCGAGAACAGGAGCACATGAGAGACCCAACAATAACAGTTTAATCTTCAGCCAGTCCCCTTTGATGCTGACATCAATCTTGTTACATCAATTTGACACCCCAACCCATGGCTCCTGAAGGCGGGGTGCTGACACTGCAGGAGAAAGTAAGGACAAGCAGCAGCAGGGGGTCTGAGAATGACTTGAACCAGCTATTTCTGAGTTGTCAGATGAGAAACATGGGCGGAGGGGCTGAAATCTCACCTCAGATTTGAAATGTGGCTCAAGTGGGACTTGAGCCACATTTGGTGGTATAGCACATGTGAGTACACAAGTGAGAAATGGGCCTTGAAGATATTACTTTGGCCATGTTATGACACATAAGCTAGATAAATGGCCTAAATTTTGTGTTATAAAGTATTGCAACAGAGGTCAGGTTCTCTTAGGCTGGGAGCTACCATTGTGAGAGCCTGACCCACCACAAAAAATACCAGGCAGATTTGTGCTTCAGAAATAACTAGCCCAATCCTGCTCCCCCAACATCCTTACATATTTCTTCTGCATGTGCTAATTCTTTTGAAGGTGATGGGAGCTCTTTTCATGGAAGATATATGCAGTTCCATGGAGGGAATTGAGATCCTAATTATCTGCAGCTGACAACCTTTCAGGGCCTGTTATAAAAGTAACGTCTGCACTAGGCCCTCAGAGCCCTATATCCCAACTCCAGGGAGTTCAGAGAGAGCAACAAGGAATGATTCCGAGGCGCTGATTTATCAGGGAAGATTAAAAGAGTTACATATATAGCCTGGTTAAACAATGACAAAGGGGGAGCTAGATAATGGTCTACAGAATGCATGGAGGGCCAAAAACCTAAGGAGATTTATCTATCCTGGTACAAGTTTGAGTACTTGGAAGAATGCAATGGAATGAAGAGAAGGAAAGTTCAGAGCAAATATCAAGGAAACTTTTCCAGTAGATTTATGAGATAGAGGGGCAACCTTCCAAATGAAGCTCTAAGAAAGCCATCAGCTCACTATGGAGAGGAAAGACAGAATGATATTGCAGGAGCATGTCTTTATTCATCATTATGAGAATGGTTTTCTATCTTTAACCTCACTTTGTGATGTGTTTTAGGCCATCCTCAGGTACCAGAATCTACTTTATTCTGATCTCAGGCTGATATGCTAGGGCAAGAAGGACCTCAAGAAATTGTTTAATTCATGATTCTTAAATGCTAATCATTCCAGAACTATACCTTTTTATGAAGAAGAGAGGGAGAGGAAGAGGAAGAAGCGAGGGGAGGGGAGGAAAGGAGAGGAAGTGGATAAGAGGAAGGGAGGAGAGGGAGAGGGAAGAAAATAAGAAAAGAGAAGAAGAGAGGAGAGGGGAGGAGAGCAAAAGGGAAGAGAGTGGAGGAGAGGGGAAGGAAGGAGAAGAGAGGAGAGGAGAGAATAGGAGAGGAGAGGAGAAGAGAGCAGAGGAGAGGAAAGGAGAGGAGAGGAGAGGGGAGGGGAGGGGAGGGGAGGAGAAGAGAGGAGGGGAGAGGAGATTAGAGCTGTATTGGGAACCGGCTTCAGAATCACATAAGTGATAAGGTTGGACATAAGGAGAGAATGCCAAAAGAAGAACTTTTAAAAGTCTAGTATTTCTCTACTACTGCCTCAACTCCACACAAGTCTACAGAGGGAGTATCTACCAACTTGCCGACTATCTGAACAGTGTGATTAATTCTATTCAGAAATGAATCGAGAGGCCTTTATTATCTGGATAACTGCAAAATTCTCTGCAATCATTTGAGCCCTGACATTTGCTCCATTGTAGCTGTCCTGAGAATGTTATAACATCCTCCCACTCCCTCACCCCTAAAACTATGTGTTTTCATTAAGAAAATAATCCAACAAGGACCCTTTTATGTGCTTGTCCTTCCTTCTAAAGCCCCCCATTGGCTTCCCCTGCTGAAGAAATCTGATTAATTGGAGGACTCGTATTGCGGTACATTGTTTCTATCTGCACCATCTTTCATCAGAAGCCTAGAAATAGGCCTTGGAAGCTTACCAGGCAACTAGGGTTAATATGATCTCCCCCCTTGAAACTTGCCAACCCTAGTGACCAGATGATGACTAATTTTCCTCTTACTCCTTGAACCACGAGGTTCTAAGCTCTAACCCTAAATCCTCTCTGGTGCTGTTGCGCTTTATGGGGCAGATAGCAGTTCCATTACACAAAGCCATAGACAAGTTCACATTCTCAAATTCTCTCTCTCCATTTCCCCCTCCCCCAAACAGCCCAGTCTTTGTGCCTCCAAGCTTGTTTTACTCTCTTTCATTTTAAACTAGTTGAGACTTTCATTGTTTCCACCAGGACAGTCTGTTATCTGTAGACATTTAGATTTTCTGTCTCTTATGGGAGGGGGGTAAGCTTAATTGTTTTCATACAACAACAACAAAAAATCCTTAGTAACTCACCATGGGCCAAAGAATTCCCAAACCATTCGAAATACTTTAAAGTTCTTTTGGGACATAGCCAGATACTTAATATTGTATTACATTTTATAGTTGTCACTTAATCAAGCTATTTAATATTATAGTACATTTTAAAACTGTCACTTAATCACATTTTCTTGACCCTTTTATGGGAATTAAAGATCACTGTAGATAAAAAATGGCATGCTTTAGTTTAAATAGATTCAGTATGTCCAGTGTGACAGTTACTTCTGAGACATTAAAAGAATTTTCTGTGATTAATGTGACCCACACACGTTAAATGGTGTAATGTTCCATTTCTTCAGCCATTAGCGGAAACAGCATCAGACAGAGGGAGCCAAAATGTATCCAACTGTATGTAAAGCTGGGGGTGGGGGTCTGGGATGGTGGTGGAAAAAGTCTAAAGATAATGTTGAGGCAGGAATACTGAACTGAGACATGAATTTCAACTGATTCAATATTTGCTTTTTTTTCTGGGTATCTTTTGAAAGGAGTCAGGGAAAAAAATTGATGCCCAACCATTCCTTATAGAGTGGATGTCTGATTTGCGCCAAGAGGCCATCCGAGGGTAGCTTGCTTAGAAAGGGAATACATACGTTTTCAGCAGGCAGGTGAGCTGAGTTATTCAGTGCTCATTATAAATGATTGATGAACTCTGGCTCTAATTTTAGAAAAGCTCTCTAAATGGACATTTACTCACAAGAAAAAAAATCCCCTCACCCCCAAAGGTCTGTCCCTAGGACTATTTTGTTTATGGCACTGTGATAGTTCCGGGCAATTAATCCTGAATTGCGTCACTGAAAGATTTTATATTCTTAAGTGTTCACTCATGTAGTTAAAGTAAATTATGTCCTTCCCCAAACATGTTTCAAAGAATCTCACTGGGCTTTACAAATCCTGGTCCCTAAATCCTACTTGTTTGTTTAATTAATCCGAAAATAACGGCCCCTGCTTTTGTTTCTTAATCACAGATCAGATATACAGTATTTGTTCACAGCTGTGAATAAGAGCAAGTCCCTGTGTGTTTTTCTTGATTGTTTAATAAGAGTTGAATAATACTCTATTTAATCCATCAAGTAGGACATTACAATAACATTGATCTTTTGTTTGACAGCAAATTTGTTTGATAACAGAATAGAGTATAATGTAACCAAATCAGTGTCAGGGATTCATTGCAGGGAATCCAATTAAAAATACTGTACACACAGACGAACAATGATCAGGAGGGCAAAGGCATGACAAGGCACTTGGAGAGACAGAGCAGGAGGAATGGTGAGAATTAAAAGCCCAGCACTTAGGTTGCTCAGACAGCCAGGGATGTACAAGGAAAGCACTTTCAAGGCATAGCCTAAAAGCCCTAGGGAGGTCGTCACTTTGGGAAAGGAGGGCCAGCTTCCATCAAGGTCAGAATGGATAGACTGATGGCCCCACAGTGTTGTCTTCCTCTAGTGCTTTCTCACATGCTCCATTTCATTAGACTAATTCTACAGTCTCTCATACTCTCAAAATGGCCTTTCAGGATAGCATGGATTGTGTTTGGACGATGCTGTTTTGGACACCCACTGGTATGTATGAAGAAGAGATCGGAGAATTATAGATTTACTTTTGGCCAGGAATTTTAAAAGCCTAACCCTCTCGTTTTCCAGATGAAGAAGTTGAAACCCAGCAGAATTAAGTAATTGCCCCAAGCTCTTTACAAGTAGAAAGTAGCCCTAGAGTCAGAGGATCTGGGTTCAAATTCTGTTTGTGATTCTTACTACTTTGGGGCTCCTGTGAAAGTTACTTAACGACACTTGGTCCTCAGTTTCCTCATCTGTAAAATGAGGTCAATGGACTATATGGCCCCTGGAGCTTCCTTCCACCTCAGAAACTGCCTTCTGGTCCTTTCATATGTAGAGACTTCATACGCTGACCCCAGGCAAAAAATGGTGACATAGTTATGAATTAGCTGTTTTTAAATCATATCCTCTGTTTCAAAGGTCAAGGCAAGAGTTCCCTGAAACCTCTCCTCAAATACTGAAATCACATAGCAAAATCAGATAATAGTGGCCAAGAGGGAAAAAAACAAATCCTAGCAGCATCAACCTAATCCCCTGAGACCAGGTTTTTGCAAAGACACTCATGGAAGTTACCTAGAGAATTTGGTGGGCCCCCTTTCCACATGCAATGCTGTTAATATGGATTTTTTTTCATTATTTAATTTAAATAGTTATTTGGATAAATTCAACAAATTGTTTTAATAATAACCAGTTTTTTGAGTGAAATCAACATTTCTAATTATTCTTAACTGGTCACCGGTAGAGACTTAGCATGACTGAGCTCTTTTGCAGAGAATGCTCTTTGCCCAGGTATCCATACGGTAGCTTCAGAGATCGTTAGCAGGAGTACCCAGAGATTTTCCTTAATCCTGTTTTGGAGGGCTTAGGTATCAAATATGTTGCCAAGGAAACAACCAACCACACCAAACCCTGGTTTCAATGCATTCGCTCTTAGATTTAGATTTAGATTCTTTTTAAAGGTCTCATTTGACAACTCAGTTCTTATTAAAGTCTGTGAAAGAATCAGAGATGGTAAAAGCAGCCTAAGTCCTCCCCTGCTGTAATGAATAGAAAGAGGCACAGAATAAGGACTGGTGAGTGTTAGTAAATTGGCCAAGTACACTTTAGAGCTCTCTTCCCTAATTCTCTTTGCCACCCCAGGCTACAGGAGTTCTGATGGGGAGTGGAGCGAAAGGGAACAGTTACATTTACATCTAAAACCAAATATTACAAGTCAGTGACTCATAATTTCATCTCCTCCCTGGAAAGAGGGGGATTGGAGGAGATATTCAAAATGACCTCACAGATCTAAAAAAGTTGACTATTCCTTTGTCTTAGTTTCTCCTTAGTTCCTTCTCCCCCACCCCCACTACCCTTCTCTAATCTTCTACGTCTGACATTATTATAATTCTTTCCCTGGCTTTCTATTTGCTGTCTCCTTCCCTATTCTTTTGTTCTCTCCCTAATCTTTCTTTTTGTATTAATGAAGCCCTTTGTAGTTTCCCTTCAAATCTTCGAGTGGATTCCTTTATGACTAAGTGTATGTGTGAATTTTGCTTCTTACCTGATAGGGTCTTTTTATCATGAAAATTATTAATACTTCTCTCCTTTTTGGCACTGCACCATGGGCCTTAAAACGTTGCTATTACAATTCAGATCTGAAACTGCTTTCTCTTGACCCAGATGTATTGGCAAATTACAGACCCCTAGCCAATCTTTTATGGAGAAAGGTCTTAGAGCAAGTGGTAGCTTTTGAAGTGCTTAACCATAGAGTCATAATCTTGATGACAAATGGCCTTTTGCTTTACAGTTATGGCTGGTTGACTATGCATATGGCCAAGAGAGGGCTCCTTAAAGTGGTCGGTGCCTTTTTTCCCCTCTAAAACCCCATCTCGAGTGTCACATCAGCCATTTACTGGCCTTGTTAGAGGGACTGCATTAGACCCCGCAGATCATGGGAGCTCCCTGACCAGCTGCCAGGTGATAAAGCAGAGCTGAGGCCTTCGATCCAAAGACATCAACTTGTCACTGTTGATGACGATCATTCATCTGCACCAGGAATAGCCCATGGTGCTTCAGGGATCGATGTAGAGACCACCGCTCTTCAACATTATTGCCACTAATTATTAAGATGAATGCCGTGATTAATGGGAGCAACACTTTTTCACTTTATGCAAATGATTAACTCATGAATATACATGGCGACAGGGAGGCTCACCAACCTGGTGCCTCGTTTGTGAAGACGTTTCTACTCAGCCTCCTTATTCAGCTGTCACTGTGACCCAGGTGCAACCAGCACAGCTATTTAAAATGAAATTCTAAAAAAGAATTGTTGATCAGCAGCCTCAGGCAGCTTTTTGGAAATCCCCTTCTACTAGTGCTATGCTTTGATTAAGGAAAATTCAATCAAGGCAATAGCCATGGATATTAAAGAGCTTGCATTAGCTGGTGGTTCTTTGAGGTGCTATGGGTTAGTTGAACACTCGGCCACTAACTACCAGTGTGATTCAGGAAAAGTCACTTGCCTTCTCTGGGCTGCATATATAAAAATAAAATGATGAAATGTGGGGGGGGGGTTTCCTGGGATTCTCATATCTTTTTGTTCTTGGGTCTCTTTGGCAATCTACTGAAACTTATGGATTCCTTCTTAATGTTTTTAAATGACTGAAATAAAATACACAAGATAACAAAGGAAAACAATTACAATAAAATAGTTATCAACAATATTTTTAAATTCATGGACCCTCTAAAATCTATCCATGAGCCATTGGAGATCCATGGACCCTAGGTTAAGAACCCCTGTTTTAGATGATCTTTAAGCCTTAGCAAAATAGACACAACCACTTTCTATCTATTTCTCCTTTAGCAAAATTCTCCTTGCCCTTCCATGACTATCTGTATTGTTGAATTGTATTTCAAGTGTCTATCTCCAATCTGTTAATTTATTTTGCCAAAAAATTCTTAATAAATACCTACTTTATGTTATGGACCTAGGTACCATGGAGGGGGGGATATAGTTCATACTCTTTAGGAGGTTACAATCTGGTTAGAAAGTCAATACCAATAAACATCAAATAGTTAATTGATGACACAGAAGCTTACGATTAAAAGACAAATGAATGATAGAATCAACATTATTGAGATTCAGTATGGGCTAGAATGAAGAAATAAATAATCACAGAATGTCAGAACTCAGCAGGAACCCAGAAGAAAACTTGGCTATTGTATAACTGAATAAAAATTCCCCCATATACAAACCATTCCTTACAAATGTCCAGCCAGTTTCAACTTGAAGGCCTCCTGTGATGAGAAACTCACTAATTCTCAGGTATCTTATAATATTCAGGGCCAGCTCTAACTGTTAAGAATTTTTTTTTCATTTGTTAATCTGAAATCACCTTCCCTGAAACTTTTACTATAATCTCCTATCTCTGTCTTTTAGGAGAAATCTGAACAAACATAATTCTTCTTCTATATTCAATTCAATATAATACCACAAACAGTTAAGAATTGTCCATGGCATACATGGCATTTTTTTTTTACTTTTGAACATCTATTTTTTTAAAACCTTGAGTTCCAAATTCTCTCCCCTCTTCCCTTCCCATCCACCCTCCCTAAGAAGTCAAGCAATTCAACATGGGCCACATGCGTAACATTATGTATAACCCTTCCACAATACTCATGTTGT
>CM053625.1:257789446-257807084 GCA_028646595.1 Phalanger gymnotis
GGAGCTCTTTTGCCATTTGAGTTAGTCTATTTTTAAGGTGTTATTTTCTTCAGTATTTTTTTGGTCTCCTTTAGCAAGTCCTTGACTTGTTTTTCATGGTTTTCTTGCATCATTCTCATTTTCCTTCCCAGTTTTTCCTCTACTTCTCTTACTGGCTTTTCCAAATCCTTTTTGAGCTCTTCTATGGCCTGAGACCAATTCATGTTTTTCTTGGAGGCTTTTGGTGTCTTTTTTTGACTTCTTCCGGCTATATGTTTTGGTCTTCTTTGTCACCAAAAAAAATTCCAAATTCTGAGTCTGAATCTGAGTCCATTTTCACTGCCTGGCCATGTTCCCAGCCAACTACTTGACCCTTGAGTTTTTCAGTGGGGTACAACTGCTCGTAGAGTAGAGAGTACTTTTTCCCAAGCTTGAGGGACTGTGCTGCTGTTTTCAGAGCTACTTCTACACAGCAAGCTCTGCCACAGAGCACTCCTCTTCCCCCTAGTCCTAGTCCCCACTGGACTGTGACTCAGATCCAAGCAGGCTCTTCAATCCCACTCTGATGCACTGCTTAATTCCTCCCACCAGGTGGGCCTGAGGCTGGAAGCAACTGCAGCTGTAGCTCTGGAAGCAGCCTTAGAGCTGCACCACCTCCACCGCCCTCGGGATGGTGACAGACTGAGAACTCCTTTCACTCTGTCCGGGGTGCTCTTCCAACTAACCTTCTCTGTTGTCTTTGGTGTTTTTGGGTTGAGAAGTCTGATAACTGCCACAGCTCACTGATTCAGGGTGCTACACCTGTTCTGCCTGGCTCCCAGTGTGGTTGGTCCTGGCACAGTCCACAATTGGCTCTGCTCCACCCCGCTCCCAGCTCCATGATATAGACCCTTCCCAGTGACCATCCAGGCTGTGCTGGACTGGAGTCTTGCTTCCTTTGGCTATTTCTTGGGTTCTGCAGCTGTAGAATTTGTTCAGGGCCATTTTTTATAGGTGTTTGGAGGGACCTGGAGGGAATCTTAAGCAGTTACCTGCTTTCCAGCTGCCATCTTTGCTCCACCCAAATCTTTGAGATCTTAACAAAAGAAGTGGGTAAGTTTGGAGAAAGGACAGGTTTAGAGGGATAAGAAAATTAGTTTAGTGGAAAATATATTAGATTTTGAGACAGAAAATCCAGATTGACACTCAATTTTTCCTCTCATTGCCAGTTATTAGTTGAGTAACCATCGGCAAATTATTGCCGAAGTTAATGGTTACTATTTCTGAAACTCAGTTTCTTTGTGTGTAAAAGGAGGGGGAATAAATTACTTTTAAGCTATCTTCTAGCTTTATATTTATGACCAAGATCATGGTGTAATTGGACAACTTCTTGGGCAAGTTACTTGCCCTCTTAGAACCTATTTCCTCATCTGTAAAAGAGGGTAGTCATACTTATACCACCCATCTCAACAGGATTGTGAAGAAAGCACTTTGCGAATCTTAAAGCACTATACAAAATGCAGTTATTACCACCTTGGACATATTGAATATTAGGTGCCAAGAGAAAGATGTTATAGAAATGTCCAGTAGGCAATTGGTGATGTAGGACTGGAAGATTAGTCCACAGTGCTAGTATCAGAATTTTACTGGGGGCCTTCTGAACACTTTATGAGCATAGAAATTGTCTTCATTTACAATTTCATAGAATTTTAGAACCTGGAGAGAATTCCTGCAACCCTATGGCCCTATCTGGTGCCTTCAGATAGGGATATAATTAAACCAAACAGGGCAGATTGCTATCAGTTCTCTTCTTTAATATCTTCCGGGGTGGAAACTTAATGATTATCCTTAGTCACCTATTCTCATCTTTTATCATTCTAGAGATGAAGTCCTTCCCTTACATGCAATATTTTCTGTGACATGGGCAATATTGATGTATATGGTGGATAAATGATACCAAGAAATTTTTTAAGTACAATTTTAAGTGGATTCAGTGAGTGCAATTCATCTATATAGCAACACAATCAGCAAGGACCCAGAAGTATCTGTTATCCTGATTGTGTCACAGAATAGTTACACTTTTTGACTCCAAATTATAGTCAGGTCAGGACAATTCCCTTCATTAACAATGTGACTGCTTACATACAGCTAGGTCTTAACCTCTGTTACCTTCTGTCTGTCTAATTTTCATCTGTAAACTGGGGATAATAATAGCACCTACATCTCAGGGTTGTTGTGAGAATTAAATGAGATAATATTGTAAAGCATTTAGCATATTGTAGGTTCTTAACAAATGCTTGTTATCTCTATCTATCTCTGTCTCTCTATCTCATGTTTCCCCAAATTCAGCATCCCATTCCTCACTTCTGTACCTTTGCTTAGACTGCCCCCGTGCCTAGAATGAGTCTTCTCTATTTCTCTTTGTCTCTGTCTCTCTGTGTCTCTCTATCTTTGTGTCTCTGTTTCTTTCTCCCTGTTTGTTTCTGTCTCTTCTTTCTCTATTTCTCTGTCCCTCGTTGTTTTTCTTTCTCTGTCTGTCTGTCTCTGTTTCTCTTTTTCACATTTTTTTTGAAGTTTATGTGCTCCAACCACCAATAGAATATAAGCTTCTTAAGGGAAGATATCACCTTTCATTTTTGTCTTTTTATCCCTTGTGACCTAATGCAATGTTTTGTCCAAGATAGGTGTTTAAGTTTGTTAAATTTTAATTGAGTTGAATTCCTTGAATTATTGGGTTACTGTATAGAAAAAACAACCTCTAAGAGGAAGTGATTTATTCGTTGGATCCTGAAATCTTCTGATAGATATTCCAGAGAAATTCTGATAGAAATATTCACTGACGATATGATAGTTTACTTAGAAAATCTTATGGAATGAGCAAAGGTAATAATTGAGAAAATAAATGGCTTTAGCAAAGTTGCAGGCTGCAAAATAAATCATTAAAAAATCAATAGTATTTCTATATAATAATAACAAAATATAGGAAGTAATAATAGAAAGGGAAATATAATTCCAAATATCTACAAAATGCATAAAATATCTAGGCATCAATCTTCCAAAGCACACAAAAAGTACAGATTCAATTACAAAGCACTACTTATAAAAATAAAGAAAAACATAAACAGCTGGAGGAATATTCAGTGTTCATGGCTAGGCCATGCCAATATAATAAAAATGACAATACTAATACAATTATTTTACACTTTTAATGCTATCCAAATCAAATTGCTAAATGCATACTTTACAAAATTTGATAAAATAACAACAAAATTCATTCAGAAAAACAAAAGATCTAGACTATCAAAACAAATAACAAAAGGAAATGAGGATGGAGAGGGAATAGTACTTCCAGAATTCAAACTATATTATAAAGCAGCAATTATCAAAAATCATCTGATGTTGGTTAAAGAATAGAGAGATAGATCAATGGAGCAGACCAGACTAGGGAGAATCAGAAGCATGGAGCTCAATAGCTCACAATTAGATAAACTGGGAAACATAAATTACTTAAGGAAAAAAAAAGTAAACATCCTTATTTGATTATAAAAATACTGCTGGGAAAATTGGAAAGTAGTCTGGCTGAAACTAGGATTAAACCAAAACCTTATACTACATTTCACAATACATTCTAAATGGATATGTGACCTAATATTAAAGATTGCATCATTAAAAAAATCAGAAGAGAAAGAAATGGCATACCTCTTATAGATGTGGGTGAGAGATGTATTCTTAACCAAAGAGATAAAGGTTCTCTGGGGAGGGTAGAGGAAGGATATTTGGGATAGCTATGGTGAATTAAGAAACAGAAAATGTCAATAAAATCTTCAAAAAAAGGAGGGAATGGAAGAGAAGGGAAGGGAATTCCATCAGCAAGACTCTATAGCTGCTCATGCTTCTGTGCCAGTTGTATTTCTTTGAAGAGTTATCACAGCAGACTGATCCAGGGAATGCATCAACAACTTCTACTACTCCATTTATTTTCAACTTTATTAACATTTTGCTTCAGTGTTGTAATTTTGGAAAGATTGTACCATTGTAACGATCATTTTCATAATGATTTAAGGTTTGCGAAGGGGTTTTTTCAACAATCCTGTGAGGAAATAATGAAAATCTTATCTCCATTTCTTACTGGTGAGAAAAGTGAGGACCAGAGATGTTAACTGATTTGCCCATTGTCACACAGCTAACAACTGTTAGATCTAGCAACAATATCTGGATCTTTTTATTCAATACCCAGTGCTTTGCCCCTGTACTGTGCTGTCTCTCTTCTAAATAAATAGGAATAGAAACCTCTCAATGAAATGTGTTATAACAAGGACTTACATTTCGAATGAGAACACATACTTTACAGATTCAGTGTACTATCTTTTATCATCTTTCCCCAGAACAGAGACACAAGTACACCTTGTTATTGGCACAAAAACAATGTGCTAGGTTAAACAACATTATAGGGGATAGTTTGTTCCATTGTACGTGGATGGTCGGTTTAACAATATTACTGCAAAATTATGTTGGTTGGGGTAATTTTATGCAGGCTCTGCCTTTACTCAAAAAGAAAAGGTAGAAAACCATTATGAAATTTAGAATCCATTGCTAGTTATCAGCAAACTGTGAACTCATTCTGCTAAATTAAATCTCCTAAGCTGAAATCCCAAAGTTGAACACATTTTCCCACTGTCTATTAGCATGATTATGAAATCAGGAAGCACAAAGTGAGAAAAATGACCTCAAGAAAATGAGGTATGGATAATCAATGTCAACACAGAGACAAAGAACCAAGCAAAGGAGGAGGTCAGGCTTTGACAATCAGTGGTTGTTTCTAAAGCTACCTCATTTTAGTATTAGTAGTATATTATTCTGCTATGCAATAATAGGTCCTTCTCAGCCCCCTTTTGTCTATGTGTCATGCAATGGATTTTCCCTTTACTTAAATGTGTCTTTTGATTAAACATTTGTGAATGTGATGAATGCTTCCTTCAGGCCCTGCTTCTATCATTCCTCATACAGGCAACCTCCTCCCTGAAGAAACTGAGGCACAGAGAGGAATTATTTGCCCAAATTAACCGAAGTAGTTTCTTGACTCACAGTCTAATATTCTTGCAGCCATTGCAGGGTGTTTCAAATTCTGGGAAAAGAATGAAGAAGGAAAAGCCAGAGGAAAACAAGGGAAACATAGGAAAGATGAATGAAAATAGAAGACAGCCGGATAGCCACTTTTGTTACATAGCCACTAATAAATAATGGAAGGGGGAAAAGGAGTTGGGGGGGGAAGATCTCTATGGCTACTCTGGGGGAATCTGATGCTCCCTAGGAATGTGGGGACCACAATATTTCTTTTCCTCACATCCAATATGGCCTCTGTACAGTTCCTGCCAAAGTAAGGCTTTTTAATCACCAAACTAAAGATTTTCAGTTCTTTACTAACAACCAAAGGTGGACCTTTACTGCATATACAAATCTTTCTGAATTGGTGAAGTTTCTCATTGTATTGTTATAGATAATCATTTGATCCAAATATAAAATGAACTGGTAAATGGATCAGCAGCATTTTCTTAAATGAAAGTTATTTTCAAAGCTCTAGCCTAGCCATAAGAAAATTCTAGAGCCTCCTGGTGACATGAGCAAACTGGTCTTTTCACATAGAGTATGAATTCAGCATATGCATCAATCAAAATTTAGAGAGGTCAATGACAATCTATAGGATTGTCAAGGGGAAAAAAGCCAAGCAGGACTTCCAAGTGGCTGCTCTCTCTAGGAAGAGCAATGAGGCGGATGGAAATGGTGGTAAAAGAGTTGGTTTTTGCTGTCAGAGAAAAAATCGAGATCAAGGGATAGAATATCGTGACTGCTGTGTACAGAGTTGTGCAAAATACCCTGGACCCAGTGAACAGGAACTAATGACAGATGAATGTGTACGAGTAACTGAACACAGAGAGAGAAAACACTATCCTGAGGAGAGGAATAGGAGCACTGCTAAGGATACAGAAAAATGAGGCATTATTGGAAAACTTAAAAAAAAATAAAAACAAAATAAAAGCAAAATGAGCACTTGGATGTAAAAGCCAGGGGGCAAATTATCTTTGCTTAACTGCTCGGGAGGAGTCTCTTCTCATGCACATCTAAAGTATAAAAGCCTGGCAGCACATTTTTGGATGTGTTCCATAGGACCCAATTCTCATTTTAGCAATTCTCAAGGTTGAGGGTTGCCTAGAATAAGGGGTGAGGTGCTGGCCAATTTCGTAAAGCTAGAAAAGAAAACTCATCCCTTGATGCTGAAGAGATCTTTGAATGGATTATGTTTGTGTGTGTGTGTGTGTGTGTGTGTGTAGGGAGGACTGTTAAGCTAGATTCCTCTAGTGTTCCTTCCTTCTAAAAGATTCCCAAAGTTGACCTGTACCCCAGTCATGTTGGAGGAGAGGGGAGGGGTTAATTAGCATCATAAATATTAGAGCCCTGTCAATGTTCTGAATGCAAATCCGCATAAACACCATAACCTAACTACTAAGCACTGCACGCTGCATCAGAACGCACAGATGTGCAGAAGTATGTAAACTACTCCCTCTATTTCTGGAAGCTAAAGAAGATCTCATTTGTAAAACACTCTTTCTTAACTGCCCTGCTCTCATCACAGTCTCTGTACTTCCCTGGCTGTTTCTCTTAGAGCAGAAACAGAATTTTGGCTAATCGTTTGTTGCTATTGGTACCGAATGCCAAACTGATCCTCTTCTTCCTATTTCAAAGGTCATGATGGAGAATTCGCAAAGTTTAATTATTCCAAAGTGAAAATCTCTGGTCAGTTACTGGACTAGATAACCCTATGCCCATTTTATAAGGTGGTCAAGATACGGAGACAAGAGCTCCAGGTGAGGAAACTTACTTTATCAATGCACTTTGGGACCTTCTCTGCGACTGATTGTCTTAGAAAGTTTCTTAGAGAGTCGAGGAGTTGAATGAGTTGCCCAGGGTTACATAATCAGTATGAGTTAAAAGGTGGGACTTGAACTCACACCATATTGTCACAAAATTGTATGTTTCATCCAGTATATTAATTACTTTGGTAATTAAAAAAGTCTATATTTGGTTAATATATTTTTATTTTTCTCAATAAATATTTCCCAATTACATGTAAATTTTTTTAAATATTCATTTTCAAAATTTATTTTAAGTGAAAAATTTTATATTTTATTTTTCTCCAATTACGTGTAAAAGCAATTTTAACATTTGTTTTCTAAAATTTCAAGTTCCAAATTCTTTCCTTCCCTCACTTCCCTACCCCTCCTTGAGAAGTCAAGCAACTTTACATAGATTATACATGTGCAGTCATGCTGAACATATTTCCATATTAGCCGTATTGTGAAAGAAAGCACAGACCAAAAATGAAAAACAAAACAAAATAAGAAAAATAAATAAAGGAAAAAAGTATGTTTCAATCTGCATTCAGACTTCCACATATTCTCTGGAGGTAGATAGTATTTTCCATCATGGGTCCTTTGGAATTGTCTTGGATCATCATCTTGAACACAGTAGCTAAGTTTTCCATAGTTGATCATCCTTACACTACTGCTGTTGCTGTGTACAATGTTCTCTTGGTTCTGCTCACTTCACTTTGCATCATTTCAGATGTCTTCTCAGATTTTTCTGAAACCATCCTGCTTGTCATTTCTTTTATCACAGTAGTATTCCATCACAATCATATACCACAACTTGTTCAGCCAGCTCCCAATTGATAGGCATCCCTTCCATCTCCAATTCTTTGCCCTACAAAAAGAGCTAACATTCAATTTTTTAAATTTTCAGTTCCAAATTCTCTCTCTTCCTCCTGCCCCTCCCTTATCTCTAGAGAAGAGATATCATATCAATTACACATGTGGCATCATACAAAACATATCTCCTTATTAGCCTTGTTGCAAAAGAAAATACACAAAAAAATCCAAGAAAGTATGCTTCAATCTTTACTTGGAGTTCATCTCTCTCTCTCTCTCTCTCTCTCTCTCTCTCTCTCTCTCTCTCTCTCTCTCTTTCTCTTCCCCTCCCTCTCTGTCTCTGTCTCTCTCATTCTCTCTTCACCCACCCCGGTAGACAGCATTTAGGTCTCATTAGTAACTGACGTGTATAACGCTTTACCTGAATTATATTAATTCAGCCTCAAAACAACCTAGTAATATAGGTCCTAAAAGTACTTTGACAACAATTCAATAAATGATGAAACTGAGGCTCCGAGAGATTTAGTGACTTAGCCATAGACACACAGTGTCAGAGGTGGAATTCAAGCTAATATCCAATATTCTATCCACAATGTTCATTATTCTATCTCTCCCACCACACACACTTTTTAGCTCCCTTTAATGCTTTGTCTTCCTTCACTGGAACATAAACTTCTTAAGGGCAGAGACTATCTTTCTCAATGCTTATAATGCTTAGCACAATGACTGGAATTATAGTAGATAATAAATCTTTTATCTGTCAGTCTAAATGCTAATTTTAATTTCATGGATCCCTTAAACACAGCTCTGATAGTCCAGTTTGTGGATTAGCCAGTCAATAAACATTTATTAAGTGCCTCCTATGGGTCAGGCACTGTGCTAAGTGCTGGGGATACAAAGAAAGGCAAAAGAGAGTTCCTGCTCTACAGGAGCCCACAGTCTAATGGCAGATAACATAAAACAAGCTATATATACAACGATTTGGAAATAACCAAAGAGAAAATGCAGTAGAGTTAGGGGGGATCAGAAAAGGCTTCCTGTAGAATGTGAGATTTTAGCTGGGATTTGAAGGAAGCCAGAGAAACTAGGAGGCAGAAATGTCTGCTTGCTTTGTCTCATTTCCTTTTGACCGTCATGTCTGCCTTTGGGCATTCCATTGCCTATCGGTACCCCTTCCTCTCCACAAAGGATGGCCGAAGAAGGCAAAATAATTAAATTAAATTCAAAAGAATTAATTTAATGTCTCCAGTAAAAGATTTGGTGAGAGAGATTTTAGAACATGCTTGATGTTAGGCTCTTAAAGTGCCTATGGAATACATACACCTATTCTATCCTTCTCCACTGCTACTAAGAATTTCATGTTCCTTTTAGATCCATTTAAAAGGAAAAGTATATTCTGCGTTTTATTTCTACAAGTACATTCATGCCAACTATGAGTCAGATGGTTTGAGGAAGTTATACAGCTTCTGACAGGGACTGGAAAATGACAATGATGTAATAGCAGCAGTCATATATCAATAATAGTCCCTATGAGCAAATAGGGAGAAAAGAATAAAGAATTGGTGCTTAGCACAATGTCTGGCACACAGTAGGCATCTAACAAATGCTTGTTGACTTGATCATTTAAATGGGTTAAGTATGTTCTCATGCAGCTATTCGCATAGTCATCATCAAGAACATAACCTAAATTTCTCTATTTCTGGAGAGCAAAAATCTCCTTTATAAAGTAATTTTTACCCAATGCTCTTTCTCTTATTTCACAACAACCTCCCTTCCCCAAATCGCCCCCAACTTCTGCCTCAGACTTACTGGCTATGTGACTCTGGGTAAGCTACTTCACCTCTATTTGCCTCAGTTTCCTCATCTATAAAATGGGAATAACAATAGCACCTACCTCCCAGGGTTTTTGTAAGAATCAAATGAGATGATAATTATAGAGTGCTTAGTACAGTGTCTGGCACATAGTAAATGCTCTATAAATGTTTATTCGCATCAGCTCCTGAACCTCCTCTCCCTCCCCCGTCTCTTAACTACTTTTGGATGGTGGGTGAAATATAAATTTTATATCCAAATGTAACAGGTGGGAAAGTTTGTGATTCCGCAGCACAGGGGAACAGCACAGCTTCTAACTTTTCCTTCCCTCTCTGTTTTTTTTGGTTACTAAGAACATTTACATGAAAATAGAATCTTTAGTCCTTGGAAGTCCATCTGCCCCTTCTGCTTATTACTCACCTGAAACAACAGTTCTCTGTTTGTGATGTCATACCTGTTTCCATGGCAATTAACTCTTATCTCATAAACAGAACATTAAGCCCACAACTGAAGGATGAGCAATAAAAGCAGATGAATTCCTAAGCAACGAAGGTCCTGTGCTCATGTAAATATCCCTAGTAATAAGACCAGGGAAACATAAATACAAAACATCAGGTAAAGAATGACATACATGATCACTCCACTGAGTGTCTCTCAAAACTGCAAGTGGCCTTTTGCATTTCCGAGGCTGTAAGTCTTCCAAAACAATGGGAGGGTACTTAGGAGATAAAATTAGAAAGAACATTTTATATTCTCATCTGCTGTTACTGTACCCAAACCCAGCTTCCCTTTCCTCCTCTATGGGTTATCTGCCTTCGGAGGACATAGCAATTTCACCAACTCTAAGGTCTTTAGACTCTGTCTTTAGAAGGAAACAGATGAGCAGCCAAACCAAAAGAACATTTTTTTCTCTGATGCTCTAGCACAGAAGTTTTCCTCAGACCCATAAATCTCTCCAATTTATAGATAAATAGATATAGATAAAATATACATACACACATTGTGCATCATATAACTCATTAATACTGTTGAGAAAATGGCTCGACTTATTTTCTTCTTTGTCTGAAATCAGGCAAAAATCAATCCCTCTACATGTCTCCCTCTTAAGCAGAGAAAATTTGGAACTCAAAAACTTGTGGAACTGAGTGTTGTAAACTAAAAATAAAAAATAAATTTAAAACACGTCTACCTCTTGAAAGTTTTCTCTTCCTCCAGGATCTAGCTCAGCTGATGCTGCTCCATGAAGTGTTCCTTCATCCCCTCATCTGAAAGCTCTCTCTCTCCTTCATTTCATAACATTTGGTCTAGATTTTTTCTTTGCTTTTACCACTTTCTCTTTGTATCATACTAACTTACATATTTTGATCCATACATTAGATTATAAGCTCCTTGAAAGCAGGGACTAGATGCTGCCTCAGCCTAGTACTTTGCTCATAATAGGTACTTAATACATGCTTGTTGAATTGAATTACTAACATGAAATTCCAACTGCACAGTCAAGGTAGACCAATGATTTAAAATCAAATTCCACATTTTCAGGAGTATCCATCAAGCCATTACTGCCTCTTCCTTACCATCCTTAGATCCAGGTTTCATCACCTCCACCTTAGTTTAGGCAGACTACAAACTGCTGATAGCAGCATTGGCAACAACTGTCTATAATATTCCATTTCTTTTAAATTATGAGACATGGCGCATTAGACTAACTAGTCCCCACAGAAATTATTGGTGGTTGTTTATATGAAGACAAACACAAAGGATGTGCTCTAGCTTGGCCTCAAGGTTGCTGCTGTCTCTAAGCCAAATACGTAATCACTTGACTGCTTCCTCTGAGGTGGTATTGAATTTAATATTTACTATCTGGGAACGATAGAATCTAAGAGTTGAACAGAGCTTTGGAGATTATCAAGTACAACTTTCCACTCCATGCAGGAATCCCTTCTTTCAGTTCTGGTAGATGTTCAGTATGAAGTTCCTTATTTCACAAAGTATCCTGTTCCACTGTTCTGTAGCTCAAGTTGAAAAAAGTTTATTCTTTGTTATGCCTTTCCGAATCTTCTGCTCACATGGTCTTGTACTTCGAAATAATATGGAACTACTCATGAGGGCAGAAACTGCATCTTATTTTAGTCTTAGCACATAACGCAGATCTCTCACACAACAGGAACGCGGTGAATGTTTGTGGAAACTCTTCAAACATTTGAAATTATCTTCATTAGATTTCCTCCTCCTCTTTTTTCCCCCTAGGTTAAACATTCCTACTTCCTTTAATTTTTTCCCCCTTTCATCGTACTATTTCTCTTCATTCTGGCCACCCTTTTCTGATATGCTCTAATTTCTCAATGTCATTATTAAAAAATCTGCCACACCATTCTTCAAATGCAGTCTAATCACTGCAGAAGAGTGGGATTATTACTTAGATTACTGTTTCTTCCTTGTCTCATTAGTGATCCTTCCTTAAAATTAAAATACAAGCTTCTAGAGCTGAGGGAATGGTTTGTTCTTTGTTTTCCCCAAAAGGGCCTAGTGACATACATTTTACAGAGTAGATGCCCTACACATGCTCAATAAACCTCCTCCATGAAGACTTGCTTGATGCCAGTCAGTAACAACTTATACCTTACAGACCATACCAGGCACAAAATAATCCAAGAGCCTTTTTGTGAGTGGTATATCATCCTATTAGCCTATAAATTCCAAGAGATGACAAGCTACATTGAATCTTAGTTTTATTTCTCCCTTTAGGTTTAGCACAATGCTCTAGACACAGGAAGCACTTAATAAATGTTAATTGAATTATTTCTTGCTGAATACAAAGTTGGTGACTCCATGTCCAAAGCAATCATTATTCTTCAGGTCCTTGCTTGTGAATTCTTTAGTGGATTCAACTCCAGGAGTCACAGCTTACAATCTAAGAGCTTCTTCCAACAGGCCATCTGTACCCAAGAGTGCACATGTAGAAAGGAGAGATGGCAATGAATTATGGTCAGTAAATACTATAGTGCCAGGATTTTGATATGATAAAGATTTGGTGCATACCAGTAGTGTGATTCACAAATATATGATGCTTCAAATAATAGGATATATAGGATCGTGGATTTAAACTTGAAGGGACCTTGGAAAATAAGCCCTACACATTCCTCATTTGCTTGCCCAGGGTCACACAGCTAGTATATTTAATAGGCAGAACCTGAAGTCAGGTCTTCCTGTCTTGTGTGCTCTGCCACAATTCCTCACAAATGACCTGAGTCATATCTCTCCTTTCTTCCTTCTAAATATTTTGTGAGTAGTCCATGCTTTCAGATTTCAATGGTGAAATAAGTTCTGTGTCCATTTTTACATCGTTGAACTCTTGCAATGCCAGCAAATTCCCAGCTAGTTTTGAGACAAAAATTTTGGAGAGGTAAATGAGTGTCTCAAGCCTTGGAGGAAAGCAGAGCAGTTTCTCAAGTTTGTTCAAACAGGCTTTTTGATCACAAGGAAATAGATGTTAAACTTTTCAATTTGCAGATACATTTTAATCAGGGAAGATATCTTCTATTCCCTTTCAGACCTGGAAGAGGACCCAAACTTGACCACAAAATTCTATGCACTATTTGATGACTTCAGACTATGTGCCCTTCTCCTTTCTCCAGGTGGACTCCAAGGTGAGGATAGTCTATTGGAAGAGGTTCTCAGGGCTTCATTCCTCCAACTTTTGATTCCTGGGCTCACTAGACAATGCTTAACAAATTCATGATCCTGGATATCTGCACGAGAGCAGAAACTTACCTACCATAAAATCATTGAAGACAGGGACTGTTTTCTTTTGGTCTTTCTGCCTCCAACACCTAGCCCAGTTCTTCCCTGGACTGATTTGATTCACCATAATCACTGTGAATCTCCAAGTCTCTTCCTATTTACATGTCATTAAACCCTTATTGTATGATACATGATGACTACTTCCTGCTAAGGTCTAACATATGCCATATCTTCCAAACTAGATTTTCAACGAAATGCTGAAGTCTCATATGTCATGCCATTCAAGCCAATAATAATGAACAGACCTGTTTTCATCCCATTTTTATATTTAAAATGTTTGACTTTTGGTTTCTCAAGGTGAGGGAGTCAGGAGAGCAAAGAGAGAAAATGCCTAAGAACACCTCTTTGAGGGTCCAAAAACACTGAATTATTTCCTGGCCAATGCAGGACCACTGCCTTTTGAAATGCTGGCATGTTTTCCCAGAGCTGCCTTGGCATTATAGCACTTTTTTATATCAGGCCCAAAGATAATAATTTTCAATTAAAATGGGTCCAGTAGTTTTTCATGCCCGCCTTCATTGGCTGAAACATAAGAAATGTAGGTTGCTGTTTATTTTTTACTTATGTAAGAGCCTAAGTTTCTTCTCTATGTAGACAAGTTTTTTCATGTCAAGGTGTGGGACAAAGAATCAAGGACAGTATATCAAGGGCCACGAAAGAGTATAATGTGGAAATAGCCCATTCCATTCAAAATCCACTTTGGAATACACTGTAGAATCCTAGGATGGTAATCCTATAGTCGTCTCTCCCTTTTTCTCTAGAGTGAAAAAGCAGGGCTCTAGCTATGTTGTTGTGCTTCATCAGTGTGAGGCAGCCAAAGCTGTAGAAGGCAAGGCACTTTGGAAAGCACTGGCCCTGGAGTCAAAAGACCTCAGGTCAAATCTTGCCCTTGGCCCTTACTGTCTGTGTGACCTCAGGCAACTCATTTAACCTCGTGGGTCTCAGAAGTTTCCTCACCTGTAAAAGTAGAGGGGAGGACTAGATTGTCTCCTAGGCTCCTTCCAGATTGAGAGATATAATTCTGTGATGCCAAACTCAAATCAAAATGGATCTCTGCTGGCCATATATTGACCTAAGAAATCACAAATTAACATTATCCAATGTATTGCATTTTATTTATTTTATTAAAAAATTTCCAATTGTATTCCAATCTAGTTCAAGCCACACTCGGAGTTTTACTGGCCGCTGTATCCAGCAGGCCGGAAGTTTGACACCTCTGTCCTAGATAGCCAGACAAAAACCAGAAACATGGGAGCAGCTAGTCAGGGCAGGTTAGACAAAGGTGGAGGTGTATGCAGTTATTGAAGGTCAGAGAAGTTAGAAAACCAGTAATCTGAGACAGATAACCAGAAGAGTTTAACCTATGTGGCACCAGCAATCAGAAAAATGAAAAGTAAGCCTGACCTGCTCGCCCAGAAACTTTCCATATTCTTTCTTCTAGTGACATATATGGCTATACTTGAGTCTCTTAAGTAAGAGCCAGTATGTGACTTCACCTGGCTAGTGAATGGGATGAGGTCACGGTATAAAGTTTTAGGCACATTCTAACACAAGGTACTAGGGTGTTATGGGTTATCATGAAATGATTTAGAGATTATTGACTGGCTCTGGTTTCTGATCAAATAGAAATCTTTTCTTTCTCCCTATATACCTGAAATCTTTCAGGTGAAACTTTCTCTCCACTATAGGCCACAAATATAAAAACTGACAAATACAGCTTTAATATTTTTGTTGGTATGATCCCAAACAACCAGAGCCACTGTGGTCTACTTTGGGACTCGAGATTTTCTGGGGACAGTTTCAAAGCCCTGAAAGCCATATAGAGCATAGATTTAGAGATGGCAAGGACCTTAGAGGTCATCTGGTATAATCATCATTGTTTGCCAGCTGAGAAAACTAAACTTGTCAAGTGTCAAGTCAAGTTTAATGCCATGTAGATAAAAAGATGCAAAGCCAGTATTTGAACCCATGTTTCTTGACTCAAAATCCAATATTCCTTCTACTTCATGAAGCTTCCATATCTGCCTCTTTTCTGAAAATTGTTATCTGTATTGTCTAGTTCTCATGTTTTTAATTTTAAGGCAACTGGATAATCTTGGTGAAAAAAATGTCACACCAAAGAAGATGGATGTGTCTCATCTTCATGTCTATGGGAACTTTACTAGAAGAGTGAGCGTTGAGAATCCCATCACTGTGTTATCTCCAGGAGCAATGTTTTCTACCCCCCATTTTCTTAAAGATTCACTTTCCCATCCTTCCTTTTTCCAGCTTGAGAGCCTTTCTAAACCCAAGGACAAACCCTAAACCCTTATCCTAGGATAAGGCCAAAGTAAGGACAGCTCCCTTCCCAGGAAACTGAAGATATGAAATACCATCTGAGTTCCTTTTCCAAATTACCTTCACTACATCAGCCTGTGAAGGGGAGAAGATACACAGGAGTTAGATGAGATACATTGGTAATCCTAGGCAACCAGACAGCTCTATGGCACTCTTAGACCATGCTGGCAGCTTGCTTTATTACCACTCCCTACAGAAGAGATTTCAGGTAAAGGTATATCCATCTTATTCCCTATGCAAAGTGCTTTACTGAAAAGTACCAAAAGGCCTATTCTACAAAGTGGTAAGCAGTAAATCAAGCCATGTCACATCAACACACATTTATAATAAGAGAGGACCACAGCATGAACACCATAGGATGGCATTTTAGTCATATTACTTGACTTTCCAGTCATGATTTTAAAATACCCTGTCATTTGCCTTCAACTTTATTTTTAGGATTTTTTCATATTTTATTTCACTAGATTCTATCATCCCTTTGATGTATGTTGTGAGCTCCTTGAGGGCAGTGACTACATTTTGGCTCTTTTTATATCACCAGCATGTAGCACAATGCCTGGCACATAGTAGATAATTGATAAACGGTTACTGACTGACTGAAAAGTAGGGCAATGTTTTTATTTCAAATTCACAGATGAAGAAATTGAGGCCAAGAGAGATGAAATAGCATGCCTGGGCTCCCATGACTAGTTAGTGGTAGGGTTAGGATTAGAAGCCATGTTTCCTACTTCCAAATGAAGTACCCTTTCCACTACATTATACTTCTCTGTGGTAGATTCAATAAAAGTATACACATTGTGGAATTATCTTTCTTGTGGTAGGTTGGGTGATGGGTTAACCTAATTAACCCAAGGAAGAATAACTCTAGCTAGGCCCTACCCTTAGCATTGTCATGTTGTCTTGATAAATTTCACCTGAAATGCTACCTGTTATGCTGGTCTTTAACATTCTATGGCGAGATATTTCTGATACTGTTTGATAATTTCTGAGTATGGCACAAAGTTAAATGCTGACAATATGATATGAAAACAAAAATGAAAAAAAAAACAAGGGGGCACTGCTTTCAGAGACCTTACATTCTCCTGGGTAATACAATAGAGTAGCAAATACAATTATTATTAGGAATGATAAGACCTAGAAATAACTATAATAAAAACAGAGCAGGACAAAAGTGCAATGGGCAAGGATGGAAAAAGGACTATGAGAGTTCTCGGGAAAGAGGAGTCACTTTTGGCCTGCAGAGATCAGAGGAAGTTTTATCAAAGAAATGGCATTTGAACTGACCATTGAAAGATAAATGTACTTTAATAGGCAGAGACTAGGAAGGAAAAGGACATTCCGAGCCTTGGGAGTGGCATAGAAGCAGCAAATTGTGAATATGTTTGAGAGATATCTTGGAGTATAGGTAGTGATAGCAAAAGTGTGTGATGTCTGGCAAGATGAGTTGGAGACAGGTTGTGGAAGGCTTTGAATGCTAGACTAAGGAACACAAAGCCAAGAGTGATTGATCGAGGGAATGACATGATCAGAACTGTACATTAAGAATAACACCTTAGCAGTGGTGTGGGGGATAGTTGGTAGGGGGACAAAATTCACTCAGCCTAAACTATAAACTAAGAGATGGAAAAGGAGTTTCTAATGAATCTTGATCTGAGATTATTTCCAAAATTATGGAGAAAAGTTTCTGAATTGAAATCTTGAATGTATTTATTGAATTGCTCAAAGTATACAGCTGTGCCTTTGTAAATGTTTGTTAATCTATCATATTTATTAATCAGGTTATTTGAATAACTTAATTTTATAGAATGGTGTAATGTAGCAGAACTTAACAACAGAACTTGGTTATAACTGTTTGTGAACATGTTTGAATTGTCATGTTACTGTGTAATTGATTTGCTTTAAAATGAACAATAAATTTAATAAAATAAAAAAAATTAAAAAGAATTATTGAAGGAGAATTTCCAGCAAGATGGTGTAGTGAGTTATTACAAAATAATTCAGTTCCTAAATATTCATCTTCACCAGTG
>CM053625.1:257807584-257832849 GCA_028646595.1 Phalanger gymnotis
CAAAATATAGTTAGTCTTTCACAACATGAGTGTTGTGGAAGGGTTACACATAATGATACTCATGTGGCCTTTGTTGAATTTCTTGACTTCTTAGGGTGGTTAGATGGGAAGGGAAGAGGGGAGCGAATTTGGAACTCAAAGTTTTAAAAAAATAGATATTCAAAAACAAAAACAAAAAAGTTTTTGCATGCAACTAGAAAATAAGATATACAGGCAATGAGGCATAGAAATTTATTTTGCCCTACAAGAAAGAAAGGGAAAAGGGGATGGGAGGGGAGTGAGGTGACAGATGGGAGGGCTGACTGGGGAACAGGACAACCAGAATACACCATCTTAGAGTTGGGGGGAGGGTAGAAATGGGGAGAAAATTTGTAATTCAAACTCCTGTGAAAATCAATGCTGAAAACTAAATATATAAATAATTAAAAAATGCTTACTAAAAAAAAAGAAAATTAAGGAGAATATAAGCAATGGTAAAGCAAAAGCTAGTCTTTCTAATAGGAGAGCTATCATTAGTAAAAGCAGAATGAGACAAATTGATAACAAAGCAGCATGAAGGGAATGATGAACATTTTGAATGAAGGAGTGGAGTCAATGGGAAATAAAATTCTCAGGGGATAGTGCAAACTACAGAAGTAGCAGAAACAAACAGCAAAAGAGGAATAAAGCAAAACCGAACTGGGAAAAAAAGGTTTGAAAGCTTTATAAACTCCAATAAAAGCCCTAGAGCTGATAAATCAGAGAAGCCATTTAGGAATCATCAGGTTGCCTGAAAAAATACCCAAAAAAAACCCTTGCTATTTTTAGGAAATTACTCAAGAAATTTTCCCATACACAGTATGATCAAGGAACAGATGGAGAGACTTCACAATCACTGAGTGGAAATGTCAGACTCAACTCATCCAGATACATTATTGTTAAACTCTAGAACTTCGTCAACAAAGGAAGGATTTTTAAAGTTGCTTGGAAGAAAAAAATGCTTGTTATGGAACTCCAATTTCAATGACACGGGATTATTCATCCATCATAAAGAAAAAGCAAGGGAAGTCAAGAGAAAATAGGGAATTCACTGAAGAATCTTCTACCCAATTGAATTAAAAATATTTGAACTTCAAACATATTTTAAATTCCCACCTTTTAAAGTCTTTCTGTAGAAAACCAAAAATTTGGCTGAAGTTTTTGATACACAACTTAGTTTACAAAAAGGCCTCCAGATAATCCCTTAGAGTCTATTCCAGGCTGGGACATTTGATGAGCTCTACAATTTTGAATCATTTGAAAGAAATCCCATGTAAATGCTATGAAAGGTTATCGACTCAATGATTTGTTTAAGGGGTGGGTATTATGACCTAGAATTATCTTAAGGGATGAGAAAACAGAGCTTGATGTGTGATTTATTATAAATTGTTACTAAGGGCAAGGACAAATCCAGAGTTGTGATTATCCATAAAGGCTTTAAGAGATAAGTTGACAAGCTGGCATGGTGCATGCCTCTAGTTCCCATTGTTGAGGAGGCTGAAACCTGGAGGATCCCCTGAGTTTCAGAATTCTGAATGACACATGAGCCCTTGAGAATGAAGGCTCCCCAAAGAGGAGTAAACCAACCCAGGTTAGAAAAGTAGAGCAGGCAAAAAATCCCATGTCAATTGATGTTGATACCGGGTTTAGTGAGTGGCTGCTGCACTTCCAGTCTGGGGTAAGGGGCAGGGGGAAGGAGAAGATAGGAGAGGGAGAGACAGAGACAGACAGACAGACAGAGATAGAGAGAGACAGAGAAAAGTAGGAGGAAACTGATGCAGAAAGGTGATCATACATAATACATAAATGTTGCATGGTGCTAATAACAAAGGTGCAGAGGCCTAGGAAGAACTTCAAGAGTCTGAGATCAAGCATGAAATGACATCAGAATCACAGCATACTTGCATTGCTCTATCACTAAGGAACTTCAAGGAACAGAGACTTTGACTCGATTAACAGAAGTTCAGCAGCAAGGTTCTTCTGATTGATTTCTTTCCCATCTTTACTTGTCAACCAATTAATATTTTTAGAAGAATTAATAATAGCTTGAACCAGCATGATGGGAGTGAGAATGAAGAGGAAGAGATGAGTAAGAGGGATGTTGTGGAAATAGATTAAACAATCATTGATGCTTAGCTGGATACGTGATGAGAACAAATTTTACCAATCTCAAGGCAGCTGCTGAATGGCCAACTGAAGAAAGGCAGCTGGTTATGAAAAAAAGGGAAAAAGTTTCTGCCAGAATGTTGATGCATGAGGCAAAGCAACTGGTAACAAAACTGAATTGAGACTCCCACTGCCTTAATGTGCAAGGTAGTATTCCTGCAAGGCCAGCTTTCTACTGGGTCAGGGAGTAACCTCTACATTTAGATCATTTTTTCAATGACTGAAAACAGGCAAGTCAGTCATCTCTCATGGTAAGTGGCCTGGTATGGTAGATAGAAATGATCCAACTGCTTGGTGGTGGAGGTTGTCCAATACTGTATGCACAGTTCTGAGAAGTAGGGAGTTATTAAGCCTAAATTTGGCCAATTATTTGCATCAAGTTAAAGACTTGGTGAAATGGCCAGTTATATCTCAGCCCTGACTCCTCTATGAAAGACAATGCCTAAACATATATTAGTTTTATATGCCTGCCATGTGTCCTACTCTCTGGTCAAAACAGCATTATTCCATGGCTGGCCCTTTGGCGAATGGGCCCTTGATCTTGGCCCAAGCTAAAAGGAAGGATATAAAACTGTCAGACTATCTTTTGCAACCTCACTAAAGCTTTTCTGTCTTTTTTTTCTGGGTGTTGGGTCTGAAGCAGGTTTTGGGTCTGTTTCCTATTTTACTATGAAAGAAGAATAATTCTATGAAAAATATGAGTCTTTGGAAACAAAATCTCAGCCATTGCACTGACTGGGGTTTTCTTGCAATTGGAATGTTGCTTTTTAAAATTAAATTTGAGATTCTTTGGAGAGAATTTTCATTATGGTGATCCATCATTCTCAAAGACATTCTGTAAGCAAAAGGAACCTTCCTTTGTAAGGATCTCTTCTCTGGAGGTGGGGAAATGATTTTCACCTTACCAAGTTTCAGTAGGAAAGCCAGGAAGAGTTTTCACCAAAGGTCAAGGAGAGTTTTAAGAGCCGAATTTTCCATTTCTTATCTGGGCAGAGAATGTAATTTTAATTTCCTATCCCCACTCTCTAAGTCTCTATTAATTTCTTTCTTATCCTGATCCTAGTGTGCATCTTTGTAGGAATCTTTTCTGGTATAAATGTGCATTCATGCTTTCATCCAATAACTGTTTATCATCAAGAACTTATTATTGTAATGCAAGAAGCAGCCTGATGTGGCCAAACTTTCTGACTTTGGCATCAGGTAGAACTGAGTTCAAGTCTAGTCTCTGACACATACAAGCTCCATGTCAGATACATACAAGCTATCTATGAGCAAGTCACTTACCCTCTCAGTGTCTCAGATAGACAGCCCTCTAAGACTATGTGAGTTACAGATGAGGTGCTGATCTGAATCGGTATAGGGAGTTTCCATACCTTGAGTCCCCCTTTATTAATGAAATCATAATTTCAGACTCCACCTCCCCACTGTACCTCAGACTCTGAGTGGGGATATGACATTTGCATAATATGCAATAATTATACAAGAAGCATAAAATAACTAATGTATAGAATAGAATAAAAAAGCCTAAAAGAGAGATAGTGAGGAGGATATTTCATGAATAAAAGATCAACATAAGTAAAGATGCAGAGATAAAAAAAATTTACTTGGCATTCACATGACCATGAAGTTGGGCTAGAATACTCTCTGTACATGTGTGTGCATGCATATATGTGTGCATATTTCATTTTCTTCTCTGACATAGTTTTTCACTTTCATAGTTGCATTTTCTTCCAAGAGGGGAAAACCAAACATATTCCCATGCTTTTTTCTCCAAAAAACATACCAATGTCTTACTCTGGTACTTTTGTTAAGTTTCTGGAATCCTCTTGCAGTGCTCCTCTGGGGACCATCACACCCATTTGGCTGGATCTTTTGATCTAGAAGTACCCTGATGACCATGAAGCCGCCCCTCAGATTGAGGCCCCAGAAATCTGAAGTTGGTTACTCTTTCCCTTCAGCATGAGATCTTGCAAGGATCAAGCAGAGAAAATTTACCTGCAAACATACCTAGGCTTCTGTCCAAGAATACCCAACACTGGATTTTAGGATTACAGGGGAGAAGGAGCCCAGGAGTTTATTTCCAAAGGCAGCCAAAAGGCAAACCCTGCTACTCTCACTATATGTGTGAAATTTTTACACAGCTGCAGGCCTTGAGGAGCCTTGGTGTGAGGAGGGGGAGGGAGGCAAGCCGAAGGCCAGATCCTGAGTTCTACAGAGCCAATGTCATGAAACTTTGGAGACATGAATCACAATCCAGCTCCACGGGTGCTGAGTTGAGGAGTCTCCGTGACCGGCCCCCGCCGAGCCAGGCTTTTAGATGAATAGGAGTCTCTGAGCAGGCCTCGGGTGAATGATGTAACAGTCCCACAGATGGCATTGAAAAGTTATGCTCAGCTTCAATGAGACTCTGAATCATGTGTGCCCCGGGTGATAAAATTTACCCATGAAGTTGAGCAAAATACACATATTCTGATTTTAGATGCATGGGTAATCAAAGATAGCGGCAGCCCTCGTGACAACGTGATCCGTTATCAGAAACCAAAAGCAGCTGGTTGGGTTTCTGAACTTTCTACACACAGAAACGCATCTGGTTGCAGTTTGTTGCAAGGGAATAATTTTTTTAAACCAGTTTTGCTCAGCCCAGCGAGGAGAATCCAGCTGGAAGAGCCTTATCCCTAGCTCCCTGTTTAAAGTGCCACCTCTGCCGTCTCAAGGTTCCATTCATAAAAAACAGCTAAAAATAATATAATCTTTCATCGTTGACACCATATCTGTTCAATCACAGGGTGAGTTCTTTTGAACCTCAGGAAGCCATGAAGAGGGAAACCCAACCAGCCAGGAATGAGGAGGCTGGGAGTTTGCAATCAGCCAACTCCTGCTGCTGCCCTTCCCAATGCTATGCCTGGACGGACCATATGGATGAAGGAGAGAAAAATCATTTTTAATGGATCGTCTCAGAACTGCTTTTTTTTAAGATGGCACGAAGTTGAAGTATTGACTATAATTTTACATTAATTTCAAAGGCAGGAATATGCCATAATTTATCCCTTTGGTTCCACTGACCGTCAGCAATTGTATCCATTTTCTGCCTTAGTGTAGAGCACAGTTAAATGACGATATACTTCCTCCCCTTGACTTTTGCTTCCAGCCTGTTTCAGCAGTCTCAACCAGTCACTTCCTGTCTCCCCTGTTCCACTGTCTGGCACTTATTTCAGACAAGTCAATATGTTTAAATTATATCTGAAGCTGGAGTAATTAATCATAAAGCTTTATGCTTTGTAATGTTTTTTTTCCACCTAACTTCTCATTGGCATTCTACTGAATCAAAATTAAAAAAAGAAAAAGCAGCCCACAATGCACCATGAATGTTACTTAGGTTCTTAGGCCCTATAGGCTGAGCATCACTTAGATCTGTGGCTGCCTGAAGATTACTGCAAAAGCCTTTCCTCTCTTAAGAGTTAAAATAGGAGATTGCATTTCATGAAATTTCAGGAAGACCAAAGGAAAAACCATGTTAATGGGAATGAGCTTCAGTGTTCAGAAATAACCTATTTGGAAACATAAAAGTCAGGTAATGAGCATATCTCATTTTGAAAACAAAGCAGGGGCTCTGAGGATTACTGCATAATGATGCCATGGGCCTGTATTGGATACATGCTCCTTAAGATTGATAGAAGCTTCTTCCAAACTAATTGTGTTCTCCACTAGTTTTAATGGCTGCATTATATCACATGTCCTTTGTGCTCAGTTACATCATTCATATCTAGTCCAAGATTCATACCAATAACTAGTAATGGGGCCTAGAACCTCATGGGAATGGAACTGTGCTCAATCTACCACCTCACCGTGAAATATTTTCCAGTTAGGAAGCATCTGAGGCTACCAATCGAAATATCCCAGACTATAATAGATAAAGAGGAATGTCAGAATTCAAAGAAATGGAGCACTAGGCTTAATTTCGACTGCAATCCATCTAGAAACAGGGAGTTATCTGAATAGATTATAGAATTTAAAAGAACCATGACTATTTGGCCCATACTCCGAACCAGCAAGGGACTTGGTGTCAGATCTAGGGGTCAGCCAGAAATCTGGGTGAAAGTTGAGACTTTGACTCTGGCACCACTTAGTGAAGGCAAAGCAGTTTGAAATTTCCTGTCTCATCCCTCCCCACACTCCAAGACTACCTTCCCTATTTGGGCAAGGGAATCTAGATAAGGTTAGCAACCAGGTAGATCAAGAGAATAATGAGAAAAGATTGATTTTATATTGTGCTTTCATCTCAACAAATATGTGAAACACGTAGCACAGATATGTTTTCCATTATCAGATGAGGAAACTGAGGCACAGAGAAATTATACGAATTGCTCAGATCACACAGTGTCAGGTCTTATGACTTTCCTGTACCCCGATCTATCCCTAAAGTAAAGTCATATGTCATAAGTGCACTATGAAAGGTATGAAGTTCCATTGACTGGGTGATTCTTGAAATTCTGAGACTTTCAAGGCTAGCTAATTAACTAGCTAGTTGAGAGGAGGAGGATATCACTTCTAACTGAGGCAATCAAAGTAATCTTCAGACCAGAGGAGACTCTAAAGCCCTAAAGGTAGGCCTTAAAGGATTCAGAGATTTTCAAAAGGCAGCTATGGGAAAAGAGCAATCCATAAATGGAATGTTCTATTTTAACAAAGTAGTGAGTACCTTGTCCCTGGAAATGTTCAAGAAAATGTGAAATTTCCTAGGGAATAATCACTAAACATTAATTAAATATCTATTGTGTCAAGCACTCTGATAAGTGCTGGAGATACAAAAAGAGGTAAAAGACAATTCCTGCCCTCAGAGGGCTTACAGTCTAATGGAGAAGAAAACATGAAAATAATATGTATCGAGCAAGCCATATTCACGATAAATAGGAAATAATTAACAGAAGGAAGGTGGATCAGAGTTGGGAGAAACTTGAGGCAGCAAGCTATTGCAAATAATCTAGGTGTAAGGTGATGGCGGCCTGCTCTAGAGTGACAGAAGTGTCAGAGGAGAGAAGGGGGAATATTCAAGAGATGTTCCAAAGATGATACTGATAGGCCTAGGCAACAGATTGGATGTGGCAGGGGGTAGCGGAAATATCGTGAGGCGTACAGGATGACTTTAATGACTCATATTGCTTTGGGAGCCTAAGGATATGAGAGACTGGAGGTCAACAGAGAGTTTGGGGCAGGATAGGAAGATTTAAGAGTCATCATCATAGAGACCTTATTTAAATCCATGGGTGCTGATGAGATCACCAAATAAAGTATTATAGAGGGAAAAAAGAGGGCCCAGGATAGAACCCTGAAGGATACATATGGTTATATTATATCATATTATATTATATTATATCATATTATATTTATTATATTACATCGTACTATACTATATTATGTTATGCTATTATGTTAGCGATATTATATCATACCACATATTATATATCACATCATATCACATTGTATCATATTATAATTTTATCATAACAAAATAAAAGTATAGATACCTGTGCAAGCCAATATTGTTGGGAAATGCTTGCTTTGGGTACAAATCTCTCTTTAAAGTGTTTTTTCCTTGAATTTCTTTTTTTCTCATTCTTTTTAATGTATGATTTCCTTCTTTTTAAAATTCCCAAAAAATTCCAATGAAAAAGAGTCATCTGAAGAGTTTTTTTTTATTTTAGATGAAACTCTCAATATACCTATTTAGTTTTCTTTATATGAAGAAAACACATTCAAATAACCCTAATTTATTAACCTTAAGTACAATAGAACAATGACTTTCCACTTTTTTTCTTTGCCACATCCTCCACTAAAGTCTTATTTCAGTGTCTTTTCATAGCCTTAATTTTCTAACATAACTTGAGTACAATAAAACATCAGTGTATCCTACCAAGATGTCAAGTATTGTCCTGTTGATAGAATAGATTGTGGATCTGTTGTCTAGGGACCAGCTAAATTTGGAGAAGGTCATCACCAGGATGATTGCAGGGCAATTATTTTTTCTACCACAATCATCATTAAAATGTGATCTAATTGTAAAAAGGTTACAATTTCTTATGGGAAAGAGTATCCATCCCAACAAAACCATAGATCCATGAAGTACTGGAGTCAGCCCTACCAGATATTTTAAATAAAAATTTTAATGGGAATTCGAGTCATCAGACTTTTGGAGGAGGCTGAATTTGACCTGGGACTTGAAAGATGCTTACAGATCAGAGGGAGATGGATGAACGTTCTAGAGCAAGGTCACAATATAACAAGGTCACAGAGATGGGAAGGACCAAGGCCTTTTGGGGGAACAATGAGGTGACAGACCTGAAGAGAACAAAAATACACGTTGGAGAACTTCAGAGAATAAGGTGGGGTAAAACTATGGAGGAAATTGTAAATCAAATAGAAAAATGCTGATCTGCTAGAACGAAAAAAAAAACTATAAAGACTTCTCTAGGTATGTAACACATGTATAAAAATGGAAACAAAGCATCATAATGAATACATTTCTGATCAATATTCTGAGTAATCAATCAGAATGAAGATTAAAAAAATAAAAGTTATCTTTTGTAAGACAAATTATCACAATTTGTTCAATTAATTTTTAGTCAATGAATGCCTTACTCTAGTCTTCAGACAGTATTTTCATCTACTCAGGCCCTTTCAACAATTAGGTCTACAGAGATCATGTTCTCTTCTCTCAACGTACAATATCTCTCTTTTTATTTGTTCTTTCCATATATCTCTAAGTATGCTATATATTTTATATATACATTAATTGTACAAATAAATTATATTCTACATGATTTCCTGATGCATTTATAGATCCCACTGGACTTCTTGTTAGATGCATTCTCCAGTTGTACCCAAATTCTATATAGTTAGGGTCTAGCCTAACACTTAGACAAAGTAAGCAATCACCTTTGTGGTATGACTTCAGGGATCCTGAGAAACTTCCTCCCTGTCCCATCTGACTTACCAAAAGAATCTTCCGCAGTATAGCTATCTTATTAAACAATTTCCAAATCACTCCCCTAAGGGAAGCATTACATGAGCTTCAAAGTTCATAATACAAACAACATATAATGCACAGATATAGAGATCCACTTCTATCTATCTCCATCCTGAATTTTCATCTCTTTATCTTTACAGGTATCACAGTAATGGTGTTTCTCATGGGGGTAGCAGAGATTATTCGATGTCTACGGAACTGATCAACTCTAAATTTAAGGTCTCCATTTCCACAAAACTAATGATCAGAAGCAATGGTTGTGATTAATATTGTGTCAACCATTAATGTGGAAGTAAGATCTGTCATAGGGTGATACTCTGCTGGGTACAGTGCAGAGCTAATCCTCAAGTACCAAGACCTATTATCTAAATGGTATGGTTTTTTTTGTTTCCTGAGGATTAAAGTCCAAGACAAATAGTCCATGATGCCCAAGTGGGAGTAAAGCATTTTATTAAAAGCCAAAAACATGCATATGTTCTGCGTGTATTAGTGGCTACCTCCCAAGGTTATTGTGAGGATAAAATACGATAATATTTGTATAGCATTTTGCAAACCTTAAGTACTAAGTCTAGTCGTAATTATCGTTATCATTATCATTATGTGTATAGGGTGAAAAACATCTGAATGTTTTATATATTTGTAAATAAGTATTATATCACATGCAGGGCTTTATATGTTTTATTCAGCTGGTTCTATAATGACAGGAGGCCATTCAAATTTTTGGATCTGGGTCCCAATAGTGACTTGTTCCGTTCCAGATGGAACTAATAGGTAAGTTTATACACGGTCTCAGTCAACATGATGCTTACATGGTTAACAGAATCTTGAGACTTTAGTCATGTCTACAAACAGTTGTTAATAGGACCACAGAGCAGCAAACACTCCCCACATGGTTCACCACTGCTAGTTCTCATAATCAATATGGATTGCCACAGATCAATTTCTATAACACATTTCAAATGTATGAGTCACAACAAAGAGCTGTACAGATCATGTTTGCCATTGTGAGGTCCATTTTAATTTGCCCGTATGTAGGTCTCATGTGGTATATCAGACAGAGTGGGTTTGAAGAACTGGATTCAAATCCCATCTCTGAAATTTAATACATATGTGACCCTAGATAAGTCAGTTATTTATCCTCTATGCACCTCAGGCAACTTGCTATGACTTAATTACCAAGTTGTAGATGGGTTGTATTGGTGGAGGGGGTTCCCATAGCAGGAGATTCCCATTCTGATAGAATTACAGGTCCTTTCAGGTATTTTTAAATTCCATGTCTCCATCTATCATGTACATGTGTGTGTATGTCTGTGCACACTAATGGTCTTTATACTATTAATAACTCATGGTGGATATCCAACACATGGATATCTACAGCTCCCTTTCTTGAAATCTCAAGACATGACGAGCAGACCTCTTTGTGAAATGGAGAGTAAAACATCTTGTATAAAGCCAAAGACACATGAACATATGTGTGTGTGTTTATAGTATGAGCTTACACATAACAAAATACGTACATACATATATACATACATCATACATAGAGTGTTAGTTGTTTTGTTCCGTTGATTCCATGTTGACAGGAGACAGTGTCATGTAATAACTACAGCACTGGACTTTGAATCAGGAATACCTAGGGACTAAGTCCCTCTCTAACACCTGAAAGCTGGACAGCTTGGGCAAATGGGGCAAAAGCCTCTCCCAGCTTCAATTTCTTCATCCATAGAATGAGGGTATTAACAGAATCTATGTCACAGAGGGGTTATCAAGATCAAATAAGATATTAAATGTAATAAACAATTAGTAAATCTCAAATTGCTAAATAAACATGAGCTTACATGTTTTACATGTCTTACAACTGTTATCTTCATGAGATTCTAAGACTGTGACTCTCATCCTATAACTAACTAAATAAATGGGTATATGTGTCTGCTTACAAATATCAGACCACACACATACAAATGACACATGTACAATAATACATACTTTCATATATGTAACATATATACAATTCAACATCATATGTGATAACATTGTATGATGTGATTATATAATATGATGTAATATGATATGATATAATATTAGTATATTTTGGCCAATACAGGAATTTGTTTTGCTTGACAGTATATACTTGTTAAAAAGGGTATTGTTTTTCTTTCTTTTTTTCCCCATGGCAGGATAGTAAGAAGGAAAAAATAATAATTTTTGTTAATTAAAAACAAAATTTTAAAATGATAAAATAGGGCATGAGCTTATATATATATATACACATATATATAAAATACAACCTTTAAACCTTTGATAATTCTCAATACGCAGACATGCTTATATGAATTTTCCCTTGTCTGAGTATACATTTTTTGGTTAGCTTTCTTCAATATCCAACATTGGACATTTAAGAAATTTGACAGAATTGCTTCATTCATCATTACTTCAACAAAGAACTTTTATTAGTATTGCACTAACAATTATTTCTGCAATTGAGCTGTTCCTCTGTTATCTTGTGCTAGACGAAAAACAGCTTTGACATTCATGGAAACTTCACGAACAACATAAACTTCATGAATGAAAGAAAGGAAGATGAAGAAAGGTGACTCAGTGGCAAGCTTTTCTTTGTCCCAGACTCATGTCTGTCAGAATGGATAGCAATGGAACCACATTTTCCCAGCTGGACATCTGGGCTTTGCAGCTGCCACTGTGGCCCCACATGGTTGTAAATGTCAGTTTCAATCCAGGATTAGGAAAGAAAGAGGAGAAGCAACAGGATTCTACATGGTACCTGTGCCCACCCAATGTGATCCCAAGTGATTGTTAGACTCTCTTTAGATATATATCATAGTCATGTCAATAAAAGCTAATTGACCGTGCTTTGGAGTCAAGCAACTAAAGTTTTGTATAGGTTTCTCACATTATGCCGAGCTAGTCCTATGGATACTTGTTAATATAATGGTATTTTTTTCTATATTAAAACTCAAAAAAGGAGTAATGAATGACTTTGTATTTGAGTGAGTCTGACACCATCCTTCATTCCAGATGAAGGGACAAACGAGTAGGGATAGAGAGAATGTGGCAGTTCTGAATAATTCAGTTCTTCAACTTTTGGTTGACTATTCCAGTTATTTTTATAACCAGGTCTTTCTAAAAGGCTGTCATTGGGACTGTATTCAAAACCTTTCCAGCTTGACAGAACCTGCCAGATTTTGTATTTTGAGAACTCAAGGTCACCACCATCTCATGATGAGACATTAAAATGTCTCTTTTCTATAGATTAAGTTCATATAAGATTCATTTGTGCAATAATCCTCTGGTTATCAATATCCAACAAAGAATAGAACAGGGAGACATATGTGCCAGAGGTGCTCATCACTATCACAGGGGATGGCTAAATGGTAGATATCATTCCTATCTGTGGTAAGGTTCTCCAGATGCTCCTGTTTGTAGATGACATTGCATTGATTTCATTGACCCCTGGAACGCTGCACAAGATCCTCATTTCCACAATCACTTGTAAAACAAATTAACAGGAAAAATCAAGTGGATGAAGAAAGTATATTAACAATGTTCAATTAGAGGGGTGGCCAGTTCAATTACTACATCTATCTGAGGCAGACATCATAACTGAACAATGAGCTGGACCCAGAGCTGAAGAGCAAAAAAAGGCTGGGCTGGATCACATTTGAGAAACATCATAATACTTTCAAAGATCCTGAGCTTCATCCAGCTGCTAAATTTGAGCTCTTTGACACCAGTATTCTTACAGCAGTGCTGTCTGTGAGTCATGGACCTCAGAAGATTCAAAATAGCAAATAACCCAAAAAGCAAAAGAAAGTTGCATATACCCTATAGCAAAAGGTTGGTATAAAGAGATTGTGTTACATTGCCAATGATAACTTAGAAGCAAGATGTAGCATGAAAGACTTCATCTAAGATGTGTATGACTGGAAAAAAAAGATATGGGTTAGCTATGTGGTGAGAGTAAGGGATAACAGATGGGCAGCACTGTTTGCACTAGTATCCATGAAATATTTAAAGACCCAGAGGGAGGCCTTGAGCACGTTGGGTAGATCCTCTATGGAGGATTTATGGAGGGACATAGACAAGAATCCCACAACACAAGAAAGAATAACTAGGTTAGGGTCTCTGCTTGTAGTAGAGTCATTCTAGTCATATCTGTCTCTTTATGACACCATTTGAGATTTTCTTGAAAAAGATACTGGAGTGGTTTGCCATTTCCTTCGCCAGCTCATTTTACAACTGAGGCAAACAGAGTCAAGTGATTTGCCCAGGGTCACACAGCTAGTAAATGTCTGAGGCTGGATTTGAAATCAGATTGTCCTGACTCCAGACCCAGTGAACCACCTAGATGCCCCAACACTTAGGAAAAATCTATAAAATATAAAAATTTTGTGAAATACCAAGGTAAAATACCACAGCAGCAAATGTGTCCTTAACTTCGAAATACTCTTGTTGTTTAACCAATAATTCAATTTATTATTATTGTGTATGTTAATTTTCATCCTAGAATGTTAAAAGTCATTATCATTACAAATCAGCCAATATCAATTACTGAGACCCCGGTCAAGGGACTTGTACCCTGATTTTAAACTGAATTTAAACATTATGATCCTTTTCATATGTTTGAAGAATAGGCACATCTTCATAGAACTAGGCCTAGAAGAGCCCTTAGAAGCCATCACATCCAAGTTGATTTTTAGATAAGGAAGCTGAAGCACACAGAGGTTAAGGGACCTTCCTAGACACCCAGCTGGTATGCCTCTGAGTGCATTTGAATACCAGTCTTCCTGACTCCACATCTAATGTCCTATCCATTACACTACACTGCCTCTCAGCTTTTGGACAAAGAGATGCCAAATCATCTAGTCCTTTCAATAGTATTTTTTTTCTTTTGGCATAATGTTAACAAGACATCAGCTTGATATAATGGATTTTTTAACTAGGGATGGGTCTATACTCATGTCTATAGAACAGTTTCAGAGCTCCACTGACTAATTTTCCTCCCAACTGGTCCGTCATCGTCCAATCATGAAATGTAATTGTAGCTACTGATACTTCTGGCTTTCTTACAATTGTGCTGCTGTGTAGACAGACCATGGCAGATATATAAAGCTGAAAGTTAACATTGGAAGATGCCATGTCTGAAATGACTATGTGATCAAGAAGTAAATAATATCTGAACCTGATAGCCTACATGTATAGTGGACTTGGCTGTTCTGAGCTTCTAGCCAAGGTAATCCCCACAACAGGCCCAAGTATAAAATAATACCATCTATGGTTTACAATAAAAGGAAAGGAGAAACATGATGCCAATCAGTAGCTAATGCCAAAACCAATTTCTTATACTTAGCCATTATACTGAACACAAAACTAGCATCCTTCCCCTAACACAACTAAAAAGTGGAATGTCTCAGACATCTTTTAGCATACAACGCATATAAGTCACATTCTGTTTGGTTCCCACTCTTTAAACAGAGTTATAAGAACCACTAATCTTAGAGTTGCTGAAATGAAATTGGACTAACCACAAATGACATTTATTTTGGTTGTACCAGCCTCATACATGATATTAAATGATCAGGTGCAGATATTATAGCTCAAATGCTGGTCCAGATACCCCAGAACTTACAGCTGATGCTTCTAGAGTAAAATGCAAAGTCCTCAGCCTGGCATTTAAATCCCTCCATAATTTGGCTACCTTTTCGACAGGAGACAGCTAGATGGTGAGAGTATGCAGCGCAGGACCTAGAGCCATGAAGACCAGAGTCCAAATCTGGCCTGGGACAACAATATAGAGGAAACTGTCTGCAAAGATACAAAAGCTAATCGAGCTCGCCAAATCCCCATAGTCTGCATCTCTATCTCTTTTAGAAATAGCATCTCCAGTTGTCATGGAATACTTTGAATTTTCAGGAGAAAAGAACAATATCAGAATAATGGGCTGCTTTTTTGGGCAATCACTGGAAAATTCCATATTTTGCTCCATTATGCTGTTCTGCTACAAAGGGCACTGATTAACTTATCCAGGGATGGGGATCCTGTGGCCTGAAGGTCACATATGGCCTTCTAGGACCTCAGGTGTGACCTTTTGACTGAGTCCAAGTCCCAGAACAAATCCTTTTATGAAGGGGATTTCTTCTATGAAGTTTAGATTCAATCGAAGAGCTACACCTGAGGACCTAGAGGGTCACATGTGGTCTTGAGGCTGCAGGTTCTCCACCTCTGAAGCTTTCCCAAAGTTAACATAAACACCCCCATGGAACATAAGCCCACCAAAAAGAGAACATTTCACATGCCCTGTCTCTCTCCTTTGCTCATAGAGATGCAAACAGCAGGATCCCAAACCAAGAGGACTAAACAGTTTCAAACTTGATGCTTGTTTTCTGGTTGTGTAGCTACATGCCTCTCAGATTTCCCTTCTTCAGAATCATCTCCTTTACCTGCTTTTAAGTTTCCTCAGTGTCTGAGGCAGGGATAGGGAGGCCCCACTGAAATCCATTGCCAAATTGTTGAGTCAGGTGTCAGAAAGAGTCCCCACCCAGTTTCTAGTTGCCTGGAATGTCTTAATCGAATCCAACTAACTAACTATTCCACTATCTTCAACCTCTAACCCAGTTTAAACACCCACCCAGGCTTCTCCAGAGTCAGGATTCAAGTAGTTTTTGTAATAGTACAGAAGAAACACATTTTTTAGTTTCCTCCTTCTATGGAATGGTCCTGTTGACCCACATGTGAAATACATGTGTATTCATATACTTTCAGACACATGTAGACATATAGATATTGGGAGTGGGGGCATTTTGCCAGACTCATTTCTCAGATAATGATAGGTACGGAATCTACAATAATAGGTTACCTAAAAACCAAAAGATAGCCAGAGAAAATGAGCTAAGTTCAATTATTTTCCTCTTTCACCTACAGTGCCAGTTCAGTTGGATGACTAAATAAAGGTATTAGGAGATGGGGGGCATTAAGATAGGGATGCTACCCACGTCCCCCACCAGACACACTCATTTCCTCCCTGAGCAGCTGAACTGAATTGGAAAGTTGTTTGGAGGAGGACTGAAGTAAACATGTGAATCTGGCTAGGGAGGTGAGGTTAAGCTGGGTTTTAGCCTCCTCACCTCAGGTGCAAGCTTGGTTTGTTTTCCAAGCAGAAATCAATCAGTCAGCCAGCTATAGCTATCAGGTGGGTAAGAGAAAGTACTTTTCATATCCAAAGTACAGGATAAGGGGAGAGAAAAGGACCATGGAGATCTGTAGTTTCTCAGTTCATTAATGACTGGGGCTATGGCAGGTTTGAGGGCATTGGATAAGCAGAACTATATTGAGAGACTAAGCCTTAAGATGACCACTCATCTGGCAACTGCTTCCTTCAGTCACTCATTTTATATCACCAGAGTTCACACTTCAAGCAGCTTTGCTGAAATCCCTTGCACCCCACCCATGAGGTGTGGGGCAATTGGAGAATACCCTGTTGGAAAAACCCAGGATTGGAGAGGTCAGAAGAGTGCCCCAGGGCTATGTAACAGTGACTCAGATTAGCTAGACTTCAGATCTAGGAGCAGGTGCCCCAGCTAGTACCAAGGGTTTATTTTCTTCTAGGAAAAATTAGGTGTAGCTCAACCTTCCAGGATATAAACAATTATGTTTATCTAGCATATTGCAAAATATCCAAAACACCTAACTGACTCACTGCAGTTATTTCAGCCCTAGATTCTTCTAGCCTGAAGAAACCCCATTGGTTCAAATTACTTGGCAGTTCCTTGGAGCTACCCACAGCAGAGAGGGAAGTCAGGATTTTTGCCGTTTATGTGTCATTTTAATCAATCGAGGCAACCAAAATTCAATGTAGTTTCAAAAGTGACCCCAAGATTATTAGATTTGGTTAGCTCAAATAATTATGAACCAAATAAACCATAAAATCTCCTCTTTCCTTTTGCTCAGTCAACATAGAATCCTGAAAACACAGTAACTCTGCTGAGGAAAGGAAAATACAAATTCAGCTGTAGCATGAGATTTTACATCAAGGAGACATTCCTGCATATGAGTGCTGTTCACTGGAATACTAGATCAAAGGAAATTTTTCAGCAAAGAGTACGTGTCTAATCTCTCTGGGATGGTCTGAGTATAGTTATGAAGACAGGAGAATGAACAAAATGAATTTCCAAGGTCCCCACCCATCCTCTGATTTTCTAATATCCAACACGTATGTCCTAATCCTTTCATTGCCTCAGATTCAGCAGAGCTCAACAAAGCTAATGTAAGAATTTATAGAATAGCTTATTTTTTACTAGAGAACTAACTCATTGTCCAATGAAGAGTCATGTGACAATGGGGCTCTGGAGAAGAATAGGTGGAAAAGAGAGAGCTGCATCTCATGTGCCAGTGGATTTGCAGCACAAAGTGTAGCTATTGTGTGAGAGCAATGAGGACCGAAAGAAACATTCAACATGTAGCTGGTTTCAAATTGTTTGTTGGAAAAATGATGAGTGATTAGAGTTTCAGAGGGTGTCTATGCCTGCCTACGCCTGCCTATGCCACCTGTCCTTATAAAAATATTCTGGAAATGCACAACTTATAGGTAGCCTATAGAAAATGTACTAAAAGTAATTTGTAAACTACACTGATGGGTTAAGAGACTGTGATCTTGAAATCCTAGTCTCTTATTACAGAATAGCTAAAGATAAGGTATCATGTTTTGGGGTTTATTAAATATTTAAATTTATTTTTATTTTAATGTAATCTATTTTCTAATGTTAATTTTTATCAGTCTTTTTAATATCACATTGCTTTCCAAATATCTACTTGTTCCTTTCTTTTCTTAGCAAGTCACCCTTTGTAATAAAAAAAGAAGAAAAAAAAAGAAAACTTTTTAGTAAAAATTAAACAACATATTAATTGAGTGTGGCAGCATAAGCGATATTCCACACCCATAGTTACCCCCCACCTCTCTAATGATGGGAAAGCAGCGTGGTTCCTCATCTCTCCTTTGGGGGATAAAAGAAATTGTTAAGATTATGGGGCATTGAGTTTTGTTTTTATTGTTGCTGTATTGTTTTCCATTTACATGGTTGTAGTCATTGTGCATCTTGTTTTGCTTATTTCATTCTGCCTCAGTTCATTTGTCTTCTCATTCTTCACCAGTTCCTTGATACTCATCACTTCTTATGACTCAGAAACATTCATATGGAACAATGTGTTTTAATGTGCATTGACTTTGTTTCCCATTCATTGAAACCACAGAAAACGCCACTGTGAACATTTTGATAACTATAGATCTGTCTACGTCTAAGACATCCCTGGTGCATAGTCAAGCAGTGGAATTTCCAGGTCAAAGTATTCCTCCTTATTTTAAGCCTGTGTATGGTTTAAAGGATCTTTGGACCATCCATTTCCACTTGTATTATTCATTCAATTATATATTGTTCGGAGAGGCATATTTGTTGCTGGAGATAATTTTAGGTCCTTCATTTTGGGCCTTTTTTTCCTTAACAGTAGGAAATCATGTTTTGCCAATTGTGAACACACTTGAAGCCTTAAAAGATTTGAGTTTGGGTTTAAAACTTAAAACTTACAATTTGTGAATTTGGCAAAAACCCTTCTTGCATATAGTATGCAAACCATTTGGAAATATATGAGCTTGTTAACCAAGATATATTTAACATAATCAATCCCATGTTCTCTTCATGTCAAATTTCTAAAGTCAAATGTCCCAAAAGTTGTTACTGACTGGAAAACATGTGGAGCAAATACTCATTTGATGACCAAGTGGACCTAGAAAAGTACTCATTTTCTAGGTGACTGAAAGAGCAAAATAATTAAACAAAAGATCCAAGCATTTTTTGCCTGGTGCCCTGGACATAGAAGCAGAGGGAGCTCTTCAATGCAATGAAATACCATAAGCATCTAGTAAGGACCTGCTGTATATCAGGCACTGTGTTAGGTATAGGAAAAATAGGAAAAGCAAAGATGAAAATCTGCCCTGATGGAGTTCATATTTTACTGGGGTAGTGAGGATACAACATTCATAAAGAAAAATAAATACATGTGCAAGGTCACACAAAGGCACTTCAAGAGGGAAACATTACCAATGACTAGAATATCATAAGATCATAGTAGTAGATCTGGAAAGGATCACAGTGGTAACCTAATCTGACTGCTTATGTTACTTCTGGGGAAATCAAGGCTCAGAGAGATTAAGTGATTTGCCCAAGGTCACTTAACCAAGTATGTGGCTGAATCAGGAAAAGTCTCATGCAGGAGATGGCACCTGGGGTTCATATGGAATCAAAATCATATGACCTGAATTTCGCCAACAGGATTTTTTACACAAAGATTTCTTTCTTTTTTCTTTTTTTCTTCCTTTTTTTTTTTGTTAATTGCACAGATGCTGAGATACTGTCTACCATCCATGGAGCCGCTCTTCATCACTTGTACCGATGCACAGCATTACAAATTTTATCTAATCAACTGACATTTTAAGTAGTGAAGAATTCAACAAGAATAACAATGTGGTGACAATTTAGTCTTTTTCCCCCCTTCATAAAAACCCTGTCTTCTATTTGGTCTCGATTCAGGTCAAGACATTTCACTAATTTGCTAGTCATTAAAAAGATATTTTTATACCCAGCCTGTAATATTATACTCTTCAGTGATTATGATAGCTCCCAACAGAATTCCAGACTTGAAAACGAAGGCTGGGTAGCTGAACTGCAATTATGATACTTTAAATAATTCCACAAAAGTAGAACCCCTGTTAAATAATTTATCGTCTTTGATCTTGTCACAGATCTACTGAGTTCTTCACATCACTCAAGCTAAATATTTTCAAACAGAAATGGGATAGGTTAGTTCCCCTTCTGCTACCCCCTCGGTGCAGAAAATAAAAAGATAAAGATTCCAAGTGTGTATCTTGTTGAGAGCCTGGGTGCAGGAGTGGCATTCTGGGAAGATTGAAAAGGGCAGGTTTTAACCAGCCAGTGTAAAACATTTTGTCTAGCACTGGATACTATTCGTCAGTTTTCTATATCTCCAGGAGCACAACTAGAAAGATGTTAATTCAGAAGAGAATAAACAAAATTGAGTAAAGATACATCTGGTCTTCAGACGAGATGTTCTATAATCCAAACTGCTTGTGTTCTATAAACCATAGCTTCTTTAGCTAGGGGACCCAAAATATTCATTATGCCACATGATAGACTTGAAATCATTATGCCTCTATCATATGCATCATGGGAAATAAGTGGGAGAAAAAGAGAAGGAGGCATTCGGGTTTGTTTTATTGTTCAATTCTAGCCTATTTTCTGAAACTAAAGTCAAAAGTGGGCCTTTTTTGCTACCTAGAAGCAATTCCCTGTAGGAGGGGGTCTGATCCAAAGTGAGCCTCCAGCTCCCATTACCTACAGGTAATGGGATTTAAATATTCTTAGAGAGGTAAATGTGTTCTGTTGTAAAGCTATCTATGCCTTTTGCACATGGGAGTAAAGGTACCAAATAAACTCTTACACTTAGCACAGAAACATCCTCTTCGAAGTTGGAAGGGGTAATATAAATATTATATGTGTATATATATATAATATAAATAAAATATAAATAGATCAAAAACAACAGCTCAAGATGAATGGACATTTTTTTTCATATTTCTATGTCCTTAATTTTCAAGGAATAACAACTCACATTTTATAAAGCCTTCAGGTATACAAGGCACTTTACTTACAACAGTTCTGTGAAGATGGGGTTGTAAATATTGTGATTCCTACTCCATGGTCACACAGATAGAGGATATGAGTCATATCTTGAGTCTCCAGTGTTCTTACCATTATGCCAGGGGTGGGGAACCTGTGGCCTTCAGGCCACATGTGACCTTCTAAATCCTTGGCTGAATGCCAAAAAGCCACACTTAAGGATTTAGAAGGCCACATGTGGCCTTAAAGCCTCCTTTGCACTATGCTATGCTGCTTTTTCAGTAGGAAGAGAGTTTAAAGTCTGAAAATTTACAGAACTGAGAGGGTTTAAGACCATTTTGGCCAGCCCCTTGCCTTAAGGCAGATGAATACCAAAAACATATATGAAAGAATTATTCAATCTCTTCCTGAAACTGGTCCAGGCTATACAATTTCCTTGAGTCTCCTACTTTACTTAGTGCCTCAGCACACCAGCTCCATTTCTTCTTTATGTCTAATGGAAATTTCTAATGTTTTAACTGATCTATTTCCTCTACTTGGAATCTTCATAGACATGGAGCACAATTGAAAATGCTTTGGAGGAGAATGATTCTAAGACCCCAGAGGAATTTAATTTGGTATTATCTCACTCTAACTTTCCAAAATGACTAGAAGAAGGCAAAGAAGGGTGAATTTAGAGACAAAGGTTCTGCGTTCAGATCTCAGCTGTGTGACTCCACCTTTCTGAGACTCAGTTTCCTCATCTGTAAAGTATCAGAGGTTGGACTAGATGAGCTCTGTGGCTCTTTACAACTCTAAACCTATGATCCTGTTAAAAAAGAAATCCTATGGGTTTAATTGTAAGAGTTTACTGCATGAAGCGAGGAGAGATTTAGACAACCACTTCATTTATTCACTGGTAAGCAAACACAGCTAAATGTCTTTGTTTTTACCTGATGTCTGAGATAATTCCAGGTAAAGTAAGTGTTCCTGTTTGCAGTTACCCAGATGATTGCAGATGGGTGTTAATTGCTTGAAGTGAGAAAATGAGAACAATGCAGACTGTAGAATCCCACTTAAACAAGCTTAAAATAACATGAAAATGGTTGCTTTCTATTGCTACAATGGGAAAAGGGAAGAGGAAAACAGTATTGTTTATTGGGTTATTTTGTTCATGTGAAGCAAATGTTTGGTTCATAGTAGTTGTAAACAAAAATAAATGGTGAGGAAAGGCTGATGATATGCCATTTTAAGAGGCAATCAGGGCTCGGTGACTTGTCCAGGGTCACATAGCTAGTAAGTGTCTTAGGCCAGATTTGAACTCAGGTGCTCCTGATTCCAGAGCTGGTGCTATACCTGGTACACCACTTAGCTGCCCCTTCTTTGCCAATTTTAAAATCGAAGGAGATTAGGAAGGTAAATGTTGCTATGGCTATCTATATTTGAAAGTAACATAAGATATTAATACAAACTGACATTTTAAAAAATATTTTGGTGGTATTTTAGACATTTGTAATTTGTGAAAGAGAAGTGTTGGGAAAATGCTAGAAAGGAAAAAGCTTAGGGGAATTTAGTGGAAACAAAATTTGAACAATAGATTTGTTGAATTACTGTGTTTTTTTTTCTAATTAAGCTACTGTTTTGGTAGTTCAGGAACTAATTTTCCATTCAATGTCAAAAAATAATCAAAGAAATAATAGGTATAATATGATCAAGACTCTCTAAAAAGACAATGGCTTAAAAGCAATAGGACATCATTAGTCATTCAACAAACATTTCTTACTGTTTGCTGAGCACTATGCTAAATACTCAGAACACAAACAAAAGCAAAAACAGTTCCTGACCTCAAGAAGGTTACAGCTGTGATGGAGAAGACAACATGTAAATAACTAATAACATACAGGGTGTATACAAAATATATGAAAATGATCACACAAGGGAAGGCACTAGGTTGGGTGACAGGATGGGAAAGGCTTCCTGTAGAAGGTAAAATTAGGGGTGTCTTGAAAAAGAGGGAAACTAAGAGATGGAGGTGACATGGCAGAGCATTCCAAGCATGGAGGACAAAACCAGTGCAGAGGCAATGAGATGCTAGATAAAGTGTTAAGTTTGAAGACCAGCGAGTAGGCTAGTGCATTTGAACCACAGAGTGTGGCGAGGGGAAGAAGGTATGAGAATATTGAAAAGGAAGGAAGGGTACAGGCTATGAAGAGATTTGAATGGCAAATCAATGTCTTCGTAGTTGATCCTAGAGCTAAAATGTAGCCATTGGAGCTCTTTGAGCAGGGGATGACATAGTCAGACTTTTGCTTTAGAAAAATGGCCTTGGCAGCTGAGTAGAAGAAACACTGGGGTAGGGAGAGAGTTGAGGCAGAATAGACAGAAAAACCAGCAGATAACCAAAGGGACTCTTAACCTAGCGCTGCATAGAGAGTTCTCCAATTAAAATGTACATAAGACAGAAAAACAGATATATGACCAAGAATGACTATATATTAATAGAGAGGTGTGGACCTGAAAGAATAGTAATAGTTCAATAGTTCAATCTCGTGAGTTCAGGCTTGTGAAAAAAAATGCCACGGTCAATCAAAAGAACTATTATGACTATAATAAGTGCAAGAACAAGGAAGGAGTTGGCCAGATACTTGGGGCAGATGGTGTTATATTAGCAGGTGACCAAGAAAACCAAATTACAGCACTCAATGGTTTATTTCTATACCCAAGTTTTCTGTCAAAAATAATCTTCAGGATGCAAAGGGGGGAAAATGATTAGTGGCATCAAGAAAAAGTCAAATTCATCTTTCATATGACATCCGTCCAAATACTTGCAGACAGCTATCATGTTCCCACTATCTTCTCTTCTTTGATTTCTTCAACCATTCCTCAAATAACTCAGTTTTGAGCCCCTTCACCATGATCAGTCCTAATTCTGAGGATGTACTTATTTGTCAATATTTCTCTTTAAATATGACTGCCAGAACGAAACATGTCTAACAAACCTCATTTCACTTTGGGATATATTTTCTATACTGGTGGATCAGGGGAGTTTTGTGAATATATCTGAATTTCATAAAGTGATATGATACAATCTTTCACGATGTTCTCAGAAATAATATGAAGAAAGTTACCCATGGGATTATAGGATGTCAATCTGGAAAGGACATTGTACCCCATATAATTCATCACCCTCACTTTCCAGGTAAGGAAACTGAGGTCAAGTTACTTGCCCAGTGTCGCACAGGTAATAAGTAGCTGAATGATAATGAAGCTAAGTGAATTTGCAATTGTTTGAAAATCCATACTTGGAAAGAGTGGTGAATAATTGATCAATATTATCTTAGAGGAAGTTTTAATGATAATCTTGCAGGACTCTGTTCTCAGTGCTTAGCCCTGGCATACCCAACAATTTTATCCATAACTTAGATGGAGGTTTGAATGCCATGTTTATCAAGGGAAAGATGACACAGAACTGGGAGGGCTGAGGACTATATTGCATGATTAAGTTGAAATATCTAAAATTTGCCCACAGACTGGAATTATACCCCATTCTCCTCCCCTCACAAAAAAGTAAGATGAATATAAGAGGAGATAAAGGTAAAATTCCACACTTGGGTTAAAGCGGTGTCAGGTGTTTTTGTTTTGTTTTTCAAATCAACCACAGTAGAAGAGAATTGAGTGGGTTTTGGCTTCATGGCTCTTCAGGTGGGAAAAAAGACCCAAAAGTTTGATTTGAATGTAAGCTCATCAGGAGACAATGGTGGGGGGCAGAGCCAAGATGGCAGCTGGAAAGCAGGGACTTGTTTCAGCTCCCCTCAGGTCCCTCCCAAAACCTATAAAAATGGCTCTGAACAAATTCTAGAGCTGCAGAACCCACAAAATAGCAGAAGGAAGCAGGGCTCCAGACAAGGACGGCCTGGATGGTCGCTGGGTAAGGTCTACTTCATGGAGCTGGAAATGGAGCGGAGCAGAGCCCAGCCCAGCAGAGGCTGCACCTGGACCAACCAGACTGGGAACTGGGCAGAACAGGCCCTAGCTCCCTGAATCAGTGAGCTGTGGCAGTTACCAGACTTCTCAACCCACAAACACCAAAGACAACAGAGAAGGTTAGTGGGAAAAGCTATGGTGACAGAGTGAAAGGAGTTCATGGTTCACCCATGGGGCAGCTAAGGTGATACAGCTCTGAGGACAGAGCTACAGCTGCAGTTGCTCCCAGCCCCAGGCCCACCTAGTGGGAGGAATTAAGTGGCAGACCAGAGAGGGAGTGCAGAGCCTGCTTAAGATCTGAGCTGCAGTCAGGGTTAGCAGTTCTTGGGGGAGGAGGAGTGCTGGTGTGGCAGAGCTTGCTGTGTAGAAATAACTCTGAAAACAACAGCATA
>CM053625.1:257833349-257861465 GCA_028646595.1 Phalanger gymnotis
TTTCTTTCTTTCTTTCTTTCTTTCTTTCTTTCTTTCTTTCTTTCTGTCTGTCTTTCTTCCTTCCTTCCAACCTTCCTTCCTTCCTTCCTTCCTTCCTTCCTTCCTTTCTTTCTCTTTCTTCCTTCCTTCCTTCCTTTCTTTCTTTCTTTCTTTCTTTCTTTCTTTCTTTCTTTCTTTCTTTCTTTCTTTCTTTCTTTCTTTCTTTCTTCTTTCCTTCCTTCCTCTCTCCCTCTCTCCTTCCCTTCCTTCCTTCCTTCCTCTTCTTCTTCCTTTCTTTTTCTCTTCTTGTCTCTTCCTCATTCTTTATTTCTTTTTTCTTCTTTCTTTCCTCTTCTTTCTTTCTCTTTCTTTCTTTCTTTCTTTCTTTCTTTCTTTCTTTCTTTCTTTCTTTCTGTCTTCCTCTCTCACTATTTCTTTCTTGCTTGCTTGTTTTCTTCCTCTCTTCCTTCCTTCCTTCCTTCCTTCCTTCCTTCCTTCCTTCCTTCCTTCCTTCCTTCCTTCTTCTTTCTTTTTCTCTCTCCCACCCTCTCTTTTTTTCCAAAGGGGAGATAAATTGTATTCAAAATTGAAGACAGGTGACACTACTAGGCACCAACTATAAGGGTTTTTTTTTTGAAGAAGGCTATAGAGGCACAGGAGTAGAAAATAGGTGACTGTTAAGTTTAAGAGAAATAATGGCATATGCTAAAGGAGAAATTAAGAAGGCTATTTCATAGGTTCATATGTTTAAAGTTGGAAGATGAAAAGGAAAACATTCTGTGTGTACAAAAAATTAATCACTGCTCTTTCTATGGTGGCAAAGAATTGGAAACTGAGGGGATACCCAATAATTGGAGAATGGCTGAACAAGTTGTGGTGTATGATTGTGATGGAAATACTATTGTGCTATAAGAAATGACAAGCAGGATGGTTTCAGAAAACTCTGGGAAGACTTATATGATCTCATGCAAAGCAAAGTGACCAGAACCCAGAGAACATTGTACAGAGTAAAAGCAATATTATAAGGATGATCAATTGTGAAAAACTTAGCTACTCTGATCAAGACAACAATCCAAGTTATGAAGGACTAATGATGAAAAAATGCTATCCACCCCCAAAGAGAGAACTGGTGAAGTCTGAGAGCAGACTGAAACATAGGTTTTATTGTTTTACTTTCTTTAATTTTCTTGCATTTCTTTTTGCATTATGACTAATATGGAAATGTTTTGCATGATTTCACAAGTATAATTGAGATCACATTGTTTGCCTTCTCAACAGGATGGAGAGGAATAATGGAGGGATAAAATGTATAACTCATTTTTAAAAGAGAATGTTAAAAATAAATAAGCAAAATATTTTTAATAAGCTAGAACAGACCATAATCTCCCATCTTCTCACTTTACAGATGAAGAATCTGTGGTCCTCTATATGAATCAAGAAAACACTTGTGATGAAACAATTTGCATTTTCTCTTTAAAACAGTGGAAAGATATGAGAAAAGTTCTGAAATGTGTAAAGACAAAGTTTTAATATTGGAGCTGGAGGAGAGTTTAGAAATCAAGAAGTTGAAGCCTCTCATTTTACAGATGAAAAAACTGAGGCACTAGGTGATTTTTCCAAGGTCACAGAAGTAATAAATAGCAGAATCGAGGTCCAACAACTGATTCTCTAACTTCAAATTCAATGGGTTTTTTCATCACACTGCTTTTCTCATTGTGACCAGTTGGCATTGCCATATTCAATGGTCACGTGGAAGAACTTAAAGTGACAAGGAAAGTGAGTTAGGACTGCCCAAAGTACCATCTTATTGTATGAAGATCTATAGACCTTTTTATATAAAAAACTTGATGAAATAGAGGGAAGTAACACGTAAATAAAAATACAAAAGAGTCAGTAATATGTTGGCTCAGCCTTGATAGAGAATGGCAGACAACTTCCCTCTGGCAGTAATAGAAAGGGAATGTGGTACCTCTTCTGTGGTTACTCTTTTATCTTCACTAATGTTTGGAGTTGCCAGTGGAGCGACTGATTACTTTTAGGATTCTTTGGGTAACTGTGAGAAGCATTAGTTCTAGTACTGTTTTTCCTGAGCCCCTACCAGTATACTCCCTATCAACAATCAACCAGTTAACTCTATTAGCTTTTAGAAAAGGGATTTACTGAGAAGGCATAGTAATATAAAACACTGCCCTATCCCCTTCTGCCAAACCCTCTAATGTACAGATAGTACATGGGTAGACTAGTCTCAAGCTTAAAGTATAATAGTAGTGAGGAACATGTATAGAGAACACATACAGCAAAGAGCTATTTTCGTGGTACTGCAAGTCTTTTTCTTCCTTTATGGAATTCTAGTGAAATTTCCTTTAGGTGTAGCTCTCTGCTGGGCTCAGGATTAATTACTTTCTAGAGTTTATAAATAACATTCCTCTTTGAGATAAGGGGTTATGTTTCATGATGATGCCACCATTCTTTTATGACTGTCTACATTTACCTCTATTCTTTCAACAGTTGTTACTACTACTATTCTGCTCCAATTGTTCATGGGACTTCTCTGATATGACTTCTGGATCTTACAACTCTAGGCCTTTTGTAACTTCCATTTCATAACATTAATTTATTAAAGATGTTCAATGACCATATGTAGGAAGACAATAAGATTGTGGAGGGGATATGCTAAAAAGATAGCCATAATAAAGGCAAGAACAGTTACTAGGTGAGTGAGAACAATGGTCTTTGCTTACCCAGAATGAGCAAGTAGTATCTTTGTGTTCATAGCCACCATTGCTGAGTGGGAAACAAAGATGCTAGCCTTCCTCCACCTGTGTCATGGAACTAGTTCTAAGTAGTCCTGCCTTTTCAAAGGTGCAAAGAAAAGAGTGACATAGAGGTAAGTCCTCCATTTTGTATACCTGCTCAAGTTAGGCTTGGTACCCCCTGAGTTATTATTTTTCTAGCTCTGCAGCCAGTTAGAAACTTTTGGCCATCACACAGTATATACTCTTCAGTCAAAATGGCTGAAATTAGGCTTGCCTCAAATTTCCATGTGGTTTCTTGGACTAGACCAAAGCAGGAAATGTCTGCCAAAGATTGGTCCTCATTGGCCAATCCATCTATGTTACAGTAATGACTATGTAAAATGTAGAAAGTACTAAGAATGGTAATTAATAATAATTTCATATAAGTATAGAAGAGATGCTAGAACAAGAATCAAAACAAATGCCAAGAAAAGGAAGAAACTATAATAGTATCAAGAGGCAATATACTCTCATGGTAAGTGCATTTGTCCTGGAATCAATTCAAACACCTGGGTTTAAGTCCTGACTCTGACACTCGCCTTGAAAAAATCACTTAAATTCTCTGAATTTTGTTTCCTAGTCTGTAAAATGAGGGTGATAATATTTTGACATGGACTCAAACAATTTGGAGCACAGATAAGGATGGGACTTGTGATTTCATTGGTGCAGGGAGCTCTCTGGCAAGGGAACTTTCTCTATGAGGGCGCTTCTCTACAACTTGTTCTATTAGAGAGTTTCCTAGATCATTGAGGAGTGAAGTAACTTGCCCAGTGTCACACAACCCCCACGTGTCAAAGGTAAGTATATGGATAAAAAAAGAAAAGCCAAGATTCATATATTTATGACGTACTAGGGAAAAGGAAATCTGAGTTATCAAGAAGAAAGCACTTTGCAAACTTTAAAGTATCTTATAACTGAATTATTATGAAAAATTTATTATGTAAAACATGAAAGTAAAAGAGAAAGGACATATTTCTATGAAAATATTCATATCAGTTTTTTGTGGTGACTAAGAATTGGAAATTGAAGAGATGCTCATCAATTGGGGGATGTCTAAACAAACTGTGGTTTATGATTGTAATGGAATATTATTGTGCTATAAGAAATGCTAAGCAGGATGATTCTAGAAAAACCTGGAAAGACCTACATGAACTGATGCAAATTAAAGTTAGCAGAATCAGGAGAACATTGTACAAAGTAACAGCAATATTGTAGCATGATCAGCTGTGAATGACTTAGCTATTCTCAGCAACACGATGATCCAAGATAATCCCAAAGGACGAATGATGAAGAGAAAGAACTGATATTGTCTGAATACATATTGAAGCATGCTACTTTTCACTTACTTTCTTTCATTCTTTTTTTAAATTAAATTTGAGTCTTTTTGTACAAAATGACTAATATGGAAATGTTTTACATGATTGCACATATATAACCTATATCTGATTCCTTACAATTGCAGGGAAGGGAGAGGAGAGGGAGGAAATGATGGAATTTGGAACTCAAAATTTAAAAAAAACAAATGTTAAAAATTGTTTTAACATGTAATTGGGAAAAATAAAATATTATATATTTTTAAATAGTCTTACAAGTTAAAAAATGTAAAAGTAGGAGGTGGTCGAATTGGAATTCTTGGGGTACCACTTGGAGGGGAAGGAGTTTCACCCAGGAACATGTTTACCTTTGTGATATGCGAGCCATTCAAATGTTGAGGATAAGAAGTATGTTTCAATAGAAGCCACAGCATATTTTCTGGCTCATCTCTAAGGCCCTTTAAATTTATTTTTCTTTCCTCAGATGTTTGAAAAAAGAGTAATTGGAGTGCATCTCCAGATGTTCGTCAGAATGATATGTCTCTATATAGGAAGAAATCCTTGAGATGCTATTGTTCCATTTCCCTGAGAGATTGTAAAGGGAGAGGAGGGACAAGAATAACCTCAAGAGGTCATCTCACCTTACCACCTGTCCTATTCCAGAAAAATGATTATCTTTTCTCCTTTAAAAACATTATCTCTCTCTACCTCCCACATTCAGGAAAGATTCCCAAACTTTCCATAATCCTCTGATTTTGAGCATGAGCATAAGTCCTCTATCAGGAAATTTCTCCTTACGTCTAACCTAAGTCCTTTTTTGTATCCCCTCATCTATCTTGTATTGTTTTGTTCTCTCTAGATGTATAGAAGTATCAGTCACTGTCTTCTTTTCAGGATTTTGATGAGCTAATGGATGGGAGACATGGAGGACACTCTATGATTAGTTGAAGCATTAACTTCTAGCAAAGATTAGGCATCTGGGTTAAAGGGAGAAGATCGAGGAGTAGGTGGGCCCTTTATTAAGATCCTTGGATAACTAGAGTGGGAAAGTGTCCTGTCCTTCCTAGGGCAGGGGACCCTAGCATGCAAGCCAAATATGGCTTGTCTGAGAGTTAGCATGCTGTTGAAGAAAAAGCACTAAACCATGTTCTAGTTTTGGCTATGCAACTAAATTAGTAGATGACCTTTGGTCAGTTACTTCACTTCTCCGAGACTAGTTTCTCTGAAGCTGTTCTTAATCCTCCATCCTTAGTCAGTAATAATTTCCCACTCCCTGTCCTGCCCCATACTTCATCTACCACTTTATTTGCAATGAATAATTATTTTGGATAATAGCTATTTGTGTATATGTCACCCCCCACTAGCCTATAAGTTCCACAATGGCAGGGATTGTATTTTATGTAATTTTAATATTTCCTTTAGTAACTACCATAGTGTTCAGCACATTGTTTATCAGTGATTTTCAGTCATGTCTGACTCTTCATGACCACATTTGGGGGTTCCTTGGCAAAGAATGAGGCTCATTATTTCAGTTATGCCTCATATATTTATTGAGGAAAATCTGATTTGGAGGTTTATATGTATGAATATATGTGTATTCATACATACATACACATTTATATGTTCACATATATGTGTATATAATACATGCATTCAGTCATTTTTCAGTCATGCACAACTCTTCATGACCCACTTTGGAGTTTTCTTGGCAGAGATACTGGAGTGGTTTGCCATTTCCTTCTCCAGTTCATTTTACAGATGAGGAACTGAGAAAACAAGGTTAAGTGACTTGCCCAGAGTCACACAGCTAGTAAGTAAGTGTCTGAGGCTAGATTTGAACTCACACATATAAGTTTTCCTGACTTCAGGTCTGGCACTCTATCCACTGTATCATCTAGCTGTATCCACTCAGTTCATAGTAGGCATTTAATAGATGTTTTTTCAATGAATGTTTAATGAAAGTCTTTGATTAGATGATCTCAAAAGTCCCTTTAATCCCTAAAATTCTATAATTCTGTGAAGGACAAAGGTAAGTCCCTTAAAAGGAAAACTAGAAAAGAAATTTAAGAGAAATACCAAAAGATATCTACTTATAAAATAGGAGTTGCCATATATGATCATGACATTGTATTTCATAAACATTTATTGAACAACTATATTCAAGTTACCAGGCTCAGCACCAGATGAGGACAAAACAACACATTTTAGGAGGCTTAAAAATGGAATTATTTTTTTCTACGTTTGAGCAGAGCAACTTGGACAGCAACAAAGCAGAACTAGAGAGTCTAGCTGTGGAACTGAGCTGTGCTGTGGAGAGAAACAGGCCCAAAGACTCCATCAAGATATTCTTTAAAGCAAATGCACTGTGCCTAGGGCAAAAAGAATGAGGGTACTTTAAGAAGATAAAAGATACAAGAAAAATGACAACTGTATGTTAAAGTTAACACATATAGCACATATAGCAGTAAACAGGTAGGGGTTGGTAGTGTCAAAAATGTGAGGTGCTTTTACCAGGTGCATACACTACATGTTTGACTGTCTTCTAGTAAACTATATCTGTGTGCCTATTCTTCCAGCTAAAATTGTATGTATTTACAGGAGAGTGTACCCCAGTTTTATGGGGGACATGTTTTGTTATTATTGTTTATGGTATGTTATTTCAGTAAATGTCTTTATTTTCAGTTAATTATGTACTCTGATTGACTATTGAAGGTAAATGCATTGGTGGGGGCTCTGGTTTTAGGAGCATAGAACCATTGAGTACCTTAAACCTGAGGTAGCTGTACCCTGGAGAACATAACCTAAAAGCTCGATTTTGAAGGGATACTAAAGTAAAAACCTAGAGTGCCTGTTACATTTGCACACCATGATCTCACAACATTCCTTCACCCCAATGTAGCACCCTCTTCTTGCCCCCACTCCCCTGCCTTAGTTAACTATATTCAAGTTCATTTTCTGTTGGGGGTAGCTATCCCTTCAAATCCATATCCGTGAGCCTCCATTGTGATATATTTTCTTATACTCAACTAAGCTAGATGACACGTAAATTTAAAGCAAAATCAACTTTATAAAATAAAATGATAATATGACAACAATGAATTAAACCAGCTTATTACTCAACACCTACTCCAAAATGTCTGCCTCCACATATATACTGGAATCTGGTCAAGTATATGTTGGTCAACTTCCAATGAATCCTTCTGCCTCCAAATCATTAGGTGATTTCCATTAGGTTCATCTCCAAAAAGATGCTAGGGAAACTCGTCATAGTAGTTGTCTTAGGAAATGTAGATCATTGGCATGGCATGTGGAATGGGTTGTAGACATTGTTGTTGACTTCTCCTGGCTCAATAGTGCCAGTATAGGTTGCATTGATTTCTTTAATCACTGCAGTCTGGAGTGACTTAACCTCTCTTGGCAATATAGTTGCTTGCTGCTACATATGTTAACCTTAACACACAGTTGCCCTTTATCCTTCCGTCTCTTGTCTTCCTAGCACTTGTTTCTCTCATTATATACTCCATCCAGTCTTTTAAACTGTTAATGCTGAAAGGAAACCTAACCAATCATCCTCTATGCCAGATGACCGCTATTTTGCAAAGTCCAGGCATAGGTTACTGGGAGAAGTAGTACAAATTATATTTCTTCCCAAAAGCAATGCTTTTCAGTTCAAAGCCTTGTGGGAAAATAAAATTTATACACAGACACCTCCCTCTGCCCCAATATTTATGTAGTACTTTTATAGTTATATAGAAATAGTTCAACGTGACTTTATTAGAAAGGGAAAAGTGCAAAGACCCATGATTTGGGGAATAAAAACTACCTGGCATAGCAGGACAGAAGCTTTAAATGTGTAAGAAAATTAAGGAATGAAAACTAATCTGAGGGGCAAAGCATATTCCAAAAAGGAGGGAAGTAAAACAGCTGAAGAAAGCTATTAAAAACAAAGTGAATATACCAAATGGAAAAGAAATTCATGGGCCGTTTCTCTTGGGCACTTTTTATTCCCAAGATCTTGAGTCTTTACTCTTTCCTCTTTATTTGTAATAAAGCCACATGAACTCTTTCTTTTATAACTCTGAAAGTACTGTACAGTTCTAAGACAATGTATCTCTGCAAGGATCCATCTCATGGACTTTGGCCAGGGACAGCTTTCTTTGCTCATTGGAGAAAATTCTTTGTATACTTCCCAGAAATGTGTGTATGGGCTCTGCAGCATGATATAATCATCCAGTATGTGGTCTGATTTATGGAAATTTTTCTTGAGAAAATAATTACAAATCTGTAGGTATTTGTTTTGTATGTAAATACCTTATAAGAAAAAAGAATCCCATGGGAGTCAAATAAGATTATAAATGTGAAAACACGTTAGAGGCATCTTCTTTGTAAGGACTTCCCCAGCTGACCTCCACGTGCTTTTTTTAAAATACACCTTGGGACATAATTGAGTCCAATTGCATAACCCATGATGCATTTGTTCATACGTATGTTTTCAACCAAATTTAGGGGAAATTTTACATATTTTTGAACACAGAAGCATTAATTAATAAATATTACTGAATATGTTAGTTAATAAGCCCTGAACTTGTCTTTATTTTCAATTTCTTGCTTTTTGAAGAGAAAGTTATTGGAGAAGCTGCAAACACATGCCTGTTTGTACCCCCTCCTTTCCATCATGCTTTTGGCATGGACAGTTTTTCATAGGGTGCCATCAATGTGGTTTTATTTAAGAGACCCCAGAGGGCCAACTCACTCCAAAATCTTTCCTTTTCCCACCTGTGACCTGTTTCATTGGTACCAGAGATTCCCACCCTATAGCCACTCTTTGTTAAAATAAAAGCATTACCTGGGGTGAGAGTAGAAGATAACACTCTTAACAGTAAACACATAATTAGTTTTATCAGATTGGCTTGAGAATGTGGGCACATTTTTGATGGAATCTCAGGGAAGGCTGATCCAGGTGGGGTGTCCTGGGTAAGGGAGGATGCAGTGTGAGGGCACTGGTGACTCAAAGGGGAGGTTTTGTATATTTCATAACTTTGCCTACAGCTGGCCCTCCCTGAACATTGGCCACTCCCACAGGATAGGCAAGTGAGCCAGAGCCAGAGACTTGGCAGTAAGGTGAGTACAGGGGTCTTGGGTGCACTCCAACAATCAACACTTGTAAAATGTCTCAGCCATTATCTGATTACTCCTCCATCCTAACTGGAAATCCAGGAGACAGAACATAATAGCTAACATTTATATAGCACTTACATCGTGCCAGGCGCTATCCTAAGAGCTTCACAATTATTGTCAGATGGAACAGTTTCCATTATATTTCTTGTCCTCATGATAGCCATTCATACACAGGATCAGTTTAAGAGAGGGGGGAGCTTAGCCAAAGTTGGGGAATATGTTCTTAGTAAAAGAAGTGAAGGGACAAAATCAGTATCATTAGGGAGCTCATCCCCAGTTCTTTCCTTCCCCTGACCTTGAACCCTGAGTTGCATGTTTGTGTTGGCAGAGCTTTCCCTATAGGTACAGCATTCTCCTTCCAAGGATGTCGATGAACAATAGCTAGATAGGCACCCCATCGTATCTTTCTGCTGGCTAACATCTTTTATGTCTGTGTCAGGTAGCATGTTGAATAGCAGTTCAGCAATAGTGACTCTGTTGTAGGTTGCTGGAGTTTCTAAGATTGGATTTAAAGCCTGAAGGGGAAAGAGGGAGATTGTGTGGGTTCCATACTTAGCTTCCCTGTGATTATTTCAACAAAGAGTCCTAGAGACTATTTCCTTGGGAAGACGGTGGGTGAAAACATAACCTCTCAGCTTTGAGGGTCACAGTGGAAAAACTTGTCTTGGTTTCTATGTGAATAGAACAAAAATTCCACATAAACAATACCCAAAGCTTGAAAAGGCTTTTTTTTTTTGGTCAGGGGATGGGGAGGATACAGATTGGAAATATTTTCAAATTGAATATATCATCTCTAGTCAAACTAATAGAATGGCTCTCAAAATAGGAGTGGAGGAGACCTTGAGATGGCCAAAGGTGGCTGAAAATAAATGAGATTGCCTTATGGTTTGCCTCTGAGACAAGATGGAAGGTTTTCATGTTAAAGTATTAGCATCATTACTCTCCCTGGAAATGTTGGCCAGTTCACATTCACTCTGTAGAATTCAAGGCCTCACTAATAGATAGATGGCCTGAGGCATGAAGATGCATGTCCCAATGTCATGAGTGGGTGCGGGAATAATGTGGTTGCGTTCTACGCGTGCATGTATGCGTGCCTTGCTTTGCATCATGTACTTATATAAAACAGATAAAATTCATAAATGAAAGTGGGAAGTATATTTATTTTGAGTCCCCCCACCACAGTTCACATTGCTGGGAGAGACTCATTTTTAACCAGGAATTCATCTGATCTTCAGTCTACAGAAAAACAGGGTGACCATGGACAGTACCTCTCACCCAGTGTATAAAGGCTGTTTTAAATCTTATTTTCTTTTGCGTTTTGGAAAATGAGCAGTGCCTCATGAGGAAAAGAGGAACATCTTTTGTAGAGTATCCCATGGATCTATCTTTATCTCCATTCCATTTAATGTTTTTACAAATGATGTAGAACAATAGTGTCAAGGAGAAAGAGGGGCCAATAAACGATAGAGCAGGATCCCCGACTTAGAAAGTCACATGTTAATATTATCTATGTTTTGTTGTTTTTTATTTATTTTACCAAAAATAAATTTAAGAATATTTAATAAATATTTCCCAATTGTATTTTAATCACATTCAAGTGTGTTTAATACCTCTGATGTAGACAAAGGCATGGAAGGACAAGCTAGTACTTTCCTTCTGTTGTTATTTCCTGTCTACTCTGTAGAACAATTTTTCCAACAGCCATGGAGGCAGATGAAATAGATGCTATGGATCACTTAGAGCCTGGTCAGACATCAAAAATGCAAAGTTATCCACTGAATCGTGGGCCATTGCTGGTTAATGGATGACTTTTGTCTTGCTGCTGGACTTCAATGACTGGAAGAAAGAATGAGGCTGATGATTGTGCAACTCTGTCTCAAATCTAATTTCATATGAAAGTCAAGACATCATCCGTGATGTCATCGGTCCTCTGAAAATGAAAGATGAACTACAGCTTGTTTTTAATCTAGTTTTTTGCATGTTGTCGCCCCCATAGGAAGGTGAACTCCTTGAATCAGGGAATTTCTTTTGCCTTTCTTCGTATCCTTAGGGCTTAGCACAGTGCCTGGCATATAGTAGGTGCTTAATAAATATTTACTGATTGACTGAGTGCTAAACACTTACCAGATTTGCCAATGGCACAAAACTGGAAAGGATAGTTAATATGTTGTATGACATAATTGAGACCTTAAAGGAAAGCAGTGTTTTAGAACTATGGGTCATATCTAATAAGATTACATTGAATAAGTGCAAATATGAAATTCTATACTTGGATTAAACACAAACAAGTTTCAACTGCATAATAACAAGATGAGGAAGATGTAGCCAGACAATGGTGTACACGAAAAAGATCTGGGAATGTTAGTAGACTACATGCCTTATATGAGTCAAGAAGACATGGAAGCCAAGAAAAGATAATATAATGTTATTTATTTGCATATTTGCATTATTATTTATTCTACATTTAAGGGTAGCATTTTATCCAAAATGAGGGAAATCTTTCTTACTCTACTGTGGTGAAACCACATCCTTAGAATTGTGTTCAATTCTGGGCACCATATTAAGGGAGGAATAGGAGTGACTGCCACCAGACCAGGTGATGACTAGGATAGGAAGAGGGCTGTAGATCATTCCTCATCAGATCAGTTGAAGGAGTTAGGGGTGCTAAGTTTAAAGAAGAGAAGGAGAGGGGCAATGATAATGGTTATCAAGTATTTGAAGGATTGTCATGTGGAAGAGAGACTGGACTTACTCTTTGCTCTAGAGAGCAGAACTAGGATAAATGGATGGAGAGCAGAAAGAACCCATATTCTCCCTTTGCATACACAAGGTCTCAAACAAAGTATAGAGCAAGAGGTATGTACCTCTTACATGTGTAGAGAACACTTAGAGCATAATGGTAACTCACCACTCCTTGAAGCCCTCTTCTCTCTTTGTAGAGTCCTTATGAAGTTTCCCTTTCTCTTGGTACTAAGCCTTGGTACCTGTGTAGAGCCCGTGGCTAAAGGGGTGGCTGTCCAGATCTGTCTATCCATATTGCTTTAACCTAAATCTAAGTGGGTTATAGAATATCAAAGCCAGTCTTCAGAGGCAAAATGAGCTACAAGAGGGTAACAAATAGCCAGTGGGTGAGTCATCTACTCTGATTTGGTGCTGATGAGACATTTATGGGTTAGCCGTGTGTAGGTAAGTCTCAAGTATTTGATGCTATCACAAGCCAGAGCCATCTCCTTTCCTCATTATTGCTTCTTCCAAAAAGGGAGAAATCCTGGGCAATCACTTCAATTTGCTTATGACTCGGCTTCTAGGCCACACTCACTGCAGCAATGTTTCAAGGCCTGGTACAATTCTCCCTCCAATGACCTTCTTTTAGCTCCTTACTTTTCTCAGAAGAAAGGCATCGGTTTGCTTCCTTTGGTTGTTGTTGTTGCAATAGTGTCTAACTGTTTGTGACGCCATGTGAGGTTTTCTTGGCAAAGATACTGGAGTGGTTTGCTGTTTTCTTCTCTGGCTCATTTTACAGATGAGGAAACTGAGGTAAACCAGGTTAAGAGACTTGCCCAACATCACATGCTAGTAAGCATTTGAGGGTGGATTTGAACTCATGTAGATGAGACTTCCTTATTCCAAGCCCAACCGTGCCAAAAAGAAAAAAAAAAGCATTCAGGTCACTGAACAATATTTTTCTTCATGGAGTAACATGAGGAAACAGACTTTTTAAAAAGGTTGTGACTTGCTTAAGGTAACACAGCCACGTGAAGTAGAACATGTTCTTTTTAGCAAAGATTCACTTTCAGTAAGAGGAGTGCAACGGGGAATAGTGGAAATGAGAGAGAAGAGGTTATGCTTATGCTAAGTATTGTTGTTCAGTTGTATCCAAAGTATTTGTGACCCCATGGACCATGGGGGTTTTCTTGGCAAAGATATTGGAGTGGTTTGCTATTCCCTTCTCCAGTGAACTAAGACAAACAGAGGTTAAGTGACTTGCCCAGGGTCCCCTAATTGAGTGCCTGAGGCTGGATTTGAATTCAGGTCCTCCTGACTCCAGGCCTGGTGCTACTGAGCCACCTAGCTGCCTCCTTGCCCAAGCTGCTTCCTTATCTCTCCTAATTAGCTGAGGAATAGAAGCTCAACTTCCAGGGCTTTAGACCTTTTAACGACCCAGTCAGAAAATATGTTTCACGCTTTCTCTTTTAGTGTCTAGCCCCAAAGAGATCGAAAGCAAGAACCAAAACTTCATTGATTTTTGCATCATTGAAAACAAGAGAAGAACTGGAGAAGGGCTTATTGTGTGGAGCGAATGGGACAGTGATAACCGACGACAGAGAGAAGGCTCGGGGGCTCCATCCTTGTTTTGCTTTTCATGCTCTGAAAAGGACAACCGGCTTTGGTCCGGAAAGGAGACGACAACAATGGCGTTTAGGCGTTGATGTCAAAGATGATCTGGGAGACGAGAAGAGAGAATCTAGCTTCCCTTGGTGAGCATCGGTCAGAAAGATTTGATAGAATCGGAGTTAAGAATTGAACAGGATGGGAAAATCTAGGTAGGTTGCAATCCACATCAGTGAAGGGAAGACCCCCACAGGCAAGAGAAGATATTCACTGAAGTATCATAGTCTCTGTTGTGGGCTCTGTAACAGTACAAAGAGAAGGAAAGAACAGATAAACGAGGAAATGAAGGATGCGCAAGTTGATCTTTGAAAGTGTCTTTAGATTGGAGAATTTTAGTTTCTGTTGGATACCTAATGACTAAATTTGACTAGATTTTGATGAAATTTAGGCAAAATAAATTAGCTTTGACTAAACTCTAGTTATACTAAGATTGTTTACTAGAAAGAGACCTCAAGGCTCTGGATTTGGGGGACAGAATATTAGTTTACATATGTATACACATATGGCGACACATATATACATACTTATGCATTGATACATAAACAACATATAGACACATATATTACTTTATGTTTTACATCATGCTTTTCTGTAATTGTCTTGAGAATCATATCCCCGTTTTACATATGAGAAAACTAAGGAACAGATAGTTTAGGCCACCTGGCCATGGTCGTATTATTTCTCAAAACTAAAACCCCTTTAGTTAGCTACTGTAACCTGGCATGTTTGTAAGTCTGTTGGTTTATGTAATGCATGAAGTCACATTTGGATTCTGGTTTGTTGGTAGTGCAAGAAGTTCCATGGAAGTATAGAAACTTCTATTCATGTACAGTTCCATCTGGACTTTGATTTCCAATGAAAAGCCACAAAAATGGAGGTAGAAGTTTTTATGTAGTTGTGCTTTATATTTGTGCAAAGTGAAATGAAACAAGACTCAGCTTTGTATAGTGGATAGAAGTCCGGCTTTGGAGTCAGGAAGACTTATATGTCCTGTCTCTTACACATTCTGGCTATGTGACTGTGGGTAAGTCATCTAACTTCTCAATGACAGTAGAGATGAGATGTTGATCTGCATTGAAATTTGATGACCAGTTTCTACACTGGTAGTTTCCCACAGGTCTATGTATCCTTCACTCCAGAATAATGTCTTTGAACTACTTACACGGGCCACAACATTGTATTCTGACTTTTTCTTTCCACCATTTTGCTATTTCTTAATCTTAATAGTTGTCCTACCTACCTCAAGGGATGGTTGTAAGGATACAATAAGTTAGCAGGCACGAAAATCCTTTCCGAAGTTTCAGGAGCTTTGTGAAAGTGAGGTCTTTATTTGTGTTACTAATGTTGCTATTTATTATGGGACTGCCATGATTGTGATGAAAGGAGCAGTCAGCAAACATTTATTACACATACCAGGCTCTGTTAAGTGGGGAGATAAGGAAACTGACCAAAGACTGTCAGCCCCACCCTATGCCAAGTGTCCCATCCTTTGCCATAGTCGTGCATGATGACACCTTCAACAGAAGCCCTCTAGTACTCCAGTATAGTGGGAGGAACCCTGCCTCTGGAGTCAGAAGTTGTTGTGTCAGAGGACATGGGTTCTTCAGGGTGACTTAAGGCTTTGAAGCCCTCACTGAGCTTCAGTTCTTCACATGTAAAGTGAGGAGCTTGTGCTCAATGGCCTCTGAGGTCCTTTTTAGATCTAGACCTTTGCCCTGATATGGGCTAGGATTATATTAGTTATCCATATTAGAGATAAGAGGGTTAGTTGGGGCTCATAGAGTCCTTTCCCAGCTAAATTCTTAGGCTTGACTGGTTAGAGCTTGCTATGCTGTGTTTCTCTCAGCCAGTTTTTTTTCTTCTTTCCTTTGGTCCTGGATGGAAAGAGCTGGAGGGGCACAGCCATTACCCAGTGACATCACATTTTCCAAAGTGCTAGATAGCCAAAGAAAGCACAGGAGACAAATGAAGGGGACACTAAAATAACACCCAAGGCACAGGTCCCCGTGGAACCTGGCAGAGACACAGACGATATTTGATTAGAATAATTATTTTAATTAAATAATCATTTTAAATCAATTAAAAGGAGGGTTTCAATTGGAGGATGCCAAAATCTACACATGCAATCTATTTGGCAGACCATGAGGCTCTGCATACACACACACACACACACACACACACACACACACACACTCTCTTAGAGCAAGCCTTTCACAATTGCTCCTCATGCCCAGCATGGCAGACCTCCATGCTGAAGAACCCTGTGATGGGATAAGTCAGGGTGATTATGTGGCTTAGTAAATATCCATAAATTAATTTTTTGATGACTGCCAATAACTACCTCAGTTTCCCAGTCTGCCCCCAAAGGAGTAAATTAATTCATCTTAAAAGTTCAGGGTGAAGCGAGCCAGAACAGAGAAGGTTTGTTCTTCTTTTTTTCCCTCCTTTAATTGGTTACCTTTTGGGTATCTCCCAGGGCATTAGAAGTGTTTCCCAGGATCGCTGGATGACAACAATAATGTGTTACGAAAAGGGGGCTGATTAAGTTGAGTGAAATCTATCCTGGCGAAAGACTCTTTGCTGCAGCTGGTTCCATTTACATTTTGTATTTTTGGAACTCGTGAATGTTCCAGGGAGGGATGGGATAATTGATTTAAATCAAATTATGAAATCTGATACTTTGTGTTCCTAAAAACAGCCTTTCTGGCATCGCATTCTGCAGTGCAGACTTTGCAGGTAACACGGATCATTATGGGAGAGGCTGAATTATGTGTGTGTGTGTGTGTGTGTGTGTGTGTGTGTGTGTGTGGTAGTATTCCTTTAGACTCTTGCCTCACAACCTGTGCCAGGATTTCTCTTGGAAGTCGAATCTTGAGCTGTGTAAAGAATCCTGTCTCCCTTGCTTTAGGTGAGAGACGGCAATCACGTCCCTTCCGTTTCTTGTGCCAAGCACAGCCATTGATTTTAATGGTGAACTGCTCAAGTTTCATCTCTTTGATCATCGAGCTGAAATTAAAGACTGTACATCGTGTAAATGACAAGGGAAATAGATGGGGTCTCAGTGAAAGATGCTAATAACTTTAAGGCTTCACTCTGCCACACATCCATTTCCATTTGGAAAGACAATTTGCCTCCTAGTTTTGAAAAGCTATTTTAGAACAGTTTTCAAAATCAAGATTCTTAATGTATCTTGTTCCCATCTGTAGCCTAAATTATCTGTAATTAAGTTAAATGACTTCATATAAATAGTAGACCTATGCGGTTTGTGAAATGATTGTTTCATATACATCTATAATGTGTGTGATTGGAGTAACAATGGACTCAGTATACCTCCATCAGTCATGCTGGGTGACAGAGGACCAGATTACTTTTATCCTTAGCTCCACCACCAAGTAGCTTTGTGTCTTTGGACAAGTCATTTCCCCTATCTGGGCCTCAGTCTTCTCCAGAAAATGAGGGAGTTGGACAAGATCTCTAAGAACTCTTCCAGCACCAAGGATCTATGGTTCTACGAGTTTCTGTTCAGTTGTTTGGCTTCAGTGGTCAAACACCAAATTCTTAACCTTTGCCTGCATTCTGGTTTGCCATTTTATCCACCACGTGAGCAGCAGCTCTTCTCTCATAGTGACTCCCTCCATTCTGGACCAGGGTACAGGAGTCCTGGAAAGGTTTTCTAGCTTCCAGGGCTCCCCAGAATGGGTTCCGCCTCTGGGGAAATTGCCTCACTGAGCAGTGGCAGGGGACAGGCCATTGAAAGGGTTAGTCACTATGAAACACCCTGACAACAGACTTGTATTTATTTACTGGCAAATGTTCAGTAAGGGTGGGAAGCTGAAGGCTGGGTCAGGTTTCTAAAAGGCCAGTGCTTTTCCACAGCTCTCTGGCTGGTTACACACAGAGAAGCTGTGAGTTCCCTATTCTGTGGAAAAGTGTCCTTCTTCCTCTGCCTTCTCCCAGGGCTACTGTGGGGCGGTGGCCTTGATAAAGGTTTATTTCTCAAATGAGTGAGACTTGACACTGGTAAGTGAATGGAGAGCCCAAAATCAGTTACTCTATCTCGACACACACTTCTCTGCTGGCCCAGAACAACTCAATATAATTGAATGCAGACGACCCCTGACTGCAGTAGAAAAATCCAGTGGGATTAATATTTACTTTCTGTGGTAAGGGTTTTCTGTTGTTAAAAATAAGAGCTCACATTTATAGCATGCTTTGTTTATAATTGTCCTGTAAAATGGACAGTGTGGGTTGCTATTCCCATTTTACAGATGAGGCTACTAAGTACCAGAACTAAGTCTTTTGATTTTTATATCCAGTATTATTTTCCCCTTACATCACACAATTTCTTCTTTATTGTCATTTAAACCAAGGCATGTGATTATTTTAAAGTTGAAAAAGACTGCACAATTGATTTTCCACTAAAAATAATCCACACAAATGCAATTCTTTACTCAACCTTGTGAAGTAGGCAGCTCAAAAGTGACATAATGAAAAAAGCTCTGTCTCTGCAGTAAGAGGACCTGGGTTAAAATCCACCTGTGCCTGTGTGTACCTGTGTGATCTCGAGCTAGTCTTAACCTCTCTGAAGTGGTTAATTTTTCTAATCTGCAAAATGGGATCACTAGATGGTATCTGAGATCCCTTCCAGCTCTAAATCTATGATCTTATTGAGACTTTTCATTTCACAGGTGGTGAAACTGAGGCATAGAAAAGTTAAGTTCCATGTTTAGGATTACAGGGGTAGTAAATGTCAGAGTCATCCTTTAATTGAGGTCTCCTGACTTCACGTTTAGTGTTAACAATATTATAGTGCTTCTCTGTAGGCAAAAATCTTCTTTCAGACATTAACTTTACAATCATACTTCCCCTTCACAGAGTGAGTCTGAAGTTGAAGGATCATCTCTTCCCTAAAGAATACTTTAATCTCTAGACCTGGTCAATAGTAACAATATTATCATTTAGGTGACCTTGTTTGAGCTGGAATTGGCCAAAACCCATGAATTCAGTTCAAATAATTACAGAATCCACAATCCAAGTGTAATAGCTTTGGATCACTCCCAGTGCACACCAGACAAGAACCAGAATTCAAGCCCTTTTCATGTGACCTGTATGTCTCTCTATTCACAAAGTCAGTTCATTATCGTAGGTTCCCTCAAAGTGAGGTCCATCAAAGTCCTGAAAGATATCCACAAATGAAAATATGCCTCTGGGGAAGCTTAATGCTTATGTCAATATTTTTAATAGCTCTGTGAGCTCATTGGTGTAAGTATTCGCCAGTTGGGTCTATTAACCATTGTCTTCTCATCTTGTATAATCTTGTATGTCTGCTTTCCCTACATAGAGGAAGGCTGCTTTAACAGATTACTTCCTATACTGAGTGAAGCACAACCTTCAATGACAATAACCCTCAACAGAAATCCTAATTGGAGGAACCCATTGGTGTGGATAGAGGTGATAGAAATTCTGGAACACGTGGCTGCAAAGATAAATTGGGAAACAAAGATAAAGATAGAAGGGATGGGGTTAGAGCTGAAAGGGAATAAGAATAAGACTAAGAATGGCTGCTGTATGAAAAAAGTCATGAGTTGTTTAAACCATGTAATGCTTGCCATAAATCACCATCTAGACTGACCCCTATGCCTGCAAATTCAATAGTGGTCATTAGGTGGCAGAGATACCTTGGGTAACCTGCTCCAAATGTTATCTCAGAGGATTTCTACTCACAAACATTTTCCCCCTCCAAAAATTTAACTCTTTACTTGGAATAACAAAATAAGCACTAATTTTGTTTATGGATTAACACTTAAAAATAAATGGGAGTAAAATTTAAAGAAATATACAAATTAGATAAAAATAAATATCAATGCTCACTGATTTTTATGAGTTATCAGTTGTTACTTTAGTCTCCTTTTTGGTTCTTAACATTTGCTTACCAGGAGAGTCACTGAAAAGCAGCCAAGTTCCAACCTGACCACAACTCTGTAAGCCTTTGCCCTTCAGGTGTGAAAAGACTTCCAAGTTTCTTCAATAGATTTGCTGGGCTTGTAAAGATAAAATGAAATGATGTTTGTGAAAGTGCTTTGCAAACCTTAAAGCACTATGGAAGTGCCACCTATTTTTCTTCACTTTATTAGAGCTACAGATACCATCATTTTCATCTCCTTTGTTGCATGCAAGCTAACAGTATAGTTCTGTAGGGTTCCTGACTCCCCTTAGGCTAGTTCCTTCTTCACCGGTCTTCTCTAACAGACATTGACTTACTCTTTCCTTTTTCCTTTGTAATCAGAACGGAGAGACCCTACAGAAAAGTAGGATGATGCGGAAGTGTTTTTTGCCAACTCATGAATTTCTTTCTCCACTAGGGCATTGCTATTTGGGTGAAAAAGTTACCAATTGGTTGTAGTTTTGTAATTTTTTTGGTATTGTAGTTTTGCATTTCTTTTTTAAAAAATTTCCTACTTATCTGCCAAATTGAGCTTCCTAAAACATAAATCTGACCATGTAACCCCCTTACTCAATACACTTCAGTGGCTCCCTATTTCCTCCTGTAAAAATATAAAATCCTCTGTTTGGCTTTTAAGCCTTCTCCAACCTGACCCCTTTCTAGCTTTCTAGTCTTCCTATACTTATACCTCTTCATGCACCCTATGATTCACCTACACTGTCTTATTTACTATTCTTCATACAACATTCCATCTCCTGACTGTACATTTCCACTGGCTGTTCTACATGCCTGGAACCCTCTCTTTCCTTATCTCTACCTCTTGAATTCCCTGGCTTCCTTTAAAACTTGGCTCAGATACCACCTTCTAAAGGAGGCCTTCCCACATAGCTGCCCCCTCCCCACCAAAACTTGTCCCTTCCCTCTAAAATAGGACTTTTTGATCTGGGGTTCAAGAAGTTTAAAAAAAATTGATGATTATTTTTGCATAATTCATTTCCTTTTTAATCCTATGCATTTTATTTTATGCATATAAAAATCTTTATTCTGAGGAGGGCATATGGGCTTCCAAAGGATTACACAGATGACCAAAGGGGTCTATGACACGAGAATAATTAAAAATCCCTGCTCTAAGATTTTTCATTTGCTGTGCGTATATCTTCTATGTCAAAGTTTTGCATGTTGTGTCCACCAATAGAACATGAGCTCCTGGAGGGCAAAGGCCATATTTATGCCCTTCCTTATATCACCAGAGCCTAGCACAGCTCCTCGCTTAAAACAAGTACTTAGTAAATGATTGCTGATCGAACAGACTGCTCTCTTTTACCTTTCCCATCAACACTGGATTAATATAACATAGTTCCTTTTTCTGAATACTGGAGATTGTGTGTGTGTGTGTGTGTGCGTGTGTGTGTGTATGGATGTATGTTCTTGGTTTTTTTTTTTTTTTGCTTTGAATATATTTTTCATTCTGTGCCTTCTGCCAGTGGGTTTTTGTAATTGTATTAAAAACAATAGAAGAGAGTAGTCATAGAATTCAACCATGGAGTCATATCATGCTAGCTGTTCTCCAGTGTCCCTTCTAGATATAAAGTTTTATGATCTGATGATTTTAATTCAGGTTTGCAGATAGAATCTTTATACCTACCAGCCTGCAAACATGTTGACCAGGCTACAGATTGTTCTCAAGCTCTTCCCAGACATTCTGTGGACATCCCCATTCTATACCAATCAGGGCTGGAGGGTCTTGCTTAATGTATTCCCTGTGGTTGTATATGTGAAAACCTAGGTAAAATGGCAAGCTGGGTTTGCTATTTAGAAACACAAACCCCTAGCACATCTGGTCAGGACACGCTGCCTATTCCATAGAAAGTAACCATTTCTGAGTTTTATTTAGGCCATAAAAGTGCATGCTGGACACGCCTTTTTAAGAATTAAGGCCATCAAATGTCATCAGTTCAGAGTACATGCTGTAGTGAGAGCCAGAAGGGACATTAAAATGCTTAGTCTATGACACACTTCCTTATTTTTGTCATTTTGACATTTATGTGTTGTTTCTTTGGGGATTCTTAAAAGAAGGCTCCATTTCTGTAGGACATTTTCCCAAGAAAACCAGAAAAATCAACAGTTTATAATTAAGCAGTTGTCAGGTTTGCTTTTCAGCTTTGCCGGCCCACCTGCAGGATGTTAACCTCTGGAAGGTTATTACGATCACCATTGTTGTTGTTTGTTGAAAAAGTTTCAGAGCTCAAGGAAAATATTCGTACTGAGTTACTTAACCTCGAATGTTTACTGTACTCACCGAACTTGCGGATGCTGTCTTAATGACCATTGAGAACCAAGAGTAATCTGATGCCAACCATATTTTGCACTTGCTTAAGGGACATTTGTAAAAATAGGCTTGGCAAATAGTGTATGTGCACCATGTCCATGTGTGATGACTAGCAGTAAGTGACTTTCTGAAAGAATTGTTTCTAAAGAGAAATAGTAATTTCTAAAGTCTGAGAGTTTGAGGGCAAATGTCGCTGCAACCCCCTGAAGTTATTGCACATTAAATCTATGAAATTTGTATCTGTAGAGATGAGCTTTCAAGTGATTCAGTCTTGGAGAGATGAGATGGTCCTCAATTCACCTCATTCAGTACCCTTGCTAGGCACTCAATACAGAAACAAAAGAAAAACCCTGCTAGCCCTCAAGAGATTTGCATTCCATCAAGGTGATACAGTACATACATAGAAAAGTAAATGCAACTGTATGCAAATAATTTCAAGAGGGAGAGAACACTAAGAGCTAGGGAAGAAGGAGATAAGAAAAGGGTTCCTAAGAAAAAGGTGGTGCCCAGGCTGAGCTGTGGAGAAAACTGAGCTGCTAGAGGCAGCTAGACAATGCAGTGGAGTGCCAGGCCTTGAGTCAGTAAGACTAATCTTCATGAGTTCAAGTGTGGTCTCTGATGCTTACCAGCTGTGTGAGCCAGGGCAAGTCACTTAACCCTGTTTGCCTCAATTTCCTCACCTGTAAAATGAGGCGGAGAAGTAAACAGAAAAGCACTCCAGTATCTTTGTCAAGAAAACCCCAACTGGGGTCACGAAGAGATGGACATGACTGAAATGACTGAACAACAAGAAGGCAAAGGAAGGAGGGAGTGCATTCTATTTATGGATGACCATCTATTAAAATAAGTGAAAGTAGGAAAAGGAATATCATGTATAAGGAAGGGACAACTATAAGGTTATGGAAAGAGAATGTGTTAAGATGAGTAATAGTAAATAAGACTGGAAAGGTAGGTGGGAGCCAGATTGTGGAGGGCTCTAAACATCCTATTAAGTGGTACTTTTCTCAGTCGCGAGAACAATTTTCTTCTTAGGGGGTAAATGGATAGTTTTCTCCTATATAGTCTGGGCAGCATCTTTGGGGTGTGTGATGAGGGAGAGGGCTATGAAAATATATCTGAAAGTGTTGCTGAACGCCTTTGTGTCAGCATGCTGGGGACAGGAAAAGTGTGTGCCACCTTGCCCCGACTGTGATACGTGGGGTACTTCAGTAGTTGTGGTGGCTCAGCCTGGGTCATGTGCTTCTTATTGTATCTACAAGGGAGGTAGAATCTGCATTATCCATCGAGTGAATGCCACCAGCTCAGAATCAACCTCAGTTATTTCATGGTGCCAGTTTGGGATAGCTTCCCAAAAGGTGGTAGAATCCCTTTAGGTAACCAGAGGGCACTTAGCCTAAAAAATAAGCCATGGTTTCTTCTCCCATCAGGGCATGCTTTCAAGTGAGTAATATAAATCCATGCTGATCAGGTTCAGAATGTAGGGAGGGGATGAAAATGAATCATTGTGTAAAATATCTAAAGTAGATAATAACAGACTCCTCTCTCCTCACCCAGCCACTACTTTAGCTCAGGTACTCATCTCCTCCCACCCACTACTCTAATAGAGCACTAAGTGGACCCCTTGTTTCCAGGCTCTCATTTTTCCAATCACTATTGCATACATGTGCAAAAGCCCTCACCCTGCATCTGGTTTCATCTCTTTATAGAAAGATCCTATACTCGTGGGACCCATCTACTCTACCCACTACGGCCACGTGGTTTATTGCACACAGAGAATGGAATGATCCGCTTTGGGGTATCTCCCCCAAACCTCTCCCTGGTTGCCACCACCTTAGCTTATGCCCTCATCCTCTCTTACACAGATCATTGCAATGGCCTCCCAATCGGTCTCCCTGCTCCAAGTCTCTCCCCCATCCTAGTCCATCCTACAGACTGCCGCCAGAGTGATTTTCCTGAAGCACCGTTCTGAACATGCCAATCTCCTAGTCAATAAATTCCAATGGATCTCTATTGCCTCTAGGATCAAATATAAGCTCTTCTGTTTAACTTTTAAAACCCTTAATAGCTTGGCAAAAGCATACCTTCCCAACCTCATATGTTGCTTCCTTTTCTACAATCCATTGCTCAGCCAAAGTGTCTGTTGCTATTCCTTATACAGCACACTCCTTCTCTTGGCTAACCCAGATGCCTATAATGGACTCCTCCCTCACCTCTGCCTTTTAGAAACCCCTATTTCTTTCAAAATTCTGCTTAAGCAGTGCCTTCTACCTGAAGACTTTCCTCGTATCCTTAGATACTAGACACCTCAGGTTCTCTCTCTCCCCTCCCCTCATTTACCTCATTCATTTTGCATGTACTCATTTATGTACACATTTTCCTTGATAGAATATAATCCCCTTGAGGCTAGAGCCTGTTTCATTTTAGTATTGTATCCCCAGCACCCTCCATCTTGGGTAGTACATAGTGGGCACTAAATAAATACTTATTCATTGACTGACTTCATTGCCCGACACCTTTGAGGATGGCGGGAGGCAATTTCCAAACCACCATATCCACAGATCATGGAAAGGAAATTAAAGTGTGTATCTGAGACCCTAGATCAGGGGAAATCAGAGAGAGTAGAGAGAGAAAATAGTTCTCCCCACCTCACACACTAACAGGAATCTTAATAATTAAGGGAGGATCTGGGGGGTAATTTGTCCTCTTCCTGCTGCAGTCCCCATCTTTGCTCCAGGATCTGGGCTGCTTCCACATCCCAGTCCCCAGCCATCTTGGTCTTAGTGAGCTGAGGCTTCCTACTCATCTCTTTCAAAGCAGCCTGCAAGATTGACCTTCAAAGTCAACTGCCACTCCCCTGCAAAGCCAGATTCCAACAGGAGCTTCTTATTGCAACCATGCTCTACCTAGTAAACAGGAAATAAGAAACTCAAAAGCAGCAATAGGAAAGAGGAAGGTAGCCACTTTTGGATGCCAGCATTCCTTTGCCATTTTCTCTTCTTTCTATCATGTGGCTTCCTTCTCAAAGAGAGTACACTTGGGGGCATGTTCTACTTCCTGGGCCCTCAGAGGGAGATCACAGCAATTTAATGATTCTGTAGAACCACCCCCAAAACCAGTGAATATCATTTTATAATCACAGAGGATTGGAGCTGGGAGGGACCTTAGTGAGCATCTAGCTCAATTCTCCCTTTGACAGATGAAAAAACTGAGACCTGAAGAGGTGAACAACTGACTGTCTGTCTGAAGGTCACACAGTGAATAAATAGCTTATCTAATTCTAAATTGAGGCTTGCTGATGTCAGATCTAGTGTGAATACTTTCTGTGGCACCAGAGGAACAATTTAAAGGCTCTGATGGTGTTTCAACAATCTGGCTAGCAGCTGTTGTAGGGGTGAAAGACCAACACAAGCCCAACAACAAGCACGCTACCAGCACGCTGCAAAAGCCCAGGTTCTTTTGATCTGCTTTAGTAAGGAAAGCAACGTTAAGGGGTTGACAACCTTACTGTAATTCAGCACACAAATATCACTCACTTAGTTCAGGTGAAAAAGCCAGCACCCTGAACTTTGGAGCAAATACAAACAAATTACAAACATTGACAGACAGACCCAATACAATTCATCGTTACCAACATCTAGGTTCAGCCCAGGAGCTCATAACAAGGGCTGGCCCAGAGTCACTCATGCCACCACTGCTGTGGGTAAGAGCTCCAAAAAAAGAGAAAGCCAACCCCTGGCTTTATATCTTTTTCAGAGTCAAGGGTGAGTCACACATGTGACTCACCCATGTGACTTAAAATTGTCACAAAGAGGCGACTTAAACCCACATGGTCTAAAAGCCTCTGATACCAAAAACATGTCACTCAAACTCATGTGTAAACTAGGCCCTCCCCTGCGGCAAGGAGGACTCCAAGGACTCTCAATCTAATCAAGGAAACAAAGGTCAAACTCTTAAAGGGCACTTGGTTGAATTGAGTGCTAAGAGCCCATTTTGTTTACCAGCACAGATGGTAATTACCTTTGTGACCTTGGGAAAATCCCTTACCCTAGACCAGGGCTGTCCAAAATGGGACCTGCAGGGCCACATGCAGTCCTCAGTGTAATTTATGTGGCCCACCTACAAGCATAGAACTTTACGTAAATGCTTTAGTAAAGGAAGCTGAGCTACTGCAGAGCTCTCACTAAAATGGCAGATCAAAACATATTGTCTGTTATTTCAATAAAAACCTAATATTGGACAGCACTGCCCTAGGCCACAGTTCCTTCATCTGTAAAATGAAGGAGAGTTACTGGATGGCTTTAATGGTCTCCTCTAACACTAATTTTTTAAGTTGTTATTTTCTTTAGTATTTTTTTGGGTCTCCTTTAGGAAGTCATTGACTTGTTTCTTTGTGATTTTCTCACATCACTCTCATTTGTCTTCCCAATTTTTCCTCTACTTCTCTTACTTTTCCAAATCCTTTTTGAGCTCTTCCATGGCCAGAGGCCAATTCATATTTTTCTTGGAGGCTTTTGATGTAGGCTCTTTGACTTTGTTGACTTTTTCTGGCTGTATGTTTTGGTCTTCTTTGTCACCAAAGAAAAGATTCCAAAGTCTGAGTCTAAATCTGAGTCCATTTTCACTGCCTGTTCATGTTCCTAGCCAACTACTTGACCCTGGAGCTTTTTGTCAGCCTATGACTGCTTGTAGAGTATAGAGTACTTTGTCCCAAGCTTTAGGGGCTGTGCTGCTGTTTTCAGAGCTACTTCTACACAGCAAACTCTGCCACACCAGTGCTCTTCCTCCCCCAAGAACTGCCAACCTGGGTCATGACCCAGATCCAAGCAGTCTCTGCACTCCCACTCTGATCTGCCACTTAATTCCTCCCACAGGGTGGGCCTGGGGCAGGAAGCAACCACAGCTGGAGCTCTGGAAGCAGTCCCAGAGCTGCACCACTTCCGTGCCCCCAGGGCTAGGGCTGACCTCACACTCCTTTCATTCGATACAGCAGTTTTTCCACTAACCTTATCTGTCGTCTTTGGTGTTTGTGGGTTGAGAAGTCTGGTAACTGCCATAGCTCAATGATTCAGGGCCCTACTACCTGTTCTGCCAGGCTCCCAGTCTGGTTGGTCATGGTACAGCCCACACTGGGCTGTGCTCTGCTCTGCTCCCGGCTCTGTGAGATAGACCCTTCCCAGTGACCATCCAGGCTTTCCTGTGCTGGAGCCTTGCTTCCATCTGCTGTTTTGTGGGCTCTGCAGCTCTAGAGTTTGTTCAGAGCCATTTTTACAGGTGTTTGGAGGGACCTGGGAGAGAGCTTAAGCAAGTCCCTACTTTCCAGCTGCCATCTTGGCTCCGCTCCCCCTTCTAACTCTAGATCTATGATTCTATAAACTGCTAGCCATGATTTAAGATTCACTTCTTGGAAGCCTTTACTGCTCATCTCTTTTATATTCAATTAGACTCCTGTCTCCTAGAATAGTCACTCACCTCCTTGCACCTGGAGTACTCTAACAGCCTCCTAAGTGGACCCTTTGCTTCTAAGCTCCCTCTTTTCTAATCCATGCTGCATCCATCTATGAAGATAATTTTTCTGACATGTCTGCCTGTCCGACATGACTTGCCTGCCCACAATCATTCCGTGCCTCACCATTACCTATAGGATAAAATACAGACTGCTGAGCCTGGAATTTAAGGACCCCTACATTCTGGCTCTCACCTCCATTTTCAGATTTAATTTATACTACTCCCTTCATAATTACTATGGTTGTTCAGCTGTTTCAGTCTTGTCCGACTTTGTGACCCTATTTTGGGATTTTCTTGGCAAAGATACTGGGGTGGTTTACCATTTCCTTCTACAGCTCATTTTATAGATGAGGAACTGAGGCAAACAGGATTAAATGACTTACCTAAGGCCACAAAGCTGGTAAGTGTCTGAGGCCAGATTTGAACTCACAAAGATGAGACTTCCTGACTGCAAACCCAGTGCTCTATTCACTGTATAACCTAGCTGCTCCCTTACAAATTCTACATTTCAGCTAAACATGGATCTGCTCTCTGAGCTTAACTCTCCACCCCTTTATTCTGATTGTTTGTATAAGCTGTTGCCCATCTTTTCCCAACTACAGTTATCTTTGAGGTTCAGTTCTGGTGCTGCCTGAACATTTAGCAAGCTTATACGGTCTCACTGACTGGTTCTCCTTGTGT
>CM053625.1:257861965-257877971 GCA_028646595.1 Phalanger gymnotis
AGTGCTTGGCACGTAGTATATACTTCTTAAGTGTTAGTTAAGTTGAATTGAACTGGTCTTTTCCCCTAAATCCCCTCAAGACTGAAGTGACTAAATTTTATCTCTTTTCATTTACGATCATTAATATGTTGCTTGGTAAATATCTTTAAGCCACTGTAACATCTGCTTAGGTGATAAACTACCCACTAGCAGGGCCTTTTTCTTCTTTTATTTTTAATATCCCTCTCTACTCATATCTTGCCTTATATAGCTCTTTTCACACAATGAGTGATCAATAAAGATCACAGACACAGACACTTATAACATAACCAGGTCAAAGTTGTAGTGATCTGAGGATCTCAATTTGCTCATGCCGAGCCTTGGTAGTAGCTCAGCATAGGTCTTCTAGGTTACATAAGGGACAATTTTCCAATTAGTAGATTAGTCAGGTCACTTCATGTTTTCCCATTCTTACACAAACTTTGCTGTGGGTTCATGCTTTCTCGGTTCATATTTCTCCTCTTGGGTGAATGTGGGGTGGGAAACAGTAGTCTAAGGAACTCAAGCAAGTTCATGCAGCTATGTGTCATGTGGCAGGGGCAGAGGTAGTACACAGACAATAGGCAGTTGGCCATTCTGCTAATTTCATATAAATCAAAGTGTGGGCCTAGGCCCTCTAAGGGCCCTTGAAGAATGGTGAAGGTTTGGTGGGACCCAGAACCTCAAGGTTCTGAATTACTGTGTGTTTGTGGTGGAAATGACTGTAACGTGTGACATGGATAAATGAAATTAGTCATTTTCTACCTTCCAGCCTTCTTGAACCCCACTCCAGCCTATACTTGATGTTCAATGGGAAGTTGAACTTCAGAGACCCCAGCAGTCTTCTGGTAATGGTGACACCTCTAGAATGAATGCCAGGCTCTTTCCTTTTCTCCGGGAGAGAATGATGGGAACAAATTGTCAGGGATGGGCCTGACAAAGACCATCAGATCCCCTAGGTTGGCAGTATGGAATGAAATCATACTGAATAAATAGATCCTTTAAGACTAAGGGATTTATTGTTTTCTGGATACCAGAAACATTTTTTTAGTCATTATTGTCCAATGTGGGATATAGTCATCATAGCTAGAAAATTGTACCAAGAGTGTAGAAAATAATAGATGAGAATTTAACATTAAGGACTAGAGACAATATTCAGAGACAAAAGCCACAGGTCTAATCGGCTGTGAAGTATAATCAGAGCTTTAGATGTCAGAACTAGAAAGGAGCTGCCTACATTGAATCAGATGCCCCATGGAGAACACTAAGTAGGAAAAAGTTAAAACCCAGGTAACAGGGTATTAAATTTCACTCACTTCTTTCCACAGTGTTCAAAAGTCATTTTCAAACTGGAAAGGACTCCAAAATTCACGGTCTTGGCTAAAGGCCAAATCCCATCTAATCCCAACAGTAGCTAGCCGAAATTAACTTTATTTTGATAAATCTAGCTAATGCTTCATTTCGATGAAAAGAGCACAGACCTGGGAGTCTGGAGACCTAGTTTCTGGTCTAGCCCTTGTCGTGACTTGGTTCTATAACTGAGAGAAAGTTTACACATCTTTCTGGGATTCAGTGTGTCTTCATTTATAAAAAGAAAGGAGGTAAACCGGTTGGTCTGTTCTAACAAATTCTCGGATTCTACGTACAACTTTGTAATATTGTTATCACCAAATTAGCACCAATAAGTTAAAGAGATAGGCTCTATTTGCGCTTTGCAATATCTGACTTAGTGATGGCTAAATATTAATGCCATTCAATTGATTTTGGGCTTTTGTTGTGATTGGGGATGTATGAACATTTCAGGAAGATATTTTCTAACAGTTTCAAGGATACTGCCTGCCAAACATTGTAGTCCATCTCCTGAACACAGCTAATATATTGCTGCTTTTCAAACATAACACTAAGAAATTGCATTCTAAAACATCTATTAGATGTTTGCTGTATTCAAGGGACTATACTAGCTACTGGGATGTAAAGACAAAAAACTAAGCAGTTTCTGCTCTCAAAGAGCTTATGTTTTATAGGTGTGGTGTGTGTGTGTGTGTGTGTGTGTGTGTGTGTGTGTGTAAGATGGTGGTAGATGTTTGTTGTTGTTCATCCTTCGTTCTCAAAGAGGACTAATGACATCAGGAGGGTGATGTCTTAACTTGCAAGTGAATTGAATTTAATTGAGGCAATGCAGTGTAAAGTCACCAGCTTCACTCTCTCTTCTAAAGTCATTGGAGTCCAGTGGCAAGACATAGGTCAGGACGACTGGTGATTGTCCCAGGTGTTGGATATGATAAACATGAATGGATCAAAGGAGAGATTTTTTTAAAAAAAATGTATTTATTTTTAGTTTTCAACATTCACTTCCATAAGTTTTAAATTTTCTCCCCTCTTTCCCCTCCCCTTCCCAAGATGGCATACAATCCAACATAGGCTCTACATATACATTCCTATTAAACATATTTTCACATTAGTCATGTTGTATAGAAGAATTAGAATGAATGAGAGGAACCATGAGAAAGAAAAAACAAAACAAAGAAAAACCAAAAAAAGAGAGCAAATAGTATGCTTTGATCTGCATTCAGACTCCATATTTCTTTCTGTGGATGTGGATGGCATTTTCCATCATGAGTCTTTTGGAAACGTTTTAGGTCCTTGCATTGCTGAGAAAAGCTAAGTCTATCAAAGTCATTCATTGCACGATGTGGCTATTACTGTGAAAAATATTCTTCTGGTTCTGCTCACTTCACTCAGCATCAGTTCATATAGGTCTTTCCAGGTTTTTCTGAAGTCTGCCTGCTCATCGGTTCTTATAGCACAATAGTATTCCGTTATATTCATATACAACAATTTGTTCAGCCATTCCCCAATTGATGGATATCCCCTCAATGTCCACTTTTTGGCCACCACAAAAAGAGCTGCTATAAATATTTTTGCACATGTGGGTCCTTTTCTCATTTTTATGACCTCTCTGTGTTACAGCCCTAGAAATGTTATTGCTGGGTCAAAGGGTATGCTCATTTTTATAGCTCTTTGGGCATAATTGCAAATTGTTCTCCAGAATGGTTGGATCAGTTCACAACTCCACCAACAATGAATCAGTGTTCCAATTCCCCCACATATTCTCCAGCATAATTTTTCTTGTTTTGTCGTGTTAGACAATCTGATAGGTGTGATGTGGTACCTAAGAGTTGTTTTGATTTGCATTTCTGTAATCAATAGTTATTTAGAGCATTTTATATGACTATAGATAGCTTTAATTTCTTCCTCCAAAAACTGCCTGTTCATATCCTTTGACTATTTATCAATTGGAGAATGACTTGTATTCCTATAAATTTCACTCAGTTCTCTATATGTTTTAGAAATGAGGCCTTTATCAGAGACTCCGGTTGTGAAAATTCTTTCTCAGCATTGGCTTTGTTTGTGTAAAAACTTTTCAGTTTAATGTAATCAAAATTATCCATTTTGTATTTCCTTATGTCCTCTGTCTCTTGTTTGGCCATAAATTCCTCCATTCTCCATAAATCTTGCAGGTAAATTATTTTAAACTATTTGCTTATAGCATCAGCCTTTATATCTAAATTGTGTATCTATTTGGATTTAATTTTGGTATATAGTATAAGAAGCTAGTCTATGCCCAGTTTCTGCCGTATTATTTTCCAGTTTTCCCAGGAGTTTTGTCAAATAGTGAGTTCTTATCCCAGAAGCTAGAATCTTTGGGTTTATCAAACAGTAGATTACTAAAGTCATTGACTACTGTGTCTTGTGTACTTAACCTATTCCACCGATCCACAACTCTATTTCTTAGCCAGTACCAAGTAGTTTTGATGATTGCTGCTTTATAATATAATTTAAGATCTGGTACAACTAGGCCACCTTCCCTAGCATTTCTTTTCATTAATTCCCATAATATTCTGGACCTTTGGATCTTCTAGATGAATTTTGTTATTATGTTTTCTAACTTCATAAAATAAATAAATACATAAATAATACAATAATTTTGGGTAGCTTGATTGGTATGGCACTGAATAAATAAATTAATTTAGGTCGAATTATCATTTTTATCATATTAGCTTGACCTACCCATGAGCAACTAATGTTTTTCCAATTATTTGCATCTGACTTTCTGTGAAAAGTGTTTTGTGATTGTGTTCATATAGTTCCTGGGTTTGTTTTGGCAGGTGGACTCCCAAATATTTTATAGTATCTTGTTTCAACACTCCAGCTAGCAGCTGCTGTGGGGGAGTGTAAAACCAACAACAACCAGCTCACAGAATGCTGCAAGCTGCAAGCCCAGGTTCCTTTGATCTGCTTTACGAAGGAAAGCAATGTTAAGAGGTTAACAATCTTACTTTAATCCAGCATACAAATATCATTCACTGAGTTCAGGGGAAAAAGCCGGCATCCAGAACTTCAGAGCAAATACAAACAAATTACAAACATCAACAGAACAAACACAATTCATAGTTACCAAGAAAACCATCAACATCTGAGTTTAGCCAGAAGGACCTTAGACCGGCTGCCTAGAGTCCCACGCCTCCAGGAGTGAGAGCCTTAAGCAAATAGCTCTGTTCTCCCTTTCAGATGTCATCAAACATCATCTGAGCAACCAGAACTTAGGCTCCTATGATTGGCTCTGGTGTTAGCACCTCCCTTCATTGGCCCTACATGGAGCCCCACCTTAGCTACCAATTCACACCCACATAGGCTTAGCACCTAACAGTCAGGGGTTTGGGCCCGGGGCTTAGTGCCTAGTAAGACTCAAAGACACTGAATTAATCAAAGGAAACAAAGGCCAAACTCTTCAAGGATCTCCAATACATGTCTACAGTAACTTTAACTGGAATTTCTCTTTCTATCTCTTGTTTTTGGGCTTTGTCGGTAATCAAAGGAGAGATTAAGGCCAAGCGCTATAGTAAATTTAAAGTAAAAGGAACCTTTTTTATCTAGTTAGACCAGAGATAGATAGCTTCATGGAGGAGTTGAGGCACTCAATCTGAGCCTTGAAGAAAAATAGGGATTCTGAAAGTCTAGGGATAAAGAAGTGAATTCCAAGCATGGGTGATGGCTTATGCAAATGTTCTGAAGTAGGAGATAGCACACCAAATTTAGTAATTCCAATTTCACTGGAACATAGAATGTGAAATGAGGCTTTAAAGGTAAGTTGGAACCAAATGATCATGGATCTTAAACACACGAGCAATGAGATTTTTATTTTATTGGCAAGAGGAAGCCACTGATATGGCTTTATTTGCTTTTGAGGACTGGAATTACACAGTCGAACCTGTTTCTCAGGAAACTTATTTTGGTACCTTTCTGGAAAATATTGGAGAGGGGAGGAATTAGAAGAAAAGTATCAATTAGGAGGCTAGTACAAGAGACAGTTGATGAAGCCATGGAAGTATGAGTAGTGAGAAGGGAAGAGATGGGATAAGTGGTGTCATGGAAGTAGAGTAGATGGCAACCTTGAGAATATATTTCAAATGGATGTTTGTGAGTCAAAGAGGGTGGGGATGAGTTATGGAATGAAGTTGTAATAAGAATGCATTCCTCCAACTATATCTGACACAACACAAAGGTCTAAGGAGTGATTATTCATTGGGATAAACTTTTAGGATTTCATTTTTCCCTGAGGACTGTGGACCTGGATGCAGGGGAATTATATCAGGAGGCATGGGCTGCAAGGGCAGAGCAAGAGACTTCTGGGAAGTCAAGAAGAAATATTTGGGTGAGTCTTCAGTGTCATTATCCAGGAATTTAACACTGAACAAGCAGATTGGGAATTGGATCAGGGCAGTCCTGCCACAAAATAGCTCTTGTCTTGGCTGCTGAATGTCAGTGAGGTACAATGGAAAGGGTGCTGGATTTGCAGCCTGGAGACCTGGATTCAAAACATGCTCTTCCTTTTACTATCTATATGACCTTTGGCAAGTCACAATCTTTCTTGGTCCATTTCCTCGTCCATAAAATGATGAGGTTCACTTAGATCAAAGATGTGTCAAACCTATTGTTCATGGGTGATAATCAGCCTGCAATACTCAAGCAGACTAAAATATAGTTGGGAAATATGTAACAAAATAAACAAAAATACAATAAAACATAGATAATGTTAATAACCCATGAGAGACTACTTCTCTACTAGGAGCATGAATCTTCCTGGGAATTTTGTTCCAGGTATTCCCTACCTCCTTCCCCATTGCTTGGAGAGAAGATCAGAACTGCTCCAAGTATGGCTATAGAGAGTATTTTATTCTAGTCTTCTGCTAATTTCTTTCCCCTCTACTCTGGCTTTCCCACAGATTACTGGATTCAATATTTGGCATATTGGAAATAAGTGCATTTAGCTTCAACCCTCCCATCATAGGATGATGGATTTAGAGACGAAAGAGAACTTATAGTCCAATTTCTTCATGTGAGGAAACTGAGACCCATAAAGGAAAAATGTTTTGGCTGAGTTTATGCAGGTCTAAAGGTCAGAGTTGGGATTCAAATCTAGATTCCCTGACTCCATATCCAATACTCTTTCCATGATACTGGGGACTCCCAGTAACCAGATACCTCTAAGTTATCAGAGTTCCATCTATTCCAAGTTAGAGGACCCTTCCAAGAGCCTACGTTTTAAAAGTAGAACATTTCATTATGATTAAAACAATGAGCAAAGGAACAGCATAAAACCTCTCTGTATAAAATACTCAGAGCATGTCAATTTTATTTGAACAAATTAGAGGTGGGAGAAAATTCTGAGAACACAGTCTCCTAGGAATAAACACAAGTTCAAGGTGGAAAAGGTATCTCTTGTAGGACTGGACTCAGTGGAGAGGTGGGAGTTGGGCCATCCTGATATTTTATGCCTCCTTCAGGGTCCTGGCATAAAAGCTGCCCCATGGAAGTTCTTTGTACTTACATACGGTGCTGGTTGCTCCCTCCCTTTAAACTCAGACCTTCTAGTCATTCCCGCTCAGGAAACAGCCCATGATATCAGGATGCTCTAGTCTAGCTCACTTCCCTTGGTAGCTCCAAACTCTTTTCCTTGCTACGTGGGCCTCAAGAAAATAGCAAGACTATTGAGCTTCTGGGAAGTGCCATTTCAAACTCACCATGTGAACCATTTAAGGAGGACATACAGGAGAATAATCTCATTTCCCACCAGCTGCCTTACCTTTGAATTTCTTTGGACCTGTCCGTTGTACCCTCCACTATGTTATCCCCATCTATATTTGTGTGTTGCCTCCCTCCATTAGATTGTAAACTCCTTAAGGGAAGGGATTTGTCTTTCTTATAAGTTGTATTTGTATACTCAGACAGTGCCTGACACATAGTGGGTGCTTAATAAATGTTTATTGACTGATTAACTGACTCTTTTCCTTCCAAATAGTTCCTTACTCTGCTATCAGTCTGTGCCCCCTGACACAATATCCCTCTACAGGAGATATAGTTCCCTGGCATAGTTTCTTTCAATGAATGATCACTCTTTGGGTTCAGGCATCATGGGACCTATAGTCAGATGGGCTTATCTCTAACACAGTGTAATGAGGAAAAGCTTGGAAGGAATACAGAGTATCCATGGAAGCTTTTTTTTAAAAAAATAATAGCTCACATCACATATATGTATATATGTATATGTATATGTTTAAATCAGTTATCTTATTTTAACCTCGCAAGGACTTGTGAGAGAAGAAGTATATAGCAATTATTCTGAATTCACTTTCTCAGATTGAGGCTGGTGACATTCCTCCTCAGTATTCTGGGGTGCCCAAAGGGTATCTTTATATGATGGGTATCTTTTATATGATGGGGTGGGGTATCTTTTATATGATGCTTCAGTTTCTGGTTGTTCCACCCTCTGTTTGCTGCCATCAATTTACTTCAAAGGTATAGCAAAAACAGAAGCACATTTTCCCCCTGTAACACCTGTCAGGGATACTCTCCTCTGTACTGTTTTGGTCTCTGGAGCAAATTGGCTCAGACTATGCAATTTCTATATGTTATTGATATTACCAAATTCATGTTCAAATGCAGCATAAGTTCTGGAAAAGACCTTTTTTAAGCTACCAGTGGCTGGACCTAGGAAATGTTTAACAACTAGCTCTCTAAAAAGGCACAAAGTGTTTTTGCATTTAATTTTTGCATTTAATCTTCATTATTAACATTTTCTCCATCAGTTTTAAAATTCTAAATAATCAAGAACATAAATCAAGCCCTCCTTTGTATCATTTATTAATTTATGAGGTATAAATGCTGACACTGAAAATTTAACAATTGGCTTATACCTATACTGGTTTCAGTACACCCCTGGCTGGGTTCCAAAGGTTACTCCTGGCTTCTTGTGGCCTTAAAGTTGGACTGGCTGACTACAAACCATATCTTGAACTTCACTCAGACTTTCTAGTGACTCATTCCCTTCAACTTTTGAAACTTACAAGGTCATAGATTCCAATCTCCTTCACCCAAAATGAAAGAACAAATGTAGAGTAAAAATGTAGAATAAGAACCAAGGCCCATATCCATAGGCCACAGGTCAGACTTGAGAGAGGAGAACCTGAAATCTTTACAATATTGTCTCTTTTCTCTCTCTGGAACTCTGTCTGACAGTAAGGAGTCAGCTGAAAGAAAAGGAGAAAGTTTCAGCCTATCCTTTGAATGTACTTCCTCTTCCAACTACACAGGAAATCAAAGAGGCTCCTTTTCATCAAGTATTTAGGAGACTGGAATCAGTTTCGGAGTGGTTAGCATGCTTCCAAGTCCAGTTGGGGATTGAATCAGCTGAGCACTCTGAGCAAGCTTATAAGGACTAGACTTGTTGGCCAGTCCCCTGTTATAATTCTAAGTCTCTGGGAGTGGGGGTGGGGAGTCAGGAGAGTCTTCACGTAGAAGATTGAAATTGAGCTGAATTTTGAAAGAAATAAGGGATTCTAAGAGGTGGAGGTGAGAAGAGAATACCTTCCAGGCGGATGGATGGTAAAAAAGCTTAGAGTTGGGAGGCAGAGTCTAAAAAGAAAAAAAAAAAAGAAACCATCTTAAGAAATAAAGATGAGTCTTTAATAAATTTGCTCAATTAAACTCCCTGCCAGATTGCATCATAACTAAAACATTGATTTCCCCCTATATTTATTCCTAGCTCTTTGGGCTTCGAGGAGGTATAAACAACGATGATTGTCTCACTTCATTTGGCCCTTAAAAAGTGTGATGTCATCCCCACTAAATGGTATTTGTTGTTGGAAAGCATGACCATGTATTCCTAAGTTATTCCTCTACTTCCCATTAGCATTAGTCTTTGCACCTGCAAGCAGGAGTGATTAGTGCTATATAAATATAAAGTGTTATCATTAGTATTAGTGCAGCATTATTATGCAACTTTCAGTTCTGTCACCTGTAAGATAAAACATGAGGAGCAGAAAGACGAATTGGCAAAGGTTTTATTGGTGTTTACCTTTGCTATTTTGCCCAGAAGGGGTCCATAAAATTAGATACGGAAAAGCCTTCAGAAGCCATGTCCATCCCCTTATGAATTGTCCATATTGTCCCTTCCATTGATGATTTTGTGACTAACACTACTGGGAGGCTAGCTTTACTTTGAAGCAGTGCACTCGTTCTCAGAATCATGGCAACAGCACTGATCTCTGAATCCGTGTGAGTTAGGTGGCACAGTGCATAGTATGCCAACACTTACCAGCTGTGATTCCCTGGACAAGTCACTTACCCTGTTTCCCTCTGTTTCCACAATCCAGCTAGCTGCTTCTATGGTGGTATAAGATCCACCCACAGCCAGCACCCAGAAAGCTGCCAGCACGCTGCAAAAACACAGGTTCTTTTGATCTGCTTAACTAAGGAAAGCAAGGTGAAGGGGTTGGCAAGCTTACTTTAATTCAGCACACAAATATCATTCACTTAGTTCAGGGGAAAAAGCCAGCACACTGAACTTCAGAGCAAATTACAAACAAATTACAAACATCAGCAGACAGATTCAATACAGATTCACAGTTACCAAAGTTCAACAAAGTCTCAGCATCCAGGTTACAAGCTGGAGGGCACCTTAGCTACAGCTGCCCTGAGTCTCCTCATCAACACCGTCTCAAGAACCATGCACAAATGGCTCTGTCCTCCCTACTTATAGGGCTTCAGACATCATCAAATGTCCTCTCTGAATGACCAGAATTTAGGCTGCTATGATAGGTTCTTGAGTTAGCCCCTCCCCTTAAGACCCTGGGAGGTTCACATCCACATAGGTTAGGTTAACACCTAATGGGGCATGGCTCTGGAGTTAGCACCTCCCCTTAGCCAGACCCACCTTGGGCCCCACCCCAGTCGCCAATCCACACCCACATAGGTTCCACACCTAATAGGGGTTTGGGCCTGGGGCTTAGCATTACTCAGAGCAAACAAAAGCCAAACTCTTCAAGGGCACTAAGTGCTAAGGAGCCCATTTTGCTTACCAATATACCCTCCATTTCCTCATCTGTAAAATGAGCTGGAGAAGGAAATAGTAAACCACCCCAATATCTTTGCCAAGAAAATCCCTAAAGGGGCCACAAAGAGTCAGACATGACTGAAAAACAACTAAAAAACAACTCTCTTCACCAAAATATCTTGCCATTTCAGCTTCATTGTCAGAACAGAAGAATTCTAGGGATCAGAGCTCAACAAATTGCTAGTGAAGACAATGATCACTGAATGCCTGCCTTGCCAAGATGGGATTTTTCCTCAGCAGACCTTTAAGTAATACTATTGTCAAATTGATGCAGTTTTTGTGGTAAGTGGCTCTTCACCTTGACCCTGCTCACCTTGGAAGTAGAAGAGTAGAGTGGTGCCATTGTCTCCATATTCCTCAGCAGTCAAGGTCCTTTGAATTCATCATAATGGACTTGCTGAGTTTAAGTCATTGGTCTAGATAAATTATATCTTAGTACTGAAAGAATTGGAAGGTATGATTGCTGAGTAAATGTCAAAGATCTTTGAATCCTCATGGAAAATTTCAGAAACATTACAAGAATTTTTTAAAAAAGAAATATTATTGTTTTTAAAAAAGGGAAGAGAATAGGGCCCACCAAATATGGGCTAGTTAGCTGGATTTTGGTCCTTGTTGAAATTCTTGAACTCATTACTAAAAGAATGGTTAATGACCACCAAGAAAAAGAAGCAGTGACCATCGAGAGCCAGTAAAGCTTCATGGTAAACTTATCATGATTAACCAATTTAATTTACTTTAAATATTTATTTACTTTTAGCATTCATTTAAAAATAATTTTGAATTCCAAATTCTCTCCTTCCCTCAAGCTCCTCCCCCACTCACTGCGAAGGCAAGCAATATGATGTCAATTATACTTTTGAAATCATGCAAAACATATTTCCATATTAGCCATATTGAAAAAAGCAACAAAAATAAAGACAATTAAAAAATTATGCTTCAATTTAAATGCAGATTTTGTATTAGTTCTATTTCTGGAGGCAGATAGCACTTTTCACGATGAGTCCTTTGGAATTATCTTGGATCATTGTCTTGTACAGAGTAGTTAAGTCTTTCACAGTTGATCATCCTTACAATATTGCTATTACTGTGTACAATGTTCTCCCAGTTTTGCTCACTTCACTTTTTTTATCAGTGAATATGTCTTCTCACATTTTCCTGAAACCATCCTTCTCATCATCTCTTATAGCACAATGCTATTCCATCACAATCATATACTATAACTTGCTCAGCCATTCCTCAATTGATGGATATTACTTCAACTTCCAAATCTTTGCCACTACACAAATTGCTGTTACAAATATTTTTGTACATATAGGTTCTTTTCCTTTTTTATTAACCTCTTTAGGATAGTGATTTGGTTGGGTCAAACACTATGCACAGTTTTATGGCCCTATGGATGTAGTTCCAAATTGTTCTCTAGAATAGTTAAATCAGTTCACAACTCCACCAACTATGTATTAGTGTCCCTATTTTTCCACATCTCTAGCATTTGTCATTTTCCTTTCCTCACGTGTTAATTAATCTGATAGGTATTAGTGATTTGAAGTATTTTTTCATGTGACTATTGATAAATTTGATTTCTTCTTCTGAAAACTGCCTGTTCATATCATTTGACCATTAATTAACTAGGGAATGACTCATTTTTTATAAATTTGACTCAGTTCTCTATATATTTGAGAGAAGACTTTATCAGAGAAATTTACTTTAAATTCCTGTCTAATTTTGGCTGCATTGGTTTGGTTTGTGCAAAAACTTTATAATTTCATGTAATTGAAATTATCAATTTCACTTCCCATGATACTGTCTGTCTCTTGTTTGATCATAAAATCTTCCTTTATCCATAGACCTGATAGGTAAAAGTTTCCATGTTCACATAATTTGCTTATTAGGTCACACTTTATGTCTAAATCATATACCCATTTTGACCTTTTCTGTAATCAGTGTAGGAATGTTGGTCTGTGCCTAGTTTTTACCAAACTGCTTTCCAGTTTTCCCAGAAATTTTTGTTGGATGGTGAATTCTTACCCTTAAATATTGACTCTTTGGCTTTATCAAACACTAGGTTACTATAGTCATTTACTAATATGTATTGTGTACCTTAAAAATTCACCAATCTATTTCTTAGCCAGTGTCAGATTGTTTTAATGATTACCACTTTGTAATATAATTTGAAATCTGGAAATGCTGCTGCCTTCCTTCACATTTTTTTATTGATTCCCTTGATTTTCTTGACCTTTTGTTTTTCCAAATGAATTTTATTATTTTTTCTAGCTTTATAAAATAATTCTTTGGCAGTTTGGTTGGTATGGCACTGCATAAGTAAATGAGATTAGGTAGAATTGTCATTTTTTTATATCAGCTTGACCTACTCATGAGCAATTAATATTTCTCCAGTTGTTTAGATCTGTCTTTGTGTGAAAAAAATGTTTTATAATTGTGTTCATATAATCCCTGGGTTTGTCTTGGCAGGTAGATTCCCAAGGATTTAATGTTGTCCACTGGTGTTTTAAATGGAATTTCTCTTTCTATCTCTTGCTCCTAGCTTTTGTTGGTAGTGTGTGAAAATGCTGATGATTTATGTGGGTTTATTTTATATCCTGCAACTTTGCTGAAGTTGTTTCAATTATTTTTTTTGTTAATTCTCTAGGTCTCTATAAGTTTACCTTCATATGATCTGCAGAGAATGACATTTTATTTCTCTATTGCCTCTTTATTCCTTCATTATATTTTTGTCTTATTGCTACAGCTAGCATTTCCAGTACAATATTGAATAATAGTGTCGGAATGGACATCCTTGCTTCATTCCTGATCTTATTGGGAAGACTTCAAGTTTATCTCCATTACAGATAATGTTTACTCTTGGTTTTATATAGATACTACTTATCATTTTAAGACAGTGTCCATTTATTCCTGTGCTTTCTATTGTTTTAGATAGGAATAGATTTAACCATTATGGAGAACATTTTGGAACCACACTCATAGAGCTATAAAACTGTATATAGCCTTTGATCCAGCTATACCAGTACCTGGTATGTATCCCAAAGAGATGAATGAAAAAGGAAAAGGACTTATGTATACAAAAACTCTTTCCGCATCTATTTTTTTTTAAACAGTTGACACACTATTTAAATGCCTGAGAAATTCTCATCTTGAATAGTCATGCAATTTGCAAATAATGAAATTATCCCCCAGTAGAAGCTTGCTGATGGAGATTTTCTCTTCTGTTTTTCTTGCCTTAGCACAGTTGAAATGTTCCCACAAAAAATATTGATCTGCCACCTGTGATGTCATTTTCTGCCTGCAGTTTCACACAGGAGCCATTCAGAGCTATGGATTCCTAAACATCAGTTTAGGAAGGAAGATATGGACAATGCCAACAAAGGTAGAATTCTGAGGGGTCTGAGTTCTCTGGTGTGTACTGTGGGTGTCTGACAGTAAGTGCACACAAATATGAAATACCCTTTTCTCCCTTGGTTCATTCCTCATGCCCCTAAGGTTTCAATGTCTATGTGCTGTTGATGATATGCTGATTTTGAATCTGGTCAAATGTTGCCTCTTCATGTTTCTCTTGATTCTTGTATTTGAAAGTCAATTTTTCTATTCAGCTCCAGTCTTTTCAACAAGAATGCTTTGAAGTCCTCAATTTCATTGAAATTCCATTTTTTTCCCCTGAAGTATTATATTCAGTTTTTCTGGGTAAGTGATTCTTGGTTTAAATCCTACCTCCTTTGACCTCTGGAATATCATATTCCAAGCCCTCTGATCCCTTAGGGTAGAAGCTGCTAAATCTTGTGTTATCTTGACTGTGCTTCCATAATATTTTAATTGTTTCTTTCTTGCTACTTCTAATATTTTCTCTTTGACCTGGGAAATCTGGAATTTGGCTACAATATTCCTAGGAGTTTTCCTTTTGGGATCTCTTTCAGGAGGTGATTGGTGGATTCTTTTAATTTTTATTTTACCATCTGGTTCTAGAATATCAGGGCAGTTTTTCTCGATAATTTCTTGAAAGTCGATGTCTATGCCTTTTTTTTTTGATCATGGTTTTCAGGTAGACCACTAATTTTAAAATTATCTCTCCTGGACCCATTTTCCAGGTCAGTTGTTTTTCCAATGAGATATTTCACATTGTCTTTAATTTTTCATTCTTTTGGTTTTGTTTTATAATTTCTTGATTTCTCATAAAGTCATTAGCTTCCATTTGCTCCATTCTAATTTTTAAGGAATTATTTTCTTCGGTGAGCTTTTGGACCTCCTTTTCCATTTGTCCAGTCCTGCTTTTTAAGGCATTCTTCTCCTCATTGGCTTTTTGGACCTCTTTTGCCATTTGGGTTTGTCCGTTTTTAAAGGTGCTATTTTCTTCAGCATTTTTTGGGCCTCCTTCAGCAAGCTGTTCCCTCATTTGTCATGATTTTCTTGCATCACTCTCATTTCTCTTCTCAATTTTTATTCTACTTCTCTGAGTTGATTTTCAAAATCTTTTTCGAGATCTTCCATGGCCTATGACCATTTCACATTTTTCTTGGAAGCTTTAGATGTAGGAGCCTTGATCTTGCTTTCTTCCTCCAGTTGCATGCTTTGATCTTCTTCTAGTTGTATACTTTGATTTTCCTCACCACCAAGGACATAAGAAAACACCTTTTCACTGATAAAGTAACCTTCTGTAGTCTTATTTTTCCTGTTTGCTCATTTTCCCAGTCAGTTATTTGACTTTTGAGCTCTTTGTTAAGTGGAGGGTGTACTGCCCCAAGTTTCAGGGGTTTTGGTTTGTATAGCTGTTTTCAAAGATGTTTCTAAGAACCTATAAATTCTCAGTTCCTCCAAAGTGGTATGATCAAAAGAGAGGTGTTTACTCCTCTCCTGGTCTGTGCTCTGGTCCATGAGCAACTACAAGCACTCTTTCAGGCCCTGGAACTGTGAGGAGGGTTCCCTCTCCACAGCTGCCACCAGCTCTGCCGTGCCAGTGCTCCTCCTCACCCCGGGACTGCCACCCAGGACTGCGACCTAGATCATCTGCTCTATTCCCCCATATTTGTAGTCAGAGAGCTCCAGAAGCAGCCGCAGCTGTGGCAGTGGCTACTGCCACCACGGAGCTGGGACTTGGGCTGTGGCCAGATCACTCTCCTGTCTCATCCAAGTGAGAGAGCTTTCCCACTGACCTTTCAGGCTATCCTTGGCATTTGTGGGTTGAGAAGTCTGGATACCACCACAGCTGCCAGTGATCCAGTGCCCTGAGGCCTGCTCTGGCACTGTCTTTTCCAGTGCAGCCCACACTGGGCTGTGTACTGCTCCAAGCCTCCTGCAATACACCCTTTCTGTACACCTTCCAGATTGTCTTGGGCTGGAAACATGCTTCACTCTGTCATTTTGTGGCTTCTGCTGCTCTAGAATTTGTTTAGAGTAATTTTTACAGGTATTTTGAGGAGTTTGGGGGGACAGCTCAATCAGGTCCCTCTTTTTTTAAATTTATTTTTAATATGTTTGGTTTTCAGCATTGATTTTCACAGGCGTTTGAATTACAAATTTTCTCCC
>CM053625.1:257878471-257942978 GCA_028646595.1 Phalanger gymnotis
AGCCCCACCTTGGGCCCCACCTTAGTTGCCAATCCACACCCACATAGGTTTTACACCTAATAGGGGTTTGGGCCTGGGGCTTAGCACTTAGTAAGATTCAATGAAATAGCTGAATTACTCAAAGCAAACAAAAGCCAAACTCTTCAAGGGCACTTGTTGAACTAAGTGCTAAGGAGCCCATTTTGCTTACCAACACACTTTCTGGGTGCTGGCTGTTGGTGGATCTTACACCCCCCACAGCAGCTGCTAGCCGGATTGTTGAAACAAGTGCTGACCTTATTATAGTCATGGAACCCAAGTTCAAATCATGCTCTAACACTTTCCACCTATGGGACCATGGGCCCCAGTTTCCCTATCTGTAAGATGAAGGAGCTAGACTAGATGACATCTAATGTCCCATCTAGTTCTAGAGCTACAGTTCTATAATTCTGGCTTGATAACCTCCTCTCCAATTCCTGGCTTTGACTTCTTGACCTCAATTAATCTCTATTCTCATTTCTTACATTTGGCTCCTTTTCCTGGACAAGAAATAGCTCTCCAAAATTGCTCGCTAAAGCCTGTCACAATTCTATCAGACCAAGTTAACCCTTGTCTTCCTGCCTGCTTTTGGTGGGACATGATAATGTTCAAACTGTTATGAATTACAGCAATTACCCTCCCCACCCCATTCATTGTAATTTTCCCAAATTCTAAGAAGTGTTAACAAGAGAGTTTTCCAGTATACATATATATATATATCATATTTCAAGAGAGCTAGCTTTACACATATGTATATGCACATACATTACATTTATACATGTATTTCTTTTGTATAATATATATACTTATATATAAATTATATGTGCATATGTTTACATATATGCATAAATGTGTGTCAGATACAAAAACAAATATTCCCTAACTCTAACAGAGTAGAGTTGAAACTCAGAAATGAGGATTTAAACTGTATCCTGCTTTGATACTCACGGGCAATTTTGATAGGCAGATGGCAATTAACCTCAATTAAAATTTGGCCATAATGCTAGGGTCAGTGCTTCTAGTTAGGCTTTTGATACAAGATAACATTACAATTTTAATGGCCACAAGTGGTTAGCACTTGCCAATTTTCAGTTCCATCCAAAGAACTGAACCCTCAGCCATGTACTTCCCAATTTGCAAACACAATTCCTCAAACCAAGATAAAACCTTTGCTATATATTAAGTTTTTGAACTTCAGTATAATTTTATTGGTCAGGGGGCAGCGGGGCACAAATCAATGTTGTTATACTAGTTTCATTTGAAGAAAATCTAAGATCAGGCACAGTGGTGGCCTTCAGAAATGTTCACTGGGTGCCACAGGCTTGGTACTTGAAAAGCAAGAATGGACCAGCTAAGTGGAAAAAGTCACATGAATTTCTAGCAGTCTCCGTGCAAATGATGAGAGGAGAGATTCTTAGTCCACAATGGTGTATACATACCTAAGAGAATCCATTGTTGAAGAAATCTAGGGAACTAAGCAAGGACCTATGTCAATAAACAGACCTAAAATCTTATTTTTTGCCTATTTAAAAACCATCAGTGGGACCATATTAATATGCTTCAATCCATCAAAGGTCAAAGACTTGCATTTGGCTCAGTGTGGGTACTCCTTTTACTTTAGAATGTAGAGTTCAGTATATCCAAAACGTGTAGCCTTAGAATGTCCCCTGAACGTCAGGGAAGTCATTTGATTTGCCCAAGGTCACATAGCTGGTGTCAGAGACAGGATTTGAACTCGGGTCTTCCTAACTCCAGGTCCACCGTGTCATGTTGCATTTCTCTAGGGCTTTTTATCCGGAAGCACAGCATTGTATTTTAGAGATAAAAAGGATTCTTGAAGATCACCTATTCTAACCTCTCCACTGTACAAATGAGAAAACAGAGTCTCAGAAAAGAAAGATGGTTTGTCCAAGGTTTAGTGGTAGGGAGCTAGGAATAGAAAATAGATCTCCTGACTTCTAGCCTGCTGGGCAGTGCTCTTTCTACTTAAACACACACACACACATTCTCAAATACAGGTAAGTGCTCACTCACCAGCCTATTCAGTCTCTTCAAGCCAACGTCTAGCTGTAAAATTACAATCCAACTCTTAAATTTTTCAGACACTGGAAGGCACCGACCTTCTAATATCTTACCTGGATATCCGTCTTCCCTCTCATTCTTTCTGGAAGTACCCTGTCATTAAAGCTGGCATCTAGACAGCACTTACTATGTGCCAGGAACTGTGTTAAGTGCTTTAGAATCTTTATTTAATTTGGTCCACCCAATAATCCTAGAAGGTAGGTGCTATTAATATTCCCATTTTACAGATAAGGAAATGGGCAAGTAGAGGTTTAGCAACTTGCCGATGGTCACATAGCACATGAGATCGTGTTTGAACTTGTCTTCCTGACCTCTGGCCAAGCATTCTATCCATTGCACCACAGAGGCACCCAAAGTATACACAAAAATGTGAATTTCTCTGGATAACAGAGAAAGGGTTCAACAGATATCAAAGTACCTTTAGCTTTTATGTCAGCAAAATTTTGTCACTTCAGGGGAAAAAATGACTCTGAGTTAATTCTCCACACTCAAGGTCTCAAGGTACTTGGACAGCAGTGTGTTGATAAATGTTAAACAACCAGCTCTTGGTGGGGGGAGCGGCATTAAAAACTACACCCACTATACACTTTTAAGTTTAATTTGCATTATTAACATCTTCTCCATCTCTTTCTTAAGGACAACCAACAAAACAACAAATCGAGCCAGGGTTTGTAACACTGACTGATTTCCAAGGTAAAAATGCTCACATGGAAAATTTAACAATAGGCTCTGGCTCCTGTACAACCCTGTACTTCAGCTAAGTGAAATAATTCCTCTTTCAGAAAATGAGTCTTACCTCAGTGCTACGCCCCTGTAGAAAAATACAAAGAGGGAGACAATAAGAAATCCCAGGTAGGCCTGAGAAAAAGGTGAGGACGAGTTTCTAGATCTAAATCATAAGTGACAGTCAGCCTACTGAAGGTCCTCTTCTGAGGCAGACATAAGACGTCCCTTTATCCCCCTTCCTCTAGCCCTTCTGCCTCCTACTTTGCCAAGCAGCAAGCGGTCCGATTTCCAATCCCCCTTCCAGTTCCTCGGCCTGGTTCCAAGGCTGGCTTTCCCAGCTGGGAGCCCTTCCTGTCTGTGCCAGCCCTTTCTTTTGTCTTCGCTTTCTTCCATTTGGCTTAATAAAGCCAGCTTTTGGCATATTAAAACTTAATTTGTTTAAGGACAAACAGTTGGAGGCCTCCTTCTCCAGGGTCGGAGTGACAGATCACACGATGAGAGTAAAAGCTTTGGGGGCTGCAGATTTGGCAGGTCTCTGTCTCTGAGGAGAGACAAGTGTGTTAGAAGCTCATTGTCATGTTTCCAAAAGGCATTTCCCAGAGCTCCAAGGTGGAGCTGTTTACCAATACCGTGATCTCTCCCCAGATGCAGTTGCTACTGCAGCTAATTAAGAGAACAATTAAGACTAAGGCAATCAGTCAAGTACACAGATCCGAGTCATTTTCTCGACTCTGATGCTGTGCTGTCTCCCAGAGGGCTGAACCTTATTCACTCATTCAGAAAATGACAGGAAGGAGCTATTAAATATCTGAAAACCATAAAAACGCAATCACACTGTTCTCGAGCCGAGCGGCTCACCAGAGACCGGCGCCGAGCAACTTTAGAAACTTGCCGGTGCCCCCCGAATCCACACACTCACAAATAAGAAGATTAATCAAAAGCAGCTCGGATCAAAATTTAATTATGGGGCAGGAATGGTGAAAGCCTACGTCTGCAAACACCTGATTTTTTTTTTTTTGGTTTATGATTGATCAATATTACTCCACATCAGCCAAATGCATGACAAAGTCCGTGGGGTGTCTTTAGAAAGGAAGTAACAGATTAAATATTGAGCTAAACAATTTAATCTCCGCCTGAAAAGGTTTTTAGATATTTGTAAAGGTAAATCCTATTAGAGTGGAAAAGTCCCCCTGTGCTGGGGGTATAGAGCCTCCTTGGAAGGCATTCGTAAACACAGGCCTATAATGCCCTAAATGAAAGCCTCCCTCCCTCTATAGCATAACTAATGGGTAATGAAAGGAAAAGGAAAAAAAAACTCATTTTCCCTTAGATGAAAAAAAATAGTATTTTTAGCAGAGAAACAATACATAGCTCTTCAGCATTTGTTGAATCTCTCAATACTGGCTTGGCCTGTTGCTGTGTATCTATACTCAACAAACATTTGCATAAAAATTATTATTTCTAATCACCTGGAGCTAAACATAAGGTTTGATATCTTTTAAGAGGCAGAAGTGAGAATTAACCAACAAATCAATTACCAAATAGTTATTGAGTACCTCCTATATCCTAGGGAAGGAGTAGAAGGTGAATGCGCAGGACACAGTCACTGCTTTCAAGAAACTCATAGGAAATGATGGTTTTACATTGTCCCTCCAGTAGTAGCTTCTTAGCCAAGAGAACAAAGAATGTGTTCACTGGATAGACATGTGAATATAGACACATATGATACCTCCCCCAGCTCTCAAAGATTCCATGCAAACCCATTCAAAAATATACAGCGTACTTATGTATATTTATACATACAAATAGACACATACATACACAAAGAGGGAACGCCTGAGTCTAAGTGCCTGCCTTTGAAAGCCAATACATGCTCTGTTTTTCCGTATCCATGTATGTACGTATATTTTTTATAGATATAGATGTGTGCATACATATAGGTATATGTGTATATATAATATATGTACATTCACACATACACACACACACACACACACATACACACATATAGAAAAACTTCTGTGTCTAGTGGTTTGTTTCAGCCTTTGCCCTCAATGGATGACAACAAACACTCCTCACATCCATGTAAGGCTAAAGAGATGACCAGGTCAGCCATTTGTCAGCTATGGCTTGGGCCCAAATCAATGTCACAGATGAGCTGGTATTCTCCAGGCAGGCCATTAGCGGAGTACTTCCTTCTAGTGGGGTTCATCTGAAGACTGAACAGTTCTTCATTTGATGTCACAGGACGGAATGAGTCCACTGCTAAGAAATTTCTATTTTGTGCTCCATCAACCTTATTTACAAAGACTATTTGGTGCTAAGAGATGGAAAGATCAGAATGCTGCTTTTTATGTTTGCTCCATTTCTAAAGTCTGAAAGATGTATGTGTAGGTATGTGTGTACACAGGACTCCATGCATGAATATACCCTAAAGTAAGCTTTTTCTGGACTCTCACACCCCCGCTTTGGTACAAACATTCCATCACTGACAACTGAACTATAGCAAAGCCTTGGGCTCTTAAGGATACAATCAGTTCAGTTCCCAGATACCACTGGAGCATCTTTTTCTAAGATGGCTGATATGCTCTAGATTTCTGCTAAAAGAAAGTCCTTGATAGGGATTCCTTGCCATATGACCAGCTATCTTCACAGTGACTGATCAAATTTGGTATACTGTCTCCTAATTCTATCCTTCTGGTCACTTCTGTTGTATACATCTGCCCTACACAGAACCCCAGGCCATAACTGCTGGCCACAGACCCCTCATCTCTTACTGCACAGGAAGGCATCTTTGGCAATGCTCATAGGGTTACATATTACATTAAGGAAATCATTAGTGAAAACCAATAAAAACTAAGAAATTATAGGCTCTTTTTCTAGAGAACAAATCAGTCAAAAGCATTTATTAAGCACTTATTAACTACTCTCAAAATCTATTCTTAATTGAATATTTATATGGATGATTATCTTATTAAAAAATAATAGAAACCCCAGCAACTAGAATATCAAAGATGGGGGCGGGGAATGACCTACTTCCTGTAGGTAGAAAATCAACTCATTAGAATCCATTCCTCAGATCTCAAATGTGGCCAAAAAGGAAAGAGCTCAAAGGCTTCTTTTAACTTACCAAATCTGAGAAATGTTGCATTGAATAGAAATTGCAGGAATTTGGGGTGAGGGGGAGTGGTTTAGAGAAGGGTAGCAGAAGAGAAGGTAGTAGTTTTCAGATGCTGTATTGTCCCTGGGTAATTCAAAATGATTTTATAATGAATTTTTCCAGGCCATTAGTCCAAAATGTTTTCGAGTACCTATGCCTATTTTGAAGAGCAAAAAGAAATTAAAGAGACAACCACTGAATTTAGAAAAAACACTTCATGCTTCTACAAGTCACCCTTTCAGTTTCATAATACAGCAGATGGATTTTTATCGAAAGGACCATCTTTATTAATGTTCATTTATTTATAAATATTATTTATAAAATGATATATCCCTTAAAGGATTTTTTATGAAATGGGAATCTTGATTCAAAAAAAAACGAGATCAGGCAATCACTTGGTTTAGAACCCTCTTTCTTTCCAATATGCAAAAGAAAATGTCAAATGGGAGCAAGGAAAAATACATATTATTAAGGAAGGAAAGGATTTTTCACTCATATAAATGCATCCATTGCAACCATAAAGGCCAAACTAGGGTCTACTGTTTATATCTTTCAGCAAGAGCTTTATAGCTTATCTACCCACTATTCACACAAGAAACATTTATTAAGCACCACTATGTGCATCTTGTTCTGTTCAGAAGCAGTTGAAACTGAGCAGAGCTGAAGATGGAGAATGGAGTGAGCTGGAAGTCAATTTCTGTCCTTTGTAAAGGGAAGGTTTTGGGAAGAATTTAGTGCTCCATACTGTAGTCCTCCAATCAGAGTGGAGAAGAGACTGAGGGATGTGAGGTGTTGAGAATGCAAGGCTGAATTGCAGCATGCTGAATTTAGAAGTGATCAGTTTCACCTGGGAGGAGCACCTAACTGTAAATTAAGGCGCACATCCACTTATTGCTACAAGGGGTTAAGAACCAGAAGACTTAAAATAGTCAACTAATTGTTTCAAAAGGAACTCTTTGCTTGACTAAGGCCAGCTGTTTTTTTCAAACTGGTTCATATGCATAAAAACTCGAAGTAGAAGATTGAGGTCAATTTATCAAAAATTAACAAATAAACAAGCACAACCAATTCTCCTACTATAATTTGGATAATATTGGGAAAGATAATTTAATACACATATATATTGAATCTAATATTGCTACTCTTAAAGATTAGTAAAACACATTTTTCTATTGATTTGAAAGAAATGCCTGATGCTAATGCAGTATTAATAGAGCTGTGAATTGCTTAAAACCATTATGGCAAGCAATTTGGAGTGATTCAAATAAAGTGAAATACCCATACCCTTTGAAAAAGAGATCCCACTGCTACATATATACCACCCAGTAAGTACACGCTAGTGCTTAGCACAGAGCCTGGCATATAGTAGGTGCTTAATAAATGTTTACTGATTGACTACTTGAAGGAAGACACTGACAGAAAGAAAGACTTTATATTTACCAAAGTATTTAGGGGATGCCTAAAAAGTTGTGGCAATGTTTCAGAGCTGTATATCTGTGTTTGGTGTCTACCTGTCACCCAACTTTCACCTGTGGTCCCAAGAAACTGTAACATATAACAGCTACATACCAGTAAAACTATCTCAGCTGATGGCTAAATCAGGTTAAGGGGAACCAACATGTCTCAAATCCTTTGGTGAGTTAAAGGATGTCTATCCCAAACATGTGAAGACTTCCCATGGAGAAGAAATAGGTGAATAAAAATAATTTGTTCCAATGACCTTAAAGGCAGCTAAAGCAGGCACTGAAGAGTGCTTTTTGCTTGCTCGAATATCAAAGACACTAAGGTTATATCCACTGCATCCCAGGTCATTACCAGTCATCTTGACCTTTGTCTTACCACTGGACTTCAATGACTATGGAAGAGAATGAGGCTGACGACTTTATGCAACTCTGCCTCGCTTAAATCTGATTCATGTGCAAGTGAAGACATCACCCTGTGATTTCATTGGTCTTCTTGAAAAACGAAGGACAAATAACAACAATTGAGCTACAAAAGAAAAACAAAAAACAAAAAAAAATGATGAACTCTGAAAAGCATGGAAAGACTCTTACAAACTGATACAAACTGAAGTAAGTAGAGCCAAGAAAGAGTATACATAATTATTGTAAGAATGTAAACAGAAAGTACAATAACTATAAAACCTCTAAAAACGGAGGTAGCAAAATTACAAAGAACAAATACGCCCCAAGGAAGAGAGATGAGGAGACACAATCTCCAACTCCTTTGTAGAGTTGCAGGGTCCATGGGAACATTGCATATACTATTTGATTTTATTTAAACATATGGATTGGTTTTGTTGATATTTATTCTCTTCTGCCTCTTTTTTCCTTGGGAAAAAAAATTCTTTATTATTTGAGGTGATTCTCTGAGAAGGGGGAAGGAGAAGTATACATGGGAAAATTTAGGCAATGTTAAAACAAAAGATACCGCCACTCACTCCTTTGCAGAGGTGGGTAGTTCATGGATATGGAACATTGCATATGACATGAGGTTTTTTTCAATGTATTGATGGACTTTACTGAAATTTTTCTCTTCCTCCCAAAAAGAAATTCTTTATCAAAGGGGATGGTTTTCTGGGAGGTAGAGTGATACATTAGGAATTGTAGGTGATGTTAGAAAATAGCAAAAATAAACCCTACTTTAAAAAACAATATCTGTTTACTCCAATTATTCCATCATGTCTCTATTCTGAAAGTTATAACTTTCAAGCAGAACTTAACATCAGGTTGGTCAATGAAGCAGTTTTGCTTCCCATCCTCAACACTAAAAAAATGTCTTTCCATTTTTGCTAAATTTCATGATTCTAAATGTTTTCTGAAAAAGCAAAATAAAGTGATGAATAGTGTGTGCCAAAGTATTAGGCATGTGGTTTGAATCTCATTATACCCCCCATTCCACATGGATCTCCTGGGTGTCAAGTTCTCCCATTGTCTTTACGACTCTCTATATCCAGGGGAGATTTCAGGGTGTGGGGGGCAGGGCATGTGTGTGCATATATGTGAGTATGCCCACACATAAATGAAGGAATAGAAAGGGGAAAGGTTGATAAATATACTTAGCAAAAGTGCTCTGTTTCAAACATTCTGCCTTTTGGGAACAGTGAGATGTGGAATATTACAGTTTCTGAGGAATTAAAAATTAATATCACGTAGTGAACAACCGAGAGGTAAATGGTGAATGCAACTTGTAACCAATGAGAACTTCAAAGAAAATGAGTAAAGGATGGCAATCAAGATATTGTCTGATAAGAAGAGAAGATAGGACAGTCACTAAGTAATGGTGAAGGATGACAGGTGGTTGGCCAGTGTTCCATTGGTATTTTGTGATTTCAGAACAAAGTAAAGATGGTCTGCACCATGGTGGGTGGACTTTCTGTGACAAACTTATAAGAAGACATGGCAAAAGTTGTATAGATTGATCATGTATGAATGGTTTGTGATCTCAAAAACTGAAAAGAATACCCAAATCAATGAGATCCCAGATCCATTTGAATAGTTGAGTGTTGAATAAGATATGTCCAGAAACAACAATAAAACAAAACAAGAACACTTTTATAAGAAACTAATCATCTCAGAACTGGCTCCCCTTACTACCTTAAAAAAGAGTCAGCATGATGTAACCCAACCTCAAAACCAAGATCAATCATCTTGTTCAAGGAACATCTCTGACACATACTGGCTGGCTATGTGAGCCTCAGCAAGGAGCAAATCACTTAGCCCTTCGGTACTCAAATCAACTACCTGAGGGTATACCTTGCGAAGAGCCAAGTAGCAACCTTCATTGGTAGAGGGAGCTGCCTTTCCTATCAGTTTACTTTACCAATGAAATCACATTGCCAGTCCTTAACCCTTAACTCTTACCAATCTCAGCAGTGCCATCATTTGCCTAGACTCTCACACACTGCAAAGAAACTTCTAAAACTTTTCTCTCTCCCTTACTCTCTATATCTCCCTTCTATCAAATCATATCTCCTTTAAAAATGTCTCTTAGATTTCCTCCTCTTTCTTTCCATGTGACCACCACTCCAGTGTCCAGTAGTTGACTGTATGTATTGGATGAGGATAAGCTTTGCAAGCTAAGTTCAGAGAGATTCATCACCAAGTTGCCTACAACATAATGAAACTTCTGTCCATGATCATTTTAGAAAATCATGTGCTAAATTATAGAGAGATTGCATTGGTGCGGGGAAGGGGGTACATGGGGTGGGGAGGGAGGAGTATCCAAAGTGATCTTTAAGATAATATGGTTTAAGTATTTCAATCAAGATTAAAGTAAATAGTAAATGAGGAATACAGAGTTGATAGCCAGGAGAAAGAAGGAAAAACAGCAAGAGAGAACCTAGATGCCCTCAATAAATTCAAGTATCCTAACGAGATGAAACATCTTAAGGCATTGAAGTAAAGGAAAGATTTGATACTTTAGTCATTATTACTGTTATTTGAAAAATCATGGAGAATGGGAAGGATACCACAAGATTGAAAAAGGGCAGATGTTGTTCTAATTTTTGAGAAGGGAAGAAAATGAAGTTTGTAAACTATTGGCTAGTGAATTTGCTTTCTACTCCTGGAAAAATTCTAAAATTTATTATAAAAGTGATAGTGAATATTTAGAAAAGGTAATCATAACCAGCTAGCATGGCTTCATTGAGAACATATCACACCATGAAACATGAATTTTTAGCTATGATCAATGCGTGAATTTGTTTGAATTTGTTTTGCTTCACTATACTTGTCTTAAGAGTGGGCTTTTAATAGAAGGCGGAGTAAGAGAGAAGAGACATGGGGATTAAGTGGGTAGTGACAATGTTGCAAAAAGAAAAGAAAGAAAAGAGTAACAATGAAACATTTAAAGAAAATTAAAAGAAGAACAAAGACAAGCAGGCATTGTTGGTAATATTGTGTTAAATTTAATAACATATATTCTCTAGGCGTTTTTGTCCTGGGATCCATAAACATTTTTTAAAATAATGATAATTGTATTTCAATATAATTTGTTTCCTTGGTAATCCAACGTATTTTGTTTTATGCATTTAAAAATTTTGCCGAGAAGGGGTCCATAGGCTTCACTCACCTGCCAAAGGGGTCCCTGACACAAACAGAAATATTGAGAACCTCTGTTCTTATTTAAAAGAAAACAAGAGGTACATAATAAAGATTTACAGTTTCACTTACAATTCCATTTTTTCTATTCTTTGTATATGAAAACACTCAATAATAGCACTTTAAAGCTTGTAAAACATTTACATGTTATTTAATTTGATAACATATAAATGTTCATGTTGATGCTTTTGAAGTTCATTTTTTTTTAAAAATGAAAAGAAATTTAAATAAAATAGTTCATTCTTCCTGATCTCGTTTCCTTTTTTGGTAAGGCTATTAGACTGGTAGAATGGGGAATGTTTTGTTATAGTTTACCTAGAGTTCAGTAAAGCATTTGAAAAATCTCTCATGTTACCCTTTTCTATAGACAAGATGGAGAAACAAAGTTTTTATAATGATACAGTTTAGGAGTATTTAGAACTAGTTAAAGGATGGGGCCAGTGGAAAAAATACTGAATCCAGAGTCAAATGACCAGCTTTAGAATACCCATTCTACCACTTATTATGTATGTGATCCTGGGCAAGTAATTTAACCTCTCTGGGCCTTAGTTTCCTTATCTGAAAAAAGATGGGGTTTGGACTAACTTACCTCTAAGATCACTTAACACCTTAAGGCTATGAAATGAAAAATGAAGAGTATAGCAAGTATTAATTTGACATCAATTAGAAAGGAAGTGACTAGTGGAGTGCCTTGGGTTTCTGTACCTGGTTGTATGCCTTTTAATGTTTTTATTGATAGCTCAGATAAAAGGGTAGATGGAATGCTTATCAAATTTACATATAATTACAAACATACAGGAGATAAGCGGCATCTTGGATGACAGGGTCAAGATTCAGGGACTCAGACCCACCAGAACATTGGGTCTGTGAAAAGAAATAGAGGTGAATAGTCTTACATTTGAGTGGAAAGAATCCACCTCCCATGTAGAATATGGAGGAGGGGTGGCAAGATTATTGTCCATCTGAGAGAAGATTTGAAGCTTTTAGTGGAATACAGACACCATATGAATCAACAACATGGCATGCTAACCCCCTGCCCCCAAAAAAACCCCAAAACTATCAATGTGAAATAAGACTAAATTAAGGGAAACATAAAGTCTGGGACTAAGCAGCACAGAAAATCACTGTGGAAAGGGAGGGAGAGGTAGTAAAAGGGAAGGAAAGAGATCCTGCGATAGAGACTTTTTTAAATCAACACATACATAGGGGCTACCTGGAGGGGCCAGGGTTTCTAACATAATCATTCATGAGACTCCACTGTAATAATAGCTAACATCTCTACAGCAGTTACTATATGCCAGGCACTGTGCTAAAAGCTTTACAATTATTATCTGATTTGATCATTTGATCCTGGGAGATAGGGGCTATTATTATTCTCCTTTTATAGATGAGGAAACTGAGGCAAACAGGGTTAAGTGACTTGCCCAGAGTCATACAGCTAGTAAGTGTCTGAGGCCAGATTTTTAACTCAGGCCTTCCTGACTCCAGGACCATATGGTACTCTATCCACTGGCCACCCCATTGATTATCAAGCAGTAGTCTGAAATAACTTTTTGTAAATACATTTACTACAATTGATACAAAACATCCCTCCCAAAACTAGGGGTACACTAACCCGCTGAATACACAAGGGAGAAGTGCGCTCAAACTTAAGGCATAAAAGTTAGTATGCTCCATATGTAAGGAACTTGTGCAGCAAAGAGGAATTTGCTAAGACCCAGACTTGGAAGATTTTCTCTCCTTTTGTTCTAACCTTATAAAGTTTCCCATAAGGGAAGATATCACTGAGCTCCAGAGGGAACCAAGAGCTGGCATTCTCTTTGCCATGGGTGGTCACATACTCTGGAACAGCTTCTTCTCTCCAGTGACTGCACGTTTCTCTCTGTCTTGTGTCTGTTTGTTCATAATCCTTGGAACCTTGGTCTATGAGAATTTCAAATGATGACACAAAATTCTTAAAATTATTGACAATAATCACTTTTTAAATATTATTTGAAACCAGTATGACTCGTTCTGAGTCACCAAAATTCAGAGAGGTAAGAAATTCAAGTTCTATTGTTCCCATTTGATAGATAAGGAAAAGAACTGAGGGTGATTAATCATTTACCCAAGTCACAAAGGTAAAAAGTAGCAAAACTGTGCCTCAGACACAGGACTTTTTGACTTTAAATCTACTGTTCTTTATACCACACCATACTGTGGAGAGTAATGATGATTTGTCTAGTGCTAAATGGTGAGAGTGGGCCACGTACTATTTTGTGGACGGTACACATAGTATTACAAAATTCAACAAATGTTAGTGATTTCTCCAGAAAGAGTTCTACACACACACACACACACACACACACACACACACCCCTAATGGACGAACATAGAAACAAGAGGCCTCTTCCAACAATAGAAAATTATGGGCATGAAATTTGAAAGGGAAATAGAGCTCTGGGGCCCTTCAAACCTGTTGTATTAATCTGTCTCTGAGTTCATGCCATCTCCTGAGCCTGATCCCTCAGTTTTCCAAGCTTATCACTATCATCTTCATTAGAAATTGCCTGATCATGTCTTATTTTTCCATAGGCCACTGTCTCTGTACCTTGTAAAAGATGACAAATAGTTCATCTGACAGATGAAAATATATGGAAATACACAGTGAGAGGGCCAGAAAAGAGGCCTAGGATATTCTCTCATATCCTAGATAATATGTGCAATTTACCATGGGCCTTCTGGGGACAGAGCCATGACCTTCTTTGTCTATTCTAATGGATCCCAAAGTGCGGAGTGAGGGTCATGAAGAGGTCACAGAATTATTGCAAGTAGACAAAGGATTCGTAAGTACATCATGCATCATTATTTTGATTTTTATTTTGCTCCATCAAAATATGCAGGTGACTAATATAAATAAATGAGAGTGCTTTCTTTAAGCAATAGATAATATCTCAGACATTAGCCAATTAGCATATATTTGTAAAGCACCTAATACACGCCCTTCACTGTGCTAGGCACAGGAGCTGCATATTTTTGGTACGGACTCATGATTATGTGGGTATAGAGAGATTTCCTGGTGTGGAAACAACCTCATCCAATGCAGATTGACAGCTTTATAACATGTGCACAGAAACATAGATATGATATATACATATATAATGCATGTATATGTGTATACATATAGGATATGTGTATAGAAATATAAATGCAGGTAAAGAGAGAGGTTTGGGACACCATGACACAGTAGAGAGCCATTTTCAAAGTCCTATGTGATCTTAAGCAAGTCCCTTAGACTTTTAGCGCCCTAGGCTTAGTAGTAAATAGTAATAGTAGAAGAGAAGTAGTAGTAGTCGTTGTAATAGTAGTAGCCATAGTCACAGTAGTTGTCGTTGTCATCGTCGTCGTAGTAGTAGCTAGCATTTATACGGTATTTTAATACCTGCAAAGTGCTCTATATCTAGATAGATATATATATGTAGATATATACATATATATCTACATATATATACACAGAGCTATATAGAGAGATATATAAAGTTTGCAAAGCACTGTATATAGCGTGTACCATAACTATCTATACATACAGTGCTTTGCAAACCTCAAAATACTATATAAATGCAATATTATTGTTATAACGTGTGTGTGTGTATGTGCGTGTATACACACGGTGTTTTATATACAATGGTGCAGTTAGGTGGCACAGTGGATAGAGTACTGGCTTTGGAATCAGAAAGACCTGAGTTCAAATCTGGTCTCAAACACTTACTGGCTGTGTAACCCTGGGCAAGTCACTTAACTCTTTTTTGTCCCAGTTCCTCAACTGTAAAATAGGGACATACTGCAGAAAAAAATAGCAAACCACTCCAGTATCTTTGCCAAGAACCCTGGACAAGTCCATGGGGTCATGAAGAGTCAGACATAACTGAATGATAACAATATATACAGTACTTTGCAAGCCTTAAAATTGTACATAAATCCTAGCTATTATTGTGAATAATTATTATTTTTGTTAATAATAACAACTGTTACTATTAATAAACTCGAGGCACTAAAAGGCTAAGTGACTTGCTTAGGGTTACATGGGAAGTATAGATCAGAGATGGGACTTGAACCCAGGTTTCCCTGTCTCTGAAGCTAGTTTTCTACTATATCATGCTGTCCTCTCACAACCCTCATATGTATTGCTATTGTTTTCAAATGCACATAGATGTTTTCGAAAACATTAAGTTTGCTTAAAAGTGTTACTAAATTCATAGTAAGTTTTGGTCATCATGAATTTTCTCAATCGATTGATAATAATCCTACAACAAATAAAAAAATAAGGTTTGTGAAATTTTGTGTTAAAAAGGAACCCGCGCCCCCACTCAAAAAAGAATGACTCTTTTCCGTAAAACAATAATTCTAACAGAGGGACAGTAAAGCTACAGCAACACAATGGATCCAGAAGAACTTTGCCCCCCACTAACTGCATGTAGACAGCCAGTTACTCCTCCTGCCCTGCATGAAAGCATTCCATGAGCTTCCAACAAACTGAAAGATTCAATGGACTTCTTTTAATCCCTTTGGTTTTCAGACTACAGCATCTGGGAAGCACCTCAGCCTGCAGAGTCAACCACATCTGATGACAGACCTCTCTTGAGAATAGTCTACACGGTGCACAGAAATTGTCAGATTGTTCTTATTCCTGGTTGGGATGTAAGTATCAAAGATGCGCACACACACACACACACACACACACACACACACACACACACACATTGTCTCTGTATTTCAGTATTTCTGTTTTTAACCTCAGGCAGACTCTGAAAGCACAGAGCTACATAAAATAAGATTGGCTAAACTGTTGTTTATTTATACATTTGAGTGGTTTTTAAAAACCCATCTGCTGTGCCTCTGGGTACATGTACCAAACACCTAGGTGACAATTAGACTTTAACTTGAGGCCAATGGGAAAGTTACTGAAACAGTAAAGGAGCAAGACTGGTAGCTCCATAAAACCAGCACAAGGTAAGACCTCCAGACACTGGGAAAGTCTAGGGTTCACTCCAAAGGCGTAATAAGGAATTTTTGCACCTAGCAAGAGTATCAAGAAAGATGTCGTCTATTGAGCAGAAATGGGAATGGAGTGGGGGGGGAGGCTAGGGAAGGAAAGAGGAATTAAAGGGATAAAGCAGAACACTACTCCATAGATGGAAAGGAGACAGAGATCCTGGGACAAAGCTGCAGTGTGGGGGAGGAGGAAGACCTTGTCTCAACCTGATATCTGGCAGCTTCTTTTAATTAGTCGTTTGTACTAACTAGGTATGAATAATTAGCTAACATTATCAGCTACACTAAGTTGGTATGAAGCTCTATTGTTTCAACGTTGCTGAGGGGATTGTAGGTGCAGTCACTGCCCTTTTAGACTGGCATATTCTGAATTTTGTGCCATGAGGTAAATCACTGATTGTCACACCCTAGTTATACTTCTGGCTCATTCTCTTCCCCACTGGCTACATGGTCTATATACAGTGTTGCAAAAATATTAGGGTAGCTTTGGAAATAATTCTTCAAGGAAAGTTTTTTTGCTTGCTTGTTTTTTATTTTTTAATTCATGATTAGACAACGTGTAGTTCCTTCTTAGTCTTTACAGTATGGAAGATTGTGAAGATCTTACAGACATAATGCATCTCTCTATTAATATATGGTAATATTACTAATATGGTATATAATATAGTATATATTAATACGATACAGCACATGATATACTATATATTAATGTAATGTATCATATTACTATAATAGCATTACTAATATATAGTCATATTACGCACACAACAAGGACTACTGTATCTAGGTCAGGGTGTTCCACTTCATTGAGGCTGTGTCTACAGATGTACAACTAGTTTGACAGAGTCGACTGAACTGACCAGTGGCAAATTGATTATTAGCTGACCCAAAATCTCAAATAACATGCATATGTAGAAAGTTTCAAAACTTTTCTTCCTCATAACTGATTTATTTCTGTAGGTTCTATCTAATTCATTTTAGATTCTGGATCAAACAAATTTGTGGGGACTAATTTTTTTCAACCCCTGGCATTTTCCTTCCTTCACAAGTGCTGGAGACAGATTTTCAAAGAGATGGGAAATTTCTGATTTCCTGAAATAAAGTTGCCTCATTGATCTCCACATTAAGAATCTGCAAGGTACTAGGATGATAATTAGATACATCTGTGACCTAATTAACATCATTGCAATATCCAATATTGAGATCTGCAAAGTACTTTGTATACACTAAGTCTGGGGTGGGAAATCTTCAGCCTCAAGGCCACATGTGGCCCTCTAGGTCCTCAAGTGTGGCCCTTTCAGGGGTAAGGAACCTGTAATCTCCAGCCACAAGTCAGATGTAGAGGGCCACATGTGGCCTTGAGGCTACAGATTCCCCACCCCTGAAAGGCCCACACTTGAGGACCTAGAGGGCCACCCCCCACACTAACCCATCTGAGCCTAACTACCATCCTATAAGGAATATATTGCTTAAACTAGAGCTGCCCCATCTTTAAGCTGAAGAAATTTAGGGACACAGAGACAGGAAGCATTGGAGGAGAGATTCCCATCTAAGTCTTTCCTAAATTCAAGTCCAAAGCTCTTTTCATTACACCATGCTGCTTCATAAGAAAATTCTTAATCATGCTTTAAGGTTTATGAGGCATTTCATGTATATTATCTCATTTGATTTTCATAACCTTGTGAGGTTTTGTTCAGTAGAACAAAATGCCACTTTATAGGTGTAGTCAAGAGCATTCAAGATTCTTTGGAAGATGGAACAATGGAAATAAGCCTATTCAATGACCATCTCATAATGAGCATTAGGCAAGTAATAAACCCGGGAGATGTACAGTCACCAAAGGTATTCCCCACTGTGACAAGACAAGATCAAGGGCAGAGTTCTGGTGGAAGAGGGATTGCTTGTGGATGGGGAAGAACTCCAGATACTCCTCTTTGTGGATGACATTGTCCTAAAAAATATCTGTAATCACTCAAATTAGTTTGACCTGTCCATCCATATAAGAAAAGTCAAGTGGATGATATCTATTGCTTAGATTTCAACAAGGCCTGATGGACACCACATAGAGTTTGTCCAAAAGTTTTTATATCTAGTACAGACAATATAGATGGCCAGTGAGAATTGAAAATATCAAGATAGAGAGTGGGATTGCTATCAGGAAATTCCAAATCTCTTTTATTGACCCCAAGCTTTCCATAAAAGCAAAGACCTATTTTATCCTACAGTATGTAGTGTATATAGACTCTGGAGCAGCTCTCTCAACCATTATTGGCATTGGCCAATCAAGTCCCTAGAGCATGGCTACTATATTCCTCCCTCACCTTTCTAGGTATAGCCAGGAGAGATCTGGAGCAGGTGGATGGTGTCTTTCTAATACTATGTTGCATGAGCTCTCACTCATGTGCTTACACACACACACATGCACACACACACACACACTGATTATCAGTTGATATCAATACACTCCTATTCATATACTACTGAAGTGCAATGGCTGACCTCCTATAATACATTGTCTTTACCTTTCATTCTGTATTTGTCAAATACTACCTTGTGTGATTATTTATTTCTTTATATGAATAGGTCCTGATTCCCCTACCACATTATAGCAACAATTTGACTAGCAGCTGTTGTGGGGTATAAGACCTAACAAGACCAGCAACAAGAGCTGCTAGCACAAGTTCTTTGATCTGCTTTACTAAGGAAAGTAACGTTAAGGGGTTAACAATCTTACTTTAATCACACATACGAATATAACTCACGTAGTCCAGCAGGAAAAGCCAGCAACCTGAACTTCAGAGCAAATACAAACAAATTATAAAAATACACAATATAAACAGACCAGACCACAATTCATAGTTACCAGGAAAGCATCAACATTGGGGTTGACTAGCTGGGAGGCTCTTAGAGCAGCTGCCCAGAGTCTCTACATCAACAATCCCCCAGGAGTGAAAGCCCCCAGCAAACAGCTCTGTTCTCTCTTTTTATGGTCTTTAGACATTATCAAACTTCATCTGAGCTACCAGAACTTAGGTGCATACCATTGGCTCTGGTCTTAGCAACTGCCCTTAGGGCCCTGGGGGCTTCCTGCCTCTCTCATACTAGAGAACTAATTTGCTAACCAGCCTGGGTCTTTGCACCTAGTAAGACTCAATCAAAGACAATTAATTTAGCATTCTAAAACAGTGAAAAAAAAGTCCCACCTTAATTACCAATACACACATTTTAAACTTCTTGAAATGGAGGCCATGTCTTTTATGTATGTATGCATGTACCATGGTAGTTTTTGGCATGAAGAGCTCAATATATATTTGCAATTATTTAACCAATGAAATTAGTGTTCTTCACATTACATAGCTATGAGGAACAAATAAGTTAGACAAAATTACTTAGGGTTTCTCATTATTATAACTAATAATATATAGAGGAGGTGTTCATGTATTCTATTTCCCACAATGCTTAAGGCCCTGGGAGAATAGCATATTGGGAAAAATTTGCCAGATCACATTTGTCATAAAGCCATTTGTAAGACCACAGCATAGCGATATCATTCAGAGGGAACTTTGATTGGGTGATATTCCAGGTCATAGGAAGTTTGCAAAGTACTACTAGAGCCTTAAAAAAAGTCTAGTCTGGGTAGTAGAGATGTGGGCCACAAAGATACAAGTCTCAGTACAGGAAGGAGCAGAAGAAAAGATAGCCGTGTAGAAAGAAAGCATGGACCTAACCATGGTGTCTCAAACTACCACACCCCTTCTGGATCAAAATGATGGTCACCAGAGCAGTGACAAAAGGTTCTGATGTTCTTCCATCCCCAGAGTCAGCTCTCTGGCTCACTAAACTGAGACTGAAAGGAAAACTGAGAGGCAGAAGGGCCACATATTCTAAGTTTCAACACCAATTGCATGAGTTTAATCTAACTGTCTCTCCCTTCTGTATAGGAGTTCTTAATCTGGGGGCCATAAACAGATAGATGGATGGATAGATAGATAGATAGATAGATAGATAGATAGATAGATAGATAGATAGATAGATAGATAATAGGGTAGATAGATGACGAATGGATAATAGACAAACAGACAGATATATGGACGATAGATAGATAGATAGATAGATAGATAGATAGATAGATAGATAGATAGATAGATAGGCAGACCAACAAGCTATATTTCATTACAATCTATTTCCTTTGTAATGCTATGTATTTTATTTTATGCATTTAAAAACATTTTTCTGAAGAAGGGTTCATAGGTTTCACCAGACTCCCCAAGGCATTCATCATACACACACACACACACACACACACACACACACACACACAAACACACACACGAGACTAAGGACTCTTCTTGTGTTTTTGTGAAGACAGAGAGGGATTAAACAGGGCATTTACAGGTACTCCCCTACACTTATGGGAAAAGGCAGCCATTTGTGCATGGGTTCAAGAAACATTCCCTACTTGATTTAATTCCATTATTTACTTTGCTTTGTTTTTGGAATAGTTATCCTCAATCTTACTATTTTGAGACACTCTGCAGTGGAGGAAAGCAGGCTGGCCAGAGTGACATGCCAGTGATGCATACTAGTTGTACGGTCATTGTCAAGTTATAACTTTTCAGTGCCCAGGAGATATTACACTAATAAACTCACAAGTCCAGACCAAAAGAAAAAAGCCTGATTTAATATTTAATCGAGCCTCATTCATCATCTGTAAAATGAGCTGGAGAAGGAAATGGCAAACCACTCCAGTACCTTTGCCAAGAAAACCCCAAAATGGGGTCACAAAGATTAAAACAACTGGACAATGACAAATTTTTGTATTCATGTATCATTTGATATGGTCTAGCATAAGACAGCTAGGTGGCACAGGATAGAGCACCAGACCTGGAGTCAGGAAGATTCATCTTCCTGAGTTCAAATCTGGTCCCAGATACTTACTAGCTGTGTGACCCTAGGCAAGTCACTTAACTCTGCCTCAGTTTCCTCACCTGTAAAAATGAATGGAGAAGAAAATGGCAAACCAGTCCAGTATCTCTAACAAGGAAACCCCAAGTGGAGTCATGAAGAGTAAGACGCAACTGAAAACAACTGAACAACAATGGTCTGGCATAAAGACATACTAGTGAGAGCCTAAGTTCTGATTTTGAATAGAAGACAACCCACAGAGTACTCTGAACCTGGCTCTTCCTATGTAAGGTTCTATAAAGACCAACTCATATTTTTATAAAAATCGTATATTGGTATCAACTCATGATTTCATTGGTGTAAAGAATTCCTAATAAGGAAGGTCCCTGTACCCATGCAAATTTCCTCCTGTTAATGCAACTTAAAGTCTTAGAGAGGTGGCTGGGGTTAACCCAAAGTTTCAGTGACTTACCCAGGGTCACACAGTCAGTGTTTGTCAAAGGCAGGGTTTGAACCCAAGTCTTCCTGATTCTGAGACCTGCTCCCTATCCAGGAAGCACTGTCTCTACTGGTAAAAATTAATTTACAAAATGCTTTCCTAACAGTAACTCTGATAGGTAGATAATGCCAAAATTGTTATCCTTAATTTTCGGATGAGGGAAATAAAGCTTACAAAGGGGAAGTTATTTGCCTGCTGTAGCTTGTAAGTGAGAAAACCCCCACTGGAACCCATCACTTATGGTTCCAAATCCAACATTCAATCTGCTACACTACTTCTTAACTTAGACATAAGAGCCCTAAGGTAATCATCCAGTGTCTTACTAACCTATGACACTATCCCATGGAGAGAAAAGGGAAATGTATTCATTCTAAATGAGATTAGGGTTTTAGTCCCTGGTATAGTTGGGGTCTTCTAAACTGAGCTAGGTACTTGGTCAATAAATCACAAACCTTTGCTTATCACATCTTTAGCAAATCAACAAAATGCTTGGAGAGTGGTGAAATGAGAGAGTAGTGAAAAGTCAAGAAAGCAGTGTCAATTCATTCATTTAAGAATAGTTTTTTAGTCTTCAAGACCCAGACTTTCTGTCATTAACTGCAAGGTGGTTGGAGTGTTATCTTTTCATTAATAATGTGACTGAAAATGATGAAGAGAGAAGTTGCCTTGATTGAAAATCCATTCAAGGGCTGATGGAAAAAGGATTGGAACAACAAAGCAATATGTTAACACGTTCTCTCTATAAGTACACGGGAGGGTTGAGTGGTATACACACCAATTTCCAAACCTTAGTTCTGGGGAATGGTACTATATAATCATAAAATTACACTGGAGGTAAGATTTAATTATCATTTTCACCTTTCTAACACCTTTCACAAAGTGATGCTTAAAGGCTTTGCAAGCAAGAATATTCCACTTAAAGTGCTAACATACAACAATAATGGTGAAAGGAAGATAAACTAGCAGGTAAGGAATTTTATGGGGGCTTAAGATCAGTCACTTTATTCAAAGATATTACAAATAACTGCCGATGGAAGGAGTTTCCAGACCGACTTCCAGGGAAGAAGCTGTTGGAGGAAAATAAATGGTTGCTTCTCCCTAAGAGAGAGCTCTTCATTATCCTGAGACATCGAACTAATGATAGGTGCTGGTTACCACAATTGCAAGCACTGGTCAGAAGGTAAGAAGCACATCTTCATACAATTTTATTTCCACTATAAATCATCACAAGCCCAGCATAAGCACTGTTATGGGCCCCCAAGGCTTAGCTAGGATGAGGTAAGGGCCACCGAAAAAGCAGACAGCCCATATCTATTCTCTAAGGGTGGACAACATAGGATGACAATGTCCGCTTGAAAAGAATTATATCTCACCAAGAGTCTAGAAATAAACATTAAATGGAATGTCCAATTTGCTCACTTGGGTTTTTATTCATTTAAGGTGGTGCTATGGAAAAGGTCCTGGCCACTGTAATTCCTACATCTCTCTGCCCTCATAGATGACTGCTTTCTTACCTTTAGCCTTGGCACCAGTTCTCCGTCAAACAATAATTTGCCTTTAGCAAAACTCTGCAGAGCAGTTAAGCAGCTTTCCTGTACCAAGGGCTTCTTGGCACTTGGGTTTAGTTTTTGATTAGAATGTCAAACATTATCATTTCCCAGTCTTTCAATAGAGTATCTTATAATCACATCATTCAGGCCAGCATCAAGATGGTCAGGGAGTCAAGGCCAATTGAACCGAACACCTCAAATACATCTCTTCAGTTAAAGCTCATGCAGACTCACCCAGCCACTCTTCCCTTAAGAACTACTAAAACCAGTCTTTTGACTCACTTTGTTTCTTTATTTTCCCATTTACAGTATTTTTTTTTAGAAATTACATGTAAAGATAGTTTTCAACATTCATTTTTGTAAAATTTTGAGTTGCAAATTTTTCTCCCTGCCTCCTTCCTTCCCCAAGACAGCAAGCAATCTGATATAGGTTATACATGCACAATCATGTCAAACATATTTCCACATTAGTCACATTGGACTCACTTCTTTTCAAATTCATTCAGAAATTGCTTCCTGGTTCCCAATTCTCAGAAAAGGAAAGAACAAAATCAACATGGCCTTGGGTCCACTGGGTTAGTTAGTACCTTAGGCAATGCTAATACCTGGAAATAGAGAATCTTCCTCCTACATGCTGTATTGGCATGCAGGGGACTGGCTAGACTGATAAGGATACTCTGCTGGCCCAAGGACAATTGACAAACTTTATTTATTGGGGATTTTTGGCATGGTTAAAATACAGTGGTTAGTAAGGTACATGTCAGGATTTGTCACAAACTACACTGACACTTTAGTGATTGGATCCTTTTACCACCTGGGAAGATTTTAACCCTTCCATACATTCTGATCTTGTACAAATTTTTTTTCATGTTCCTTCTTAGGACTTCCATTAGACAATCTAGCCACATTGAAAGTCTTTCCTCAGCCCTTTAAATATTTCCTAGAGGGTAGGATTCCTTTTAGGCCAGAGGTGAGGAATCTGCAACCTTGAGGCCACATGTAACCTTCTAGAGCCTCAAGTGCAGCTCTGTGACCAAATACAAACTTCAGTCAAAGGGCAGCACTTGAGGACCTAGAGGGTCACATGTGGCCTCTGAGCCACAGGTTCCTCGCCCCCGTTTTAGGCTATCCATTTATTATCCTTCACTCTTTTAAAAATTTTTTTTTAGAGTTTTATTGATGAGTTTTGTTTTTACATTAGAAACATTTAAAGATTACTCCCCACTCTGTGGGAGGTGCCATATAACATAATGAAACACCTAAGTAAAACTAACAAGTTTTGACCTTATGTGAAAGCCAAAGTTAATCAGCAAACATTTATTAAGCACCAACTATATGCCAGGCCCTGTGCTAAGTAAGCCCTTGGGGAAAAAAAAGACAAAAGACAGTCCCTGCCCTCAAGGAACTTACAGTCTATTGTGAGAGAAAACAAGGGAACGAATACATACAAACAAGTTATATACAAGATAAAAAAAGAAATTATTTAAAAAGAGAAGACACTAGAATTAAGAGGGATTAGGAAAGGCTTTCTGTAGAAGATGGGATTTAGTTTAGTAGGAAGCCAGGGAGGACAGTAGGAGGACATAAGGAGGGAGAGCATTCTAATTCAAGGGGACAGCCAGAGACAATGTCCAGAACCAAGAGACCGAGTATCCTGTTGGTGGAACAGCAAGGAACATTATTGGATAAAAGAGTTTACATCAGGGAGTAAGGTATTAAGAAGACTGGAAATGTAGGAGTGGGCAAGATTATAAAGGGCTTTGAATGCCAGGCAGAGAAATTTGTATTTGATCCTGGAGGTGATAGGGAGCCAGTGGAGTTTATCAAGTTGGGGGGTGGGGCAGGGAAGGAGAGGGGAAGAGAGTGAGGGGAGACATAGTGGACTTGTGCCTTAGGGAAAATCACTTTGGTGGATGGATGGTAGATAGCTTGGAGCAGGAAGAGACCTGAGTCGGGCAGACCCACCAACAGGCTATTGCAATAGTCTCGGCATAAAGTAATGAGGAAGTAATAAAGGCCTGCACTAGGGTGGTACTAGTCAGAAGAAATAAGAGACATTCTAGAGATATTGCAGGGGTGAAATCAACAGGCCTTGGCAATAGACTAGATAAGGGTGTGAGAGATAATAAGGAATCGAGGGTGACACCTAGATTGTAAGCCTGAGGGACCAGGAGGATGGTATTTCCCTCTACAGTGATAGGGTAGTTAAGATAGGGAGAAGGGGTTAGGGGGAAAATGAGTTCAAGTTTGGAACATGTTAGGTTTAAGATGTCTATTGGACATCCAGTTCAAGATGTCGGAAAGGCTATTGGAGATGTGAGATAGGAGGTCAGCAGAGAGGTGAGGGCAAAATGAGTAGACTGGAGAATCATAAGCATAGAGAAAATGTTTGTAACATTTCACATTCGCAGTGCGCATGCATGCACGCACACACACACACACACACACACAAACACATCCCAACTCTATTTTTTATTTTTTAAATAAATAGAAATCTATTTTCTCTTTCTCCCAGGCCCTCCCCCCATAAAGAGAAAAACACAATCTTTCTTAACAAATATGCAGTCAAGCAAAACAAATTCTATCATCATTTGCTGTTTCCAAAAAAAAAAAACAACCAGTTTGTATATGTGTGTATGTGCAATGTGTGTATTTGTGTGTGTGTCTCATTCTGTACCCTCAATCTACCCCCTCTCTGTCAGTAAATGGATAGCACGTTTTATCCTCAGTCCTCTGGAATCATGATTGGTCCTTGTATTGACCACAGGTCTTAGAGCTTTCAAGATTGTTTGCCTTCATACTATTATTGTTACTATATGAGTGGTTTCCTCTGGTTCTATTTATTTCATTCTTCATCAGTTTATAAAAGTCTTTGAAATTGTTGGGTTTTATATTAAAATTATAGTATAAATTGCTCTTCTGGTTCTGCTCACTTCACTCTGCATCATTTCATATTGTCTTTCCACGGCTCTTTGAAATCACCTGTTTACAGATTTCTTACAGCATAAGAGTATTTCATCATATCAGCATGTCACAACTAATTCAACCACTCCTTAATTGATGGAATCCCTTTAGTTTCTATATTTTTACCACCACAAAAAGAACTGCTACAAATATTGTCACAGATATAGGAGAACCTTTTCCCATTTCTTTCATCTCTTCAGGGTAAGGCCTAGCACTAACAGAATTGGGCATGCGCTGTTTAGTAATTTTTGTGTATAATTCCAAACTATTTACCAAGATGGTTATATCCATTCATAGGTCCACTAACAGTGCATTCAGCGCACCTGTTTTCCCATAGACCTACCAACATTTGTCATTTTCTTTTTTGTCATCTTTGCCAACCTGAAGTGTATGAAGCAGAATCTCAAAATAGTTTTGAATTTTCAATTCTCAGATTAGTAGTGATTTTGAACATGTTATCACAGGATCATAGATAGCTTTATCCTTTACTCTCCAGCCTGTCTCCTTTTTCTATTGTACACATTCTCGACAATGCCTTTCTTAACACTTCTCACACATAAGTCATCGTGGATAATATACTGGAGCCTAAGTCTACCTGCCCCACATCTCTCCCTCTTCTCTAGGTCACTTGCATTTTGACTCTTCTGAAAGCATAGCACTCAATGAGTCATAGTCACACAGCATCGCTGAGAAAATATTGCTATTTTTAAAAATGGGCGCTTCATGTCCCAATTTCTCATTTTAAAACAAGTCATGGGAACACCATAAACAGTTCATCTATATGAGTAACCTGTTTAGAAACATGTTTTATTGATATGAACATTTCAGTCATTCAGAACCATAAAGGAATTGTAACATTGTGTTTCTCCCAGGATCTCCAGGGGCAAGGGATGTGTTCCATTGAAGTTTTGGAAGGAATGACTGAGTCATAGAGACTAAAGACTTATGGATTCTGACTCATGATCATAAAAACCTGCTCCTTTTGCATCTACAAGATGTTATCCAAGGAGACAGATTAGTGAAAAGTAGCTAGGTGACACAGTGGATAAGCTACCAACCCTGGAGTCAGGAAGACGAGTTCAAATCCAACCTCAGACACTTTCCAGCTGTGTGACCATCTAGCCTCTGTGCTTCTTATCTGTAAAATGGGTATGATAATAATATCTCCTCCCCAGCATTATTGTGAGGAGATAATGGAGCAGTATTGGAAAAATGCTTTACAAACTTTAAAGCACTATTAAAATGCTAGCAATTGGTATTACTATTACTATCACCAATATGCACACAGTTTAACAAAATCAAAAATGTTTAAATGATTCACACACCTCAGAAATTATCCACACAGAAATGAATTCACCCCCTACCTGAAAGGACACAAGAGCCACTGGAATAGTAGCAGTTTACAAACCTTTTAGGGAGTCCTGCTAATAGCAGAATGAAAAAGATGCATCACAGACAAGAAGGGACCACCCAAAGTAAATGCCTTCTGTTCCGTCAGGATGTGGGTAGGAGAGCCACATGGGTCAGTCATTTTTGTATGGCTCTAGGGCCATTGAGTGTCTTTCTTGGTATATTGATAGGTATTCATTCAGAACAGAAAGCTTCAAGTCTGAAAGAACACTTAATACTTAAAATTGAGAGGTAGGGCCGAGAGGGAGAACATAAAGGAGGAAGGAGCTGGTACAAAGGATAGAATGCTGTGTCTGGGGTCAGGAAGACCTGAGTTCATATCCAGCCTCAGATACTTACTAGCTGTGTGACCTTGGGCAAGTCACATAACCTCTGTTTGCCTCAGTTTCCACAACTGTAAAATGGGATTAATAATAACACCTTGCCTTCTGGAGTTGTTCTGAGGATCAAATGAGATAATTTTTGTAGTATTAGCACAGTGCCCAGCATATAGTAGCCACTATGTTAATGCTATTACTATTTTTATTATTATTATTAAATAGAGTGTGTTCTTTAATGAGCAGAAAAATACTGGCAGCCTTTGGTGGCCTTGTCTAGAACCAAAATCAAAATACTTTTTAAAAAAAAAAGGCAGTCCTTTTTATATTGTAATTCTCTCTAACATCTTTTAATGAGTCCATCAGCAAAAGTTTCTCCATAGAATCAGGTAGGAAAGAAGGGAAAGAAATGAATAAACACTAGGAAGAAAAAGGAAATAGAATAGATTCCTGCCAGTTACTCACCAGAATTTGTATCATCCTGGGCTTTCTTCATCTTTCCCATTCTCAATAATGATGACCTAGGGACTATGGCAGAAGGTATCTATCCCTTGATTTTTGGTACAGTTGCTCAAATGGAGCACCCACCATCTGCTCCTTTTTGAGATTATTAGTACTAATTATAATAAAATCTCATGTCTGGTAAGGGCTTTAACTTTCCAAAGAGCTGCTTTTGTGTATGATCTTCCTAAAGGTAGCATCATAGGTTGTTGGATTATGGGAAGACTTGAAAGGATCTTTTCCCATTGCCCCAATGGGAATTAACACTGCAAAAGATGGGTTCTGCAAGAGGTGGCAGAAATGAATCTAGGTAGCAATGGCCCAAGAGTTGGGGAGGTAGGTAGGAATGGCATGGAACAAATGTGAGCAATAATTCATCTTGACCCTTACTCTAGTCCAATCAGTATTAATCAGTTTGCTATGACTCAATAGGGCTACTGATTATAGGCTCTGTATAGAACCCCAGAGCTGTGAGCTGCAGATTGCAAGTTTCCTTGTTTCATCATAGGAAGCTAACTAGAGGCCTTTCACCCTTGATTTCTCTTGTTATGGTGACCAAGCCCAGTGTGGTGGAGTGACTCCATGACATGGAAAGTCCCCCAACTTTTTTGTACCTCCAGACCACTATCTCTTGTCCAACATGAGCAGGTGACCATCTTATGACCCCTTTAACAGTGGAGATGCCCCATGCTTCACCCAACCTGAGACGCCCCTGCTGATATGCCATTTCTAGCTGATGCAGTTCTTGGCCCATGTAGCAAAATCTATTGACAAATGGGATTCTGTATTTTGTATAGCCTCTTTGGAATGTTCAGGTACCAAATCTGGAAGAAGGCGGCATTCCAGAGCACGAGGAAGATCTGAGGTACACTTCATTGGAGGGGACCATGGACCCTTTAATAAAGTACCATTAGCTCAGAGCTCTGCCTCGGTCTCTTTTTATTATAGGTTGGACAATTGTAATCCCCACACAAAGATGACTGACTCATTACCTCCGTCTAATCACCAACATTTATTGTCTCTCTCCTGGCCACTCTGTGGCCACTATTGTGAGACCAGCCCTGAGCTATGAAAGATACACTACAAAGGATGTTAGAGAGACTAGAAAAATCCCTGCCACTGAGAAACAGACCATCTAAATGAGGAGAATATTCTTTACCCTGCTACAAGGCATTACAGTCTCACAGCAAGCAGAAGTATCCTCACCTCAGAGATACAGTGAGATAATCACCAAAGGTTACTGCCAAGTGTTCCGCCATAGCCTGGGGAGGAGAAGGATGAGTTAATCAATTTGCATAAGACTTGCCTCAAAGAGGCCTAGAGAAAAAGAACTATTTTGGTTAGAATCATGTTCGGCATTGTCACCAAATACCCCAAGATTATGGAGAAGGAAACGGCAAACCACTCCAGCATCTTTGCCAAGAAAACCCCAAATGAGAGTCACAAAGAGTCAAACGTGACTGAAACGATGAACAATAACTCCAGAACTAACAAAAAGCTCAAACTACCTGGCAGTAGAGATTAATCGTTGCAAGAGACAGGCCCAAAGGAGGAAGAAATCCAAAATTCTTCAACTTGCCATTGAGTTAACTTGAAGTCAAACTTCTTACATTCACCCATGCAATCCATGAATCAGTCCCGCCCTAACAGAGAAAGTATTGCATAGCTGAGTATATGCAAACAAGCAGTATTATTTTAGAACCAAGTGGCATTAGATCTGAGCTTCAACTTTCTCACCCTCATCACATCTGCTTCCCAAAATGTCAAAAATATAGAAAATCAGGAACTGTCAAAGGCAAATCAACCTGGATGGGGCCTATTCCGAGACTAGCATGTCAATAATGTTTATACCCTTTCTTAAACCACATAGTCTAATTACCTCTGATTATATATTTAAGGAAACTTCCAGGCACTGTAAATACTGCAAATTCATGTATACATATCTGTTTAATCTTAGCTTTCCTCCACCTGAGAGGGACCAGGAATTCCCTAATACAAGAAATTCCCCAGTTCTCTATCCAGAGCACTGGCCTCTAGGTCAACGCTTATATTTTTGGGGTAAACTAAGGACAAAAAATTATGACTCCTGAACAATGTCATCTTTTTCCCCTTGCCCAGTTCACTTTTCATAGTCCCTTCTCCAAAAATCTCAACCCTGGAAGCCGATGGTCTCAATAAAGAGGCGCATCTAGCCTGGCAAGGTCGCATAGGTACAAAGGTACAAAAGCATTGAGTCAATATTCAAACCAGGGCCGTAGGTCCTGTTTTGTCTCTAGCCATTGGTAGGATCTTGGACATACCCCATAAACACTCTGTCTCATTTCCTCTCCTATGTAAGCAGAGAGTAGGACTATCTTAGCTCTATAGCCCTTTATCATTGAAACACTCGGATACAACCAGCTGTAAATGAAAACAACAGATTAACTACTTGCAGCCTTGCTTTGGAATCAAATATGATTCTTTTCTTGGTCCAGACTTTAAGAAATATGCAGTTAGAGAAGTCAGTATATAGTAGTAATAGTAGTAGGAGCAGCAGCAGCAGCAGCAGTATAGTAGTAGTGGGGGTGGGGGTGGTCGTGGTCGTGGTGGTAGTAGTAGTAATGTATATCATTTGAAGCTTTAGAAAGTACTTTACAGATATCTCCTTTGATAATCATGACATCCCTATGAGGTAAGCGCTATTGTTATCCCCATTTCTGCAGATGAGGAAACTGAGGCTGACAGTGACTAAACAGGTTCATACAGCTAGTAAGCGACTGAAGAAGTATTTGAACTCAGTCTTTGTGAAGGCAAGTCCAATTCTCTATCCACTGAGCCACCTAACTGCCCACTCCAACCCCAAAGGCCCATTTTCTGTAGTTGTGTTTTTTAAAAACTTCTTTAGATGGCTTTTCAGTGAGCTCCAGGGAATTCCTGCCACATAGACCATCGTCTATTTCTCACTGTGTTCCTGTCACTGTAGTACCAGAGTCAAGTGGATAAAATTCCCACATGACACACACTGAAACCATTTCAGTTCAGGTTTTTATTTCTAGAAAAGATGGAAGATACAAAATAGCTCAGTAAAAAAAAAAAATGTTCACATTTTAGAGTTGTTTTTCCTCCCCTAGGGACTCACTAGCTTGGGAGAGGAGTCTCTAGGATCAGTAAGGGATAGCTAGAGATGGTTGGGAACATAAGATAAAATCAAAATGCCCTCACAAGCACATTATCTTTGTATTCGAAGACTAACTTTTCCTTATTTAGAACAAGCTGAAAATAGCTGTGAGTCAACAGTTTTTAAATTAAATGCTGACAGAATGGAGGGTAGCATTACCATGCCTACAGCCCTTGCTCCCAAAATGTTTGCCATTTTAATTGGTAAATTAATGCAGATGGAGAAGTAATCAATAATGACCAATCATCTATTCATAGATCATAGCAATTTAGAATTAAAAGGGACCCAAGACATTGCCCAATCCCACTTCTTATCCCTTCTACAATGTCCTCGATAGCTCTCTTCTGCTTCAACCCCCTAAAAATGGGAAGACAGCTACCCAGTGAAGCAGCCCGTTCCCCTCTGAAATAATTTCAACTGTTAGAAAGTCCTTGTTGTATTGAAGAAAAAATCTTCTATCTGATAATTTACACCTGTTGGTCCTAGTTTTTCCCTTTGGAAAAAGAATAAATCCCTCTCCATGTGACATCTTTCAAATATTTGAAGAGAGTTCTCACATCTTCCTATTCTTTTTCTTTTCAAAGGTAAAGGTCCTTAGTTCTTTCAACCATTTCTAATAGGATGTGATTTCTACACCCCCCAAAAATCCTTGGATCCCCCTGAACAGACTAGACTGCCCATAGTAAAGGTTTCACATAAAAGAGTAGCAAAAAATAAACAGGGCAAGTAAGTGGCACAACTGATAGAGAGCCAGGGCTGTAGTTAGGAAGACACATCTTCATGAGTTCAAATCTGGCCTCAGATATCTACTAGCTGTGTGACCCTGGGGCATGTCATTTAACCCCGTTTGCTTCTATTTCCTCACCTGTAAAATGAGATAGAGAAGGAAATGGCAAACCATTCCAGTGTCTTTGCTAAGAAAACCCCAAATGGGGCCAGCAAGAGTCAGACAAGAATGAGCAATAACAAAAGAAAATAAAATTATATAATAGAAGTGACTAGACTGTGGAAGACTTTGAATGTCAAACTAAGGATTTTGTGTCTTACCTATAGGAAATATGAGACATTATAGTTTTTAATTAGGTGAGTAACGTGATAAGAACATTGTCTGAAGAAAACTATTCTGGCATTCTTGAGGAGATAGGATTGGTATATGTATGGTATAGTCATAAGAAGCAAAGAATACTCACAGGCAAACTCAATACTGACCTCTTGGTTGTGAAATCCAACATTCAGAGGAAAATATTTGTAGAAATAGGAATCTAAAAATAATAGAAAATTTCCCAAGTCTTAGTAAAGCATGAGGAAAGAGCCCAATTCCAAGTATGTAGAGAGGTTGAGATATCAGACTGGTACAAAGAATCCATACCAATGAAATGAAAAATCCTTGAACTATTTGCTCTTTCTTTCAAGTGAAGAAGGGACTGAGGGAAAAAAAAGACAATTTCCATCATCTCTAGCCCTACATAAAAATCTGATCAATATATACCCTCAAAGGAATTCTAAAAATAAAAATATGTCTCTGCCAGAAAAGTCCATTTATGTTGCAATAGGTTGCTTATGTGAGCACAAGAAAATCTTCCGAATTAATGCCATCTTTTCTGATAGGCCCCAAGTGGTGGCATGCTGAGGATCTAGGAGACTAGGGCTGTCACTGGGCTCTTTGTTAAGTGGGATTGACCACCAACAGAATCAGCAACTTTGCTTTGTGAAAGCCCCCTTTCTTTAGGCCCATTTTCTGTCCCCGTTTTCCTGCCTCCTTCCTCCTGCCAGACACTAGGTCTCTGGCCTCTGGCCTCTGGCCTGTTAAATACCTTGTTCGGCACAGAGCTATTTTGGCCAGGAAGCAGAAAGTGATTCTATTCTCCTAGATCCCCTCGAATATTAACTCCTCCATGTTCTAATAGATTTCAATCCCTGGCTTGATCTGCTCTCAAGAGGGGAACAGAGTTGGAACTGTGGGAAGCTACTGGCACTCTTGTTTTTTACAAACCACAAATTCAGAATGATTCCCTGGTAAAGAAGGAGAGGGGGGAAGAATTAATGAGTACACGTTGTATATTGAGGCAAACCAATGGCTTAGCTGGAGGCAAAGTGACAGAAGAAGGTATCATTAAGGACAGAAGAGTAGGTGGGTCAATTGGTCTTAAAATGAGAGTCAATCAATCAATCATAAGCTCTTGTTAAGTGCCTACTATATGCCAGGCATTGTGTTAAGCTCTAGAGATATAAAAAGAGGCAAAAGATAGCCTTTGCTTCAAAGAACTTACAATCTATTTGGGGGGAAAACAAGCAAATATGTATATATGTGAATACATGTAGATATAGATAACAAGCTATATATAAGATAAATAGGAAGTAATGAAGAGAGGGAAGGTATTAGAATTGAAGGATATTTGGGAAAGATTTCCTGTAGAAGATGGGATTTTGGTGGGAATTTAAAGGAAGCCAGGGGAGGCAGGAAGTGGAGAGATAAGGAGAGTATTCCAGGTATGAAAGACTCTCACATCTTCCAAGGACACACCCAGAAGGAAGTGCCCAGAGCCAAGACAGAATGTCTTGTTTGTGGAATAGCTAGTAGGCCAGCATCACTGGATTGAAGCCTATACCAATGGGGAGTAACATATAGGAAGACCAGAATGGTGGGAGAGAAATCAGTTTTTAAGGACTTTGAATGCCAGACAGGATTTTGTATTTGATCATAGAGGTGAGAGGGAGTCACTGGAATTTACTGAGCAAGGAAGATGACATAGAGCTGCAATTTAGGAAAATCACTTTGGTGGCTGAATGGAGGATGGATTGGAGTGGGTTGGTTAACAGATGAGCAGGTGGGTTAATAGATAAGAAAGCCAGAATGTCACATGGATAGCCACAAAATAATGCATTTATCCAATGCTTTGAGAGCCAGACAACTTTCTTTCCACACCAATCCTTAACTATGTATTCTACCACTAGCCAAGAATGAGCAACCAAGAGCAATTATAGTCTTACGATGAGTAGATGCACTAGAAAGCCATTGGGCAAGGATCATTCAAGTATTCTACATGTGACAGAATTGGAAACAGAAATGCATGCAGTTCTTATGTTCCCCAAACGACTTGACTGAGACAATGCTGTCAGCAAAGATTTATTGAATTCCTAATATGGATCTGCCATAAATTGAATATAGATAAGATCTTTCTATAAAAATCACCCTGCCTTCTTTTCAAAAATTATTAGAAGTTTCACCTTAATGAGGCATCACTATATAGTAGGGAAAAGCAACAGACCTAGGATTAAATCCTGGCTCCACTGCTTACCACCTATATAACCATTGGAAATTCACTTCATTTCCATTATGTCCCAGTCTCCTAGGCTGGTGTCTTCCTCTTCTTTCTCATCTACAGGATCAGAGAAACCATTCCTTCCTGATTCCTCCACCTATCTCCTGGTCTGACCTGCCTACAAGGATAGAAGTGCCATTTCATCAGCTCCTCACACCAGTCATATGCCTGAGCTGCTTAACACCCCTAAAGGACTACATCCAGAGTTTGAACCCCTACTGATATTAATAACTCATCTGAACTCACTCATCAATGATTAACAAAATCCCACCAATCCTTCCCCACTATTCATCCACTCTCCGCTACCTGCTTCTTTGTTCCCATTCCCCTCAACCCAACTTCCAACCTTCATAATGTCCTACTTTAAAGCTACCCACACCTTCCACTATGCTCGCTAGAATACTTGTTCCATAGGTAACAAATGTGTTTCCTTCTTAAATATTTTCCTTTCCAACTCCTTTAATCTTCTAGCTGTCACTGTGACCTGACTCCTTCCTGATAACACAGCCTCCCTTTCTAACACAAGGCACACTTTCACTCATCTACACACACACACACACACACACACACACACACACACATGCACACGCACACTGGGGGAGTTGGAATACTCCATTGCCACTTTCAAATTCACCTTCTACCACCATCACTAAGTAACCTCTCCTCCTTTGATATTCATTGAATTCATTCACTCAATCCAATCAAATTTCTAGTAGATATTGTCTTCCGATCTGTAGGACACTCTCTTTCTTTCATCAATGATTTCAGTGCCTGGCTCATAGTCTTTCTTTTCTATGACTCCTGCCCTTATACTTTGGGACTTCAACATATATATTGATATTCCCTCTTATATATTGATATTCCCTCTTACTTACTAGCTCCTCAACTTGCTCATTTCCCATGACCAACTCCTCCATCCCACCTCAGCTACACACTGAGATGACCATGCCCTTAATCTTGCCATTACCCACAAATGCTCCATTTCTATGTTTATGAACCCTGAAATTTCTTTATCTGATCACAATTCATTGTCATTCCACCTTTTTCTTGCTTTACAACCCCAAACTCTGTACTTAATTTTCTCTGTGACCTCCCATCCCTCAACCTCATAGTTGTTTTTCAGGGCATCATCCTTGCTCTCATACTCCTTCCCTTCTCTGGCTTGACCCATTAGTAATACAGTTCAACTCTTTACTGTTCTTTCCTCTTGAGTCCCTTGCCCCCTTATCATGTTGCTGACCTCATTCTGATAAACCCTAGCCCTGGTTACTTCCACCATCTACTGCTTTCATTCCTACTCAAGTGCTGTCAAATGAAAGTGGAGCAAATCACAAAACCATTTTGACTGGAGTTACTATAAATTTATATTACATAATATCAGCTGGGTCCTCCCTGCAGCAAGGCAATCTTTTTATACCTCCCTAATAGACTCACTATCTGACCTACCACAATCATTTTTTTTTTCCAAATTTTAATAACCTTCCTCAAACTTTTCATACCTCTCTCTATCTCATTACCTTCTGAGTTGAGAAGCATGCTTCCTATGTTACTATAAACACTAAGGTCATTCTCCAAGAGCTTCCTTGTCTTCTCCCTTTCTTTTCATCTCACATCACTCAGATGCCTTCTGCCATTTTATCTTACTTTATGCCTGTCTCACAAGAAAAGATGACCCTTCTTCTTTCCAAGGCCAACTCCTCTACAGTACAAGTCATTCCATTCTATCCCATCTTCTCCAGTATCTATCATAACCACATTTCCCATCTATCATAACCATTACTAATCTTCAATCCCTCTGTCTACTGGCTGCTTTTCTACTACCTACAAACAAGTCTGTGTCTCCCCCAAAAGTTACCACATATCTATGTCTCCTCTCCAAAGTTAAAAAATTTTTGCCTGCCAAATCTAATTGTCTTTTCTCATTCCTAAACTACTTGACCTCTCTGCCCATTGCCACTTCCAAACTCACCTTGCATTAATAATTGACATTATCAATGACCCTCTTTTCCTTGATTCTCTCCTCTCCAGGTTTTCCTGACATTACACTCTCCTGGTACTCCTCCTACCTCTCTAACTACTCCTCCATCTCTTTTGCTAGATCTTCATCCAGGTCACACCTGACCGGAAAGCAATAATGAGTTTCCCACAGGGCTCTCTCCTGTAAATTTAACACATTATTCTAGCATGTCAAAATCTTTTTGATGCTGAATACATTATATAACATGTTACCTACCCCAGCCAACTCTGGGCCATTTTCAAATCTGATAACCATATCATATAAAGAAATTCACAGAAATATTAAAAAACACACAAAGGCCAACAGAGACCTTCTCCCTCTAAGTTGTTGTTGAGTTGTTTTTCAGTCTTGTCTACCTCTTTGTGACCCCATTTAAGGTTTTCTTGGAAAAGATACTGGAGTGGTTTGCCATTTCCTTCTCCAACTTATTTTACACATGAAGAAACTCAGCAAAACTGGGTTAAGTGACTTAACCAAGGTCATATAGCTAGCAAGTGTCTGAGGCTGGATTTTAACTCAGGCATTCCTGACTCCAGAGCCAGTATTCTATCCACTGTGCCACTTAGCTCCTTCCTCTAGGTTGGCATGTACTAACTCCTTCTTCCACCCCCTATTCTCAGCTAACATCTACTGTCAGTTATAGTTTCTAAGTTTACACCCTTTTCTAGGACGGGCCTAACTCAGGCCGGTCTCTGAGGAATTTAGATTCAATAATAGAACAACATGAGACACTTGGTAAACTATTCAACTGTAAATAAAAAGGACTTACTTAGCCATAGCAAGAGAAAGAAATTCAATAAGGATAGGTGCTGAAGGCACCTTGAAAAGCCCTTTGCCTGTGTTACCCATCATGATCCACCAGCCAAACCTTTGAGAACACTTTTACTTAGGCAATGAGGAAGTAGTGTCAACAGGCTAAGCTCTTAATCCTTGAGCCAACTAAGTCTCAAGGAATTCTTCAATACTTTTTAAGGTTGTGGTTGTTGTTGTGGTTGAGTAATTTTTCGGTCTTGTTCAACCCTTCATTTGGGGTTGTCTTGGCAAAGATACTGGGGTGGTTTGCCGTTTCCTCCTCCAGCTCATTTTATAGGTAAGGAAACTGAGGCAAAAAACTGAGTTAAGTGACTTGCTCAGGGTTACACAGCTAGTGCCTGGGGTCAGATTTGAACTCACAAAGATGAGACTTTCTCACTTCCAGCACAGTACTCTGTCCACTGTGCCAACTAGCTGCCCACTTTTTAAGGTAAGACTACCTTAATGCTAACACGTATGGAGAAAAGGGTTAATACATTGCTCCTAGCAAATACCGTTTTTCAGAGCATTGACCAAAAAAAATGGTAGAATGAAGGTACCAGGTAGTGTGGATGAGCAAACAAATGCAAAAGGCAGCAACGAGATGGGATAACCACCATAAGCAGCCTGGGAAATTCCCAGGACATGGGACCTTTTGGCTGGGTGTCCTGGGCAGGATGTTTCAATGCTCCATTCCCCACTTCGACCACCCAGCCCAAGTCGCTAAGCAAATATTAGAATGCAAGACTATCAGAGACCTCAAAAATCATGTAGTCCAAATACTCCCACTACCTCAGAGCTTCAGTTCCCACATTAAAAATAGGTATCGAATACAATAACTCATATAATCCTCACAACAACCCATTGACATAAGTACAACTGGCAATATTTTGTCCATTTTGCAAATGAGGAAACTGAGGCCCACAGATGTCAAATGAATTTCCTAGGCTTGCACAGCTAAATCATTACAAGTCAGAGACAAGCCAAGGTGTCTGTAGTTAGATGGATAGAAAGATTATCTTCTTGCCTGCCTCCCATGACAAAGAATGATCTGAAATTGATGGAAAAAGCTTTGAGCTCTTCAAAAGCAAGGCAATCAACAAACACAAGTATTATTCATGGAAAGATATTTGCCAAGCTCTGGAAGACCCTTAGTGACAAACTACTGTGTAAGGTCTGAGCCTTATTTATGGAAGAAGAACTTTGTTGTGATTGCTACACAATCCTCCTCTTTATCACAACTGAAGTTTGACTTCTAATTGGCCAATCGTTACTTCCTCTTATGAGCATGTATTGAAAGCACTAATGAGGGACAACAGGAAAAAATATTTTCACCTCTTGCTTTTGTTAAAGAGGGTGATCCTCTGCCCTGTCCATAAAAAGGGGCTTTAGCCAGATATGGCTGTCTGCCAGCCAGCTGAAGGGCAATTGCCTAATCTGGTCCTTCAGATAGGGCTGGGGGGGGGGGAAGGTGGAACCCGCAGAAGGAAGGGCTCTCCCATCCAGAACTAGGACAGAGCTTCCCCCCCACCCAAGCCCCAAGCCAGCACTTAACCCCTTTGCATTATCTTCCTTTGCTCACTGGTGATTGCCCAGGATTAATTAGTGTTTATCAAATCTGCTGGGACACTCTTGCTACAGAATTGGGAAGAAAGCAGAGCCTTTCACAGACTGATTGCAATCTCTCCTGCTATCTTCAATCCTGTTTGCAGAGATAGGTGAAAGCCCACTGGCCCCTATCTTTCTCCTTCTTGTGGTCCCAGGGGTGAGGCTTCCATGCCAGACACCATAAATGCTCATTCTGTATCTCTGAATAGGGCTGATTTAAAGGTGTGATGAAGTATAACCGAGACAGCAGCAACCAACTCCCCAGTTTTTTAAAATGGGAGTCAGGGCCAAAATTAAAAAAACAAAAGGAACTTCATCCCTGGGTAAAAAAGGAAGGCATCCTGAGAGAACCTGCTCCTTCCTGTGCCAGAGAGCACTAGGGAAAGAATGTTTGCCAGTTCACACTGTTTTAGTTTGCATTGCTCATGGGTAAAGAGAAAGATAACAACACTGTTTTGAACATGCTTAGATGTTTTGTTACCAGGGAGAGTTACAGAAAGCCAGAATTCTCCTACTGCGATGAAAAATAAAGGAAGCACTTAACTGTAATTTACTGTCTGCCGTTCATCACCTGAGGCATGTCTCTCTCAGTAAGGTGGGGAGCCCTGGTCATCCTTCTAAAATCAAGGCAAAATGAAAAAAAGAAAAAGATAAAGACAAAGTTTTAAAAGCTTTTAAAAAATGCCTTCCAAAGAAAGATTTGAGGAATTTCACCCGGAGGCCCTAATTCCATGTTCCAGCCTAGTCCTAAAGGGGCTGGGCCTCATTTTCTGAAACAGGAGGAACTCCAAAACCAGGCCAGGCCTTGAGCCCCGCTCCCTCCCTCTCAAGGAGCATGTGTTCCTGAAGTTCACCTCTCCAGATCTTCCCTTAGCCTATATGTGGCTTTCACATGTATGGGTTATCCCTTCCATTACTTGCCAATTATCTCTATTTCTCTTATATCCCACTTTTCTGTACCCCATCATCTAGTTTAGAATTCAAATAGTTAGTCTTGGCTGGAAGGCAGTTTGTTGTTGTGGAATGATCCCTGGATTTTGGAGTCTAAAGTTGTTGTTGAGTCATTTTTCAGTAACATCCCACTCTTTCTGACTCCATTTGGGGCTTTCTTGGCAAATATACTGGAGCAGTTTGCCATTTCCTTCTCCAGTTCATTTTCTAGATGAGGACACTGAGGGAGACAGGGTTAAGTGACTTCCCCAGGGTCACTCAGCTGGTAAGTGTCTGAGGCCAGATTTGAAATCTTGAAGATGAGTCTTCCTGACAACAGGCCAAGCACTCTATCCACTGAGCTACCTAACTGGCCCTTAGAGTCAGAAGACCTAAGTTGAAATCTGGATTTTGCCACTTTCTACTGGCCCTGGAGTCAGGAAGACCTGAGTTCAAATTCAATCTCAGACAATCACTAGCTATGTGACCCTGGGCAAGTCACTTAACCTTTGTTCATCTCAGTTCCCCCATCTGTAAAATGGGGATAAAAATGGCACCAATCTCCCAGGGTTTCATCAAATGAGATATTAATTATAAAGAGCTTAGCATAATGCTTCACACATAGCAATGCTATATAAATGTTAGCTATTATTATTATCAAAGGCAGGACTTGAACCAGGATTATCCTGATTGCAGGAGCAATTCCCCACCCATTAAGTCACATTGCCCCTCAATCTGAAAAAAATCTCTTAAATCTGACAAATAAATGCATGTAAATATAAGCCCAGAGAACAGCAGGGGATTCCAATGATCATATTTGAAACTTATGTTTTTAAAAAGTTTGTGGAACAATTATTTCCTAATTATTTTGCCCTAAGTTAAAGAAAGGCAAGGATTTACTCAACTTAAGAAAAGCTCTCCAAAATTAACGATCCCTTAAAAATTGAAAAAAAAAAACTAAGGACCTCCCTCTGCATTTCATATTTGAAATAAATGCCTTTGGATTGTGGTTCAAAAGTATCAGTTAAAAACAGTAAATGGATCTTCTGGAATAATTGCCACATTCTAGCAAGATGCCAGGAAGAATAGGAATGCCCTTCTCAAAGTATAGCAACAGGCTCTAGATTGTATAAATTCATCAGGTACTTTATAAACATTGTCTTAGTTGAGCCTTACAAAAACTTATTAACTGAGGTTCAGATAAGGCAAGTGACTTCCCCAAAGTCACACAGCTAAGGGCTGATAATAGCTCCTGCCAGTTGGAAGAGTGGTGATGGTGTAGAATGAAACATGTCTTTTCAGACATTCAGACATGACCAGAGTACTGGTTTGTTTTCCTTGACTTTTCTTATTTCTTATAAAAGAAGGCTTCTATTGGGAAAGGGAGGAAGAGAAAAGAAGAGGAGTTATCTGAAATGTAAAGGATGGGAAAAAAAAGTTTTCTGTGCTATTGAAACTAAGGCTCTTTATATTGCCCTCTCTTTATCCTTCTCACCACCATACCGAACACCAGGATACCTGCCTACTCTCCTCATAGACTTTTCCCATAGACATTTAGTTCACAGTCAGTGAGCATTTCATTAAGCATCTCCTGTATGCAAGGCTTGGTAGTGTAGTACACAGAGCACCAGCCCTGGAGTCAGGAAGATTCATCTTACTGAGTTCAAATCTAGCGTCAGACACTTACCAGCTGTGTGACCCTGGCCAAATCACTTCACCCTGTTTGCCTCAGTTTCTCCATCTGTAAAATGAGCTGGAGAAGGAAATGTCAAACCACTCCAGTATCTTTGCCAAGAAGTGACCAAATGGGGTCACAGGGTTGGAGATGACTGAAAAACTACTGAACAAAATGTGCCAAACACTGTGCTAAGGAAAGGCAAAAAACCAGTCCCTGATATCAGGGATCTCACAGTCTAATAGGAAAGACAACATACGAACAATTATATGTAAACAAAATGTGTACAGGATGAATTGAGGGTAGTCTAAGAAGTAAGGCGCTAAAATTAAGGAGAGCTGAGACTTTAGCGGAGACCGGCAGGAAGCCAGGGAAGCTGGGAGATAAGAAGAGCACCCTATTTATCTTTAGTGTGTATGTCAGAAAATCCTGTTTTCCTGTCTTCTATCATAAACACAAGGAGATAATGGTCACTTCCGCTCAGCGCTCCCATTATTTTCACCCTAGCAACCCTCCCTCCCTCTTAATAAGAATCATATCCAGAAGAGAATTTCCCTTTGTTCAATCTCCCATTTTTTGAAAGGTGAAATTATCATTCATCTAAGTCAAAAAGCTGTTGTTACTCTACTTTCATCGAAGAGAACTCCCACAGACACGTGGAGAGATGAAGTCTCCTAACACTACTGTGTCACGCTCCTGGCCTGAGGTTGTGATCTCTTCCCACATTTTTCACCTGTTTCTTCTTTCTCTCTAGGTAGTCTGTAGTATATTCTGATAATAATATTGCTACTGTTATTCACTCTACTAATCTTTACAGGAAGGAAAGAAGGAAGGAAAGAAGGAAGGAAGGAAGGAAGGAAAAAAGTATTTAATTAGCTGCCTATGATACTAGATGCTGGGGGTGCAAATATAAAAATAAGACAATTCCTGCCTTCAATGAGCTTGCATTCTAATAGAGTGAGACAACACATAAAGGAGAGAGGTAGTCAAGAAAAGATTTATGGATAGCCGCAGGGATTGTGAGGGAGTTGATTGACTTCCTTTCCAGTAGCAATGATAACTGATTTAATTTCTGCTCCCAGAACAAGAGGTGGAAAGCACAGGGAGGAAGGAGGCTCTACAATGCTATCTATCCCTATCTGATTGCTGTATTTCCTCTCAAGTTGTTGTTTAGCTATTTTTAGACCTGTCTGACTCTTCATGACCCCATTTGGGGTTTTCTTGGCAAAGATACTGGAGTGGTTTGACATTCCTTCTCCAGCTCATTTTACAGATGAAGAAACTGAGGCAAAGAGGGTTAAGTGAATTGCCCAGGGTCACATAGCTAGGAAGTGTCTGAGACCAGATTTGAACTCAAGAAGATGAGTCTTCCTGACTCTAAGCCTGAAACTCTATCAACCGAGCCATGGATTCTTAATACACATCACTGTCTCATCCCCTTTTACTTACCTTTTTTTCTTTTCAATAGGATTTACCCACTCTGAGCTACATTCCAGTCTTGGATTTCATCCCTCCACATCACACACACCCCTATTCCACAAGTCTCTAGGATACCTATGAGGTCAAATTTGCTTTCTTACTTTAGAATGTCTGGTTCATCTTGCTTATTAGCTAAATATGGGACTTTTGTGAATAAACATTAAAGGAAGTAGAATTTTCTACTGGCCCTTTTCTTTTGATTTTTGCCTCCCATGAGTTTCTGGATGTTTCAACTGTTATTTTTCTTCTTTTGTCGTGGCTATGATTTTAAAATCCTTTTGACAAGGTTTTCAAGACATTAGACGAATATATTCTTATCAGCCTATGTTACGTGCACTCATTTCCTACATAGGAATCATCCAGGAGTCATTCCTTAATTTATACACTAAGTCCTGAATTCCAAATCCAGTTCTCATACACCTTCTTAGCCAGCATTTTGTTTCTATATCCATTTTTGTTTTCTGCATCCCTTCCCTTCGATAAGCATCAGTGAGGAAAACAAAACCTGTCTAAGGGAGTACCACAGAAAAAGTACTAGCTATGCAGTCAGAAAACTTTTACTCAAATCCTGTCTCTGATGTGACTTTGGATAATTTGCTTTACCCTGCCCCCCACTCCCAGCCTCATTTCCCTCATCTGTAAAATGGAGGAGTAGGAGTAGATAGCATTTAAAGTCCCTCCCTGTCCTAGAGATATCTAAATCCTACATCCTTAAGTTTCTTGGTCAAGATTTTGTAATCTTGGGCAATTTCTTCTTCAGCTGCATCTGGCAGAATCAACCAGAGGTGAGTAGTGGCCATTTGTTTTGACAGGTCTTGGAAGTTTCCCTGTTATGTCTAGAACACATCCTCCAAGAGCACCATGGACCTCTGTTTTTATAATAAAGCCAACGGAGAGTATCGGATTGTGCAGCCCTGATCAGGGAGTCATTAACCACAATTATTCTTCTTTCTCTGACCCTCAATGCATTATCTCTCTGCTGTATCATTCCTTGCAGGACAAGAAATATCTTCAGAACAATCAGCCTCTTCTTCTTTGTTGTTGCTGTTGTTATGTTTCACCCCAAGTACACAATGGTTCTTTATGTCCTATCTGGCTCCGTTTGATGTTCTTCAACTCTCCACACTCCTAACAAAGGTCAAACTTTCCCTCGGCCATTTCAGGTACTTTATTTTTCCACCAAAGCCCAAATCCCACTATTTCAAGAACACTTCATTGGCCCTAATAATCTAGATGGTAAACAGGCTTTCCTTGAGTCCTTCATTTTTTATTTAAAGAAGCGAACCAATCTATACTTGGAACATAAATAGTAGTCATTTGACTGTGATGGAAATGCTAGCATCAAATATGCAATATAAGTTGAAACAAAATGTCTCTTCTTCTGTATACCAATTAATACTATCAATCAATTTTATCAGACAACTTGTGGGTGTTTACACCTCACTGCCTAAGCATACCTTCACAATCTTGGATCACCTTTTAACAACTTGACATCTATACCAAACTTCCTTACCCTTGTTTGAACCACAACTATGCAGCCACATTTACTTCTTTTCCTTTTGTTCACTAACTTTTTGTTTGTTTCATCAATATATTTAACTTTGCAATCAGTTTACTTTTCTTACTTTCCTTACCAAGCCTAGTACTTCTCCTTTTCTTTCTTCTCTCTCTTCCGGGCCTTTACTCCTTAATTGTTTTCTTCAGATTGAGCCTTTCTGTTTCTTTAATTCTTTTTTCTGGCTTAATAGACATGGAGTGATACCCCAGGGTGATTTCAATTCATAGTTTTCTGACAATCAACGACTTTGTACTCTTTGGGTTACTGATCATTTGTATTTCATCTTTGGAGCTATTTGTTCATATCTTTTGACCACTTTGTATTGGGGAATGGAGTGATTTGCCATTTCCTTCTCCACCTCATCTTACAGATGAGGAAGTGAACTAAACAGGGTTAAGTGAATTGCCCAGGGTTACGTAGCTAGTAAACGCCCAAGGACAGATTTGAAAAGATGAGTCTTGCTTGCTTCTATGGATCTGATAAGGGCAGCTAGGTGGCTCAGTGGATAGAGCACTGGGCCTAGAGTCCAGCTTGTATTGGAGGAAAAAACCAGGTTTGGTAGGTGTGGCTGAGCAAAGGTGAACCCAACAGTCAGGACAAATGAGGTTGCCACTTTTTAAGCTTCTATGTTAACTGACTCTCCTCCTTTTAGGAATAATGTCAGAAGATTTGTGGTTAGAAAAAGAATCCTACATCATTTTCCATGGGAAACTATTTCTCCAATGTAATAATATCTTCAGGAACTCCTTCCTAAGACCTTAGCTCCAGCCAAACTTTCTTCCATAAGCCCTGGCCAGCCAGGTGGCATACAATAAGTATCAATGGCCATTCATGGCAACACTTTATTTATAGGGCAAACAGATATAATGCAAGGTAAACTACAACCAGGGGAACACCAATGTATCTTTTTAGGCTGATTTTGTATTATTTTTCACACACTTGGCATTTCAGCCAAATGGGCCTAGTCATTATTTCTCATATACAATGGCTCATCATCCTATCTCTTTATCACTATGTCACTCCTAAATGAGGCCTTTCCAGATTCCATCTTGAGCCTCTGTCAATAGCTACTATTCAACCTCCCGAATTACACAGTATAAATATTGTATCTATTCGTTTGCATAGAGAGCAGCTAGGTGGCATAGTGGAGAATGTCAGGCCTGGAATAAAGAAGACTCATCTTCATAAATTCAAAGGCAATCTCTTACTGGCTGTGAGTCCGTGGGTAAGTCATTTAACCCATTTCCTCATCTATAAAATCAGCTGGAGAAGGAAATGGCAAACCAGTCCAGGATGTCTGCCAAGAAAACCCCAAATGGGGTCAAACAAGAGTCAGACATGACTGGAAATGACTGAAACAACAAAAATTTGCATGTGTGTTATTTCTCCTCAGCAAAATTTATAAATCCCCTGTGGGTAAAGATTTTGTCTTTGTAGTCTTTGTCTTTGGAACCTAGTACCTGGTATAGTGCCTGACACATATTAAATGCTCAAATAAATGCTTGACAATTCAATTCAGTTCAGCTTGACACCTCGTCATTATCAGTACTAATCTACCTTCAAAATTTCAAAGTCTGAAATTTCCCTTTATCACAACTTCCCTCCACTTCACAATCATTCCCTTCTTCTAACAGTGTTGCTCTTTCTCATCAGACCTCAACTGGTTCAATCCCAAGCTTTTCTTCCAATATTTAGGAACATATATTTAGAAGCTGAAAGGGACTTGAGAGGACACCTAGTCCAATCCCCTCGTTTTACAGTTGGGAAAACTGAGGTTAAGACTTTATTTAATTCTTTCATTTTTATTAAACATTTACTATATGCCAAGCACTGTGCTACATGCTGGGGATACAGATGCAAATGACAGTCCCTGCCCTCAAAGAACTTACATTCTAATAGTAGGAGACAATATATTCAGGGCAGTGGGGGCCAGAGAAGGGTATTTTGCTTTGGAAATGGACAAGGATGGGAAATTGGAGACATGGGAGTATAGATCAATACACTCTCCTCCCTATACTCCCCTATTTGATGAGCTCCTATCTCCATGACTTTAATCCCCCTGAATCACTTCTTTCTCCCTGTCAATGGATTAATTCAATCAATAATCATTCCACATTCTCCTTGACCCCACTCCCAGGCCCAAAGTCCTATGCATCCACCCTTTCCTTTCCAATTCCTCCCATAACCACATGATTTTCATAAGCTCCTGCCTGGACAGTTAACAGTAGTCTTTTAAAAGCTTTCTCCACTCTTATCTAAATCATCCTATGTGTTACTGCCAGATAATCTTCCTAAAGCCTAGAGCAGATCAGATCACCCAAATGCTTAGAAACTCCCAGCGATATCCCATTGACTACTAAATAAGAGTCTAAATTTCTTAGCCTGCCAATCAAGGCCCTCCATGATTTGGGTTCGACCTTTCAAGTAGCCAAGTGGAGAGGTGGGTAGAATACTTGGCCTAGTGGCAGGGGGACTTGAGTTCAAATCCATCCTCAAACATTTACTAATTGTTTGACCCTGGACAAGTTACTTAACCCCTGTCTTCCTCAGTTTCCTCAACCATAAAATGGTGGGAAACAGTAGTACCTAGCTACCAGAGTTATCCTGAGGATCAAATGAGATGATGTTAATAGAGGGCTTAGCATGATACCTAATACACAGTTGGTGCTTAATAAGTGCTTGTTTCCTTCCCTTCTTTCCAGAGTTATTTTCTACTGCTCCTGACATGTACCTGATGCCCCAGTCCTTTTGAACTCATTCTTTACCAAGTCAAATCTGACATTTCCAGCCTCCTTGCTTTTACTTAAGTCATTCCTCACCCCCAGAATGCCATTCCTTTAGCCTCAGCCTGTCTAAATCATATCCTGTCTATAAGACCAAGAGCAAAAGGTCACTTTTATGACACTTTCCATGATCTCTCCACATCTGGAAGTGATCAGACTTTCTTCTGAGCTTCCATAGCACTTTTTACATATTTCTCTTACTGAACTTATCATCTATATTATAGTTATTTGTGTATATACCTTATCCCCCCTTCTAGATTCGTCAGCTCCTTGTGGATAGGGCCCTGTCTCATATTTTTCTCTCCTGCAGCCTCTAACATTGGAAGGAAACAAGTACGTATTAAGTGCTTACTATGTGCCGGGAGCTGTGCTATAAATTGAATATAAGAGGTGCTCACTAAATACATTGAACAAATAAATGAATATGTAGATAAATGGATGAATTTGGAAGAAGAAAAACCAGAACTAACTTGACAGCTTAAAAACCCTTATCATAACTTGACACGATATAGGCTCCTTTCAGCTCGCACACTGGGGAGAGTCGTATTCTTCTTCTTCCCAATAAGAAACAGAAAAACCACAGATAAGAAAACAATTATGGACAGTTATGTCTTCATAAGTTTATATTTTCTGTCATGTAAATCAACGGTTCCACTTGTATAGATTTTGACAGCAATTTTTTTAGACAAAAGGGAGAGAACCTTAGCCAGCTTCCTTGGCTCAAAAACATACTTGCTCCCCTCCAAGCAGCAGCGAAAAGGGAGAGGAAATAAAATGAAAAAAAAAAGGCATCCATAGAATGTGGTTTTCTTTCATCTGGCCTTTCATTCATTTCTGCACGCTGACCAATATGACAACAGGAGAGTGTTTAACTGATGACTTAAATAGCTTTCCCTCCACTTATTATTCAGGAAATCACCTAGGCTGAGCTCTCCATGTTCTCACTGTATTTGAGTATAATTCATACACACACACAACAGCCATTTAAACTGCCATTGCTTGGTCTGAATGGATTGTTGGCTCTGATACTGAGAAACTATTCCTTGGGTGAGGTATCAATAGAGCAAGGAAATTGTCTCTGTCTCTGGGACTGTTACCAGGGCTTCCTCCTTTCAAGGCTAGCAGCAGACATACTATAAGAAACATTTCTCTGTGCTCCCCTCATTGTTCCTTCCCATTAGAAACAAGGAACTGCAAAAGAACATTCATTATTTGTATTTGGCAAGAATGGCAACAGCCAGAACTCAGATTCAATAGGCATGGAACTGACTAAGAGTCTAAAAGACTTGGGAGCTATATATTGAATTCACAATATATATTAGGTTAATTTTTATCAATATATGTTGTCAAAAGCCTCAATTTTGGTTAATTTCAAGATTAACTTGGCTAGTTGATCTTAACAGTATAGAAACAAGTTCAGGGGATGCTTAGTTTTGGAATAACAAACCAAATTTTGAAAAAATTGTTGTCTAGAATAAGTATTATTTGGGACCACCCAAGTGTCAGATTAAATCTCTCTAAGCCCAGTCAAGAAGTAAATGATCCTATTACTTTGAAGTGTTAGCATTAGCAAAGCCTTTATATCTAATGTGAAATTTAGCCTCTTAAATTGGCAATGAAACTCAAAGTTTTAAATATTAGCCATCATAGCACAAAAAGTACTGAAGACCTAGGAGGCCTCATTCTATTCCTGAATAAATTGTTAACCAGTTATATAACCTTGGGCATGCAACATAACCCTTCTTAGGATCTATGATTTTATTCAGCATATATGTGTTACCAGGTGCTTTGAAAAAAACAACTCTTTAGCATCATGACCCACTAAATTTTCAATATACTGTATCTCATCCATAGCATTATTTTACGTTATAAACATATGTGACTGGAAGTGTCATTACATAAAGAAAATATGGCCTTAAAGTGTCATTCACAAAGGACTTGATGACAGATCTATACAGGGTGGGGGTGGGGGGGAAGGACAAAGGAATAGGAGGAGGGCAATAAGTATTTATTAAGTGCTTTCTGTGTGCCAGACACTGTGCTAAGTACTTTACAGACAGTATCTCATTTATAGACAACACCAGATCTGGGAAGTTTTTCTTCACTGTTTCTTGAAATATGATATCTAGGATCTTTCTGTTGTAGTTCGTGACTTTCAGTTATTCTATTGATTCTCAATTTATGTCTCTTTGGGTTGTTGTCCAGGTAAATTGATATTCCTATGAGATATCTTACGTTTTCTTTTTTTAAGTCCTTCAACTTTGCTTTTTCTTTCTTATTGTTTTTAACTTCTGCTTGGTCCATTCTAATTTTTATTCCTAGACAAGGTTTTCACTTTTTGTACTAAGTTGTTAATTGTCCTTAAAAGGCTCACATTTCCTTTCTAGTTCTTTCCTCTAAAGTTCTCATTTCATTTATAATATCATGTTTAACTCTTTAAAAAAATCTTCCAGTAATTCTTCCAGTACTACTAGCACCAAGATATGCTATTCATTGAGTCTTCGTTCACGTGTCTGAGAGTGACTCACTCCAAACCCTAAATATGTCTGTCTCCATAACAATTCTTTATCTTCAGCTTCTTTTGAGGCGGTGAGTAGCATATTTATTCTTCCAGCTTTATGTCCTGAATTGAGTTTGTATTAGTCAATCACTGCACACTTCAGGAAGGAATGTTGAGGTTTTATATGGTCCTGCTGTATTTTCTTGTGTTCTGCTGCTACATTCTTTAAGTACTGAGTTTGTATTCTTCAATGATCTTGGGGGATAGCTCAGTCCAGGAAGCTAAAACCTTGCAGCATGCTGTAAGTGATTTCATCAAGGTCACAGTATGATTGCTACTTCCCTCCTAAGTTTTGCAGGATCTTACCCCAGGTTTAGATAGAAGCAAGATAACTGCAGGCTTGACCCTAGGAAAGCCATAGTAGACAATTGTAGGTCTAGTACCCGATCAACCAATTGGAAGACTCTTCAGATTCGGAATCAGAGCTGCATGTTGAGCCCTGGTCGTGTTCTCATCCCTTCCCCTAAGATTCTCATCCAAACTCTGCCACTTCATAGCTACAGGATCAATGATACATCACCTCTCCAAGTCTCTTTGTAATCATTGATAAAATAGAGTAGCATTAATTATATTATCTACTTCACTAAGGCACTAGGAGAATATAATACAATTTCTTTCAGCAAACATTTATTATATGTCTGTTGTATGCAAGACCAAAGACATAAATGAAATAATTGTCTCCAAGCACCATGGTTATTATTCCTTCCTCAAAATGTTCAGTCTTCTTGGTTTCTTACCATGTTTCTTTGGTACACTATGTCTACTCTTACAATTGTTAAAATAATAACATAATATTTCTAGCTGACACATATATAATTTTTATTCTACGAAGTGTCTTACAGATATACACTATTACTTCATGTGAAGTTGGCTCTCCCCTCTGGTTGGAGGGCTGGAAGGTGAAGTACCAAACTCCTCCCAATGACTTCCTTCACAGGGCAAAGAAACTGGACTTCTTGACTCACTACATCCTGCATCTGCTGTTCTGCCTGGTTTCTACTCTATGGAACAAAATACTCCCTGGTCTCCCACTTTCCTGCCTTCTAAATGGCAGTATAAGATGAAGGATGGAGAGACTGTGGAGCTAAAAATAAAATATTCAATTTTCAAGAAAATTTAGGAAAAATTTTTGGAAAGAAAATGAGTCAGGAGATGGGATGTTATATTCAAGTGACAACAAGCAGGGTAGAATCAAGGAGAAAGGGGTGATTGACAGTGTCAAAGAATGCATAGAGGTCAAGAAGAATTAGAATTGAGGAAAAGGCATTAGATTTGACAAAAAGAGATCATTGATAGAGCCATTTTAGAGCATTGGAGAGAGCCGTTTCAGTTGAATGAAGAGGTCTGAAGCCAAACTGCAGTTAAGAAGAGAGTGAGAGAAGAGAAAGTGAAGAAACCTATTGTAGATGGCCTTCTTGAGGAGTTTAGCCACAAAAGGGAGGAAATATATGGGACAAAGCTAGTGGGAAGGGATGGATCAAGTGAGGGCATATTTGTAGATAATTGGGAAGCAGCCAACAGATAGGAAGTGAGCAACTGAAAATTAATGAGAAATTAAAGCTGATAAGAAAGGGGACAATCTGTTGGAGAATGTGGGATGAAATTGGGTCATGTATGCATGTACATTGGAAGTATTTTCTTTGGCAAAGGTGAAGAGCCTTTTCTTTTTGAGAGAAAGGAGTGAAGGAGGAAAAAGTGACAGAAGGCATCTGAGCGATGTAAAATGAGAAAGTGAAGAGAAGGGGGCCTTTTCTCAGCAAATGGCCTCAACTTTTTGCAATAAAATATGAAATAAGGTTCTCAGCTAAGAAGACAAAAGGAAGAGGAGCCATGGGAGTTTTGAGGACTGCTGAAAAGGTTTGGAAAACCTGCTGCAGTGGGTGGGTTAAAGAGTCAGTAGAGAGGTGTCAAAGAATTGCCTTACTCTAGAAAGGACCCAAGAACAACAGGAAACCTTCCTTTAAAAAGTACCAACCTTATGAACTAGTGGCAGAGAAGGTTGATTCCCTGGTTTACTTATTCAGCATCCTTCCCCCCACCAGCCCCACACACTCTGGCAGGGTACACCACCCAACCCATTAGCTTATTCTCTGGGATCCACTTAGGAATTTCCTTGATTCTGCAGTCTCTGCAAGCACACCCAGACCCCTGATTTCATCCCACAATTCTTTTGCAACAAGCAGCAAGGTTCAACTCTACCCACCCACTTGGGGAGAAGAAAGAAGTACAGGAAGGAAGGAGCATATTCTCTGGGGTGGCACCACACTACACTAGTGCTCAGCCAGAAAACTAAAGAACAGAGGGAAATGTCAGTGTGTATGGGGAGCGGGGTGGCAGCAGGGTGCTGCCCCAGACCTAAAGAAAAGGGAACCAGCATATATCTGATGCCACTGCTGTCTCCCTAGAGGTCACTTGGAGCAGAAACTATGACTGGTAAATTCTCCAACATGGGAAGCAGGTGAGAAACCTTTGAGATCCAGACCTCACAGGATCTAAAGGGAAAGGAGTAGAAAGCAAAAGGTAGTCAGGCATTGTTTAGAGCAGAAACTGAGACTAGTGAATTCCTTATTGGGAGGAAGGTGAAACGGCTCTGAGGTAAAGATCCCATGGTATTCACCACAAAAAGGAGTCAGAAAGCAAGGAGCAGGAGAATATAAAGAAAAATGACTGAAATTACTGAAAATCTTAAGGGGAAGAAAACTCAGCCATCAACCTAAAGCACAAGCTGAGAAATGAACAGGTAAGATATTGAAACAAAGGGAAGATGGCCAAGAAGACATCTAAGCAAGTGAAAGCATCTCTAAATAATTTGCAACACAAAGCAAACTAAACCAATACCTAACTAGGCAGAGGACCCTGGGGATTCTCAGGAGAGCCTGAAAAGACAATAAGATTTTCCTGAATAGTTCAAAAAAGAAATGAGTATGTTGAAGCAAGGTTAAAAGGGAACACAGTTGTAGCCTGCACAGCAAAAACAAGGAGAAGAATAGAAAAGTTCAAGTACACAGCATTGATTCTCTACAAAGAGGGACAAAGAGCAACTAACTGGGAATACAAATACACCAAAATAAAGGATAATCTGGAAGAAGAGAACAGAAATATAGTAGTTTCAAAAGAACATATGATTTCTCTGCAAGCAAAATACATTGATCTAAAACATAGGGATATCTAAAGACAATTTGAGGATGATAAGCCTCCCAGAACAATAGAAGTCAAAGAAACCTCAACACCATAATACAGAAGTAATACATGAAACTGTCCAGAACTTCCAATTACAGAAAAGAAAATGCTGATTGAAAAATCTACAGATGACCTCCAGAAAGCAGCTGATGGAGCAGTGAATGGAGTGCTAGACCTCGAATCAAGAAGACCAGAGTTCAAACCCAGCCTCAGACACTTGCTGTATGACTCCTAGGCAAGTCATTTAACTTCTGTTTGCCTCAGTTTCCCCAACTGTAAAATGGGAATAATAGCACTTACCTTCCAGGATTGTTGTGAGGATTAAGTGAGATAATATTTTAAAAGTACTTAGTATAGTGCCCACCATATAGTAGGTGCTATATAAATGCTTATCCCTCTTCTCCTTCCAAGAAAACACTCTATGACATCTCCAAAGACATATAGAGTTTAAATTTTACAATTCTAATGACAACAAATTCTTCAATTGATCAGGCAAAAGACTTTCAAATGTCATGGAAAGGAAATTCAAATAACACAAGACATGTTGTACTCACCATAAACCATAGAAGGGAATGGAATTATATTATAGAATTTAGAATATATATTCTAAAATAGAAAAAGAGTTCAAGATGCAACCTAAAATGCCATATCCTGCAAACCTGAGGCTAATCACTAACAAAAAAAAGATTAACATTCAGCAAAAATAAGGCATTTGAAGCATTCCTATAAAGGTCCACTGACTCATTGGGTCTTCCTTCTCAGTGGCCGATAAAGGCATTGCTTCATTATCCATGGCAGTCCCTTCAATCCTGAGTCACTAATGGCCAGCCAGAAGCATCCAAAGTCTTTTTTCATCCCAAAGCACCCAAGTGCCAACTTTGGCACACTTAGTCATAAGCAGGTAAGAAACTTCTGTGAATGCTCCGTACAACCTCCAGATAGATGTGTCTATGTCTATGTACATAAATGTGATATGTATTCTATATGTGTATTTGTGTGTATACATAATGTAATATATATACACTATGTACATATACATGGATATATACGTGTGTGCATAGAAACACATATACGTATATGTCTATATCATCTCTCCCTATAGAATGTAAGCTCCATGAAGACATAATTTTTTTTCTATCTCCAGCCACTGTCACAGTTACTGGTGCATAATGAATACTTAGTAAATATTTGCTGATTAATATGTTCATATACAACATGCATGAAGAATGTCATAAAGGACAGAATAATAAGTTTAGAGAAAAAGGAAATCCAGAATCAAATCTTCCTTATGATGGTTCCTAGATGTGTGACATTTGAAAGGTTGTTGACATACCTCAGACAGCTCCCTGGTCTTTTTCCACTGTCATGGACAGGTTTTAATCTGCACTTGGGAAAGGAGTGCTTATACTAAAAGCTTTCTACACTGCTCCAGTATTTGCATATGTAACCCAGCATTAGCACCCAAGCTACTAAGGAATATCACATGATCTTTTCCTAATGATAAAAGGTATCTCTGCTTCTAAGAATTAATCAGTACCATTTGTGACCTCAATATGAATTGCAAGCATTTTCCTAGTAGTGAAATTACTCAGGTTTGGTGTGTGTGCACGCATACGTGTTAGTGTGTGCATGCTTCAATGTGTGTGTGTGTGTGTGTGTGTCTTTTCTTTTACAATTGGAAGCCTGGGAAGCAATGATTCCAGGAAACGATTCTTTTTCTGGTGGCACTATTCTGTTAAGTGTATTTCTCAGACTCAGTTATTTTATCACACTTCCCTCAGGACTCTGCCCTTAGCTTGGCTTCCAAGTAGAAGTAGCAATAAAACTCACTTTTTTACTTCAACTTTAAAATGCCAGCATATTTCAAGCATTCTATTCCTTTGTGGGGTTGAGGGAGGAGAGAGAGAACGCCTGGGGGAAGGGAATGGAGAAGAGAAGAAATAAAGGGAAAAGAAGGAAGAAAACAGAGAAAGAAGTTGAATTATAAATGAGATAAAGGGAAGGAGGAAAGAAGAGGCAAAGCAGAACTGGCAAATGGAAGAAAGGGAAATGAGAGGGAATAAGGAGGAGAGTGAAGATGAAAGCATTATCTGAAGCAGTATATACTCTTTAATGTTGGATTCTCTTGGAAGGGGAAAATAATTTGGTAAAAGCTAGCAAATCAACAAGTTCCAGTTTGGGGGCTTTTTGCTCTTGAACCTTCTGTGTCATCTAATAAGAGTTTCTGTCACATCACAGATCATGCATTCTGTAAACAAAGGTAAAGAAATCATCCCCATGAGAAGATAGTCCACAGAATGACAGCTTTCCAGAAGAGTTTTTGAGCAAGCTCAATGCTTAGCATTATCTCAGAGAGTGCTGATGTGAGCTGATGGAGAACGAAGAGAAGAAACGGGCCGTACTCATGCTGATATTTCTGTCCTAAATTCAGTCTGCTTGTATACTGTTTTACAGAGAGAAACATGCAAACCTATTAGACACACAGTTTTAAAACCCTAGCAAAGCAGAACCCAAGTCACTGCCAAGTGATGGGCCAACTTTACTGGGAAATAGAAGCTCCTTCAAAATACCGAGCAGTCATTCAAGGCTCTCAAGACAACTGCTGTTAAGTCTTCTATTCATTCCAATGGCGTTTCGAAGGCATTGGAACTTAGGTACATATTGCTATACTGACTGATGGGGAAAGCACACACCAAGAATTGAGATAACTTTTCAAAACTAAAACGAGTCCTATAAGTCAGTAACATCAATGAATGGCAGAACCAGTGTCTCCCCTGCCCATTTACTTATAATTAAGACCCTCTGATGTGTTATGAGTGCTAAATATTGACAGGTTTAAAGCTTCTCTTTTAACCCATAGCCTCACTAAGATTTGTACACGTCCACAAGGATGGAGATGAGTAAAATAGAAAAATATCATTACTTCTGAATGATCAAACCTCACAATTAATAATTGGTTCATTCTCATTCTCTCTCTCTCTCTCTCTCTCTCTCTCTCTCTCTCTCTCTCTCTTTCTCCCTCTCCTCACTTTCCTTCCCTCCTTCCCCCTCCTTTTTTCTCTCAGAACTAGAGTGCTCTCTTCAGCTTGTTAAGTTTAGCTCACTCCCACTGATAATTCACTAGAGATCATAATTTATGGACAATTGAAGCTTCAGAAACATCTCTTAGAAGGAATCGAGCACATCCATAGCAACAATTCTTCAGGGGAATATTAATCCCCAGCTTTATGTAGTGCTAAGTGTACAATAGTAATCAGAGCTTGAGTAGAAGCTGCTAATCATTGAGGGAAAAGGCTGTATAAAGAATTCATAATGGAATTAGCCTGCGGCAAACAAAGAAAGACAAAATTAAATCAGCCATCAAATTGCACCAAGGAATTTTAATTTACAGGTTAATGTAGGATTATGTAACTAATCACAGCTAACATTTTCAATGAACAACCAATAAAATTCTGCTCTTCCCCCCACCTCTCATCTTACTAATGGTATTCCAATAACATGCTTTTATTACCCTCTAATATGTTAGGAATGATTTTCAAAAATTCCAAAAATCTTCTAATTGGCAGAATCAACGTATAACAGTAGCTTTCAAGTAATCAAGCCCAAGTGCCAAGCTGGGTGATAGATGGCTGAGCCCAGTCCAGCCCATTGAAGTTCCTGTGAGCTCACATAAAATGGATTTACCTAACCATGGATCAGCTCTCAAGTAGATGCCTGCCTCTCATACTGTTCAGGGAACTAAGAGGGTACAAAAGAACCTAAATTAAATATGTGAAACTAATTTGGAGTACTAAGTGTATCGGCTAATTCTAAATAAAACCACTGCTATAGATTTATATGTCAATATCACAGAAAGAGCAGATGACGTATGCACAAAGGATTGCTCTAACAGAGTTTTCGTGGTTTATAAATGTGAACATCATAAAAAGAAATCAGGTTTCTAGGATAAAAAGTTGATTAGCATTTCCCAAGAAGCAGGAAAAAAAAAGATATGTTGTTTCCTCCCTGATTACATTTTTATATCAGTCTATGCATGACAGAGATAGAGACCCCTTCACACAGTTCGAAAAATTATTTGAAAGCCCCTGCTCCACAAATATAAGTATATAAAAAGACAGCATAACTTTTTGCACATTGGCAAGGGGGAAACTCCAAAATTATGCCATACACTTAAAAAGACATCAGTTTAATCAAAAAGATCTTTTCCCAACATATGGCAGAAGGAAAATTTTTATAAATGGGGTAAAGATTATGTTCATAAGCTTTACTTCACATGAGAAGAATGCTGGGAAGAAAGGCAGAAGCATTCTTCCTGCATATGTTTTTCTTGTTGAGAACAATGTGGGAAAGTCTCATTTTCCTTTAATCTAAATGTTCATTTTATGGAAGCAGCAACATTCGGCCCAGTTATTAGCAAAGGAGTTTTGTTGCTTTATAAAGTCTAATTTTAAGATGCGCACTTCCAAAAAAACATTATGGTGTCAATTGTACTACCCTTCAGCAATCCTGTAATAACTTTATTCAACCATTTCTAATTATAATTATATTTTCAATTCCTTTTAGCTATAGAAACTCTTTATCAATCAGAGCACAAGACAGAAAATTACTTTATTACAGCTACAGCTCGTTAGTCTGAGTGCTCTTAATGAAGCAGCCTCATAATCAGATGAAAATCATGCTGAAGAAAACTTGCATCATTAGTCTGGGCCTTAATTACCAAGAAATATAGTCACTAACAATGATATTCCATTTCATGATATGGTGCATGCACCTTCTACACTAGTTGCAATTAATAATTCCACAGACTGCTACAGAATCTTTCTATTTATTCATAACAATGGAGGGGGAAAAATTCTAAATTTAATTGAGCGGCTCAGATTGAGCTCTCTCTCCCTCTCTCTCTTTCAGATTAAAATGTCACAAGGCTAATATTCTATCTTACAATAATTCATCATTTTAATTACATATTTTATGTATGTGAAATGTCTTTTTCCTCTTTATAGTTGAGGTTGACATTTTGGGGGACACATGTAGAAAAAAGGTGTCGCCTGTTGTGAAGGTGGCTGCTCTGACCCCCCAAGACCATGGTTCACACGCGGGTGGAGGGTATTTTTTTTTAATGTCCCTGTCATTGAACTCAATCCACATTGCAATAAGCTGCCAACATGAGCATGAGACATTCATTTAAATTAATGCCTTCTTTTCTGATAGGCCTGGAATGGTGGCATGGAGAGAATTCTAGGAGAGAAGGGCCGTGTCACTGGGCTCTTTGTTAAGTGTGATTGATCACAAACAGAATCAGCAACTTTCCTTTGTGAAAGCCCCTTTTCTTCAGCCCCATTTCCTTTCACTCTTTCCCTGCCTTTCTCCCTGCACCAATCTTAGTAGGCCTCTGGTCTCGATCCTTAGAAAGACTTTGGCTATGGAGGAGGGGGCATTGGATCCCTTTAATTTGGCATAGTGGTTCCACTCAGTGGAAAGACCACTAGAAGTGGAATCAAGGAACCAAGGTCTGAATTCTGCCCTTTACTACCTGTGTGACCTTGGGCAAATCATTCAGTCACTCTGGGCCTCAGTTTATAACTAAAACAAGAGGATTGGATTATAAAACAAGATGGACTCTAAGGTCCTTTCCAGCTCTACGTTTATGATGCTATGAACTCCTCGGCATCCTGCTAGACCCTTGCAGACATCAGGTTGACTTCCTAATCTGTTCTCAAGGGTGGCTCAGAGGTAGAATACAGGAATTGGTTGTTTTTCACATACTAAGGGCTTAATAAATGACTCATTCATTCGTTCATCTCCCCAAACCACCACATGGTATTGTCCCTCACCTGAGAAGAGATCACCAGGGCAGACTGTAGAATTAGCATTATAGACAAAATTATCTTGTGAAGCCCCCTCCCTCCTCCAAAAAAACCTCAATCAGTCTATAGCTTTAGCTTTTTGCCTCTCATAACCTTCCAACTTAATCTCTACCAACTAATGCATTGTATCCATGAGCCTTCATTTTTCTTCCTTCCTCCTATGAGCCTCTCTGGTGGAAGTACTTAGAAGAATTAAAAGCCATTGGGAGAATAAGTAGTAAGAGAACCTCAACAGGCACAAACTGAATTATCAAAAGTTGAATTCAATATTTGTTAGTCGAAAACAATATTAAACTTTAAAAAGTGTTTAACATGAGACTACAACCATTTTCTGTGCCAAAGACATTTAGTTCCACCATAAAGCTCTTTAGCTTTGAATTATTAAATATTTACTGAACACTGACCCATATTTGAGTAGATTTATGGAGATATTCTTCCTACCCTAGCTTGGACCCAAACACGCAAGAACGTGAGCATAAGCATCCAGACTTGATTATACAAATGATGGTGGGTAAATGATGGAAATAGTCTTTGCATCTTTTCTTTGTTTTCATACCACTAAGGCTTTGGAAAGAATAACTGCAAGTGGGATTCATAGAGAAAATGGGCTTAAAAAAGGAATTTGAAAGATGAGAGCCAGTTGGCCTAGTGGATAAGGAATCCTGAAATGATTTCTGCCAAAGAGGGTCTTACAGAACAATGCCAAGGATTAGAGAAGGTAGAAAGGGAGTGATCGAAAGATGCACCTGGAGAGAGAAAGAGCAGGAAGCAAGAGATATTTGAGGTCAAGAGCCAGGAGGAGAAGGGCATTAATCAGAACCACACTGAGCAAATTTCCATAAGAAGAATGTTTGGCATTTTTGCCAACCGAATATTACTAAAAAGCAGCTTAAGATCTGCAATGATCCCCAAAGACAATTGGTTTGCTCAGCCCAGCTCAGTGCCCTCGGAAACAGCTGCAACGGAGCCAGGCAAGAGTTAAAAGGAACCAGCTGAGTTTCTATGTTCTCCCATTAATTCAATGTCAGGAAAAGATATCAGCATTATTTTCCTTGCCTTCAATCATTCCTTAATGTTTCCTCCTAATAGCACTTCTTTTAAGTACAGTAGTCACTTCAGGTATTTCTATCTGGCAGTGGCTGGTCTCCGAGACAGGATACTATCTTGATGGAGCATTGGTCCATTCTCATGAGGAACTTGCGTACATTCTGACATTTCTTTGCTATGAATTTGGCACTGCCTGTGGCCAAAGACCACATATAGGAAACTGAAAATGGGGAAAGTGAAAACAGCACTGGATTTGGAGTTTCAAGTCTCAAGCAATAGCTTTTTGAGCCCTACTTCTACCATTTACGATTTCCCTTCTCTCAGCCTCAGTTTCTTTATCTGTAAAAGGACTTTGTTATCATCTAACTCTTTTCCTGCTTGGCTGCTCAATGATTATGTGGGAAACATTCCTAATGGTGTATGGGAGGTACTTTCTAAATCACTCAGAGCTTTTAATAGGGTGTATCTAAAGGGGGAAAAAGAAAAAATAATAAACAAGCAAATTGGCAAGCCTAGTTTGCTCTGGAAACAAATTCAAGGATTTAAGGTTGGGTGGGGGTGGGGGCCAGTATGATACTTTTAATCTGCAACCTGTTTTTACCAACTAACAGACCTGCATCCTATACTCAAGTGAGCAGCCTCTCAGTCACAACCTGTTTTGGGCCAAGGGAAGAATGGTTTCTCATGGTACCATTTGAACATCACTAGGCATGGGGTGGCTCATGAATCAGCACTGGCAGCCACCGATGAAGGAATGCGCCTGTCGGCTTTTCCAGCTGGAGAAGTGGTTCTTTTCCAATGAAGAAGCATGTGCAGAGCATGCCGTGCAGGGCCAAATGTTCCCACAGGAAAGGCCATCTGTGACACATGTAACCCTAATTCCCTCCCCTCCCCACCTCACACACCACACCACAACACACATATACACATATATCCACACGTGCATGCATACACATTTGCCTGTTTAGGCTGGGCAAAGGCATATGCAATATCACACACATATACATCTGCATGCTTCTTTGGTCAGTGAGCTCAGTCTATTTGAATGCCCCCATTCTCAGGTTACCAGGACTGTAGATTAACTGATCAGAGTTTATAAAGCTGCATTTGGGCTAACACTGACAGAATCATTCACAAGATCTTGGAGAGAACTAAGAATATCAACATCTTTGTTCTCTCTTACCTGGATGAATCAATTCAATTCAACAAGAATTTATTAAGTACTCTGTTCTAAGTGCTGGAGATAAAAAGACAAATGAAAAAGCAGTCCCCATCCTCAAAGAACTAATATTCTACTCTAAGGTGAGGGGAAGTCAACATTAACACAGATAAGTATAGCATTCAGGTTTCCCTGACCCATGGGCACTGCTAAAACCCAGGTTCAAGACATGATGGGTGTTTGTCTCAACAACCACTCAAATGTGGAGTCACATATGAATGCCCACCTGCCAATATGTGTTTTGCTGTTGTGTGTTTTTGTTTGTTTGTTTGTTTTTACTAGTCAAAGAAAGGATGCATTATTTCAAAGTAAAAGATATTTCATTAAACAGCATAACATAGTGACAAGAAGAATATCCACATGTACAGGGGTGTACTCTCCCAAGGTTATCACAACACCAGTGGAGAAAAGAATGAATAAAGGGGAAACATACATAAGCAAAATATGTGGCCAGAATACATGCATGTTAAGGCAATTCACTCCTCCAGTGCCCCCAAAATGTCATCAGGCAAGCTGCCTTCATAGTTGAGCTGGCATCCACTGCTGTTCTGTTTTCTCTGACATGCTGTTACTAGATGCCTCTGCTGATACCACCTCTCTCTATGAGGTGTCGTTGCTTCTGCTGCTATTGCTACCATCTGCTGGTCATCAGCTACTATGCATCCTCTTCCCCTATAAAAGGAGGGGGTGCCAGCTCCTTTGCCTGATGTGACCATCCCTGGCTGTTCCATGATAGCCAACTGCACTCAACCAATGAGCTAGGACCAACCAGCTAGTATTGTTAAGGCTGATTTTTTTAACTGCCTTCTCCCTTGTGACATCTTAAGACTTTTTCAGTTTAACTCTTATGTGAATTAAGGTCGGAAAATTGCTTTTAAGTTCTGAAATGCCCTTGGCCCAAGTAAAATCATTCTCAGGAGCTCCCCTTAGGAAAACTGCAGAGGAATGGTGGAGTCTGTGATAAGGAGACTCTTCTCAACCCCTTCCCACACCATCATGCCAATGCAAATCAACTTGGGGATAAATTGAAAGGGCCAGCTGGCCTCCACCCTATTTCCTTTGTTCTACATTCCTGTCTTTGTTAAGCATTATGGCAAGAAGAAAAATCTCTGGTCTCTTTATAAGTAAATACAATATAATTTGAGGAGGGACCAGATCACTAACAATTGGAAGGAGGGGGAAGAGAAAAGACTTTGAGTAAGAGTTGGCACCAGAGTTGAGCTTTGAAGGAAACAAGGAATTCTAAGAGCCAGAATTCTAGACCAGAGTGCATTCCAATGATGGGGGACAGCCTGGCCTATGGCAGGGCATGAGGTGGAAGGCTGAGTTTGAGGAAAAGCAAGTGAATCAGTTGGGCTGGAATGCACAATGCATAAAAGGGAGTTAGGTAAAATAAGTATAGAAAAGGATGCTGGAGCCAGACCATCAGACACTCACAGGGCAACAAAACTCTATTTACGTATTCTCTTTTTATATTTAAAACATTTCCGACATGGAAAGTCCTCTGGGAACATGCAAAAATTGATTAAAAGCCATCGAGAAACAGAACCAAGATGACAAGCAAGATCCCAACTCATCCTAATGTTTTTCAAATGCTATTCTTTACCCAAAGGAAAGATTTGCTCTAAGGGAAGTTCTCAGAAGCCTGGCTCATCCCAGCACATACACGTCCCCAAGGCCTCCCCTCAAGTCTGAAAGAGGAAAGAGAAGAAATGAGTCTGTATCAATGAGTCAAGATATATTCCATAGTATAGCAATCTCTTTTCCATCTGCATAGTGCCTTTAATTTCTGGAGCACTATAACATATTAGCTCATTCAATCTAGTGGAAAGAGCCCTGAATTTGTTTTTGACTTTCACCTCGGTCTTTTACTACCTGTGTGTGAATTCGGGCAAGTCACCTTATTTGTAGGGGCCTCAGTTTTCTCAACTGTAAAATAAGGTCATTGGACGAGAAGATCCCTAAAATCTTTTCCAGCTCTGCAAGCTACTATTTGCACAACTCTATAAGGTAGAAAAGGGCAATTATCATTCTCCAAATATTTTAATTATGAAAGAACAGGCTCAGAAAAGTGAAATGCCTTACCAAAGGTCGCAGAGGTCTGATACAGGCAGAGCTGGGACTAGCACCCAGTTTTCCTGACTCCTAGATACTTTCTACTGCAACCACAATGCCCTAATTAAACTGTCCAAACCAGCTTGTTGTTCTGGGACTAATTAAAAGGCCATGGTACTTTATGGCTAGAGTACAGAGAGCTTGCTTTAAAAAAAAAATGATGTTTAAAGTTTCTCCCTGCTGCAATCTTTGCTCAACCCTTATCCAGAGTCACCCCCAATTCATTGGTGTCTCCTAAATCGAAACTTGGATTTGTGGATTAATGATTGGATCTAACGCCTTAAGGCAGGCTTGCCCCATGATTCCTGCTGTTTCTAGTAGGTCAGCCTGACCTTTTTGGCTATGACCTGGCACTGGGAAGCCAACCATGGTCCTGCATGACAAGGATCTATATACATACTTCACCTAGGAACACAGAGGTAGAATAAGAAAACAGATTCCATCCCTTTTGAAGGGTCTGGAGAGGTGTCAGTGGTCACAAGATAGTGGATTTAGAATCAGAAGAGATGTCATAGGTCGTCTGGTCCAAACTGCCTCCCCTTTTTTTCCAGATGAAGGAAAGGAAGCAGAAAGATTAAATGACCTGCCTAGGGTCACACAGTAAAGAAGGTTGTAAAGAAGGCCTTTTTCTGGTCCAAATCCAACATTCTATCCTCTGTGTCACCTGTTTGCCCAAATCCTCTTCTGTCCATGTGCTCCTGTCTCTCCTGTAATAGGACAAATCAGAGGGAAAAGAGCAAGGAAGGAAGGAAGGATTTGAGAGAAGTATTCAGCATAGGTCAGGAGAAGATGCCAGAAGATACAATGATAAGGGAAGGAAGAGAAAAGAGAGAAGTAGGAAGTAGGAAAAGGAAGGGAAGGGAAGGGAAGGGAAGGGAAGGGAAGGGAAGGGAAGGGAAGGGAAGGGAAGGGAAGGGAAGGGAAGGGAAGGG
>CM053625.1:257943478-257988204 GCA_028646595.1 Phalanger gymnotis
TTTTTAAAAAAAAAAGGCTTTTTGAGAGCACCTACTCACAACAGTAGCTGAAATCCCACAATATAGCTGAGCCTTCTTGGCTTGGGCATTTTGGATCATAGTTTTAGATCTGGAAGAGACCTTTGCTTGTCCAAGCCCCTTATTTTCACAAATGAGAAAACCAATGCCCAAAACATGAAGGTCATGCCAGATCATACACTGTAACTGTCTAAACTGGATTTTGGACCCACATTCTCTAATTCCAAATGTAATACTCTTTCCAGTGTCAAAGCAGTAGGAAGATGGGACGAGAAAGCATAGAGCTTAGAGGGCAATGATACTGCTTAGGAAAGGGGTATAGGAGATATTCAGAAAGGATGAACACCTCAGGGCTTCTCATGTACCTTTGGTGTCCACCTGCACTCCAACTCTCACCTCTGGCTCCAATAAGCTGTAGCCTGCACAATGGCCACACCCCGTAAAACCATCTCGGCAGACAGACTAAAGGACTTCATGTAACTCTGCCTCACTTAAATCCAATTCACATGCCAGTCAAGACATCACCCTGTGATGTCACTGATCCTCTTCCAAAATGAAAAGCAAACAACAACTGGTTAGGAAGCTATTAAAATAATTTGGGCCAGAGGCAATGACACTCTGAACTCAGGCAGACAAACAGATGAATGAAGAATGGAATGTGGAGGGATGATGACCAATAATAATAATAATCGTCAATAATAATAATAATCAATAGGATACGGCTTGGATATGGCAGTTGAGGGAGGGAAAGGGCATAAGCATTTATATAGCATGTTCTATGTGATAGGCACTGTCCTAAGGACTTTACAAATATTATCTCATTCAGTCCTCACAATAACCCTGAGAAGTAGGTGATATTTTATCCTCATTTCACTGTTGAGTGAACCAAGGCAAACAGAGGTTATGAGACTTGCCCAGGGTCACACAGCTAGCCAGAATCTGAAGGCAGATTTGAACTCAGGTCTTCCTGACTCCAAGTCCACTGCTCTAGTCACTGCACCATCAGCTGAAGGGAGAGAGAAAAGTCAAAGATGATTCTGATGGCACTCTGGATAGAAAAAGGGAAGTCAGGAGGAAGGGCAAATTAGGTAGATTATTAATTTGGTTCTGGATATGTGGAGTTTTAGGTCAAGTCAAGACACCTGGAAAAGATGTTCTGGGCACTTGAGAGTATGGGGACCAGGGCTCCAGAGAGAGACTGGGGCTGTATGAGTGTCTCCCATATAAAGATGACTCTTAGAGCTACAGATACTATCCATTCCACTCTCTGAGCATTTGCTCGTGTACCTCCTCATAATACCTGTCCCATCATTGCTTTGTTCTTTAACTCTTGTATACCATTACACAGGCTCAGGAGAGCCAATCATTAAATTTTCAAAATGATCATTTACATTTCAGGAATGGGCAAATACTACAAATTAGGGTTGACTTATTGTCATGTTGATTGTCTAGACTTTAAAAAATGATGGAGAAAAAGTCAATGATGGAATTCCCAAAGTTCTCAGATCTGGAAAGGCTTTTGAGTATAGTGCTTTCAGAAAGATCAATAAGAAAGAAAGCGAAGGAAAAAGGAAAGACCCATCTATCTAGCTGGATCAGCAGACAATTGGGGGTGAGGGAGTGTAGGAAATGTTACATCTTTACATTTTCATTGTTTTTCACACGTTCTGTGACTCCCCTTCTGTACAGTGGCCACTAGGATATGAAGTGCCTTGACCTGGCCCCTTTTCCTTGCATGGCTCGTGACACCCTAACATCTGTTTCCAAACACATATTCTACTCTTCTGTACTACCAGTAGCCTAGCATACTAGGGAGTTCACAAAAATGAGGGCCAAGAGCCTGATAACCTGCAAATTAACAAGATGTATATTATACTTATCTCTGAGCTTGGAGTAATTATGGGGACAATTTCCTTCAGAATTTTCTGCTGAAAAGGCATCAGGACATTTCTATTCCCTCGGGCTCTATGGCATTAATTAAGCACCCTCTCTCCTTTTTTAAACCTGCTTTATCTGGTTGGTTTGAGGCTGGGGTGTGGAGAAGGAGAACCATCTGCAAAGAAACAGAATTATAAAGGTTTTGCCTACTTTAGGATAAAATATGCTTTTCCCTAAAAGAGCATAACTCTATTTTAGCTGAAGTCATCAGCTAAACCTGAAGCTGGCAGTGATGGATACTATAGTTGCTGTGGAGGTATAAGTCCAGCTGTATAGAAGAACATACTGAATTCAGTGAATCAGAGAAGTCACCCAGTGGTAATTTGACTGAGATGTCACATGAAATAAAGAGTTAATCAGAAATAATTTAGCTTAGAAACAGAAGTATCTATTCAATATAGAAGCTATGTTCATCAACTTTTATGGACAGTTCCTGGGACAGAAAGAGGACACTGAAGTTTACAGTTGCTGAGTTGTGAGTTACTCTGAAAATAGGGTTTTCTTTACTCAGGTGCTTCTCTGCCAGTTTTCTGTGTGTGTCCACTCTTTCTCACAGATCCTAAGTGCATGTGTGTGGATGGGTATGTATATGTGTGTGTGTAGATATATAAATATAGATATACCCGTATTTGCCTGATGAGAGTATCTGTGATAGCATTATTATTGTCGATGTTGCTTTCAGCACACTGTCATTAAATGGCTATGTTCAGAATCTAATGTGTCATTGTGAGGAGATAGATCTTTGTAAAGAGAAGCACACTGGTGAGAGTTCAAGAGCTATTGTGATAAGTAGGAGGAAAGTAGTCTCCCACTACAATGTAACCCCCAGGTTCCTGAAAGATCTCGAGTGCAGACACATGGGGTGGGCCCTCTCTGAGAACCTAAAACTAAAAGTGTGAGGTCAGCCCAGGATGAATGTGCCCAACCAGAGAATTAGTGTGAGGGTCCCCACCAGAAACATACCACTTAATGTGCTACATAAATATATGTAGAAGAAATACAAAGAGAATATATTTAAATAAGTATAAGGGAGCATTAGTATTTGGGGGAATCAAGAAAAGTTTCCTATAGTAGGTGGCATTTGAGCAGCATCTCCAAAGAGGAGAGGGACTCTTTGAGGAGGAAGTGAGTGGGAAAGGGTACATTACAAACAAGAAGGTTTGACCAGAGCAAAGGTTCAGAGACAGAAGAAGGAGTCCTATGTGTGAAGAGCAGAGAGAAGGCTACTTTGGTTAGCTAGACCATAGATCAAGTAGCAACTCAAGTAATAGACAGTATAATGGGGATGATATGTTTTTTATCCTGTTCCCACATGATATTGATTTCTTCTGCAAGAGCTATGTATTTGGAAAGCTCTTCATTCCACACAGCTGGGAAAGGATGAATATATTGTATGGCAGCATCTATTAAAAATGTTCTTAAGTTTTGATGAATCAATATTATGTCTGGACAATTGTGGGCAACAGTTCAATCTGTGATAATGTTCCGTTTCCAGTATGGTTTAGTGGTTGCGTTCTCAAGAACAGTTTGAGCTCTATGTTTCTATCATGGAGAATCTGTCACCCCTCAGTCCACAAAAGATCACAAGTTTCCGAAGCAGAATTGTCATTACTACATCACATCTTGCTAGGCACTCAGTGGGTGCTAAAGTTTTGTAACATTCATGAAGTATTACAGTTTCTAGCATTTCCTTGCATAATAGGTAGTGATCGCTAAGTCTGGACTCCTTTACTATAAGCCTTCTCTAATTCCAGTGGTGATGACCTGGTCCTTCATTGCCACCATAAACTCTTTCATTTTCATAAACAAATCCAAATGGCAGTCATTTGTTCATTGCTTTGTTGTCTGCAAAGGTCATTCAGATTTTGCCCATGAATGACCTTTTTATTTCATTCTTGATTTTTAGTCATTTTATAGGCTCCATCTAAAGGGAGGTAGCACAGTGGACAGAGCAATAGACCTGGAATCAGGAAGATTTGAGTGCAGCCTCAGCCTCTCACTAGCTGTATGACCCTGGGCAAGTCACTTAACCTAAGTCTTCTTCAGATTGCTCATTCATAAAATGGGAATAATAATAGCACCTGCCTCCCAGGGTTGTTGTGAGGATAAAATGAGATAACATTTGTAAAGTACTTTGCAAGCCTATGATAAGCACTATATAAATGATAGGCAGGAAAAAAAAATTAAATACTCTTTCTGCCTGCTTTCAAGTTTTATTATTACTCAGTAAAATATTTGCTTGTTCAAAAAATATTTCTAAAGGTTTTTGACCTATTTATCTTATGTTGTAAGAAAATCTATCCATCCTCTTCCTTGTATTTGGTGGAGAAATGTTAATCTTTCTGTAGCTATTTCAAGCTGATAAGCCCTGTGGATTTTTGTTCAGATATTTTTCAAATCTGTTCTGGTTTCTTTTACAGTAACCTAAAGTGTACATTGGCTGCTAGTGTGTAATTATTAATTGTTTTTAAACATTTAGCTTTGATTTCATGTTGCCAGTAAGTCTCTTAACATATTTAGTCGACTTTATTCTTAACATTTTATGTTCAATGTGTCTTACCTGGCAACAACCAAGATATTTGTAAATATCACCTTCATCCATTTACTCAATTTGACCTCCAGATTCCAGCTCAGAGCCTTCTGTTTCTAGCTTTCCTTGGTATACATTAAGAATTTTGCATTTATGGGTTCCAAATGACATTCTGATCTAACTGGGCAAAGATTTCATGAGATGAAGGAACTGTCTTAATGTGTTTTTCAGTGGAGCCATATAGCTTGATGTCTTCCATGTGCATCAAGAAATTAATAAGATGTTTTGGTTTGTCTTCCTCTTTAATTTTGAAGCCATACTTAGTTCTATTTGGGAGGAATGATATTGGATTTAGGCTAGGCAGAACCATAATGGGTTCTGTCTCCCTAAAAAATGCCACATTTTATATCAATTGTTCTTGACATTATTGTGTTGGTGACATGTTTTAAGTAGGGAACAATTTTCCATGTGGACATCAGATACTCACATGTTTTCACTATACTTCGGTCTATTTTATATATTTGCATTTAATGAATAAGCCACAAGTGTGGAACTAAATCAAAGGACTTGAGATAACCAATAAAGGCCATATAGGTATTATAACACTTTGAGGCAACTTGTCAGTTATGAAACCAAGAATAAATTATTCTTGACACCCCAGGAATTTGGGGCACACTCTTTGTTTCTCAACCAATATATAATCTTCTTGTGTTTGTAGATAGTTTTAGTGATAACAAGCTATGAATGTTTTGTATAAACTACATAAGCACATAATTGCTCTATATTTGGAGGAATCACTGGTGTCCTCACCCCTTTTGGTGGCAGTTATGTGATGCCTTCAATTAAGAAAGGCTGGATCAGGCTTACATCTGGAAAAAAAAAACTGGTCAAGTGCTTTTCCAGTAATTCATGTGCCACTGCGAAACATCAAACCAATAATTATGGATCTTACCAGGCTGCTCTGTTTTCCAGTTTTACAGAGAAGCTAGGAGTACTCTCCCTTGAAACAATCATTCTGCCATTCATTATGTTAACAATGTACAGAATTTTATTTTTCATTTATTCCAGCATGAATTGTCATTGATTTGGACTTCTTGCCACCATATATATATATAACCAGAAATGTTTCACATTCTACTTCTTCAGGGATTGTCCCTTTTTTCTGATTTCTCTTCTTCTGACATTTTGTAGAGAGATTTTTTTATTGCTGTTTAAATGTATATAATGTCCTTTGTGCTACATTGACTCTTCGTGTCACCTCAAACTTGTGAATTTTATTTTTGAATTGCTGATGAAAAGGACTAACGTATATACTTGATCTACTTTTGTTTTCCAGATTTTGCCCTGGATGTTCCTTGCCTGTTGCTATAGTCAAGTGAGATGGCATTCATATTATCTATGTGGTTACCAACTGGCTATTGTTCTAATATTCTGAGGCCTTTCTACAGATCTTCAATGGCTCTCTCAAGCTGATTCTAAAATATTGGTGTTTGACCCCAATCCCTATGGATATTCCTAGAAAACTTCACTTTTCCTCCTTGCTGTGGCAAGGGCTGCCAAATACACTCTGCAAGTCCTGGAATATTCTGACATGTTCTCTCAAATGTTGTTGGAGAATGTATTCATTCATAATGATCAGGACAAATACCATCTTGCTCTGTTTTGGCATAATTTGTCAAGTTAGATCCATTCCATCAAGCCCAAAGTGAAATTCCAGTCTAAGTATGCCCAATTCTATTCAAAATTATTTGAGACATTGGTGTTGGTTTTGACATGTTTCATTTTTAGACATGACTTCTGGAGTTTTCACCTAGTGAAGATTTTCAGCAACCTCAGGTTCTTGAACTCTCCCCTCTTGACATTCTAGGAGCTTCCCAAATTCATCTCATTTCATTTTTCTAGGCTTATGGATGGTTATACCTTACAACCTCCCTAATCCAGCCAGCAAAACCTAATTTTATGAATTGGAGATGAGAGTACTATTGAGAAAAAGCAATATAAAGCCCTTTCCTATAATTGGTAAGATCATTGCCCGGTTTTGATATGACCTCTTACTGGTATGAGACTATTCAAGTCTTCAGTCCATTCCATATGCACACATGATTTGGCTGCTTCAGTGGTCAGTGCCTTCTGCATTAAAGTATTTCCAAATGGTGAATATGTCAACATTTCTGATTTTTTCCAATACATATTGCCTTCTTGTGGTACCAGAACTTAGAGTACCATTAGTCCTATCCTCCATATTAAGCTGACCATTACATTTCCAGTTGGGCTCGCCTACAATTTTATGAATCAATCAGAAAACATTTATTAAGTACCTACTATGTGCCAATCACTGTGCCAACTTCTGGGGATGAAATGAAAAAAACCAATCCCTCCTCCCAAGGAGCTTACATTCTAATAGAGGAAACAACATATATAAATGAGTATATTCAAGACAAATACAGAGTACATTGAAACTTACCTGAGAAGTGATGGCAATAATTTCTGGGGGACCTCTTAAAGGAGGTGGTACTTGAGCTGATTCCTTTTTAAAATAATTTTATTGATATTTTGTTTATGCATTGTCTAGGTTTCTCCCATGCTTTTTCCTCCCTCCTCCCAGAGTGCCATCCCTTATAACAAAGAATTTTTTGAAAAGGAAAAATAGAAGATTTTTAATTCAGTAAAATTGATTTATATATTGGAAAGAAATCTGACATTATATCCAATGCTCCACGCCTGAAGATTTCTCACTTCTATAAAGGAATTGGGAGAAATGTCTTCCTGTATATGTTCTTTGGGCCTAAGCTTGTTCTTGCATTCATTTTCAATTGTTTAGAGGTTCTATCTGCATTTTTGTAGCCATTGTATAAATTGTTTTCCTGGTTCTGCTTCTTTTACTTTACATGATTTCATTCAAGTCTTTGCATGCTTCTCTATATTCATCACACTTGGCATGGTTTACAGCACTTCTTGCTCCTGTCATTTCAGTCGTGTCCAACCTTCATGCCCTCATTTTAAGGTTTTCTTGGCAAAGATATTAGAGTGGTTTGCCACTTCCTTCTCCATTCATTTTATAGATGAGGAACTCAGGTAGACAAAGTTAAGTGACTTGTCCAGGGTCACACAGCTATTGAGTGTCTGAGGCTAGATTTGTACTCAGGAAGAGGACTCTTCCTGACTTAAGGCTCAGCGCTCTTTCCACTGTGCCACCAAGCTACCTAGCAGCACAGTAATATTCCATTCCATTCACATACCACAATTTATTAAGCTGCTCCCCAATCTATGAATATCTATTTTCTTTCTAATTCTTTTCTATCGCAAAAAGTACTGCTATCAATATTTTGGTGTATATACATATATATATGTGTGTGTATATACATATATATATGTGTGTGTATATACATATATATGTGTGTGTGTATATATGTGTGTGTATGTATATATATGTGTATATATATATACATATATACACACACACACATGTATGTATATCCTTGACTCTGGAACAGTTTCATAACACTGACTGAAGTACTAGATTCATCAATGATTACTAGAGACTAAAATTTCCCATCCTTTCAGGGTTCCTTCCAAGCCTTCACAAACATGCTCAGTTGCAGGGCACACGAAGTCCTCACTGTGGGTCACCCTGGATGGGATCCTCTTACTTTGCTGTCCCCCGCCCCAAATCAATAACATGGATGGCAGGCTGGACTTTAAGGAGTTTGTGGGGTTTGCCATTTCTATTTTACAATCACCTCTATTCCCCAAATGTGAAATCTGTTACTCAAAGACTTCAATAGACACAGGGAGGGAGGTAAGAGAATAAGCATTTATACAGCACCAGCCACTGTGCTAAGTGCTTTACAAATATTATTTCATTTGATCTCCACAATGCAGGAGAGGTCCCATTATTATTCTCATTTTACACCAGAGGAAACCGAGGCAAAAAGAGGTTAAGTGACTTTCCCAGGATTGCAGACCCAGTGTTCCATCCACTGTACCACCTTGCTGACTGCAAGACGGTACAGTGCTGCGGAAAGAGTACTTTATTTGGCATCAGCACATTCCGGTTTGCAACCTGCCTCCACCGTTTTGCCTCTCTGAGACTAAGTTTCCTCTTCTGTAATAGTGAAAGAATTGTCCTCCGTGAGTTTAAGGTCCTGACAAACTATAAAATGATGCCAAGATTTTACCTGATTTGCCCAGTTCTCAGAATATTAATCAGTGACTAAACTAGGTAGGAATGCAATCCTAGATTCCCACCTTTTGGTCCTTTATTCACAAGGGAAAGTGTGAGGGAGTTTTCAAAAGTTCTAGAGTTACATAGAGAAATACTCACCTCTCTGTACTGGCTACATGATCTGGACATTAGGGTTTTCACAACTGAATGAAGATTTCCCTGTGACACAGATCGGCTCAGCTACTAAAAGATTTTGCTTCTCTTTTTATAGCAGAATAATCCAGTTGTGCATTTGAATGTCTACCCCAGAGCCAGGCCTGGTCTTAGCAAAATTGTGAAGGAAATAACATTTGGGGCTTTGTTCTACTCTTCTTCCATCATGCTGAGATTCTCTCCTAGAAAGGGTAGTAACTTTCAGGAGATGATACAGGAAAGAGAGAGAGAGAGAAAGAGAGAGAGAGAGAGAGAGAGAGAGAGAGAGAGAGAGAGAGAGAGAAAGACAGAGAGAGAGAGACAGAGAGAGAGAGACAGAGAGAGAGAGACAGAGAGAGACAGAGAGAGAGGCAGCCAAGAAAGAGTGACAGTGACTCATCTACCCATTGGCTACTGTTTTCTAAGAGGACCAATGATATCATGATGATGTCTTCACTCATGTGTGAATTGTATTTAAGTGAGGCAGAATTGCACAAAGTCAGCAGCCTCATTCTCTCTTCCTGAGTCATCAAAGTCCAGTGGCAGGAAAAAGTCAGAACAACTGACAATGACTGGGGCTGCAGTGGATGATCTTGGCATCTTCAACATCTAACCAAGCTCTTACTGCACACAGTACCTGGTTCAGCCACCTTTGTGGAACAAATTCTTTTCTGCCCATTCTGCCCAGGGAAGTCTTCAGCTATGTTGCATTCAGAAGTGAACTTGGTGGGGCAAATGCTTTGGTAACCACTGCCCTAAGGTTGAGCTCACTCCCCCCAGAGATCAAAGGGATATTGGGGATAGTGTGTCCTCATGTTTAGGAGATAGGCTGTGTAACTTCTGTTCATGCTATACTTTCTCAATAAATATCCCTTTGAAGAAACCAATTGATGTTCATTGGCCAAATGATAGTGGGGTGCTGGTCACTGGAGGATATTGGTGATATAAGGAAAATACTGATAGTAACTGGTGATTAATATTGGGGGATAAACCAGAATGTGGACATGAGTCGACCTTCAGACTTAGCTTAAAAACCCTGAAGGGGAGTAGGGAGAGGTATGGCTTTCATTCTAAGGCACTTGATTCATCAGTTAGAGTAGGAATTGAGATAAGGATTCCCAGGGCTACAAAGGCTACAAATAAAGTATGTAACAAACAATGTAAGATTCATGAGAGCCAAAGCTATTTAACTTTTATCTTTGCATTCCCAATGCCTAAAATATAGTAGACTCTTGATAGATGAGGGTTGGGTGATTGATTGATGTATACATGTATGCATGTTGTTGCTGTCCAGTTGTTTCAGTCATGTATAACTCTTCATGATATCAGTTTGGGATTTTCTTGACTAAGTACTGGAATGGTATGCCATTTCCTTCTTCAGGTCATTTTACAGATGAGGAAACTGAGGCAAACAAGGTTAAATGATTTGTCCAGAGTCACATAACTAGAAAGTGTCTGAGGCCAGATTTGAACTCAGGAAGCTGAGTCTTTTTGTTTCCAAACCCTGCACTGTCTACTGTGCCATATAGCTGTCCTATAGATGGATGGATGGATGGATGGTTGGATGGATGGATGGATGGACGGATGGACAGATGGACGGACGGACAGGCATTTTAGCTGAACTTGCTCTATTCTCTTTCTTCCACACTCTTTCTAGCTAGCTTCTCAATTTTGCCTTTTTGATTTCTCACCATCTGGGTCCAAAGGTATCAACATCATTTATAGGAGAAGCCTTCAGGAGACAATGTTGATATCTGAGCTTTTTAATCTATTCATGTCTCTAATGATATTGTTTTAAAGCGAGTAACAGGGTATATTTTGGAGGGTAAACTATACTCCTTCGAGTCAAATCATGTTGCCTTTGGATAGGGTCAGGACTCCATATAATTTGGAATGCTTACCCCTTAAACCAAAGTCTTGTGAAATGCACAGCTCCAAAGTTTTTATTGTCCAAATAAAAAGCAGAAAGGAAAATAGAAAAAAGATATTCTGGAAAATCAAAGTTTTATATTCTACCTTCAGCATATAACCTACTTTCAGCCCTAAAATCTGTAGGAAACTATTTACATATCAACATCCTCTGGCATTTTAAGAGTTATCAAAAATGTCACCAGTCACTGAACGTTTCATTAATTATTGCAAACATCTTTAGAAAATTCCACAGTGGGTTTCTTTCAGAGTGATTTATTTCAGATATAATTTTAGTTTAATTAATAGGGGATTTAGTTATGACCTGGAGGGTGTGAGAACCAGCAGCGATTCTGCAGTTTGGTTAGAGGAAAGCTAGAAACCTGCCTGTGCCTGTCTAACTCAGAAGGAAATATAAAAAAGAAAGAAAAAAACTGGCATTTTCTCAGCTGTTAACATCCAGCCTATTCCCTCATTAAGGATCACAGTGTAACATTTTTTAAAAGCAAATTAAAAGAGAGCTGTGGTGGGGCAGGGGAATGAAGATGGAGCCAGGTAGATTAGGATGAAAAGAACATTATTTGACTTACTTAGCTCATGCATGATAATAATACCATCTCTTCTAAGTTGTTTGGAAATATTAGTGACATATAAAAACACAATCCACCAGCAGCAGTAGACCCCCCCCCCAATATAATTTATTAAGCTTTCACAAAGAGAAAGACATAACTAGGGTGGGACAGTTGGAGTTTTGCCTTAGGGTTCTAAGATATAGATGGTGCAAATATTTTAAATGAGGATTTTTTTAAGTTGTGCAATTTTAAAATGTTACATTTATATTTGAATGACACTTTTATTCCTTCAGTAACATAGGAACTAATTAGCAATAATTAGTTAAGCTAGGAAGCTAACAGATGGCATGCTTCCTCTCCCAGAGGTCCCACAGCAGGTAAAATTCCCCAGCCTGGCGCTGTCCTGGTCATCTCTAGGTGCCAGTTTTCCCATCAGCAAGCACTTTGGTGCCCCAGTGTTTCTCTGATCATCCCTCATTCCCTCTGCCCATCCACCCCAAGGTTGATTGGAGAGCAAAGGTAATAATACTTGCCACAGGTGCTATTTTCTGTTTCTCGTCCCAGATGCAGAATGTAAAAATTGCTAGTAATGGCTATATACACACATAGCACAATGATTGGCGGTAGCCTGTGTATGTTAAAAGACATGGCCAGTGCCTTCGACTGGGATATTTCTTCTTTAAAAGACTCCACTGAACTATGCCCAAAGAGTTATAAACCTTGATCTAGCAATACCACTGCTAGGTCTATATCCCAAAGACATCCAAAAAAAAGGGGAAAAGGACCTATTTGTACAAAAATATTTATAACATCTCTTTTTGTGGTGGCTAAAATTGGAAATCAAAGGAATGTCCAAGAATTGGGGAATAGTTAAACAAGCTGTGGCAAATGATTGCAATGGAATATTATCGTGCTTTAAGAAACGACAAGCAGGACGATCTCAGAAAAATCTGGTAAGGTTTACATGTACTGATGCACAGTGAAGTGAATAGAACCAGGAGAATGTTGTACACAGTAACAGCAACATTGTTTGATGAAGAATTGTGAATGACTTAGCTGTTCTTACAATACAATGATCCAAGACAATCCCCAAGGACTAATGATGAAGTATACTATCTGCCTCCAAAGAACTGATACTGTTTGAATACAGACTGAAGCACACTATTTTTCACTTTCTTTCATGTTTTTATTCAAGTCTTCTTGTACAAAATGACTAATATGGAAATTTTTTACATAATTGCACATATATCTATATCTGATTGCTTACTGTCTCAGGGAGAGGGGAGGGAAGGAAGGGAGGGAGGAAAGGATAGAATTTGGAACTCAAAACTTTAAATAAAAATGTTGACACACACACAAAAAAATCCCTGATGACCTTTTAAAAAAAGACTCCCCTGGAACTTCCTTGCACATTGAGAAACCTCAATCTAAATAATAAAAGCTCTTATGGAGGGGTGAGTTTGGCTGAGGTCTTTTGTTGTTTCCAATTACTAATATGCAAAACGCCTAGTCCACATTTCCCCAAACAAAATCAGATTCAATTTTAATATCCTTCAAAAAAAAAAACCTAGTATGAAGCAAATACAGCTGTCTAATATTGCTGCTCAAAATGCCACTGCATTAAATAAAATTCCAGGCTGTAAAATTTTGCAAGGTGATAAAACAAAAATGATATAATAAATATAAAACATCTGCGGTTTTTTTTAACAAGACATTTGGAAATCGAATTCATTTATATTTCAACTTGTTTTGAAGTGTTCCCAGTTTTTGAAAAACATCCTAGTAATAGTATATTAGATTTTCAGGAGAAAGATTAAAGGGCTGATGCCCGAATTAAAAGGGGTACAAGGAGAGGGAAAAAACCCCACTGCTGGATTTTCCAGCACTAGGAGAGTATTTGATTTTTCAAGGCCACTACAGCTGGCTTTCAATCATAAAAGAGGGGTTACTGTAGGCAATCGGCAGCACTGGAAAATGGATTCACACACATGCACAAAAATGCATTAAACCAACATTAAGGTCCTAGCAACAGCAGCAGCAGCCGCCCAGGCACATACCAGGAAACGAAGAGTTTAACAGCATCTCTGACTCTCACCATTGGTCATGTAAGAGTGTACATAGAGTAAGACCACCCACTGCTTCCAGCCCACCGTGTGTGTGTGTGTGTGTGTGTGTGTGTGTGTGGTGGGCAGGAGGAGGGGACTTGAGAGGTGAGTTTAGCCTCAGTGGGGGGGGGGGGGGGGTAGGGTAGAGAGCAGGAGGGGTGACTTGAGGGGTGAGTTTAGCCTCAGTAATCAGGCCACATTCTCAGCGGTTTTCTGCCCTGTGTATCTGGGACTAAGTGTCCGCAGTAATTGAAATGTTCCCAGATTTTTACTGAAGAAACACAATTAAATGTCTTTTCAACTAAAGGGAGAGGGGGGAGAATTTGCATCCCTTTAATGTTTGATATTTGCTGTAAGACAGATGAGAAAGAGTATAGGCATCTGAAATCAACAGATAATCTAAGGGGGAAAATCATGGGTTTTTTTTTTCCAATCACTTCATTGTCCTGGACCAGAAAACCTTGGATCAGAGCTAGCAATCAGTAATAAAATAAGCGGGGGGGGGGGGGGGGAATGTTAATGAGTCATTGTCACCTGATGTACTTGGAATCGAGAGAAATAATCGCATCTTCAATGTGTTCATAGGCAAAGTATTTAAACTTGCTAAACCATACTTTGCTCATCTGTAAAATGTGGATAATGTGGACACGTAGGACTTACCTTACAAGGTTGCTGTGAGGATCAAATATATATAAATGTCAGTAATTATAATACTAATGATGATTAATATTTATAATAAAATCAAGTCCTGAGCTGGAGAAAAGAGAAGTTTAGGAGAACAAAGGAATAGATCCTTAACAAACTATATACTCACCCCCTCCCATAATGAAGAACAAGGTTATTAAGTAAGGAAAATCCATCTTGAATTTTCCAGAAGTATCTCAGTTTCAAGGGGAAAAAATGTTCTACTTTTAATGAGGCTTTGCAAAGGGAATATCTGTGTTCTAATTTTTGGTTGGAAAATATGGTCACCTTATTATAACATGAGTATTATTTATAGTCCAGTTTCACTAATTTGAGCTGACTGAAAAGTGCTATGAATTGGTAAGGAGTTTTATTAAAGGATGTTTTGAAAGAAATACAGTACTTAACATTTTTTTTAGTGTACTGGAACTAAAACTTTCTTAATACTTTGCACATCACAGGCATTTAATAGACACTTGTCAAATTAAGGAGTATTGCCTGGTAGACATTTGAAGAGAATAAGGAACAAATAAGAATGCTTTTTGAGATTAGCACATCCATGACTTGATTTCTAGGCTATTTGAAAGCAGTTGGTTCTCTTAAGAAGTCCAACCATTCTTCTGGCAGATGTTTAAATTGTGAATTCATTTATTATTAATCATAACAACACATGATACTATTTGGTGCCCAATCTTAGGATCATGGCTTCATGGATTTAGAGATGGAAAGATTGTTCAAGATTATCTAGTCCAAGCCTCCTCCCCACTCCCCCCCACCCCATTTTACAGTTAAGAAAATTGAGGCCAAAAGAGATTATGTGACTTGGTGATAGGACCATAGATATAGAATGGGAAGGGACCTTAAGACTCATCTTAGTCCAATCCTTTTATTTTACAGATAAGAAAATTTAGTCCCAGGGAGGTTATGTGAGTAAATGGCAGATTGTTGTTGTTCAGTAATTTCAGACTCTTCATGACCCCCTTTGGAGTTTTCTTGGCAAAGATACTGGAAGGGTTTGCCATTTCCTTCTTCAGCTCATTTTATAGATGAGGAAACTGAGGCAAATGGAGTTTAGCACTTGCCCAGGGTCACGCAGCTAAGAAGTATCTGAGGGCAGATTTGGAACCAAGTCTTCCTAATTTCAGGCTCCATCCACTACACCACCTAGCTGCCCCTGGGATTCAAACCCCGCTCCTCTAACTCCAAAGTCATCCTATTTATCAGTGTGCCATTTGCTCTGGTCTATTTGAAAATGAGTGGTTCAAAATAGAGGCAAGCTTACTTTTAGGAGACTGAGGAGTGGCATATGAAGAAAGACTGAGATGGGTACCTGAGGCTTTTTCTCAAAAGCTAAGCTACAAGGACTGGCCCAGTCGGGCTTCCTACAACGACCTCTTTTCCAGTCATTGAGATAGTTGAGGAAGTTAACCACAACAGTAACGTCGCTCTTTCCCAACCATCTTAGCAGCTCAGCCAAGCCAAGGAAGTGAAAAGATAAGGGTAATTCTCAAGGCCTGGTGCCTGACTAACCTAGGACCCACCTAACTGCTAATTGACTGGCAAGGTCTGAAAGCAATAAATTAACTGGGCATCAATAGGCTGGATTCAAACCAACAAAGAACTCAATCCAATTGAACATGAATTCATTAAGTGCCTACTATGTGCAAGACACTGTGCTAGGTGCTGGAGATAGAAAGATAGCTACTACACAAAAGATGCTCTCAAAGAGTTTACAAATCAATGACAGAAAAAACACAAACACAAGTAATTGAAAATTCATGGGGGGTGGGGGAGAAGAAACACTAGGAGAAAACTATGACAATAGTCTCATGGAGGAGAAATGATGGGATTCTGCTAGGAAAATTAGAGCAGAAGCTGAAAGGAGGAGACAGGTGCAAACAATATTGCAGAATTAGAATCAGCAGGATTTAGAAACTGATTGGCTCCAAGGAAGAAGGGATAGGGAAGAATCATCAATGATTCTAAAGATCATGAGCTTTCATGACTGGGAGGATGGTAGTGCCATCAAAAGAAATAACGGAGGATTTGGGAGGCATCTGACTATAGTTTAGAAATGATGAATTTGAGCACCCATATGACATTCCTAGGGGCAGCCAAGGACCTCAATGGATAGAGCACTGGGCCTGGGAGTCAGGATGACTCATCTCCCTGAGTTCAAATCTGGCCTCAGACATTTACCAGCTCTGTCACCCTTGGCAAGTCGCTTAACCTTATTTGCCTCAGTTTCCTCATCTGTAAAATGAGCTGGAGAAGGAAATGGCAAACCACTGCAGTTTCCCTGCTAAGAAAACCCCAAATGGGGTGATGAAGAGTTGGACATGACTGAACAACATGACATCCCTATAAAGATATCTAGGAGATCCAAGGCAATGTAATGAAATTCAACAAGTATTTGTTATAAATCTGTTTATCCCATCGGACTTTGGGGATAAAAAGACAAAAATGAAAGTCTTTAACCTCGGTTGGCTTACATACTACCAGGAGGATACAATATTTACAAAGAAAAGCAAATACAAGGTAACTTCAGAAGAAAAGAAGCTTTGACACCTAGAACAATCAGGCAGGGCATAACAGAAATACAGGGTAGAAGAAAATATGGGACTAGAGCTCTAGGAAAAGGTTACAGATAGATAGATGGATATTAGGAGTCCCCTGTAGAGAGAGGTAAGAAAAGCAGGCGAATGGACGAAGTCATAAAGGGAGAGCTTGGAGAGTGCTTTAATAATAATAGCTAGCATTTATATCATACCTACTACGTGCCAGGCACTGTGCTTAATGCTTTTTACAAATATTATTTCGATTGATCCTCACAAAAGCCCTGCAAAGTACATGCTATTATTATCCCCATTTTGCAATTGAGGAAACTGAGGCAAACAGAGGTTAAGAGACTTGCCCATGGCCACAAAGCTAGTGTCTTTTAAACCCAGATCTTCCTGACTCCAAGCCCAGTGCTCTGTCTACTGTGTCACAAGCTCCCTCTTTGTAGCAGTATAAGAATACAGCACAAGATTATCCATCCCTCTGCCTCCATATACTATTACCATTAATTCAATTGTCCCAGAAAGAGGGCAGTCTAATATTTGCTAAAAAAAAATATCCAGAATAAAGCTTCATGACCTGCCTTGTTCATGTTCAATGTCCAGCAGGTTTTGAATCTTTTTTTTTTTTGAAATTCTCAAAGGTCCCAATATCATCTTAAGGAAAGTACAAAAGAAAAACAAAGGTCACAAAACATTCCACATCATTAACTATGCTCCCTAATTCTAAGTTTATCAATGGGATGTTAACATAACTTAAAGGATGGGGGCAGAAGAGAAGGCAACCAACCTTCATTTTCCCCTCTTTGTAGGCTGAAAACAACCATTACCCTGACAATTTTACCCCTCCTCCCCTCCAAAAAAAAGATGGGTTTGACACAAATTTTCAATGAATTGACTGATCTTTCGATCAGTCATTTGTGTGTTGTGTAGATAGTTATGTAGATGGTTGTAGGTACAAGTGCACCACCTGACAGGTACACACACCCACATATATATACACAACTTTTAGGGTTAGAGCATGTGTCATCCTTTGAAATAGGCAGTATAACAGATATGCTGGACAGTATTTGGTGGGGCTTTCTCTGATGCCTTGTCATTTAAAAATAGTTATCAAGATCAACCACAATTTCTCTTTAGTTACTAGTGCTCGAACTACTCAGCTCTGTACTATCTGCCTCCTTCTGGCCTCATTGAGGGGCTGATTTTTTTAGTTTGTATTTTGTCCAGGTGTCTTCCCTTTCCCTCTAGGTTTTTGACATTCTGACCATTTCATAGCTCATTAGCAGCTCCAAGGAGGGTTGGAGCTGGTGAGGGAAACAGAAGAGAAGGGTCCACTGTGTGTCTTGTGAGGAACCAGTTCTAAGAGCAGCAAAGGAAGGAAATGTAAGAAAACATTGAATTAATAAATGAAACTAGAAGTTTTATAGAAAAAACAATAAGCTAGATAAACAATTGGTTACTATGATCAAAAAAAGAGAGAAGAAAACCAAATTACTAGTATCAAAAATGAAAAGGGTGAATATATCATAAACAAAGATGAAATTAAAGCAATTATTAGGAGTTATTTTGCCCAATTATATGTCAGTAAATTTAATAATTTAAGTGAAATGAAAGAATATTTACAAAATATAAACTGTCTAGATTAACAGAAGAGGAAATAAAATAACTAAATAAACCTATTTTAGAAAAAGAATTTGAACAGGCCACAAGTGAGTCTCCTGAGAAAAAAGCATCAGGACCAGATGGATTTATGAGTGAATTCTATCAAACATTTTAAAATCAGCTAATTCCAATATTAAATAAATTACTTGGAATAATAGGCAAAGGAGTCCTACCAAACTTATGAAACAAATATGTTGTTGTTATATAAACCAGGAAGAGCAAAAACAGAGAAAGAAAATTATAACCAATTTCACTAATGAAAATGAACACAAAATTTCCAAATAAAAAACTAGCCAGAAGACAATAGTATATATCACAAAGATTGTACATGGTAATCCAGTAAGATTTATACCAGGAATATAGAGATAGTTTAACATAAGGAAAACCGTTAACATAATTGATTATGTCAATAAGAAAATTAAGAAAATTAATATGATTATATCAATAGATGAAGAAAAAGCTTTTGACAAAATACAACACTCCTATTAAAAATATTTATACCTATATATGTATCTATACATAGGTATAAATGGATTTTTCCTTAAAATGATGAGAAGCATCTACCTAAAACCATCGGTAAGCATTATTTTTAATGGGGATAAGCTAGAAACCTTCCCAATAAGATCAAGAGTAAAACAAGGATGCCCACTATCACCAATGTTATTCAATAGTATATTAGAAATGCTAGCAATAATAATGAGAAGAAAAAAAATTGAAGGAATCAGAATGGGCAATGAAGTAATAAAACTATCTCTCTTTGTGGACAATAAGAGGATATATTTGGAAAATCCTAGAGATTCAAGTAAAAAGTTGGTTGAAACAATAATTTTAGCAAAGTATCAGGATACAAAATAAACTCACATAAATCATCAGCATTTTTATATACCACCAACAAAACCCTGCAAGAAGAGATAGTAAGAGACACTCCATTTAAAATAATTGTAGATGGTAGAAAATACCTGGAAGTATAACTGCCAAGACAAACCTAGGAGCTATAGGAACAGAATTATAAAATACTTTGTACACAAATAAAGTCAGAGTTAAATAACTGGAGAAATATTAATTGTTCATGGGTAGGCAGAGCCAATATAATAAAAATGACAGTTCTACATAACCTAATCTTATTCAATGCCATCCCAATAATTTACTAAAAATATTTCATTAAACTAGAAAAAATAATAATAAAATTCATTTGGAAGAACAAAAGATCAAGACTATTAAAGGATTTAATGAAAAATGTAAAGGAAATAGGTTTAGCAGTACCAGATCTTAAACTATGGGCAGTAATTATCAAAACTATCTGAAACTGGCTAAGAAATAGAAAAGTGGATCAATGGAACAGAGTAGATATACAATATTCAGTAGTAAATTATTATAGTAACGTTGTATTTGACAAATGTAAAGATTTAAGCTTTGGGGATAATACATTATTGATAAAATTGTTGGGAAAACCAGAAGTCAGTCTGGCAGAAATTGGGTATAGATCAGTCCATTTACCAAGAGGAGGTCAAAATGGACATATGACCCAAATATTAAGGGATATATCATAAGAAAATTAGAACATGGAACACATTACCTATTAGATCTATGGATAGGAGAAGAATTTATGAATAAGAGATAGCATCGTAAGATGTAAAGTGAATATTTTTTATTATATTAAATTAAAAAGGGTTTGTACAAGTAAAACCAACACAGCCAAGATTAGAAGAAAAACAGAAGATTAGGGGAGGGAAAATTTTATACACAGTTTCTCATATAAAGGTCTTAAATCTCAAATAGATAACTTTGTCAATTTTCTAAGAACATGAATCATTTCCCAATTGCTAAATGTTCAAAGGATATGAACAAGCAGTTTTTTTGATGAAATCAAAACTATGTATAGTCATATGAAAAATACTTTAAATCATTTTTATTAGTGAAATGTACATTAAAACCACCTTGAGATATCATATCACACCTATCAGATGGGCTAAAATGATAGAAGGGGAAACTGACAAAATGTTGGAGGGGGTATGGGAAAATTGGGACATTACTACACTGTGGGTGGAACGGTAAACCAATTAAACTATTTTGGAGAGCAATCAGGAATTATGCCCAAAGAGTTAGAAAACAATGTATACTCTTCAACCCAGCAATACCACTATTAGGTTGGTTTCTTAAGGCGATTAGGAAAAAAGGGAAAAAAACCCTATATGTTCTAAAATATTTATAGCAGCTCTCTTGGCCATGGCAAAGAAATTAGGGCTGTCCATTCATTAAGGATTGGCTGAACAAGTTTAGATGTATAATTGTGATGGAATGCTACTGTTGCTATCGGAAATGATGAGCTATTTGACTTTAGAAAAACATGAAAAGACTTGAATGAAATAATGAAAAGCAAAGTGAGCAGAACCAAGAGAATGTTGTATACAGTAACAACAATATTATTCGAATAATAATTGTGAACAACTAAGTTATTCTGAATAGTATAAATACTCAAATCAACCGTGTTGTTTGTCCTTCGTTCTCGAAGAGGACCCATGACATCAGGAAGGCGATGTCTTGATTTGCAAGTGAATTGGATTTAAGTGAGGCAAGGATCAGCAAAGTCACCAGCCTCACTGTCTCCTCCAGAGTAATCTGGGTCCAGTGGCAAGACATAGATCAGGACAACTAGAGATGGCTCTGGATGCAGTGGGAGACCTTGGCCTTTTGTCTCAGTTTGAGCAAAAACCATTCAGTGATTAAGGCTAGGTAAGAAATGAGGCAAAAAACAAACAAGTTATTCTAAATACTATAAACACTCAAATCAACTATAAAGGACCTATGAAGGAAGCTGCTATCTACTTCCAGAGAAAGAATTAATAAATAGAAGTATGCATAGTGTGGTTTTACATATGTTTATAAATCGACCTTCTCTAGTGCAGGGTGGAGAGGGATAGACGGAAACAGTTTAGAACTCAAAATGTAACAAAAAAATTAAATTATTTTTTTAGAAAAAGGAAGGAGGGAGGTAGAGGAGAAAAGAGAAGTGAAGAGAGGAAGGGAAGGGCAAGTAGGGGAAAATTATAGGAGATTGAATCTATTACCTGAGTGGATTATCTGCTGATTTCAATTATCCGTGCCATTTTGTGAGCAATCAGGAGTTTACTGTGCATGGAGATAGTTCTGCTGATTTGAGTTGTCCACAGAGCTGGACCCCCTATACGTCCAAAAGTTATAACTATGCATTGTCTCCTCTTAATATGACTGCCAGCACTATTAGAGGAAATGAGAAGTGCATGCCTTAGGGACATCTACTTTTAACTTGAAGATCCTTCATCCTGGAACCCAGTGCATTGATGCAGAGAGAGAACTGTACTGAGTGGTTCATCGGAATCCTTGCTTTTCTTAGAGGTTTCATGTTAAGCAAAAACAGGCCCAAGGAAAAAGGGGGAAAACCCATGGAAGGTTTGCAAAATTGCTTCTCAGAACTCCAGAAGGGTTTTAGGCTGTGAATGAACTGCTCTTTGAAAAATTCTGAGGGACTGAAAACTGACAGTTCTCAAAACATTCCCCCACAAAAGGGGCTTATTTTAACTTTTTTTAAGAAATATTTTTGTTTCTTCAAATATTCCTCTAGTCCTTTTTTAAAGTCATTTCAATTTGGGAAAACATTGTGACAATATGCTACTTCATGCCAAAGAAAGCTTTTTATTGGACTCTACCATGTTTCTGGCTTTCTTTTTCCAGCTGTTATATCAGATATAATCATCTGAAACTGCAGTTTGTCATCTCCATCAAATCTGGTTTATAATTCTTAATGTTGCAGTTCATAGGAATACATTTGTGGATTAAAATGCAGGGGAAATGAAGATTTCACAAATTAGGGACCAGCTAATATTTCCTGAAAGGTTAGATTACCAAAAGACCTGGGGAAACATATTTATCCCACATGTTGGATGTTCAGAATTTCACTAAATTATTTTATTGAAATGTGTTGGAATAGAGACAACTGTACAACTAAAACCAAAGACTGTCTATACAGTGCCAAAACAACTAGTCCATTTGGTGTTTCAGGTTGAAGATCTGACCAGTTGAATGGAGAAAAAAATTCATTAAACCTGTTATTTGACTGCTCTGATTAGTCATGTCCATCAATTTGCTATTATGAATTCAACAATTATACACACTTTTTACTTCTCTTAAGAGCAAATTGCAAATACTACCTTGACTTTGGGGTAAAGTATTCAACACAGCTTGGTATTATTTTCAGTGACATAATATTTTCTGTTTCATGGATCATCATGGTCAAAATATTCATCATCCATTTTCTAACCTTCTACCAGTGATGCTAGATGGCTATGAATCATGAAACATGAAACATGAAACACAGTGACTTGACTCCTGATTGTTGAGGGAGGGCAGGGGAAAGGGAAGAAAAATAGAGGATACCAGAAGGGGAAAAAAGAGAAAAAATCACTCTGAATGGCAAACAATTCCCCAGCTTCCTCTTCTTCTTCCCAGTAATCTTTATTTCTCTTCTACCCATCCTCTATCAATCTCCTAGACAACTCAGAGTCATATCTCCCTCCATTTTTTGCAGATTCTCAAAGCTGTCCATCAGGGGACTACCAAACCCACTTGGGGGTGGGACTACATCAATAAAAATTAATTTGGCTATTAGTATTCTAAGTGTGAGATCCTTATGCAATCACCAAGCAGACATACTACAGAGGAGCCAAATCACATCACTATTGACATTCTTGCTAAAACAAAGCAAGAAGATAAAATGATGTTGCAGGTAATAGAAGGATAGCTTAGGGGTTGTCCTTGAGGAGACAAGTGAATTAATTGGTGAAGATGGTTTTATGGTGATTCTAAAGGCAACAGAAAACATCATTCATGGGACATTTGGTCAACATGTTTTACATACTGATGCTCAAGATAAAAGTATTTTTAAAGAAACTACCATTAAAACAATTGCATATTAAGTACTGACATCTATTGCAAAGAATTAAAAAGGTAAAAAAAAATCCTATAAAGACCATGATAAGCCCTCCCCGTGCCCCAACACATAAAATTAATTCAACACAAACTTTGAAATTTGATTGTGTCAAAGCAACAGTGAGCATAAGTGAAGGTGCTGGGGGGAGGGTTATTATTCGAAAATGTCGTTCATAAGTAAAGAACGAGAGAGGTGAAAGATTTGTAGACCATTTGGTTTTTGTTGAGTCAACTCAGTTGTGTCCAACTCTTCATGACCCCATTTTGGAGGTTTTCCTGCCAAAGACACTGGAGTGGTTTGCTAGTTCCTTCTCCAGCTCATTTTACAGATGAGAAACTGAGGCAAACAGGTTAAGTGACTTGCCCAGAGTCACGCAGCTAGTAAGTGTCTGAGGCCAGATTTGAACTCACTAAGACGAGTCAGTCTGCCTGATTCTAATCCTGTTACTCTATCCACCAAACCACCTAGCTATCTTGTAGACAATACAAAAGGAAATTATTAATATTTCCTTCAAGAAAAACCTGCAATGTGCTGAACATGGTAAGCGCCAAATAACATTTTTAAATTAAAATTATTATATTTGAATAGATAGGGAGTGACTTGCTACTGACATGAGAGTTTGTCCTCAATCATACATCAGTATACACATTACCAACTTGTTAGAGCAAAGATGAAAATGCATGCAAAATTAGAAGAATAAAAGAGCCAAAAAATTCATTATGTAATCAAAACGATTCCAACCTGACCTACTCCAAAAGAATTATTGATGCTGAAAATGAGTAATAGATAGAGGAAAGGACATCAATACCAATTATAACAATTTCATGCAAAAGTTTAACCAAAGTAAATAAAATCCCATAACAAAGAGAACAAAAGAACCTAAACACAGTTTCCACTAGCACGCTCTACATCTGCTTTCTGAGCAATGAGTTATGACAGCCATCGGTAGATTATAGCATAAGTTTATTTTTAAAATCTTACAGAAGAAGGTTATGAGTACTATTATCTCATAAATGGTATGATATGGATATATATTACTGTATATCTATGTGTGTATATGTATGTATGCATGTAAGTGTATAGTATATATGTACATATGTACTATATATTTACACATCTGTTTTGTTTAAATATGGACGATGAATTAAACCCCTAATTGAACCAACGAAAGTGAAATTATCTCATAAATGGTATGATATAGATATATAAGTATTACTGTATATCTATGTGTGTATATGTACACATGCATGTAAGTGTACAGTCTATATGTACATATGTGCTATATATTTACACATCTGTTTTATTTAAATATGCACAATGAGTTAAACCCTTAATTGAACCAAGGAAAGTGAAATTATTGGATTGCCTTTGAGAAATTGTTCAGCAGTTTGAATTGTCCCCAAGCTTCTTCCTGAAACAAGCCCATTTTTAAAATGCCAGTATTCTTCCAGTAATGCTGTATGTCTATGAATCATGGAAGGCTGCTGCCTATGCAGAACTAAAGTTAGGGATTACAGAGGACAATGAAGAGTCCCATAGTAAATATCAACAGGTCACAACACATTACTAAGTAAGATCTATGAAGAAGGGGTATAAAGGATGACATCTAAGAATTGTATGATTGAAAAAATAAATGGGCTTTCCTGTCACACCAAAGAAGAGTAGATGTACTTTAGTGACCACTGTAAAAGGCAAATTACAGGCAGAAAAAGATATATCCTGAGAGGACTGAATTTAGACACAATAATAATCCTGGGAATTGAATTCCAGAATGAAAGTGAAATGTTAATTAATAACATGGTTTAAGTCATCCTTTAGATGGGAATATGGAAGAACTATTGAATTTTTTGGAGCTGTCCTTGACTCTTCTCTTTCCCTCACTTCTTGTCAAGTCTTGTCAATGCCATCTCCAAAACATCTTATAGCCATTCCCTTCATTCCACCCAAGAAGCCATCACTATAGGTCATTACACCTCATTCCACCTTACCTATACTAATATCATCATTTCCTAATTGATCAACCCACTCTCAATTTCTCCTGTTTCCAATCCATTTTCTACACAATTGCCAAAATAATCTTCCTCAGTCATGGGTCTGGTAGCATATCTCTCCTTCTCAAAAACTTTTGACAGCTTTCCTTTGTCTCAAAGATAGCTTGTCATGTGAGATCCACCGTAATTTTTTTCCACCCACATTTCTAGTAATAGTTAACAATATTTTTCTTCATGAACTGTGTGTCCCAGTCATACTGGACCAAAAACCATCTTCTGCCCTGATTCATTCACAAAAGTGCCTGCCTAAAGTGCATTACTTTTTGTCTCTTGTTCTCGGAATCCCCTTCCTTGATAGCTCATCAGAGATGATGTCACCTTCTCTATAAAGGAGAAGGAAGGTCCTGGTCCTCCCCAGTTGTTAGAGCTTTCCTTCTCCTTAGTCTGCCTTTTGTTATATTTAGTTGTAAACATTACACATCCTTCCCTCCCATTACCAGGTAAAATATAATCTTTTTGAGAGCAGAGACAGTTTTATTTTTGTCTGTGTATAGCCATTGCAGAGGAAGATGATAAGCCTTGTGAATAACCACTTGCCTAGTAGAGCACACTTTGTATGAAAAAGTAAGAAATAATTCTAGTTTCATTCTTTCTAACATCTGTGGACCTAGTTGAGGGAACACACTCTGGTTAAAGGTATTTTATTGCTTTGAACTCATTCCCAAGCCTGAAATAACACATGAAAAACGATAACCAAAAGGCATTTATTAAGTGCCTACTGTGTGCCTGGCATTGAACTAAATGTATCTCTCCACTGTGGCTCAGGACTGTGCTAGCACTGTAGGAAATATAAAAAAAATACATAAAACCTAAAATTCTAAGTCCATCAGATAAGCACCATATAGAGCTGTAAGGACGACCTTCTAAACCAGGAATACTCTTCTCTTTTCTGGTGTCATGGATGCCTTTGTCAATCTGGTGAAGCCTATGGCCCCCTCTCAGAATAACATTTTTAAATGTATAAAATAAAATACATAGGAATGAAAATGAAATTGATTATAACGGGACACAGTTATCAAATTATACATCTTTTACAACAAGTTCACGGAGCCCATATTAGGACTCAATTCTAGATCAGATACTTTATTTTTCAGATGAGGAAACTGAGGCCCCGAAAACTCCTATGACTTGCCAAAGTCACACAGCCCAATCAACAGCAGATGAATGGAGTGTCAAATTTTAATCTTTTTGTTCCAACAGTAGTATGCTCTCACCCCTCCATCACACTGCCCTCTGTGTTCAGTGGGTAAAAGAACTCTGTTTCCATATCCTGACCAAAGAGTTTCAGGCAAAACATTGTTTCTTCATCACCTCTATCCTCCCATCAAAACTGCATCAAATGCCAGAAATATTTCATTTTCACGTGGAACCAAACTTCTAGCAAAGAAAAATGGTCCACTGTTCTCCAGGATAACATAGCTTTCCCTTCCCTCGGTTTCTACTAATAATTACTCAAAGTCAGGGAAGATGGGTGATGATAGTCTGAGCTTTAGCTTTATGAACAGGGAATATTATGCCATTGAAGGAAAAAAGCAGGGTGGGGGGGAGGGATCCACTGGAGAATGCCCCTAAGTCAGTCTGCCTGGACTGCTTGCTGCACAACAAATACAAATGGAAACATCTGCATGCCAGCTGTGTCAGTGACACAGCTGATCCATCTATAGACATCAGACGTACAATTTCTCTCTACTTGGTGTACTAGGGAAGGGAGGCGGAGGGAGGAGGAACAGGGAGGGGTTGGGTGCTCCCCAGACTCTAGAAGCTCAGTCCAAGGGCCCAATATGGCCCACAGAGTTTGAATATAACCCACAACTGTCTCTGCACTCTCCCCAAACACACCCCCTCATCTTTGCAGGGTGAGGACAAAAGCTGATGAAATGAAGCTTCTCTTTTGTTTGCCACTGGTGAATGCAACCAAATGAGAGATTTATATTCAACCAAGATGACAGCAATGATATTACTTTGTGCTTTCTTTGTTTGGTTTGCTTTAGAAAAGGGGAAAAAATTCAACTGGGGATGTAAATTTACTTGGATATGAGAAACGGGCTGGAAGTTTCTTGTACATGTAAAGGAGGGAGCAAATGCCAGCACAACCCCTTCTCTGTCTCTGGCAGACCTCAGATAGAGTTTAGCTTGTTAGCATATGGATTTGGATGAGTGCTGAATCAGGTGAATGACCTGAAACATGACAGGTAAGGCCTGATGTCACATGACAGCCCTAAGGCAGGTGCTCCTTCTATCTTTTGCTTCATGGGTACGCATGGCAGATAAAAGAGCTCACTCAATCCCCACAGCTGCCTGCTCATCCTTTGTCTCCCCTCCTCCTCCAGTAGGGAAAAACACTAGATTTAGAATCAGGACATCGGTTCAAATCTCACCTCTGGTTTGAATGGTGGCCGGGCTATTTGCAACCCATGTGACCTTGGGAACACTGTATCTTTCTGGCCTTGGTTTTTTCATCTGTACAATGAGGGTATGGACTAGGTGTTTTCTGGGAACCTTGCCAGTGCTAAACCTATGACTTATGACCCCAGTATGCCTGCTGAAGAGAGTGCTGATATGATTATTTTCATAACAAAAGATGCTGATATGCTTCAGCCAGCCCTACTGTTCTCATGTTTAGTCAACTGAGTGCAGTGCTATTTTTCATCCTCTCTTCTTCCCCCCCCTTTTTTTTTTACTGTTTTCAGCCACTACTCCCCACCCATGCTTCTTCACTCATAACAGAAATAGCAAGAGCTACATTTCTATAGAACCTCACAGTTTACAAAGTAGCTTGTAAATGTTCATTCATTCGATCCTCCCAATAGCCCTGAGGATAGGTGCTGTGATTAACCCCCATCTTACAGATGGAAATCCCCATTTTACTATATCTGCCAATAGGAGTATGACAGTCTGGTTGAGTAAAAAAAAGTCATACACAAGAACCAATGATAAAACCATTTATTTCTCTTATTGTATATGATGTGTTAACATTTGTGGTAGTCACAATATAACAGGAAAAGCAGTAGATGTGTTTGAGTTCCACACCTACCATTTGATAGGTTTGTCACTTAAGCTTTCTGAGACTCGGTAGCATCATCTGTAAAATAGGGAGAATAATACTTGTACAACCTACTTCATTGAGTTTTCATGAGTATCAAAAAAAGAATAAATGGAAAATGATATGGAAAACACTATGTAAATGTTAGGGTTTTTATGTTGTCTTATAAATTACATTTTCTGCTCAAGATACTGTTTGTAATACGTGGCAGCCTTGAAACTAAATTCTTCTTCTCCTTGCCCTTTGGGTTACCTACACATTTGATTCTTTTGAGGTTCTACAAATTAAAGCCATGCATGAATACTAGGCAAATACCAACATTAAAAAGATGGTTTCGGAGATAGGAATTATCTTTGGATCACTGAATATACTTCACAGTCTCCCAAATAAAATCTCGCTCACTTTTCTCCTCCTAATTAATTCTGGACTCAACTCATGGTCAATCTGTAAAGCCTATACAATTTACAGGTACTAATGGAGTAACTCAATGGACTGCCCATCCAACTGTGGGTCATAGAATTTGAGTCATGTGTATTCTTCATCCACTTTATTTTTCCCCTCTGTGGATTACTGAGCTGATCTCTTTTGAATGGGCATGGATTTCATTGAAGAGGCCCCTGTTCTAGGGCTTAATGGAATTAGCATAATGTCATTCACAGATAGGGGTATCTGGAGAGCCTCGCCATCTATAAGGAATCCATTTTCCATTCAGATTTGGTATAGAACATTTTCCATAACACTGGTGAACTCACCTTGGTTAAGCATATGGATTTTATGCCTCACTTAGTATTAATTAACACAGGATACTGAACAAAGTTATCTTTGTGGTTACATCCATTTAGCAAACTTGTACAATCTTAATATGTGTGAGAAATGCAGAAATGTTTTCCTCCCACTAAGTCAAATGGATAACAGAGGGACATGTGCTGGTAGGAGCTAAGGGGCACAGTGATACAACACTGGGTCTGGAAGCAGAAGACCTGAGTTCAAATCCAGACTCAGACCATGTGACTAGGCAAATTACTTTACCTGGGCCTGTCTTAGTTTCCTCAATTATAAAATAGATGCCATAATAGCAATGATTTCTCAAGATTTATGCGAGAATCAAATGAGATAATATTTTCAAAGTGCTTAGCACAGTGCCTGGAAGACAGTAAGTGCTTAATAAATGCTTATTTCCTTCTTTCCTTAAAATAATTTTTTTAAAAAAATCTCTCAGAGGAAGGCACAGATTTTTTTACAAGTTCAAATCTTTGCTGTTTTAAAATTTTACAGGTGTTTTATAATACAATAATTTGTTACTTAAATGACCTTTATGTGGTTAATGCATAATAAGGGTTTTTTAAACTCAACCATTAATTACAGTTTCATCAATATGATTTTTCTTTCTTCTTATTTTTTTTTGGAGGCAATTGGGTTAAATGACTTGCCCTGGGTCATACAGCTAGTAAATGTCTGAGATCAGATTTGAACTCAGGTCCTCCTGACTCCAGGGCCTGTGCCCTATCCACTGCACCACCCAGCTGCCCTATTACGATTTTTCTAAATAGAATAATATAAGACTTCTGTCTTGTTGGGAAGGTTCATGTGCTTACATTTAAAACTGTCAATAGCATAGATTCTTCCCTTCAGAATCTATATGATCAATCCATTGAATGGGCTTTGTACATTGTACATTGGATAGCTCTTCCATGAAAGACGTATAGAAGAACATGGGTACAAATCAGTCAAGATAAGAAGGTGAAGAGTAGATTGTAATCTGGACTGATACCTGCTCTGATGAGATGATAAATCATCAAACTTTTATTATTTCAACATCCACTCACATCCTAGCTCAATGCTTAATCACAGTGAAATATGCCTAGTTATTCAAAAGTGTTAGGAGCATGTTATAAGCTTTGGTAGGTCTTGCCGAGCTTGAATGCTTCTAATATGGGCCCAGTCGTAGACTACCGTATGACGACCAGCCTGGAGGAGTTCACATGTGCCAACAAAAGAGAACAATCAAATGATGTTATTTTGGCCACAGCAACTCAAGAAATCATCCACTCAAGTATAAAGTAATTGCGATCTGCATCAGTGTAGGGGAAAACCCAACCAAAGTATTAAAGATCTTATAGCATCCTACAAATGCGGAAAAGGAAAGACCAGTGAAGGCTAGAAAAGTTGGGACAGGGGATCATACAAGACATGGCACTTGAACAATACTTTAAGAATAGATAAAAAGAAAACTGGAAAGAAAAATGTGAGGACCCATTCTTCCAAAGATGCTACAAAAATTTAATATATCTCAATGGCCCCTCCTAAAAACATTTCTTGTGAGGAAACCTGAATGTTTAAAAAAATTCTGCCCACTACAGAAGAAAAAAAACACATAGAAAAACTCCTAGGAAAGCTGAATAACTCAGTCTTGTTAAGCACTGTAAATAGAAGTGCCATACTATTATTGAGAAAAGGTGTAGTGCCCATGCAAACTACATATTTGATTAGGATCTGAACTCTTTGCTGAACCGTGAATCCAAAATAATTTAGGTGATACATATAAATTTAATTTCCCTGTTCAAAAACTCCACATCTGAAATGATGCCCTGCAAATGTGTGGCTCTGACTGAAGTCTACAAAATGAGTCTCCTCCTAACTCGTCTCTACTGTGTGGAGATAATCTTCAAGGAAAGGAATAAACCTATTTTAAAAACAGCTGAGTCCTTTAGATCATATACCCTAACCAATTTATGGAGATAAATGGAATTCAGTATTAAAGAAATATTTTTCTCACTCCTCCAGAAAATGTAAATGCCTGCTACGAAATGGAAAGAAAGAAAAAAGACAAAGGAATTATTCCAAGAACACCAGAGAATGGAAAGCAGACAATAAGTCTCAAAAGCAATCATGTAACCCTTGGTACTTTCATCCCTGTACTGAGTACTTGTAGGGGTGTCATACAGCCAAGAGGGCCCTGAGGACAACCTTCTTGAGGGAACAGAATTCAGGGTCATTGTAGAAAAACAGAAAAGATGAAGGTCATTAAAGAAAGAATTCACTAATTTCAGAATAGGGAGTCATCAACAATTAGATATCCCTTTAAATCAACTGCAATGACTCTTCCGTTAACTCTAGGACTAATGGCCAGGATAAATGAAGGGAAAAAACAGCAGAGAAAGAGCCAAGAAAAAGAAAAAAAGAAAACAAAATAGGGTTATGAATGGATACTTGTGTCCTATTAATATAAATGAATATAAAATACTTTACAAAAATACATTAGGCAGATATTGGCTTATGATGAGGTCAATATCACAATTTATTTAACCCCAGGGAAAATAAATCTTGATATTGACTGAAAACGTAAGTCAATATGTGTACTGTTGTGTGCATTCTATTACAAAAATGAGGTTTTTAACTTTAATGGCCACTTATACAAAGAGAAAAACACTTCTTAAGAGGCCCTCCTCTTGCTGAAAACAGCCCAGCTCCTGGCAATTGAGTCTTTCACACTGGGCAAGGAATGAACACTGTTAATGGGCCTCACCTGGAAATCATTAGGCTATTGTGGAAAAAGCAGTACATTTGAAATCAAAGAACCTGGTTCTGAGTCCATTTCTGCCATTAACTAGCTAAGAGCCTTGGACAAGTCACCAACCTTGCTGAAGGTTTTAAAGGTGGAAGAAGCCTCAGTGGCCATGTAGTGTAGGCTAACAGAACACTAATGAACTGTAGACTTGATTATTTTGGTAGGGAGCAGAGGGAACAAATAGCTGGAAGTCATTGGACAGCTCTAATGAATATCTCTTCCTAGGGATGTTGAGTGATATCACAAATCTTTTAGAAGGCCAACAAGGGGTCAGAGCTGGGAAGCTGTAGGTCTCTCTGACTGTCATCTTCACTAACACAAACCTGAGTCAGAATGCATTATAGCCTCTGATGAATCCCCTCTTCCCTCTCACCCCCACTGACTTTGCAACATGTTCAAATAATGGCACAGAAACATCTGGTTCAAAGGAAGCTCACAACTGCCAGACGTCTTAAATTCAAAAGCTGACACTCAGAAGTAGTTCCTGGCCCACCAATCTGGAACAAGTCTAGAGTGAGAAATCTCAATGTTCTTGAAACACAGTCAGTCTTCAACATTGATGCATTTAACTTTCCCAACTTTAAGTATTCCCATGATTTTATCGGTAATCTCCTTTTCACTTCCACATTAGCAACCAGGCTCTATGCAGAGTAGAGAAAAAAAATGAGAGGCATGACGCATGCAAGCTTGTGGAGTGGCTGGTATCCTAAAAGGTGCTCCCCATGCATTCCTTGCATGTTTTCATTGTTCGCCTTTAAAACTCAAGTTTTGTGTCACAATCATGCCCCCACAGCAGAATGCAAGTCCTTTGGGCTCTAAGCCCAAGTGTATAAAGATGGTATTGGGGCTTAGTGAGAAGATAAGCTTTGTGCTAAAATGTCTATAATCACTGTCTGCCTTGCATTTGGTGTTAATGAAAAGACTCACCTCTTCTATGTTCCCATACTCCAAGACCCTTAAGAATCTCAAGTGGTGTATGAAGCAGATGTCACTGACAGATTATTTCAAGCTGGGGCATCCTTCACTATCTCCAATACAATCCACCAGTAATAAAGACAAGGTGTTAGAGGTAAAGTCTAGACCTTACCAGTCTCTGAATCTTCCAACACCAGGGACTAAAGGCCCAGGAAATTCTCCCTTGTTTTGCAGAGGGCAGTCAAGATAGAGAGACTTACAAGAGTAGAATATACAGTACAGCACCCTTACACTGCCATATGACGCAGTGGAAGGTAAGAGAAAGAGAAGGAGGAAAAGGAGAAGAAAAAGAAAAAGGAAGAGGAGGAGGAGGAAGAGGAGGAGAAGGAGAACAAGAACAAGAAGAAGGAGAAGGAGGAGGAGGAGAAAAAGGAGGAGGAGGAGAAGGAGGAGGAGAAGAAGGAGGAGGAGGAGGAGGAGAAGGAAAAGGAGAACAAGAACAAGAAGAAGGAGAAGGAGAAGGAGGAGAAGGAAAAGGAGAACAAGAACAAGAAGGAGGAGGAGGAGGAGAAGAAGAAGAAGGAGGAGGAGAAGAAGAAGAAGAAGAAGGAGGAGGAGGAGAAGGAGAAGAAGAACAAGAACAAGAAGAAGGAGGAGCAGGAGGAGGAGGAGGAGGAGAACAAGAACAAGAAGAACAAGAAGAAGGAGAAGGAGGAGGAAGAGGAGGAGGAGGAGAAGGAAAAGGAGAACAAGAACAAGAAGAAGGAGGAGGAGGAGGAGAAGAACAAGAACAAGAAGGAGAAGAAGAAAGAAGAAGAAAAAGAAGAAGAAGAAGGAAGGTGGAGGAGGAGGAGAAGAAGGAGGAGGAGGAGGAGAAGAAGAAGAAGAAGAAGGACAAGAAAAAGAAGAAGAAGAAGAGAAAGAAAAAGAAGGAGAAGCTACCCAGGGGGCAGCTACTATACTCTCAAATAGCATGGTCAAGACAGTTAAAATAAACCTCTGAAGAACCTAGTTCACTTCCCACAAGCACACAAAGCATCCATTGGAGAAGTAGACTTAAACTTAGACCATAATCAGGAGGGTAAAGTAAAGGCATTTCTAATTTTGATGATTACCCCAAGTCAGCATCATTTCATTACTATGCGCTAGCTAAACCAGCCTTCTCCCTCACTCAACTTCAGGCAAGGCAAATGTAGATGCAGAAACGAGGGTTGAAACCTGGATACTAGAGATCATAGCTATGAATGAAAGAATTAAGAAATGAAAAGCATTTGTTAAGCCTTTACTAGGTCCCAAGCACTGCATATTTTTAAAAAAGTGAAAACAGCTGCTGTCTCAGAGAGTTTACATTCTAATACTGGGAGACCAGGGAGATTCGGGTCTAGAAATATAAGGGATGCTGTCTCTTAAAGGCCCTTTTCATAAGGAGCATTTAATGATGAAAAGAATAGAAAACAGTGGTTTGTGTAAAGGAAGAAATTTATATTAATTGTCAAAGGGTATGGGATATTGCCATTATTATGAATAAATATTTTGATGCCTTATACCAGTAGTAAAAAGACATTTGTTTTCATAGAAGGAAGGAAGGAAGGAAGGAAGGAAGGAAGGAAGGAACATTTACACAGCACCTACTATGTGGCAGGCACTGTGCTAAGTGCTATTACAAATATTATCTCACTTGATCCTCACAATCACCCTAGGAGGTAGGTGCTATTATTATACCCAGTTTACAGGTGAGGAAACTGAGGTAAATGGAGGTTATATTACTTGCCTAGAGTCATACAGCTAGCAGGTAAATGTCTGAAGCTAGATTTGAACTCAAGTCTTCCTAACTCTAGGCAGGCCCTGTGCTCCACCCGCTGCATGATCTGATGCTTCTACACTAGTAAAACATTTATGAAAATAGCTTTCAGATAGCATTTAGACAGTTTTGGAAAGAAAATGACCTGTGGTATGGATTTGAGAACATGGGGAGTTGTTTTTTAATAAGAGTGAATCTCTGAGAGTTAAGAGCCATCCTTTAAGTCATTAAGCAGAAGGGCAAGAAGCATCTTAAGAGAAAGCATGAATAGAGAAAGAGAAACCTGGGAAGAGTTGAAGGGGGAAGAGGAATTTGGAGGGAGAGATGATAAGCTGCTCCCTTGGAAATGTTGTTAGAGAAGTCAGAAGAACAAGTCCTTTTTGTTCAGAGAGAAAGAACTGATTTAATTGACCAAGAGTTCCAGTAATGACTATTGCTCTTCAAGGTTGGAGAAAGGGGTTGTTGTTGTTCGCCCTTCATTTTCGAAGAGGACCAATGACATCACCGGGTCATGACTAGTACAGGAGAAAGGTGAAACTTTTCATATGGGCTCATTGCTCTCTGCTGCCACCTCTGGCTTGAGAAGGAAAAGCATCTGGTTCAAAGAGAACCTGAACAGTGTTGCTGTGAGCTCTATCCTGATTGGACAGTGCAGCATTTGGATGAGCTGGCCTGTATAGGCCAGACAGCCAATTTCATGAACTTGGTAGTTGTTTCACTTAAGGAGAACTGCTGATCACATTAAGAGCTAACATTTTCTAAACGCTCTTGTAAAAGTGATAGCTAAAGAGCTTTCTTTGAGCTATATTTGAATAGAGAATAAAAAGAATTTCCCCAGCCAAAGAGGAGGATCAATTCCTCTCCCACATTCTCTCCTGACTCTCTCTACCTTTTCAATTTCTAGCCTTCTTACCTGTGATCGCTGAGTCCCTTGCCAAGAATCATTTCAGTAAGTGCCCAGGCCATCCATGCTCACTTCTCTCCTTCCTTTTATTGACCTTCTGTGCTTTGGGTACTGTGTGGGATGAAAGACCCTCACTAATTAAATTTATAATAAGGAGCCATCTCGGGGTGGGAACAGAAATAAATTTTACTCAATTCTCAAGAATTGGGCGTCCTCTGCTAGCACAGAGCAGAACCAGAAAAGGAGACGCTTTACAAGGGGCAAAGCACCAACAATTATACCTAACACAAGAGAACGCCCACCTCTGACCCTTCTCACCATTGGCTGGGAGGTGGGCTTACAATCTGAGCACGAAAGCTAGACAAAGAACCAGGAAAGTGAGGCACAGAAACTCCAATTCCAATTCCCTTAGTTAATTACAACTGAGGTGACATCTATAAATCTAAAGAAGGAGAATAGAGTAAGGGGAGGGGGAGACCCTCTCCATTCTTCTACAGTACTTTTACAGTAAAGGAAAGCAGGTCACAGTGACCCTATCCTTACTGAGCAAATCTTTAAACCAGAACCAGAAGAAAGAACAAAAAGTTTCAGGGTAAACTTTCCCAGAGGCTGAGCTGTCAGACTCTCACGGCCTCAGAATTTTTCCACTTCCCTATTTCTTGATTTTTAAATATTTCTTAGTATATAGATAGATACATAGATACATAGATACATAGATAGATACATAGATACATAGACATAGACATAGATATAGATATAGATATTTATATATATCTTCCCTGTGAAGTCTTCACATTTTATTTACCTCACACAGTACCCATCCCCCCACACACATTTTTTAGTTCTGTTTTGTGTGTTATCATCCCCTATTCAAATGTAAATTCCTTGAAGGCTGAAACTGTCTCTTTTCCTTATATTGATATTCCCAGCACTTAGCACAGTGCTCGGCACAGAGTAGGACTTAAATGGTCTATCCATCTATGAATAGTCAAAGCAGTGAACTGAGAGAAGTAGTTTCATGTGAGCAGATATTGCTGAATGGACTTTTTACTGAAGTATAATATTCAGGGTTAAGTGAGAGTTAATCTCAGAGTGAAAGCAGTAGCAGCGGAAAGTGGAAGGGAGGAGTTTGGAGGGCATGGAGAAAAGTATCTTGCTGAAAGTAAGATTTGAGCGGTATCTTAAAGGAAGCCATGGAGGTGAAGGCCAAGAAGGAAAAAATTCCAGGTGTGGATGAGAGATGTGAAAAGGCACAAACACAGAAGATTGTCTAGTGTTCGAGGAACAACCAGAAGACTCTCTCTGCAACTTGGATAGCAGATTATGTAGAAGGGAGGAAAATGAAAGAGCTAGAAGGCACAGAGGTTAGAGTTCTAGACCTGGAGCCAGGGAGGGCTGAGTTCAAATTCAGCTCCAGATACTCCCTAGCTATGTGACCTGAGGCAAGTCGCTTCACCTGTTTCAGTTACACCATCTGTAAAATAAGCATAATAATAGCATCTACCTCCCACGGTTATTGTAAGGTTCAAGTGGGATATTTATACAGTGCTATCTAAAACTTAGTGATATATAAAAGTTATTATTGGGAAACTAGGTGGTGCAATGGATAGAGCGCCAGGCCTGAAATCAAGAAGACTCATCATTGTGAGTTCAAGTCCAGCCTCAGACACTTTCTAGCTATGTGACCCTGGGCAAGTCACTTGACCCTGCTTGCCTCAGTTTCCTCATCTGTAAAATAAGCTCCAGAACGAAATGGCAAACCACTCTGGTATCTCTGTAATGAAAACCCCAAATGAGGTCACGAACAATTAGACATGACTGAAACAATTGAACAGCAACAACATTAGTTATTAGTATAAATAGCTGTTATATAGCTATTTAAATGTTAGCAATTAGTTAATATCCATTAGTTAAATATCTAACATTAATATAAATTTATTAAAGTGTAAGAAAAATATAAAGTTAGGCAGGAGCCAGATTTTAAAGGACTTTAAAAGCCAAACAGAAGTAATAGGGAGTCACTGTAGTTTACTGAGTGGGGGAATAGATTGCCATACCCTTTTCATTATCAGTAGCAATACTGATTATGGTTCCAGAACTGGAAAAGTAGATGGAAGGCATGAGTGAGGTGGCTGGTGAAAAGATAGGAATAAAGTGAAGTATAGCTGGAACAATCCACCTGACGTACTAGGTCACATATGAGGCAGTGAAGAACTCAACACTCAGAACCTCTGGGTCCCAGTGTTGAGGGAGAAAAAAACCCAGATTCAGGAATCCCAAAACTAAAGTTCCCAGGGCAAGGTCACCTGGAATGAATTCACAGACCCAAGCAATCCTTAAGTCAAGTTGGCAAAAGTTTATTGTTACACTTTATAGCAGGCAAGAGTTCTTAGGGAACCTGCAAACTTACTGGGATGAAGAAAAAGTTTTTATAAGAGATTTAGGGGTGAAACATGCCAATTAGGTTTTTTGGGGTGGGATTAGGGAGTGGTTGAGGGGTGGTCAGTTCTTAAAGGAACATGTACTTTTTGTATCTACTGCACAAGTATCTTACCCAGAGTTCACTGGGAAATAGCCCAAGGTGAGGGGCGATCTGGAGGTGTAGTTTTGACTGTGAAACGTCACTAAGTTACCTAACAGTAAGGGCTGACTGGGAATATCTAGGTGGCTCTCATCAAATATCTTGTTAGATAAAATAAATCTAAGAGAGTACACATTTGACTATATCTAGGCTACATATCAGTAAGGTCAGTAACTGGTAAATATGGTCATGACCCAGTGCACAGCCAATTGTCAGTACACAGGGAGTCAGTCTATAGATAGGCACAGCTGACTACCGTGAAAGGAGCGGAGGTAAGTGTCTTGCTGGGGCATGCTTCCCTTGAGCTAGAGAGACAGTATTTTGAGGCTAGGGAGAGATGTGATTTTAGAACTGGATGTCATTTTGGAATTGGGGTTCAGGCACAGGCACCCAAGCAGAGGGTGTTAGAATTAGGGTCCGAGCACAAGTACCCAAGCACCTCATCACCAGGAAGGAAGTTCTAATCAACAGATGCCCAGGGGGAAGAATGAAGCTTCCTGATACTTCTGGTAGTAGTTGGCCAACCCAACTGCTTGATTCACAAACACAGTCAGTCAACTTTGAGCCTGCCCTCTCCTTCAGTCGCTATTCCTGCCCTTCTAGATCCAACATAAGATTCTAGGTGCAAAAGTTTAGAACCCCATGCAACTACAAGGGCTGAGTTAATGTCTTTTTAAAATTCTATAAAGTGAAGAATTCCCTGTTCCAGCTAATATCCCCTTTATTTCTACTAATGCTCCACCCAAAATACATGCACTTTATATCAGGGCTTTCTAACCTTCAACCTACGGCATAGTTTAACTAGTCCATAAAATATTTACTACCAACTCTCCTTACATAATAAAACTTATAAATATTAAAAACTGACACTTGAAGGTCAAAGTGAATAATGTCATCCATCCATGTGGTCAAGAAGAACTCAAATTTGTAAAACATCTGATGGTTACCAGAGTGCTTCCTCATTACAACCCCAACGTGAATAAGGCTCTGTTGCTCACTTTACTTCTTAGAGAAAAAGCCAATTGCACACCCAAGCTTGAAGAGTTACTTACTATTTCTGGGGAGGTGCCAACACCCTGTTTCCAATCAGTTACCAACCTGAAAGCAATGGGCAAGGTTAATTTTTTAGTGTCAGCATATAGTTATTTTAATTATTACAGTTATGTTTTAAAATTGTGTGTTATTTAGATCAACATAAATACTACTGAAAGATGGTGATTTTAAAAATGCATGAGAGCTCTTTGGCTACTCAGTTGTGGTTTGAGCCTCCTAACATAGCATCTAATGTGACCCAGTGCTAGAAGAGGAGAAGCCTTCAGACTTCTCCCAACAAAGTCCATGTGGCTTTGTGGAAATGGACCCTTACCCTCTACATTTGTTCTTTTCTATTTTGGGGGAGGGTATTGGAGCCTCTAACCTAGTTCCAAAAGGTCAAAAGAGGTAGCCTCCAGGAGTCCAGGCTTTCAGATGTCTAGGGAACATCTCAGCGTGTCCTAGAATTTCCAGGAGTCCCAGCTTTTGGGTTTTGAATCCAGCTCAAAATCGATGCCCTCAGAAACAAGGAGTGAACTTCAGAATCCAACTCAGCCAATGGTGGGTGAGGAAAGGAAGGATTCATCTGACAGCAGTGTTGAATTTGGATAAGAACCTGGTCTTACCACTGGGCTTGGATGACGCTGGAAGAAAAAGTGAGGCTGATGACTGGGTGCAACTCTGCCCCACTTTAATTCACTCAAGACATTAGCTGTGATGTGACTTGGTCCTCTTTGAAAATGAAGGATCGACAACAACAAGGTAGAAACAGTGTTGGGTTTGAGCCTTTCTCTCCAGACACAGAAGAGGGATAGGTCTCCGTGGTGTTAGAGAAGTGTTTATAGTTTTCTTCTTTTATATGGCCTTGAAGCAACTATCCCTTTGTAAAAGCTAAACAAAAAATAAAACTAAATTAAATGTGTGGGGGAAAATACAAGGGACATTGCTTTAAGCATAGATCTTAAAGAAGGGAAATTAGAGGGCATTTAGATCAACAGTCTACATTACAGGTGAGGAAACTGAGGCCCAGAGAAATTAAATGACCTGCCGAAAGTTGGGTGGAGAGGGTAGGGAAGGAGAAACAATAAATTAAAATCAAATATTTAATGCCGAACTGTAAGTAACCATTAAAAAAAATAGCCAAACAACTGCATGCCTGAAAAAAAAGAATAAAAATGAAGCTATATTGTAAAATATAAAACATATTTTATTAAATATTATTATATTATTAATACTATTAAATGTAAGACTAAATATAAGGTAAAATGAACCTAAAATGTCAAATTATTTTGAAATTATGTCCACGGTTTCTCCTAGATCTGGAAGGGTTCTCTAAGAGGCCACTTATGTCTTGTCAAATGAAGCATGAAGCCAGCAAAGTTTTCTCAACATTTGAAAACAAAACATACAGAACTAGAAAATGAACTAAATGATTTTTTCTAATGAAAATTTTTCAAAATAAAATCCCAAAGGTATGTCAAATACCTTTAAAAAGGTATTTATTAGCTAATGAATCACTTAAGCATCCTTCATATTTAAAATTTTTTTTGAATCACTATCCACTGGCCCTTTTCTATAGTGTACAACCACATCTTCTCCAAAGAATAGAAGAATTAATGAGTAAGAAAGAGCATCAATCACACTGATTATCTTCATTTTCCAGCCAGTCAAGAAATATTCATTAAGTATCTTCTATGTGCTAAGCATTGTGCCAAGTGGTGGGGATAAAAAGAAAGGTAAAAGAATCTCTGCTTTTAAGGAATTCACAGTATAATGCAAACAACCATGTTTGTTGTAGTTGAGTGATTTTTTCAGTCATATCTGACTCTTTGTGACCCCATCTTGAGGTTTCCTTGGCAAATTACTGGAATGAGTTGCCATTCCCTTCTCCAGCTCATTTTACAGATAGGGACACCAAGGCAAATGAGTTAAGTGACTTGCCCAGAGTCACACAACTAGAAAGATAGGAAAGGGCCAGATTATGAAGGGCTTTAAACACCAAACAAAGGACTTCATATTTAATTCTAGAAGAATTCTAGAAGGATCCACTGGAGTTTATGGAATAGGAGAGGGACACAGTGAGGCCTGTGCTTAAGGCCATTTCACAGCTAAGCAAATCAATGGACTGGAGCAGAGAAAGAAGATGCAGGAAACCCAATAGAAAGACAATAGCAATAGGGCAGCTAGGTGGCACAGCGGATAGAGTACAGGACATGGAGTCAGGAAGACTCATCTTATAGACTTCAAATCTGGCTTCAGACAATTACAAGCTATGTCACCTTGGGCAAGTCACTTTACCCTGTTTGCCTCAGTTTCCTCATCTGTAAAATGAGCTTGAGAAGGGAATGGCAAACCATTCCAGTATCTTTGCCAAGAAAACCCTAAATGGTGTCACAAAGAGTCAGACAGGACTGAGTAACAACAATGTCTGATTTGAGAGTATTGTTCTTGCCAACATATCATACTCTGCCTATTGTGATGTAACAGAACCCCTATGGTGGGAGGTGGGGTGGGGGTGGGGGGAGAAATTGTATTCTTTTTCAAACTCCCAAAGAAAAAAATAAAGCATTTGAGGCCTTTCTTCTCTCCTGCCCTGCCTCTTGTGACTGAAAACAAGTGCCAGGTGCCTGGCAGATAGTAAGGACTTAATAAATACTTGTTGACTGACAAGTTCGAGATATTAGGAAGGAAAGATTCTTTTCCCATCAATAAAAAGGAAGATATTGAAATGAAAGACAAGGGCACATTCACTTCCTGAAGCTGTGCTCAAGGTCTCTGAGACTGGAAGGCCAGAAACTACAGGACTTTAGGACTGGAAATTCAGGCTACCCAGAGATTGGGAGAAATCCCATTCTGCCTGGAGCAAAGGGGTTGGGATGGATGACTTCTAGAGCCTCTTTCCTGCCTTGTCATCATTGCCTCAAGCCAGGAGCATCAGGACCAAAAGATCAAAATAAAATCAGGCTTAGAAAATGGAAATAAGTCTATAGCCTACACCCCCTCTAGCCTGAAACAAGAGGAAAGGTTGCTTTAATTGCCTTAAAAAATGAGCAACCTTCTAAAGCATTGTTGTGTTCTCAGCATCCTTTTTGACAAGGTAGGTTGGGCCAGCTGAGCTCCCACTTGAGAGAAAGGGGAATGTGCTGTGGTGTGACAAGAGATTTTCAAAGGAAAGTAATTATTCCAATAAACTCCCCTACTATTTCTCAGGTTCTGGAAGGCAGTAAGCAACTGATGCCAAGGAGTGAGCCTTCCACAAAAGAAACATAGATTTGGTGGTGGTAAGAGTGGTGTGTGTGTAGATGTGGGTGCAAATATGTGTGTATGTGAGTGGGATGTGAGTGTTTAATCACAATGGCCTTTATCAAAGCCTGGTTTTCCAGAACTTAAGAAGGCCAAGGTCTCTCATTGCATCGGGGCCACTGCCAGTCGTCATGACCTATGTCTTGCAACTGGACTTGGATCATTCTGGAAGAGAAAATGAGGCTGATGACTTTGCACGACTCTGCCTCATTTAAATCCAATTCACTTGCAAGTCAGGACATCCCCCTCCTGATGTCATTGGTCCTCTTTGAGAAGGAAGGACCAACAACGACAACCACCAGAACAATCTGTGTGTGTTTTGCAATCTCAAATTTTATCAAACACCAATAAAAATGGGACATACTAAGCATAAAAGAGAAGGCAACATTTCTGCTCTTAGTGTAATTTACAAGTCAAAATAGTGTTTGGGTTTTTTTTTAATGCAAAAACAAACAAAAGACAACAAAATAGTAAAGCAACAAGAGACCGATGTCAGTGAGTAGGCTGCAAAAAAATGTAGCCCATTAAGCGTTTGCTTCTTTAAAAGTTGTTCGTTTGTGGGGGGGGAGGGGTTGTTTTCTTAAGTTCACATTTTGTCAAGTGCCAGGCTGCCTCTGCTGGCACAGCGAATAGAGTGCTGCATTTGGAGTCTGGAAGACCTGGGTTCAAATCTTGCATCTTACACTTATTAGTGGTGGGACCACCTACAAATTTTTTAACCTCAATATAAATTGGGCAACTCCCTAGCTAACATTTATTTATGGCTTATTATTGTGTGCCAAGCACCATGCTAAGTCCTTTATAATTCTTGTCTCATTTGGTCCTTACAACACCTACTTGGGAGGTAGATGCTATTATTAAACCCATTTTACAGATGGCAAAACCAAGGCAAACAGAGGTTAAGTGACCTCCTCAGGGTCACATAGCTAGTTAGTGTCCATTGCTACATTTGAACTTAGATCTTCCTGATTCCAGGCCCAGTGATCTATCCACTATGCCACCTAACTGCCCCATTAATCAATCAATAAGCACTTATCAATAGCCTACTGTGTGCCAGGAGTCACTGTGCTGGGATGTGGGATTATAAAGACAAAAATGAAACATTCCTGACCTCAAAGGGCTTTCATTCCATTGGGGGAGGAGGCAAGGCAGGGAGGGAGGGGCTTAGAAACATGTACATATACAATTATATACATAATAAATACAAGGTAATTTGGGGAATAGCATTAGGAGCTGCAGAGACCAGCAAAGGGTTCCTGTGGGAGGTGGTATTGGAACTGAACTCATATGGACATTGAAAGAAATGAGGATTCTAAGAAACTCAGGAGATAAGGAGGAGATGGCACAAGAGGCAGCCCATGCAAACTAACAGAGATGGGAAATAGAATGTCATGAGTAAGGAACAGCCACAAGGCCAGTCTGGCTGGACGGTAGAGTCATAGATGGCCTGTGATCTGCCTCACTTGAAGCAGTCCCCACACTAGGAATTCCTAATTCTGATGCCAATAAAATAACAAAGAGGAGGAAAAAAGAATGAGGTGCTATATGTGTTTTTTTAATGAAACATTTCTGCTACTGCCTCAAATTCAACTCCTAAATGCAGCCTTCATTCAAGACTAAGCCCAAATTGGATAGGGAGCTTCTTAAAACAAAGAATGACCTCTTCCCCAAAAAAGTACTGAAACACCCCACTTTGGAAAGTGATTTCAAATTAATGGGGGAGCAAAAGCTCTAAAAAATAGTTCAGAAAAGTACCCATTATGATTTCCTGTTCTTTTCACAACTGACACCTCTCCAACACCTTTAACTTCCACTGTCTTACTAAAAGAATAGTTAAAAGATGTTCTAAAGCCAAGGATTTCATTTCTTGGGGCACCTTGTGAGTGAGCAGCTGCAATAAGAAGAAAAGGCAAAGGGCCATTCATTGCCCTACTTATTTCCTTTGCCATTCATCATCACCATCATCTCTCTCTCTCTCTCTCTCTCTCTCTCTCTCTCTCTCTCTCTCTCTCTCTCTCTCTCTCTCACACACACACACACACACACACACACACACACACACACACACACACACACACATACACACACGGGGTGGGGGGGAGGGAGATTGTGGAGAAACGTTGAAAAAAAGTCTCTCTCCTTCCTTTTCTTTCTTTCCTTCCCTTTCTCCTTTCATTCTTTCTGTCCCCCTTTCCTTTCTTTCCTTCCTTTCATTCTTTTCTCCTTT
>CM053625.1:257988704-258004886 GCA_028646595.1 Phalanger gymnotis
TAAAAAATACAAAGTATATATAATTTCAAGAAAGAAAGAACACTACAATTAATAAAATCATTCAGCAAATCATGCACATGTTCATAAGCATCTGGATGTTGAGATTTTTTTGCTTTTTAACCCAGATGTTCTAGAGACAGGTAGAAACAGACTAAAAGTTGCAACTTTCTGAAGTTGGTTTCTTTGAATGTAGAATTGATATTAGCAATAAACCCGTCAAAAATCCACACTGTTCCTTAATGTATATTATCAGAGCCCTGACAACATATTGAATGCCATACAAAACATCAAGTGAGACTCAATTTCAATTGAGTGGGCTCATAATATAAATTAGACAAACACAATCTAAATTAAATAGACACAATCTAAATTAGATAAACACAATCAGCAGAATCCTTGCTTTTCCCCAGCAGGGACTGTGAAAGAGGTGATTTTCCCTTGCCTTTGTTATACACAAAAGGCTGGTATCTTTCATTTCTCTCAGGTCAGTTGGTTAGTTAGTCAATCAACCTTCCATGTGCAACTACTATGTGCAGCGCCTTGTCTTTAGTACTTTTCTGAATGAGTCCAAAGTGGTTTAATTTTTTTTAAATTTACAGCATGGGAGAGGACAGAAAAGAGATGTCAAGGAATGATGCTTCCTGCACTGCAGTTTCTTGGAGAAAATGTTCTTAATTTTGTGAATGGAGAAAAATAAGAATTTCCCCCTAAGTTGAGGGTCCAAACCACCTTCAACTTATCCCTAGAAAGTAAACAATTTTTATATTGTTTGTAAAGAGGAGTCCTCTTCCTAGAACCACAATGATATGACCAGCTAAGTTGTATTGACATGGTATCAGAAAGACAATTATAATGCATGGTGGATCTGTCCTGATTTAGGGAAGACATTTTTAGAATCCTTCCACATTTCATTCCATTCTCACAATTAATGTGTGAAGGAGGTAGAGCAGGCATCATGATCTTTTTGTCAGTGGAAAAACTGAGGCCCAGAGAAGTTAAGGGGATTTCCCACGGTCACACAGCAAGTGAATGGCCAAGCCAGGAACAGATCCCCTGACTTCTGGTGCAGAGATTCTTCCACTGCCTTATGTGGAAAGTATTCCTACAGCCTTGTGGGTTGCTGTCATCCCAAGAGGGATTAGTGCCATTTCTTCCCTAAGCATCATGGGGCAGACATAACAAGGGAGGAATCAGAACTAGGATTTACAAACACCCATATGGATCACATGTGGTCCAATAGGACCCCTTGTTTAAAGAAATTTTTTTCTCACCACATTCCTTAGGACTAGAAGAAGGTTACTACACTGTCTTTGAGTGGTTAAAAAAAATAAAGAGGAGGAAACTCCAAAAAATCTTTAATTCCCTCTTGTCAACCTAAACCCTGATATTACTATGATTTCCACAGCAGTCAGTTTGAAGGGGATGTGAAATCTCTCCCTCTTCCGATCATGGCACCATAATAACATACATAACATCCATAATCTGTGGATGAGAAACTTCCTCATCAAACAAAGCAATGTTTACCAGCATGAGGTGGAAGCCATTTTACCCTTCTTAGATCCTTTTTCTTGAAAAGTAAGCCTGCCAGGGCTTTGGTGATAAGGATAATTATGAGGGGATTTGCTGTTAGGAAAAGGGGAAAGAGCAGTGAGCTCCAGACAGGAGCAAGAATCCATGTAGCTTTTTCAAGTCAATGACTTATCTTCATGTTAAAAAAAAATGAGCAATGCCTGCAGGTCTCCAGAGTAAAAAAAAAAGTCTTCTTGGTAGTGAAGAGATGCTTTAAAGAAGAAAAAACCCCACTGTTCCCACAATTTGAAATGCGGAATGACCTGGGAGATTTTCAAACTCTATCCCGCCAGGATAAAGGCTTGCCAAACAGACACATCGCCAACCCGGCCATCTTCATTTCACTTCTCGGATAGGCCAATGTGCTTGAAATCAATTCTAAATACAAGTTTCACAGGAGGCCAAGGTCATCCAGTTCTTTTTAAAGCGACAGCTTGTGAAGTAATGCAAATAAAAAGCATGCAATTTGAACAGCCTAGGCTGACTCAAAGCCCATCCTGTTCAACTTTCAGGACCACATGTCCCGTTTGGTGGGCAAAACATTAGAAAGAAGAGGTACAAAAGGAATAAGATAAGTGGCTAATCCTTGAAATAATATTTGGAGGTGAGTGGATCTACATTAAAGGTTGGATTCTAGATAAATGTTCTGAGCATGAAGGCAGGAAGTAGAAATGTCTAATATTTTTTTAAAAAGTTTATTCAAAGCCACCCCAGTGTGTCACCCATATTGTTACCCATAGAAATAGGACATGCTCCCCTCAAGCAAGAATGTGGGAAACTTCTCTCTACTGTATTATAGCCTGGGTCTTGGCAGCTCTTCAATAGATGCATGTAAAATTGAATAATATTCTTCTAATTATCACCTTGTGTGTATAAGGTACTTCATGCTTTTCAAAATGCTTTGAGAACTTTCTCAGCTGGAAGTAGATGACTTGTCCCTAAGTGGGTTTATCTCACCTTCCTCTCCTAACTCACAGTATAACCAAGTAAGCCTGTCCTATTGAGGTGCTTCCTTTCAAAAAAGAGAAGGAACCCAGGCTTAGGAGCTACAGATTATAGAATCCTCCTGAATGTTGTTGTGGCCTTTAAGAATTTGGTTGACCTGGGGAGATTTAGGAGGGCTAAGGCCTAAGAAGACAGCCTGGTGTCATGGAAAGAGTGGTAGCCTGGGCATCAAGGGACCTAGGGTCAAGGCCTGGCGTCATAGTTTGCATCTGTGTGATCTTGGTTAAATCAATTAACCTAAAGAGTTAGTTAGGCTAGGTGACTTCCCTTCCAACTCTAAATCTGTGATATTCTCAGTCTAATCTTCAGTCTCTCCCTCTCTACTACTGGTTCCTTTACTCATGCATACAATCATATTCATTTCTCCCCATCCTGAAAAAAACACTCACTTGATCCAACCAACCCGGATAACTATCATCTTCTATCTCTCTCCACTCTCTCCTTTCACTCTTAACTCTCTGTAATCTGGCTTTTGCCCACATCTTTCAACTGAAACCGCTCTCTCCAAAGATCTCTTAATTGTCAAATATAATGGCTTTTCCTCAAGCCTCATTCTTCTTGATCTCTCTGCAATATTTGACACTTTTGATCACCTTCTTCTCTCAGATGCCCTCTCCTTTCTAGATTTTCATGGGTCTTCTGAGTCTTTTAATACCTATCTGATTACTCCTTCTCAATCTTCTTGGATAGATCTTCATCTATTCCATATTCATTGACAATGGATGCCCTCAAGACTTTGTCCCTCCGTAACTATCACCCTTGGTTATTTCCTCAACTCCTATTTCTTTGAAGATGATTTCCAGATCTATGTATCTACCCTACTCTCTCTCCAGTGCTAGATCACCAACTGCCTGTTGAATATCTCAAACACGATGTTTCATAATTATCTTAAACTCGACATGTCTAAAACAGAACTCTTTATGTTTTCTTCCAAACCCTCCCCTCTTTCCATCTTTCCAGTCATTGTCCAGGATGCCACCATTAAGTCACCCAGTCCTGCAATCTTAGTCTCATCCTCAACTCATCATTCACATTTACCCCATGCATCTTATCATTTCTTCCTGAACGACATCTCTTATATGTCTTCTCTCTACCCACACAGCCATTACTCTTGTTCAAGCCTTCATCACCTATGCCCTGGACCATTCATATAATCTACTAACTGGTTCCCCTGACTCAGATCTCTCCCTATTCCACTGAGCTGCCAAGGTAATTTTCCAAATTGTAGGTCTAACCGTGTCACCCTCTTACTCAACAAATTCCATCGTCTCCCCTTTACTTGCAAGATCAAAGATAAAGCCCTCCGTTGGACGTTTAAAGCTCTATATTACCTGACCCCTTCCTCCCTTTCCAGCGTTGGCTCTCTGCACTCCACAATTCCAGTCACACTCGCCTCCTTGTTTCTTGCACGGGATCCTCCTTCTTCCTGTCTTTGCACTGGCTGTCTCTCACACCTAGAATGCTCTCCTTCCACACCTCCACCTCTAGTCTGCTTGGCTTCTTTAAAGACTCAGTTCAAATCCCATTTACTCTAAGCAGCCTTTCCCAGTTCCCCTGCTGCCATATCTGATATTACCTTCCCCTTACTTTGTAAATCTTAGATGTGCTATTTTGAATTTTTTGGCTTATTTCCCCGTTAGAATGTGAGATCTGTGAAGAAAAGCACCAGATTTTTTTTTTTACCTTCATTTATGTCCCTAGTGCTTAGCATGGGCAGATAGGTAGCATAGTAGATAGAGTGCTAGGACCGGAATCAGGAAGACTCATCTTTCTGACTTCAAATCTGGCCTCAAATACTTACTAGCTGTGGGACCCTGGGCAAGTCACTTAACCCTGCTTGCCTCAGTTTCCTCATCTGTAAAATGAGCTAGAGAAGAAAATGGCAAACCACTCCAGTATCTTTGCCAAGAAGACCCTTAAATGGGGTCACAAAGAGCTGGACATGACGTAAACAACTCAACAATAGCACTTAGCATGATACCTGGCACACAGTAGGCTCTTAATTAATGTTTGTTGACTGACTGACTTACATATTGTCTACCCCTATCAGAATGTAAGCTCCTGGAGGAAAATGACTGTTTTTGCCTTTTTTTTTTCTTTTTAAATGAGGAACTAGGATTGGACAATACGAACCTAATCTTTATAGGCATGTGCAGCGTATTCCCACTCCCAGCACACTCTTTGATATCCAATTATTGGTTTAAACTTGAACACAAAACTGAGGACTAGAATAATGCTTGAGAGTACTCTGCCTATATGGCTTGATCTATTCTCCTAGCACTTTTCCCTCAATTTCTGAATTCACCATTCAGCCTAGGCCTGTAAGGTCTTCCCCCAGCTGCCTGCCCTGAGGGGAGAAATTCACATGTGTGGCAGTCTCCTCCACTAAGTTGGGTCTCTCCCAAAGAAGTAAGGATCTCCCTATATGTTAAATCCCAGCCCCACTACTCACTAATCAGGACAGTTGTGGCCCAGATGGGTCATGGTAAGCACATGCCCTAGATCAAAGGTACTATTAATAATTGTACTATAAAACAGGTCATGGCAAGCTGAGGTTAATCTAGAAACATAGATGCTTATCATACAGACGTAAGCAGTACATAGGCCATTTGGAATTCTTTAACTTACTTGCATGAATTTATTTCTCCAAATCTCCACTTTGCTCCCTGTAGTATCATTCAGCACAATAGGATTTTTTCTGTGCGTACCACCTTCACTTTAAAAGAACCAAAAAATACTAGCTTAGCTCCTGACTCCAGCATCAAGCATTTTTCTTTGACAAATGGCCCTGGGATACAAAGCCTAATTTCTTTGTCTTTTTTTTTCTAGACACATATGGAAAACTCCCAGAATTTTTATTGTAAACAATAGGAAATCATACCAGGTTCACTTTGGTTTATTATGTATGGTGTGTGTGCATGTGTATGTATGCATATCTACATATATGGAGAGGAGAGGGAAAGAGAGACAGAGACAGAGATAGAGAGAAAAACAGACACAGAGATGGAGAAGAAGAGATTAACATAGGTAAGGCTATAACCACTTGCCTTTGTCAGACAAAGCTGAGGAACAAAAAATTGCTCCAGTTTATTAAAGCTCAGATATGAGTTCCAGATGGGTGCTGTTTCTAAGTAAGTGTGAGATCAGTACTCAGATCAGAGCCCTGTAATCATGACAATAATAATTCATTTATATACTGTATAGTTCCTTAAGGTTTACAAGAGTGTTTTCTTCAAAAAAAAACCATGAAGTATCACTATATTATTATCCCCAATTAAGTGTGGGAGAGAAGAGGTATTAGACTGACTACCAAACTGAAGGGCTACAGAGCCATTGTGCAGACCTCATTGTTCTATGCCTGTGAAACCTGGAAAGCACCATGCCAGGAAACTGAATCATTTCCATTTGAATTGTGTTAGGAAGATTCTGAAGATCACCTGGCAGGATAAGGTACCAGACACTGAGGTCCTTACTTGAATTAAACTGCCAAGCATTCAAACTGCTTCAGAGAATGCAACTCCAATGGGCTGGCCACGTTGTTTGAATGCAAAACGTACACTTGCCAAAAAGATTTTTATGGGGAACGCACACAGGGCAGGCGTTCACATGATCAGAAGAAATGACACTCTCAAGATCTCTCTTAAGAACTTTGGAATTGATTGTGTGACATGAGAGACACTGGCACAGGGCTGCTCAGCATGGTGTGCCTACATTAGAGAAGGTGCTGTGCTGTAGGAGCAAAGCAGAATTGAAACAGCTCAAAGGAAATGCAGGATGCGCAAATTTAGAGAATCCACTCCAAATGTTCACATAGATATTTGTGCCCGACCTGTGGTAGAGCATTCCAAGCTTGTATGGGCCTGATCAGCCGTAGTTGGACACACTGAAACTTGACTCTAGCATAGTGATGTCATTTTGGTCCTCTTCGAGAATAAAGGACAATAACCAATCAACCAATCCCAAATTAATGGATGAAGAAACTGAGAACCAAAGAGTTTTAAAGAGCTTACTTAAGGTCACACAACAAACACATGGTAGAGCTTAGATCTGAACCTACATCTTCTGGCTCTAAGTCTGGGACTCATTCCCCTGTACTGATCTCTCCTGTAGCATTCACCCACAGAGGCAGTGGTGCTTAGTGAAGCTTCCAAATCTTGAGTAGCTGGAGACAGAGCACATGATGTTCACCTCTGTGATATCAGTGGGAAGAGTCAGACCTGATTCAGTGCAGACTGTCTTAAAAGTATCAAAGTCTTAATGCTTTTAGGTTGCTTCTGTATCCATCCAAGAATAGGTCAGGGTGCCTGGGACAAAACATTTTTCTACCAGCCATACTTCCACAAATGTGACTCATGGCAACAGCACCAACATGGACTTCCATCATTTCCTTTCATTGGACCATGGCTCCCACAAGATGTATACAGATATCAGCATGCCCTACATCCTAAGGGGCATCCGTCTCAATTATAAAACTATTCACCATTCCCAAATGGACTTATACACCCAAGGCTGCCATTTTCCCTATATAACAGCAGCAGCAGCATCAACTGCAATGCTCTGTGAACATGGCCTCTGGCTTCTTTGAGGCATAAGCTTTAGTTCAAGTCAGACATGAAGTATAAAGGGCCATGTACCCAGAGCAATGAGTGTCATAAGAAGCGAGTCTTTTAAAACTGAAGAATCTTGATGTTTGGTCCATGCTGTGCCAAGCATCTGCATATATGGAAATTAGATTGACTTTTTTACTTTCCTTCTGGATATTTGGTATTATTTAGACATCACCAAATTCTGTTCCAAGAGAGAAGGGACAGAAGAGAAACAAAACTGCTGAAACTTAAGAGCCAGTCTGCTTCTTGGGTAGTATAGTGTTCGATGTCCTGATTTTCGCCCTGGGCTCTCTTCTCTTCTCCCTCTCTCCTACTTCATTTGGTGATTTCGTCAACTCTCATGGATTTAATTAATATCTCTATGTTGATGATTCTCAAATCTACCTGCCCCAATCTCTCTGCTTACCCCTGGTCTCACATTTCCAACTGCCTTTCAGACATCTCAAACTGGATGTCTACTAGACATCTTAACCTCAATGTGGCCGAAACAACTCATTGTTTTTCTCCCAAACTCCTTCCCCGCTCCAAACTTCCTTATTACTGTTAAAGGCATCACCATCATTCCAGTCCCTCAGACTCACAACCTAGAAGTCATTCTGGATTCCTCATTATATCTTACCCTCATCTCTAAGCTGCTGCCAAGGCCCATCAATTTCATCATTGCAGCATCTCTTGAATATGCCCCTTCTCTCTTTTGAAGCTGCCACCACTCTAGTGAAGGCCCTTATCACCTCATGCCTAGATTATTGCAATAGCCCACTGGTGGACACCTGCTCTCCCCACTTCATTCTGTCTTCCATTCAGCCCCCAAAGTGGTTTTACCCAAAGCACAACCGAATTCAATGAACTCCAGTGGCTTCCTGTGACTGCCAAGATCCAATAAGAAATCCTGTTTGCCATTCGAAGCCCTCCATAAACTACCTCCTCTCTACCTTTTCAGTTTTCTTATCATTCACTTCTGCCTACATACTCTTTGATCCACAGACATTAGCTGCCTTGCTGTTCTACAAACCAGACACTCTATTTCTCAGTTCAGGCATTTTCATTGTCAGTCCCCACACCTGGAAGTCTCTCTCTCCTCATGTCTGCCTCTTGTTTTTCCTGGCTTCCTTCAAGTCTCAACTAAAACCCTACCTTCTAGAGAAAGTCATTCTGAACCCCTCTTAAATCTAGTGTCTTCCCTCTGCTAATTATTTCATACATATGTGTATATTACATACATATGTTGTACATGTGTTATTCAATACACACATATGTATATATACATCTATATACAAACAAGCCCTATATATTACAAACAAGCAATCTATATATAAATCAAACAAGCTATATACATACATATTTTAAATAAGCTACATGCATATATATATGTAATATATATAACTTGTTGGTATATATTTGCTTGCCTATTTTCTCCCCCATTAAATTGTGATCTCATTGAGGGCAAGGACTGTTTTTGCCTCTTTGTATCCTCAGTGCTTGGCACAGCGCCTGGAACAGAGTAAGCCCTTAGAAATATTTATTGACTGACTGACAACGTACATAATATCCCTAAAGTCTTAGTGGAATTTGGGGACACCCTATAGAATAACTCTGAGAAGGAACTAGACTTTTCTCATTAGAAATTACCTTAGAGTAAAAAGTTCTTTCAATTATTCTCTACTATGATCTCATTTGTCCATTCTCTCTTGCCAAAACAAAAGAGTTCAATATTTCCACACTAAAGCTCGTGACTGCAATTCAGGAAACATCCCTTACTGTGGAATAAGAAGACGTTGAAGCTATCATATGGAATACAAATGACCGGAATAATTTTGATTTTTTAAGAAAATCATTTTTTAAACATTTCCCACAAAAAATAATATCAATCCATGGATTTGGGGAGGGCAGTGGAAACTCATATTGTTCCTTTGAGGCATTTCTTTTGGCTCAGGTAAACTATTAGCTGTAAAAAGCCATACGTCTGTCTTGAGCAATGGATGTCAAGAAAAGTTTCATACCGGAAACTACTAAAAATATAGACTGTAAAGCCAGAAGGGATCTTTGGAATCCTTTAATCATTCGAACCCCCTTTTGATGGATGGGGAGACTTGCTCAAGGTCACAGAAAGCTGGCCAGTGACAGAAACAAGATTAGAATGCAGATCTTGAGACTGTCAGCACAGTTCTCTCTCCCTTCCACAAATCCAAATATTAAGGAGAGAACTAGAGTTTTCAAACCTTAACAAGAAACAAATTTCATTAGACAGAAAGTGCGAATTACCAAATGACTCCTTTTAAGGCATTTGGGTTGCAAGCATTCCAGAAAGAGGTCATGAGATGAACTCAGAGTCTAAGGATATACGTATGGAGTAACCACCAATTATTCTAACATAAACTAAGAAATAACGTTAAGGCAATTGGCAAATAAGTAGGTATACATAAAAATCTAAATCTAACCAATAGTGACAGCAAAGAACATCAGTGAAAGATAGCGGAAATAGCACTGAAGATGGAGTGCAAGGAACTTGCCTTCAAATTGTGACTCTGATCATTTCTACTATGTAACCTTTGCAAGTCACTTAAACCCCAGTCTTCATTTTCTCTCTGGGTAAAATGCAGTGCTTGGGACATATAGCCTCTAAATCCATGATCAAATGCATACTACTGGCTTTAAAGATTTTGCATAGAAGTTTCAAAAAAAAGAATCCCAACATCAGTGCTAACTTATTACAAAAACCCGAGGCCAAAGATGGGAATGACAAGTGATGATGAAGACTCTTCAGGGCAAAACCTGAGCTGATGAAGTGTGTCTTAGTTGAAGCTTAAGGAATCCTTCACCCCAAGGACAAAAAAGAGTGGGACACTTTCAACAGGTCTCTGACTTGTACTAATTAGTGTTTCTGTCTGTTCCCTGGGGAAGACAGACCCTCTGGCCAAATTTATCATGGTAAAGAGAGACATCCTGAGTTGTCTGGCTAACAGCAAGGATATAAAGGGAGGAGAAGTTCCCTTTAGCTTTTTAGTCAGTCATCCATGGCCAGCACCACACATGGAAGTCCTGAAAACATCTGCTTCGTGAAAAGCTGTGATGTGATCTAGATGCTAGCAATCAATCCACAGTTATTTATGGAGAATCTATTTGCCTAGCTCTTTGAGGGATATGAGAAAAGCATAAGATGTGGTCCATACCCTATAGGATCTCATGAGGCAAAATAAAGGCATATGAAAAAATTAGAAAATATGACAAGATATAATAAATACAAGGTGTAACACTGACAATCTATAATAAAGACAGTATATACATCAGCTATGGGGGCAGCTAGGTGGAGCAGTGGATAGAGTGCTGGGCCTGGAGTCAGGAAGACTCATCTTCCTAGGTTCAAATCTGGCCTCGGATTCTTACCAGCTGTGTGACCCCAGGCAGGTCACTTAACTCTGTTGGCCTCAGTTTCCTCATCTGTAAAATGAGCTAGAGAAGGGAATGGCAAACTACTCCGGTATCTTTGCCAAGAAAACCCCAAAAAGGGTCATGAAGAGTTAGACACAACTGAAAATGACTGAACAACAATACAATAAAGCGGTACGTTATCTAGAAAAAGTCTATAAGGATTGTAGTTCAGAAAAGAGCTAACTAGATCAATGAGAGTGGGAGCTGTCCTGGAAAACTCCATGGAGGACTCTTGAGTTGGATATTGAAGGATACCAGTTCATCCTAGATAGGGCACACTTAACAAAGGCATTCTCATTGGGGCCATTGGCAAAAGTCAGGTCACCCTAGCAGTGAGATTTTACGTTACTTCTTCCCCACCCCCTAGCACAGACCTGTTTCTCACTTGAGTAATTAATTCTCATGAAGAACCAATGTGCGTGGTATGGCAGCAGCATTAATGACTTACACCACCACCCCCACCTCAGTCAACCTTCAAATGACACAATTAATCACCTGTTCTATACTAGGCACCAAGCTGAGTAAACAAACAAACAAATAAATAAACAATGACACAGTTCATGCCTCCATAGAGCCATTGGATCTAAAGTAGGGATCAATGAATCAAGCACTGAGGATTTATTAAATACTACTATACACAAGGCACTGGGGAGACAGCACAATAAATTAAACAATCCCCACTTGGCAAGGAGCTTACATTGTAACAAGGAAGACAACAGATACATACATACATACATATGCATATATATATATATATACATGTAAAGTAAATAAATACAAACATATATAAAGTAGTGCAATACAAGGTAATCTGAATGTTAGCTTGTGTGTAGGTGCCAGGAAATGTTTCATGTAGGAAACAGTGCTTGGTTTATACCTTAAAAGAATAGAGGAACTTGACGAGGCATAACTAAAGAGGGAAAGCATCCCACGGATGAGGAAAGGCACAGAGATAGGAAATGAAGTGAGAGGGACAGAGTCAAAATGAGTTGGGCTGAATTGTAGAATGCAGGAGGCAGGGGATGCCCAATGAGGTTGGAAAGAAAGATTGAGGCCAGGTTGTCTACTCCTAGTTAAACAGATGAGTTTATATTTTATCCTAGAGGAAACTAGAGTTAGCTAAGTAGCAAATTCACTTCTAGAATGGTGAATAAATCTAACTTAACTCCGGGGAGACAGAACTGAAATTTGGTTGGGACACCAGAATGGCAGTCATAATTATAGAAGTGATGAGGGTTTTGACTGTGCTTCATAGTATCCCTTCCAATAGAATAGAGTTGGAAGTGATTTAATGGAAAGGGCACTGGACCAAGAGTCAGGACACTTGGGTCTAATTCTTGCCTCATACATTTGCTTTCTTTGTGACCACGAGAAAGTCTTTTTATTTCTCAGAACTTCAGTTTCTTCATATGTAAAATAAAGATAATACTTTAATTACCAACCTCACAGGGCTATGGCAAAGAAAGTGCTTGTAAACATTAAGGCATTTATTGAAACATAAACTATTATTATTATCTTAGACTACTGACTATCTCAAGAAACTGGCCTCCTGCCAATCCATAGTCCCATTTCCTTTCTGAATAATTCCCACAACACAATCCAAAAAACAGTCATTGGACAACTGACATGTGCCTGGCCTAGTGAAACAAAGACAATGTGAAAAAGCAGTCCTTGACCTTGAGGTTCTTACATTCTACTGGAATCTTAGGATCATAAAATTAGAGCTGCCAGGGACTTTTGGAAGCCATCTGTTTCAATCACCTTCATTTTAAAATCAGATATTAAACTTTTGATATCAAAATCTTCATTTTGATATTAAAAATCAATATCAAATGGAAAAATATTTGTAAATCACTTAGCACAATACCTGGCACACAATAGGCACTTAATAAAAGCTCGTTCCCTCCCCCCTTTAAAGATGAGCAATTATAGCCCAGAGAAGTTATAAGACCTGCATAAGGTCATGCAGCTAGGAAATGATGGAGCCAGACTTTGAACCAAGGTCCTCTGACTCCAAAATCCAGCATACTTTCCACCATACTGGAGATACTGTGAAGATACATGTATCAGAGGAAGGCGACCACACCAACAATCTGATGGATCAGGAAAGGTTATAGGAAGTGCTGAATGAGCTCAGTTTGGGGAACATAATTTGGGAATCCTATGAGGTGAGAAGTATGAAGGGGATGGATACAGTTGGTGCAAAGACCCAGAGGTGGGGATGGAACAGATTGTGTTCACCATTTTATATTCCTCTCTGCCAATGGAGTCCAAAGTTTTCTACCAAGACCTTAGGGGTAGCTTTAGTGCATCATTATCCAAAGCCTCCAGTAATGGGGGAGCCCACTAAGCCTGAAAGGTAGCCTAGAGTCAACATCATGAAGAAAATTCTCTTGTTACACATCATATGTTTGACCTAATAACAAGAGAGGGTGTAGCCTCTCCTTGAAATTCAGACTAAGGCCACCAATAATACCCCGCAACTACCAAGTTCCCATACATGCATTGTCCTTGCACAATACCCCCTTATGGATGCCCTATGTGAATAAGGGGATTCTACCAATGAGTCCAGGGCTTACTTCAGAGTCCTTTTTGACTAAGAATCAGCCAGCTTTATCTATAATCATCCAGAAGAGGCTTCCAGTATCTCTTACTATCACACCAATAGCCACTAATCTATCTGACATACCAAGACATCTGAAAGTGGACATGAAGGCTAGATGCCATTATATTATTTTCAGGACATTAATAAGCTTATCAACTCTGTTCTGCTATTTCTGGCGATCACTGTCTTTGCTTCAGAGTGATTAACTGCTTTGTACTTTGCCCAAAGACATGACTGCATCCTGAGTGTTTCCAGGACCCATGCCCAGAACACACTGTTGGAGAATCACCAAAGTAGAAGAAAGGCTATGGGTGCTGGTGCTCCGAGAGCTGCTTTTTCCACTAAACACATCCATGTACTTGCAGAATGTTGTTGAAAGCAAAAAAAGGGGGGCAAGGTGAACAAAAAACAACCCCCCCAAAAAGCTGCCCCAAAAGCCTTAGGCTAATTCCTGAAAAATTGAAAACATTTTAGTTGCAATTTAATTGAAATTACTTTAAACTTTGAGGCCACCATAAACTACTTTCTAGGCAGCACAACTGACCCTCTGAGACCTGGTGTCTCCAGCCAGGAATATGAAACAGGAGTAAAGGATTAATTATCTGGAGATGATTAGTAAGAGGAGGGATAGGAGAAAGACAACTGACTTTTTTTAAATTAAGTGCCCACTATGTGCAAGGCACGTAATACTTGCCCTTTACTTATCTGTGCCTTCCAGTACCTTTCCATTGTGCAAGTTTTTTTAAAAAAAGAAAAATAAAGCCCTCAATAAATAAGTGAATAGTCCAGCAAAACAAATTCCCACACTATCCAAATCTGAAAATGTATGCCTCTTTCTGAATTTTAAGCTCCTTACCTCTCTATCAGGCAGCAAGCATCATGTTTCATCTTTGTTCTTTTGGACTCATGAATTATCACTGTATGACCAGAAAACTAAAATATTTCAAAGTTTTTTCTATGATGTTGTTATCATTACATAAATTTTTCTTCTATTCCTACTTGATTCTGCATCAGTTCCTAGAGGTCTTCCTGGTTTCCTCTGAAACTCTCTGTTTCATCATTTCTTAAGACCTGATGTTTCTTTTTTAAAAAAAACTTCTATTAATTTATGGAATAAAACAAGCATTTCCATAATATAATAAAAAGATGGTTGCACATGAAACTGCAAATCTATTATGTTCAACTTGCTCTTCCTTTTAAATATATAATAAAGTTATTGTGCAAAATTCTTTTTTTTCTTTTTTTCTTCCCTCCCTTACCCCTGCCCTAGAGATAGCTACCATTAAACACAAATAGGTTAGTATATGTAAAATTATTCTAGACATACTTCTATTCATCAATTCTTTCTCTGGATACCAGTAGTATCTTTCTTCATATGTCCTTTATAGTTAATTTGGGTATTTGTAATAGTCAAAATAACTTAAGCACTCAAAGTCATCTTAAAACACTATGGTTGTTACTGTTACTGTTCTTAAGGCCTGATAGTATTTCATTGCATTCAGATACTGTAATTTGTTTAGTCATCCTCCAACGAGAGGTTACTCCCCTAGTTTCCTGTTTTTTGGCTACCACAGAAAGAGCTCCCTTAAATAGTTTTTGTATGTATAGGCCTTTTTTTTTCTTTCTTTGATTTCTTTAGGGATGGACCTACTATGTTATAGCTGAGTCAAAAGGGATACAGTTTAATGACTTTCTGGGCATGGATAACTAACATTTAACTAGTGTTTTAAAATTTGACAAGGGCTTTACCAACATCATCTCACTGGAGCCTTACAATAACTCTATGAGTTAAGTACCAAAGTCATTATCATCCCACTTTACAGATGGGGAGACTGAAGCTCAACCAGGTCAAGTGACTAACCGCACTCTACCAATGACTATGTTGCAGAAGGTGGAGGAAGAGAGGTAAAGGAGACTGAAATTCCTTTCCTAAATTTCTCCTATACTAGCTGGTATGCTGTTACCAGACTTTTATTCCAGAGCTGGGCACAAGGAAGTGATGCTAACTGTAAAGGAAAGGCCCCAGGGTCAGGTTCACTTCAACTTCATTCTTTCTATACACATTTTGCATTCACAGCGAGGACCTCATTTTGTCTTTAGTTGATTTTTTTAATTGCATTCAAAATTAGTAAAAACAATCCCCAAGTTGATGCAGGAAGAGTAATTGGCCCATTTGGTAGTTCTGACTGTGTGGTGAGACTCTCCCTCCCATACCCTTGTCATCACACGAGAGCCTCACACACATTATGCTTCCAGGTAGATGATGTATAAGAAACCCAGAGAGCTCATCTAGTCCATCATTAACCTCATTTTGAGACAGCCCCAGAGGCAGTTCTTTAGCCACCGGCACAGCCAGCTGTCAATTGTGTCAAACCAGTAACATATTAGTTAGCAGGGGAGCAATCCAAGGAGCTAGCCATAGATCCAAATGCCTAAAAGATATTTTAGAATGTGGTAATTATGTCCTGCAGCTGCCAAGAATGTCCTCTGTGAGTTTGCAGATATTGGTTGTACCACGGAAGGAAGAGGACAGATAATAGCATCCGGACTCTTAATAACAAACAGCAGAACTTGGTTCTAACTTACCAATTCAATTTTCAAAACTTTGCGGCACTGTTGGTCTTCGAGTTTGCCTAATGTTCTCCAAAACATTTTAGAGATACTAAATCAGGAGCCATGCCCTTGTTTAAGTGGCAAAGGGTTGTAAGGTTTTGAAGGTAGTAAAAGGTGATAGGAAAAACTAGGAGAATGAAAAGTCAGCCTCATTGATCAGAATCAGACTTGACTATATGAGGCACTGTGTGAACATTTATTAATTCCATTCCCTACATCCCTGTAAAATAACTTTTTTCATACTTGGTTGGTTTTTCCATCAATGGAGATGACAAAGTCATCCAATAACTCAAGGTCACACAACCAATCAATGAGATCTGAAAGAACAGATCCCTTATTCTATATTTCTCCCTA
>CM053625.1:258005386-258058600 GCA_028646595.1 Phalanger gymnotis
GGCGTTCTCAAGGCCCGCCTCAATGACCAGAGACCATTGGTTCCCCAGCTGGCCCCTCCTAAGTCACCAATCCACACCCACACAGGTTTCACACCTGACAGGGCCCTGGCCCTGGGGCTTAGCACTTAACAGCTGAAAGTACTTCCACTCAAAAGAAACAAAAGCCATGCTAATGAGACAATTTTGCTTAACAACACAAAAATGAAGCTAAAGATATTACCAAGGATATAAATCCAATTGAATTCAATTCAATAAACATTTATTAAGCACCTACCATGTGTCAGGCACTAAGGAGACCAACATGTCATGTAGTAAGAATGAGGAATAAGAGATAGACAGCCCAAGGTCTCTAGTGGTAGGTAGCTTGGGAATATTAAAAGGCATAGAACAGAGATCTTGATCTTTTTGGTGCTGTTGAATCCATGAGCTTTCTAGTGAAGCCTATGGATTTCTTCTCAAAATCATGTTCTTAAATGCATAAAATAAAATACATTGGACTGCAAAGGAAACCAGAAGTTGATAAAAATAAAGATCCAGTCTCAGACACTTCCAAGCTATGTGACCCTGGGCAGTTCACTTACCCGTGTTTGCCTCAGTTTCCTCATCTGTAAAATGAGCTGGAGGAGGAAATGGCAAACCACTCCAGTATCTCTGCCAAGAAAACCCCAAATGGGGTCACGGAGGGTGAGACATGACAGAAAAAACAACTAAACAACAAACAAAATGAGATGATTGAACTAGGCAATCTCTAAGATATCTTCTAACTCAAACCTCCTATGACTGGGCTTCATTGTCTGTGAACTGCTTGAGTTCCCCTCAGAGTGGCTTAACTACTTCCTTAGCCACAGGCCCTGTCTAAAACTGGCTCAGAATGCACAGTAAGGAGCTTCAGAGACATTTGCCTTGAGGCAAAAGGAAACTTTTCCCCTCCTTCAAAAGATTTCCCCCTGGTAAAAATGAAAAGGAGAGGAAAAAGACAGGAATCCCCAGAGCTCACGGGAGAAGTAAAAACTGGGATCCCAGGGGGCCAAGGATAGAAAACAAATAAGGGCAGAACACAAGTTCAGACAAGTTGGTGGCTGGCTTCTAGTCTCTGGTCCTTGACGTGTCTCTCAGTGGAGAACTCCATCTGAAGAGAAATGGCATCTAGATTGACAACTGATTAATATACAAGCCTGATTATATGCAAATCATCACTTTCTGTTGACTTAATTGTGATCTGATGTAACATGTATAATTAACACGTGTATTTAAAATAAATGTATATTTAATTGACATGCATATTTATAAAATGAATATTTACATCTATATTTTGTCTACCTTTTTCTCCCGTTTTTCTTAAAATGAGGGTGAATCTAATCCTCACCAAAGTCAGGGACTCAGTGCCCATTCCAGTAGGGCTGAAAGTAAATAAAAGGAAAGAGATTTGGTCTCCCATTAGGTCAACATAATGATATGGAAAGAGCTGCAGATCAAAAGAAACTGAGGTTTTGGTCCCAGCTCTACCACTGAGTAGCTATATGACCTTGGGCAAGTCATTGAACCCCTTTGGACCTATTTCTTCATCTGCTGAATGAAGGATTGAACCAAGTGACCTTTCACAATTTTTCCAGCTGTAAGAGTCTATGATAACCTCGAGATCTACCTGGGACTACACAGGAATAATAATAATAGCTAACATTTATCTGGTACTTACTATGTGCCAGGCGCTGTGCTAAATGCTTCGTCATTATTATCTTATTTGATCCTAGCAGGTAGGCGCTATTATTATCTGCATTTTACAGACAAGGAAACTGAGGCCAACAGAGGTTAAGTGACTTGTCCAAAGTCACAAAGCTAATGAATGTCTGAGGTCAATTTGAACTCAGCTCTTCCTGACTCCAGGCCCAACTGTCTACGCACTGTGATGGATGGATGGATGGATAGATAGATAGATAGATAGATAGATAGATAGATAGATAGATAGATAGATAGATAGATGATAGATGATAGACAGATGAGAGAGACAGACAGACATATGTATTGTATATATGTTTATATATGTATATATAGGCAGATAAGTGGTACATATATATGATATATGTATAATGTATATATACATGTACATTATGGTACAACAAAATTCAGTGTAATTCAATGAAATTGCATTGACTACCTACTGTGTGAAGAACACAGAGCTAGGGACTAACTATACAAATGTTAATCAAGACACAAACCCTCTTCTCAAGTGACTTACCATCCAGTAGACTTATCTTTTGAATTTTTGAGTTCCCATAGTCACATGCTGCAGTGAGTTCTAGTCCTTTTTTCATTACATATTACAAGTGCTTAACAAATGTTTAATGACTGGACAAACAAGGTCCATCCTGATGAAAGTTAATTCATTTCTTGCCTGTAGATGCCCAACACAACAGATAGCCTCCAAGTCTCTTTAGGAATAAACCCACACGTGGCAACAGGGACACCCTAGTACCATTCAGACTACAACTTCCTGTCAAAATGAGAAAATTCAGACCGTTTATTTACTTGACAATGCAACTACAACAACTCATGCTTCTGCCTCCTTCCATGCTGCTGTCATGACTAATCATTCCCACTAAAGGGAATGTCAGAAACATTCTAAGTATTCCAGAATCTCCAAATCTATGCTTTGTCCATTTAGTGTGCCTTAAGGTGTGGACACTGCGGAGGTGGAAATCAAGCTGGTAGAATCTGAGGTGCACCAGACGTCTTTCCAGCCACAAAGTACCACTGACATGGTTAAAGTAGAAGGAATCTCAGAGGTTTTCTAGTCTGATTCGCTTGTTTTACAGATAAACAAACAAGGACAGGACAGCATAAGTGAAATCTGCCCAAGGTCATACAGGTACTAAGCATAAAAGCCAGTATAATTCCCTGCTTCTCAAAGGGGAAGTGAATTATCCAAGTTCATATGGATGGCAAATGACAACATCAGATTTGGAAGAGAAACAATGTGGAATATTGGCAAGAGAAGAGAATTTGGAGTCAGAAGACCTGGATGGGCATCCTGCCTCTGCTCTTGCCCCTTGTGTGACCTTAGGCTGGTCAGATAACCTCTATACCTCTTGGTTTCCTCCTATGGAAATGAAGGAGTTGACCAAGATGATTTCCAACATCTCTTTCAGTTGTAAATCCTATGATGCTAAAAGACTGGGTGCTTTGATGCCAAAGCCAGTGTTCTTCTTCCTTGGTCTGTCCTGGTACTTGAAATGTTCATGTTACAGATTCCTTGAGATTTAGGGATTGTGTATCCTGAAAACCACTACAAAATTTGGAATATTTTGCCCTTGTAATAGTAATAATAATAATATGAATATTAGCTAGCATTTATATAGTGCTTTAAATTTTTGTATTATCTCACTTGAACCTCACAAACCTGAGAGACAGCTTCTATTATTCCCATTTTACAGAAAAAGAAACTGAGGCAGAGGTTAAGTGTCTTGCTTCATGTCACACAGCTAGCACAATGACCAATTAGTCCTATCTAACCCTTAATCCAGATTAGTTTATCAAAAGATAGGAGAGGCTGGAGAGTAACAGAACACAGGACAGATAAATCTGAAATGGAAAAAGCCCTGGGTTTAATCAGAATACCTGAGTTGGAATACAGACTAGCTGTGTCACCTTGGGCATGTCACATAATCTTTCTGTGGCTTAGCTTCTTCATCTGTAAAATAGAATTAGTAATACCTACAGGGTTGTAGTGAGGCTCAAAAGAGCTTCTGGATTATGAAAAGCACACTATGAATGTCAGCAGCTATCATTATTTTGATAGGGCAAGTAGATCAGGTGAAGTATGAGGTAGTGCCAGAGATCTTCTCCTGTGTTTTCTCTCCAAAGTGAGAGGCCTCAGGCAGGCCAGTCCACATTTGGGACTCAGTGAAATTCCATTTCGTACAGAGAATTAACCAGAGAAACTGCCTTATTTCTTTCAGAGGTGATGGATCTCAGTCTTTCAGAAGTAAGAGGATTGAGCATGAGAATCAGGGAGGTAGGCTGAAACGATGGCACACAGGAAAAACCTTTCACAGTGAAGAAGGTCCTGTTATTTCTGGGCTCTTAGAGACCATCTTTTTGGAAGATCTCTTTTGAAAATGATCACTTCACAGTTATCAAGACCAGCCACAACATCAATAGCTTTGAGAAGTAGTAAGTGATCACGCTCTATAGATGTGTATATGGGAGGGTGGGGAGGAGGAGAGAAAGGGGGAAAAGGAGGGGAAAAGGAGAAGACAGAGAGACAGAAAAAGACAGAGTCAGAGAGAGACAGAGACAGAAATAGAGACAGAGAGAAAGAGACAGAGACAGAGACACACAGAGAGAGACATTGAGGGAGAGAGAGAGAGAAAGAGAGAGGGAGAGATGGAGGGAGGGAGGGAGAGAGGAAAGGAGGGAGGGAGAGGGAGAGAGAGATCGATTGAGACTATGGCACAAGGAGAGGTTTCCAATTTCTCTCAGTGACCTCACTGCTCACTGTGAACTTCTACTGCTTACCGAGTATCAGCCTACTCCTTTACGAAACTTGAATACTTGGATACAAATATCATGGCAGCCTTCTCCTTTACCTCTCCCCTCACCATCTAAATCAGTCCATTTCTCCATCCTCATGTCATGAGAAAGCATCTGTTTCTTTACTTGGTTTCTCCATTCCTTTCCCTCTTCTTCCTTCTTGTTGCAATGCAACAACTTCATTCATTACTTACCTGGGAGTCAGTTTTGTGACCATTACCAAAGAAGGGCAGATTTTAGGCCAAGCCGCATTTGGATAGGCCAGTATCTCTACCTTGAAGTCATAACATGCCCCTGTCGTGTTTAAGACAGTCAGTCCACCAACAAATCGAAAAGACATTAAATGCAATCTGCTCGCTCAGATGAATTCTACCCGTTACTAATGGGAAGGGGGCTCAAGAAAGGGAAAGCTCTTTCCCTCCTGATGTCTCCTCACTGCACACACTATGGTCGCTTTTTATCCAGTTAACAATGCCTTTTCGCAAGCAGATTGGGATGAGGGGAGGAGGGACCACAGAGAAAAGGAAACTTTAAAAGATAGAATCCTATTGTTCCACTAAGCAACTTAAACAGAATGAAAGCCCCCAGAGAGGAAAAAACAAAGCAAGCTCTCCGAGGTTTCATGACTACCCCATCAGACAATCACTGGTGTCCCTGGCAATATTTATAAAAAATATTAACATTTGAGCAACTCTAGTTTACTTGTTTATATGCATCCCAAAAGATTCCCCCACAACGTCTACAAAAGCTTCAAAGGCTCCATCATGAGACCCATCAGGATGTGTGTGTGAGGGGGTATGGGAAGGGAGGGGGAAGAGGGGAGACACTGCTTGAGTGTTAGGAGACCCAGCCCTGGCTCCTGGTTTTCAGAATGCTAAGGCATCCGGTTATCCCAGACTGACACATAGCCTGGTATTTGAGATAGTTTAATTAATTCTGATAATACCACATCACAGGTGCTGGAGGAAGTATGTTAATTTAAGATCACATCTTACCAATTCCCTCATGTTTCATTCTAACCTAATAAATGAAATTTTCTCTACTGTGAGAGCCTCACTTACTTAATTAGATTGGGGCTATATGCATGCAGTGTAGCAGGTTACCTTTGAAATCACACCTAAGAACCCATTCATGGGATTTTTCTCAAGGTTTTAAAGGTAAGCAAACCAAACCAAACTGAACTAAAGACAGATTATTGCTCTCCGTGAGAACTAATGGAAAATACTAATAGTGTATTACAGTGAAAAGACCCCTATATATAGAAGCAGGGGATCTGGGTTTGATTCCTGGCTCTGCCACATATTACCTGTGTGACCTTGGCAAAACCATAGCTAAGATGGGGAAGTCAGGGCTTTGGCCCAGGGTACTAAATTTAAAGGCTATTGGCAACACTTACAGTTTACAGAATCATATTAAACAAAAACAATAAAGCTCAACCTTTGGTTAGCAAGAATAATAGTTTAAATATGTGCATATATTTAATTGGTTGTATATATACATAGAAATATACGTATATTTCTATATAAATGGCCCTATTTTACAATGTATTTTATTATATGTCATATCATAATATGTGTTATAATATGTTTTTTCTAAACATATTGGGCAACTCCTCTGTAAATTATAGTCTTAGAAAGTTGCCTAGGACATTGGAAAGTTAAGTGATTTGCCCATACCAGTTTTGTGTCAGAAACAGGACTTGAACCCTTGTCTTACTGAATCCAAAGCTAGCCTTTCATGCACTGCAACATGTTGCTTCTTGACCAATATTAATAATGAACATTTATATGTTGCATGTTGCTTTAAGGTTTTTAAAGTGTTTATATTTGTCATCTCATTTGAGCTTCATAATAATCCTCTGGGTGGAAGGAACGGAAAAAGATAAAGATATTGCCATCTCCATTTTACAGATGAGGAAACTGAGGCTCACAGAGGTTAAGGGACTGTCTAGCATCACACAACTAGTCCATGTCAGAGGCAGGATTTGAACCCAGGCTTTCCTGCCTCTAGGTGCAGTACTATGACCACAGCTAAGTGACATCATGGACAGAGCACTGGACCTAGAGTCAGGAAGAGCTGACTTCAGACATTTACTAGAAGTGGGAAAAATAACAGCTAAAAAATTAAAACTAAAAAGGTGGAGCAGCTAGGTGGCACCTGGGTTAGAGCATCAGCCTGGAATAGTAATTAAGGTGGGACTTTTTGCCTTTCTTGTCTTCTTCTTCTTCTTCTTCTTCTTCTTCTCCTCCTCCTCCTCCTCCTCCTCCTCCTCCTCCTCCTCCTCCTCCTCCTCCTCCTCCTCCTTCTTCTTCTCCTTCTTCTCCTTCACATTTAATGATTCTGGCCTTTGTGTGAATGGGGCAGATAAAGAGGGATCTTTTTGTCTTGGATTATTTCTCAGCCTGGGGACAATTGGGAGTCATTGATTTGTAAATGATGTGATACTGGGGATGGGGAACTATCCCACTCCCAGCCTGGGTGAGGTCAGAGCCCTGAGGGCTCTAAACAGGATATAATTGAGGACAGCTTGGCGTTTGACTTTTGGGGCACACTCATGGAAAGAGTGTTGAAGCTCTGGGCAAGCTGCAAACTGCCCGCCAGCTTTGCAATCCAGAAGTTGGCATGGGTAACTATGTATTGTGATTTGAATCAGACAAGGTCTGTCTGTTGAAGTTCGTATTTGCCTTGAAGTTCAAGGGGCTGATCTTTTCCCCCTGAACTGTGAATGATGTTTGTATGTTTCATTAAACTGAGATTGTTAACCCCTTAAAGTTACTTTGCTTAGTAAAGCAGATCAAAGAACCTGTGTTGACAACTTTCTGGGTGCTGGTTGTTGGTGGATCTTACACCCCCACAGAAGCTGCTAGCAAGATTGTTACAACACAGCCCTGGAATCAGGAGTTCAAATGCAGCCTCATACACTAGCTGTGTGACCCTGGGCAAGTCACTTACCCCTATTGCCTCTCCAGAGGGGAAAAAAAAAGAAGTGGGACCCTGAGCAAGTCATTTAACCTTTGTTTACCTTAGTTTCCTCAACTATAAAATGAGAATAATAACAGTACTTACTTCCCAGGTTTGTTGTAAAGGATCAAATAAGATAATATTTTCAAAGCACTTAGCACAGTCCCTAGCATATAATGGGCATTTGATAAATGCTTGTTCTCTTACCCTTCCCTTCTAGCCACTGTATCATGTTGACTTCCAAAATAAGCAAGTCCAGATTCCCAATGAACTTCCAACTCTTCAAGCAGCTGATAACATACACAAATATCAGCAATTATTATCATTATTTTGATTTTTATTGGAGGCATGGATTAGGAATTTATTAGAAGGAAGGAAGAAAGGAAGGAAAGATGGGAGGTAGGGAGGGAGGGAGGGAGAGAGGGAAAAAAGAAACATGAAGAGAAAAAGAAGGAATGAGAGTGACAGAAAGACAGACAGACAGAGAGACAGAGAGGCAGAAACCAAAGGTATCAGTCCCAGAACTATTCAGTTCCTACCAGATTCTGGATCCCAAGAATCTTCCAGCTTAGATATTGTTTGCTTTCCATTTTGATTCTTTCCCTGCCTTCCTCTCAAATTCAGGCTGCCCATAGAAGCCCCAAAGATTTTTTTACCCATAAAAATAAGTGTTGATAGAGTTTTCAGGACTTCATGATTCAAAAATGCTTTTTTTAAACCACATTCTCAGAATCTCCATAGTCCATATTAGAACTGTCTGAATTCCCAGAATTTAGCCTGGCATCCTACTAGTCCTAGTATGACAGGAATATCTGACTTATGAGTCTTTTTTTCTTTACGACAATCATGACACCCACTCGAGTTGCGCAAATTGGGAGCACTTAGAAATGGCATATTTTCTGTGGCTTAGGGGCCCCATATCATGGACAGAGAATAGGGGAAGGGAACAGTGTTAATGTAGCAAATAGGGGCAAAGAAATGAGTCTGGTAGGGTGAGGATTTACTGAGTATATACCAGTTCAACAAATGGAGATTATGTGAAAGGAAATAATAGAAAATAAAGCTGGAAAAGCAAGGAAAAGTCAGATTATGTGAGACTTTAAGTGCCAGGCTTAGTATTTTCTATTTTATTCTACAGGCAACAGGAAACTATTAAAGATTATTGATTAGAGTAGTGACATACTTATACCTGTGTTTTTGGAATATTTCCACAATTTGGCCACTGTATGGAGAAGGGGGTTGAACAAGGAAGAAACTAGAGACCAATTAGGCGGCAATTGTAACATTCCAAATGAGAGGCAATAAGTGCCTGGACTATGGTGGTAGCCATGTCAGGGGACAGATTCATAGAGATGGGATCATCAAGATTTGGGAACTGATTAGACGTTCGGAGGGTAGAATGGGGGGAAAAGGAAGGTATGTGAAAGAGCTGCAGATGGCTTCAAGTTTGTGAACCTAAATAACTGAAAGGATGCTGGTGTCATTAATAGAAACAAGGAAGTTTAAAGGAAGGAAATACTATGAGTTGTTTTGGCAATGTCAAGCTTAAGAGTCCATTAAGACATCCCAGTAGAAATGTCCAACAGGTAGCTGAGAATATGGGACTGAAGTTCAGGAGAGAGATTATATATATTAGTGCTACATATACACATTTGAAAGGCATAAGCATAGATATGAGAACGGATGGCATCAATAAAGGAGAAGGCCCAGGACAGTGACTTGGGTGATGTTCATACTTAGGGGAAGGAGGAAGATGATATCAAACAAAGGAGACCAATAAGGAATTGTCAGACAATCAAAGAACCGAGAGAGAGAGAGAGAGAGAGAGAGAGAGAGAGAGAGAGAGAGAGAGAGAGAGAGTAATGTCTCAGGATCCATGAGAGAAAAGAGACTCTCATAGGAAACTGATATTATCAAACACTGTAGAGAAGACAAGCAAGATGAAGATGGGGAGATCCAGAAAAATGCTATATTTTTATGACTTCTTTGAAATGTTTAAACTTCCATTGTATATGAACCAGCAGGTTACGAAAGAGCCCCATTTGTGTTTCCTCTTACCATTTGTGTATAAGGTCAAAAAAGAGATTATAGATTACAGCCTCAAGGTAGAAAATGAGAAACACTTCTCATGATGCTCTGGGCCTGAAGGATAGGTCTGATTTAGGTTCCTAGGACTTCAATTCCCATTATATTCAGTCCCTGGAGATTGGGTAATTATATCATGGGGAGATGACAGGAAGAAGAGTTTGGGAAGATAAGAAGAAGCTAGGAACCCTGATGTATTCCTAGAACACCAGAGGAAAAAGATTCAGAAGGTAAGAGTGGAGAGCAACATAATATGGGTAGATATTGTCATTTTTATTTTTCATTCATTTTAAACTTAAATACATAAAACATTAAAGAGAACATTTTTGCGTATACATCTGTATCAGTAAGGAAAGATTCATGACCTCGAGGATGACTATGAACATGCCTGTATGGTTCAGAATCACAAAGTATGAAAAACTCTCTAGGGAGAAGGTAGAGGAAGTATAATGTTTATTTAGATACCAGAGTATCAAATCCCAAGACCAATGACTCCAATTCAATATAGTAGTAATTATATTCCAAAACCAGTAAGCCCACCTCAATGTGGCAACAAGGAAATTATAACACTGTATTATAGCAAGGAACCAAGTCTCTCTGCTAGGGCCTTTCTGTAAACAATCACTCACCAATCCTGCCTGAATTCTCTCCCCACTTGGTTCTCTGGTCTCCAAAGCTCCCTGGTTTATACTCTGCGCTCAGCCCTCTCTTCTACAGCTCTGTCAACTCAGAGTTCTTACTCCTTTTCCTTGGGCTGAATTCCAACTTCTGTAACTCTCTGCATATTCTGAGTTCTATGGCTACCTTCTGGGTATACATACTCTTTTTAGGACCCAAGGGCTTCATGCCCAATCAGGAAAAGGGTATGGGCCTGAGGCTTAGTGCCTAGTAAGTAAAGTGAGTAGGCATGCCTACAAACAAACCTCTAATTAAGCTTCCCTTAATTGGCCCCACCTGAGGTCTATTGAGTGGGTGAGAAAGGTCTTTAATCATTGTTTGGCTTCACAAAGGTATGGACCTGCCTCTAATCAAGCCTCCCTTTGTTGGCGTCACCTGAGGCTTATTGAATGGACATGAAAGATCTCTCACTTACTGATTGGCCTCACGTCACAATCTAAAAAGATTTCATTATAAAAGCATGAATTTACATTTTACACTGTTTACTTTTAAAAAAAAACTATATAAGTACTACATTGTTTTTTTTTCAAAGATAGATACTGTTTTGAAGCAGTGCTGCCACAAATGTCTATGCTGAAGGCATCTACTTATATCATTCTAGTTCCAGAGAAAGGTCCTTCTGTCTGAAACTTAAAGTCCTTCACAATCTGACTCCATCTTATCTCTCTAGGCTGATTTGCACATCACTTCCTCAGTCTAGCCCACCTGGTTCTCCCAATAGACAGACTTCCATATCCTAACTCTATGCTTTTGTGTAGACTGTCCCCTATGTCAGGAAGGTTCTCCCTCTTCCCTGCCTGGCTGACATCTCTAGCTTCTTTCAAGTCTCATTTCAAATACTTCTTCCTTTAAGAAGTCTTCCTTAGTTAATCCAGTGATGTGTGCCCCCCATAAAAACAAATATATATGAAAAACCTTTGTTTTATTTCATATTTACTTATCTGTGAATGTGTTGTCTCTTCCTCATTCCCAGCAGAATATAAACCTCTCCAGGAAAATATCTGCATCATCTTGGTCTTTATACTCCCAGCCCCTAACAGTGCCTGGCATTTAAGAGACAGTAAATACTTGTCAAATTATTAAATTGAATTAAATTAACACAAAATCTTTCCCCATTTCAAAGATATGAGTCTTGGAAAAGGTTATTTTCTGAGGCTAGGAACTGATGACAGACTCTTCTCATTTAGGTATAAATACTGAAACATGTTTCTTTTCCTGTGCTTTGCTTTGCAATTCTATCTCAAACAAATATCATACTATTTTAATGTATGGTTCCTGCCTGGCATTAGTAAGTCATAAGGTGAATATAGACTTTTACGAGTTCCAAGGAAACTGGGTTGGGGGCTCTAATTAGGTGGAATATATTAAAATAATCATCCCAAGAATTCTCACATTGAATCCTTAGTCTTTTTGAGGCCAGAATTGATTGGAAACTGGAAATGGATTATTGTACGTGAAATTAATAAAACACAGAATATTTGAGCCACAAACTGTTTTCACAACAAGGCATTTGTGGACCTTTTTGGTCTAAGACACTTCTTAAGAGCTTAATGTTTATTTCTGACAGTGAGTTGAAAGAGAAATTTTATTGGTCAATTTTTGAAGTCATAGAAGAACTTGACTTTAATAAGAATCTGATCGATATTTCTACTTGATTAGAAATATGTGTATTTTTAATTCTCTAATTCTCTAAATTAAAATGGCCATTTTTAATTTTTTTTAATTTTGCAGGTTCCATTAACATAGAAAAATAATGTCAATAACCAATAATGTCCCCTAATACCTATATAGAACAATATTAGTTATGTATGTATTGTACATTATATATTATACATATTGTTATATATTATATATTGTATATTAGTTATGTATAGTAAACAGGAGATTGAGCACAGAGATGATCAAAAATTATTTAAATGGTAGGGCTATGATGATCCAGCATATGGAAAATGCATCCCATTATCAGATGAAAGTAGAATCTTTCCAAGAAGGTGAGCCATACAGGAAGCTTGTCATGAAGAGAGCTAAGGGTGGAGAGAGATTTTTGACCTAATTCAATCAAAGTCTATGCAAAATGAGGATGATAGATATATGAAAAAGTCATTCATAGCAGGGTTCAAGGAGCCTGACCAAAAGCAATCTAGAAATCTGGAAGACAAAAAAGCCAAGCCCAAATGCCAAATACATAGAAGTCACAGCAGAGTTCTGGCTATGGGTTTTGGGATGGAAAGATATCCAGTTTGCAATAACTCAATGGGAAAAGTTCTCAACTTTGAGTCTAAAAACCTGGTTTCAAACCCTGGCTCTGACACTGCGCGTGCAATTTAGAGAAACTCAGTTCAATCTGTCTTGATATCATTTTCTTTATTTCTAAAATGAGAAGGTTAAACTAGGGGAGTTCTGGAGCCCCTCTCAGCTCTAAATTTATTATCATGTGAGCATCAGCTGTCCTGGGGAATTGGTGTCACTCCACCATCACCTTCACAATTACTATACCTTGCTATGGTGGGGCCCAAATAGGAATCTTGAACAAAATGTCTACTTCCAACTCTGATGCTGTCTCCCATAAAGAAAATACAGGCCCATGAAGATATAGGCCTATAGACCTTTAAGTCTAGACAACATCCCATCCCCCTACCACAATCTATGACCCCAGAATTTCCCTGTTAGCTATAGCCACTATGGGGAGGTCAGATGCCATTACCTCTGAGCAAAGGATGTGCCATCGTAATGCAACTGAAATGTGGAAGAAATACTTTAAGATTAGATTGTGAGCATCTTGAGGACAGGCACTGTCTTTTGCCTCTTTTTGTATCCCTATCTCTTATGTTCCAGGCCCTTAATAAATGATTGCTTGACTGAAATCAATCCACTCATCCATACATTTATGCCAAACAGAGTAGTTAGCCTGAGCATGGTTGGAGCAACCTACATAATTTATCTAATCCATTTATACAGTCTATAATGCCTTGCATTGGTCTCTCCAAAGCCACAACTGCCCATGTTTTGCAACAATCTGCTAGCAGCAGACTACGGGTGTAAGACCCACCAACAACCAGCACACAGAAAGCTGCCAACACAGTTTCTTTTGATCTGCTTTACTAAGGAAAGCAATGTTAAGAGGTTAACAATATTACTTTAATCCAACATACAAATATCACTCAGCTCAGGGGGAAAAGCCAGCACCCTGAACTTCAGAGCAAATACAAACGAATTACATACATTTATAAACAGACCAAATACAATACATAGTTACCAAGGAACCATCAACATCTAAGTTCAGCCGGGAGCTTGACAACAGCTGGCCCAGAGTCATTCACCATTCCTGCTGTGGCTCAGAGCTCCAAAAGAGAAAGCCAACATCTGGGTTTATATATCTTGTTCAGGGTCAAAGGTGAGTCACACATGCAACTCACTCACGTGACCTAAAATCATCACAAAAATGCTACTTAAACACACGTGGTCTAAAAGCCTCTGATGTCACAAACATGTCACTCAAACCCATATAAACTAGGCTTTCCCTTGAGGCAAGGAGGTCATCCAAGACTCCTAATTTAATCAAGGAAACAAAGGCCAAATTCTTCAAGGTCACTTGGTTGAATAAGTTCTAAGAGCCCATCTCGATTGCCAATACACCATGCTAAACCTGTCTGGTCCTTGATTTCTCCAGTGTGTTCCTCTAAGGAAAACAAGCCTTTATTTCTTGTTATGAATCATTGCTCCATTTACAGAGGTCCACCACATTCCAATACCCATTCCTACCATATAACACCAGCCCTTCCTCCCAGTAGTTATCAACTACCCTACAAAATGATCTGCTAAACTAGCCCCCAACCAATGAATAACTCTAGAACCTAAACAGGATGTTAAAATTTGTTCCCTCCCTCTGAGGAATCAAATGTCTCTTCCTTTTTATCAAAAATGCAATAAATGAAATTTGAGAGAGCTCTGAAAAGTAAACAGGACCAGTTGAATGTTCTCTTCTTTCTAATATAAGAGATTGCATTAGCAAATGTCTGTGCTCTGAGAATTTCTAAGGAGATTTTGCCCCCAGAGTATTTCTTTGATCATGATGGGTTGTAGTATGTCAAAGAGGTTCTGTGCTATTAGACCATCAACCCTCCAAAGGCAGGTGTAATCTGCAGCTTAATCAGGCAGAGAAAAAACCCTTGTCTTTTTTTTACACAATCCTAAGGAAGAAGAACAGAGAATCTAAATCCTAAAGGTCTTGCGCTTAGTCCAATGAGCAGCCCAGATAAAGGGTCCCAGGGTCCCCATAACCACTTTTAAGCTATCAGGTCAGTTTCTTAGCTATAGTAAAAACTGGTTTATCTAGAATTCTATAAATTAGAACTATTTTCTGATACTTTCACACATCTGAGTGATCATAATTGCTGTACATGGTTATGACCCTGAGGAACAAAAAAAAATGTAATCATCAGAGAAAGAATAGATTAGATTCAGCATAGTGTTTATGTTATGTGTGTTTTATTGTACTCTCATTCTTTGACAATTAATAATTCAGCAGATATATATATAGTCACTTTCAATTAACCAGAAGAGTCCATTAACCATAACACTCCACTCACCAGAAAAGAATTTTCTTTTTTAAAATAGCTTTACTAGCCTCTCTTTTTTCTTTTTCATCAATAACTTTTGGTTTTTTGTATAACCTTAAGCTCTAAATACATCCCTCCCCTTCCTTCTAGAAAGTGATCCTTTATAACAAAGAATAAAAAAGAAAGAAGAGGAAAAAGCAGTTTGGTAAAACTAATGAATACAACCAAGTCTAAAATGTATACAATATCTCCCACTCATGGTCAGGGTCTTAGAGCCAGCTCATGCCAGCTAGAGAGAAATAGTTGTTAAATTTTCAGTGTGAGCATTTATACCCTGGACATTAGCAAATGCTACAAATCAGAGTTTCATTTATTGCTTTATTGATTTCTAGATTTAAGAAAGTGATGAAGAAAATGTTAATAATGCAGATTAAAAAGTGTGTTGTATAGACAAAATTAATGTTACCTAGGATAAGAAAGGAAGTAGTTTCATGGGAATAGATCCTCATATTAAAATTCTCAGATAAAAGTTTGATATTCAAGAAATTTAAAAATTAATAAATATAAATATAGGTATAGATATGTAAGATTAATTACCAGTCTCCAATAGACAAGTAGTCAAAGGATATTAACAAACAGTTCTCAAAAGAAGAATTGCAAAGTATTCAAAACCACATGAAAGAATGTTCCAAATTACTAATAATAAGAGAAATACAAATTAAAACAAGCCTGAGGTTTCACCTCACACACTGAAAATTAACAAAGATAATCAAAAAATGGCAGTGGTCAACAATGGAGGGATTGTGGAATAACAGGAATATTAACAATACATTATCAGTAAAGCTATGAAATGGGGGGAAAATGTTTTGGACAGCAATTTGAAATTATGCAAATAAAGTGATAAAAATATCCATACCCTTCATACTAGAGACTCCATTATTGGGCTAATACACCAAGGAAGCCAAAGACAAGAAATTCTTATATGCACCAATATATTTATAACAGCACTTTTGGTGACAGCAAAGAATTGGAAACAGCAGATGCTAATTGACTAGGAAGTTGCTAAGCAAATTGTGGCACATGACTGTAATGGAAAATCACTGTGATGTAAAAAATGACGTATGTAATGAATCCAGACAAGTATGGAAAGATCTACATGAACTGCTGCAGGGTAAAGTGAGAAGAACCAAGGAAACAATATACATAATAAATATGACAATATAAATAGAAAGACCACCAGATGCAAAAAAAATCTAAAGTAAATCTAACAAAATTATAAAGATCAAGCATGACTCTTAATGAGGAGATATGAGACAACACTCCCCAACCCACCCCTTCATGGAGGTGGGAGGTCCATAGGTGTTCCATATTGCACATATTTTCTAACTTCTTCAATATATCAATCAGTTATGATGGTTTTTTTCCTCTTTAAAAAATACTATTTGTTATATATGAGGATATACTATGATAACATGTGAGGATAACTATTTTAATATAAGAAACAGAAGACAGCAATAAAAAAAATTTTAACTGTGTTGTATGTGGATTTGGGATTTTTGGAGAACCAACTATATACCAGCACATCCCTGCTCATAGTCCTCTACCTCTGTTAAGAAGGAAGGGAAGTGCTTTTTTCTCATCTCTAGGGCCAAGCTTGGTTATTATAATCACATAGCATTAAGTTTCATTTTTTTTGTACTTTCCATTTACATTGCTGCAGTCATTTTATGTATATTTTCTAGGTTCCACTTACATTGTTCTGCATCAGTTCATATAAATCTTCCCATACTTTTCTGTATTCTTCATTGTCATCATGCTTAAGGTATGGTACTATTCCACTATATTCATGTAACACGATTTGTTTAGCCAGTCCCCAATTGATGGGCAACTCCTTTTTCCCCCAGTTCTTTGCTACTGCAATGAGTGCTGCCATGAATGTGTATATGAGACATCCACTTCTAACTTTGGCCTCCCTGGGGCACATTCCTAGCTGTAGAATATTTGGGTCAAAGGGCATGGATATTTTAGTCACTTTCTTAGCATATTTCCAATTTTTTTTTCTCATATGATGGGACAGCTCCATCAGTGATATATTATTAGTGTGCCCATTTGTGTACAGCTCCTCCAGCATTAGCTATTCACATCTTTTATGACCTTTGTCAATTTTCTGTATAAGAAATGAAACTTTAGAATCATTTTGATTTGTTTTTCTTTCATTTTAAGTGATTTAAAACAATTTTTCATGTGATTGTTAAGATGTTAAAATTCTTCCTTTGAGAACTGTTCGCTCATATCTTTTGGTCATTTGCCCACGAGGAAATGGTCCTAAATTTTCTGTACCTAAAGTTCTACCACCTGCCTTATCTAAACAAGCCGGTTCTTTTGCAGAATAAATGCAGAGCTCCTATCCCTTTCATGCTCCTCTATGTAATTCAGTTTCATAATCTCTAAAATGATCTCCAAAGAATCCAAAGATGAAATGAACAAATTTGCACTGAGAGCATACTCTGGTGGTAAGCCTATGCTAGGTGCCAATATGAATAATTTACAGTCATATAATCCTATACTTTAGGAAATGTTTTTACATATGCCAGTGCCATATGTAGCAAAACATCCTCTCAATTCACTTGGCGATGGCGGATATCTCAGGACACCTAAAGATCAGTATCAGGGATACCACAGAGGATCAGAGCAAGGCAGGGATTGGGATGGGAAGAAGTGAGAAAACTACCTCCTATTTTAACTAGTGATTCTCACTATATAGAATCTATATTATAGATGATAAACTCATTTGTTGTTATGCTCTTGGTAGTTAAAAATGCTTTCAGTACTCCTAAGTTTCAGTACCCTGGGACAAACTTCTCATTGCCCTTGCCTAGTTACAGCTTTATAAGTTACTTCTTTCCATATTTCAAACTCCATAATCTACGTTTATGGCTTTATAACCTCACCGCCACTCCCCAGAAAGCCTTTTCCTCTATCTATCCAAACCCTATTTGTCACTTAAATACTTGCTCAGTTCCTACCTATTCATTGTGTCTTTGTCAATCCGAAGCGCAGCAATTTCTCTCTCCTCTGAAAAGTACTTGGTCCTTAGCACATAAAACCTTCTGAGGGCTTTGGAATTGTTTCCATAATGAGGATGAGCCCCTGGGACTTAGAGGGTCTACCAGCAGAGCACTGAATCATTTTAAGCCCATGGAGTTCACTGGCTCTAAAAGAAGGCAGTCACAGCAAGCTGGCTAGGCAAAGGATAAGTTCTCCACTCACAGGTAGGATACACAGAACATCCATAGAAGTGTAGAAGTCCACAACCAAAAGTCATATGTCTGACATCCATCTAGCACAAGAAAGGAACATGGGGAGTTAAGTGCCACATCAGCAGGATGGGCAAGATCATGATGTAGGCCTGGGGTTGAGGAACTAAGTAGATAGAATTGAGGGTAGAATCAACAAAGCCAAGGCAGGTAGAAGTAAAGACAATCACCAACCAAATAGTAGGCCTGGTAGTTTTCAGGCAAAGAAATCAAAGCTAACTATAGTGATATGAAAAAAGTTTTAAATTATTGTTGATTAGATAAATTCAAATTAAAACAACTCTGAGGTATCACCCCACATCTATCAGAATGACTAATATGACAAAATAGGAAAATGATAAATGTTGGATAGGATGTGAGAAAATTGGGACACTAATGTACCGTTGGTGGAGCTCCGAGCTGATCCAACTATTCTGGAGAGCAATTTGGAACTATGCCCAAAGGCAAACCAAATTGTACATATCCTTTGATCCAGCAATACCACTACTAGGTCTGTATCCTAAAGATATCAAAAAAGGGGGAAAGAATCTATTTGTACAAAAATATTGGGACACCCAGGTAGTGCAGTGAGTAGAGCGTTGGCCCTGGAGTCAGGAGGACCTGAATTCAAATCTAGCCTGAGACGCTTATGTACTTACTATCTGTGTGACCTTGGGCAAGTCACTTAAGCCCAATTGCCCTGCCTTCCCCCCTCTAAAACCAAACAAACAAAAACAAAACAAAGAAAAACAAAAATATTTATGGCCCCTCTTTTTGTGGTGGGAAAGATGTGGAAATTGAGGGGATGACTGTCATCTGGGGAATGACCGAAAAAGCTATGGTATGTGATTATGATGGAATATTATTGTGCTACAAGAAATGACAAGCAGGATGATTTCAGAAAAACCTGGAAAGACTTACATGAACTGATGCAAAGTGAAGTAAGCAGAACCAGGAGAACACTGTACACAGTAACAGCAATACTGTATGATGAAGAGCTGTGAATGACTTATCTATTCTCAGAAATAGTGATCCAAGATTATCCCAAAGGACTCATGATGAAGCATATGTTACTTGCCTCCAGAGAAAGAAATTATATTGTCTGAATACAGACTGAAGCATACTGCTTTTCTCTTTCTCTTTCTTTCTTTCCCTCATTTTTTTTGTTCGAGTCTTCTTGTACAAAATGACTAATATGGAAACATTATAACATGATTGCACATTCATAACCTATATCAGATTGCTTACCATCTCAGAGAGGGGGGCTGGAAGGGAGGAGGAAGGAAAAGATAGAATTTAGAAATCAAATTTTTTTAAAATTTAAAAATTGTTTTAACATGTAATCAGAGAAAGATAAAATATTATTTTAAAATAGCAGGCCTGGGCAGAGACAGGGTAGAGATGATAAATACAAAAAGGACAGACTAATAACCACCCACCACAACACCCTGTATATTCTTTTGGGGACCTGGTCCCTTTTAACAGAGCTCAGCAGCCTAGTGGTCATGCTGTCTCTGGATTTTTAAAGGACAGTGGCTCACTTGATGCAAGATTTGATGGTTCTTGTACTGTTTTGGGACTCACAGAATGTAATTAAACCTTTAATATATACCTTGCGTCCTCAACTAGATTATAAGGACAGAGGCTATACCAGATAGAATAAATGGGGCTCAGGAACTGATCAGTCTATTTTGAGCTCACTTCATTTCCAGTGAAATACCTGACTTTCCAAAAGAGAATGGGGACTAATGCACTAGGGAGGTACCTTGACCAGTTGTCTTCTAACTCTGTCCCCTGCTACGGGGCCTCTTTCTGGGAAGGCCAATTAAACCTCCTTCCAAATGGGTACCTGACCATTGGGAGTACAAACATCCACATGTCCAGAGGCAGGAGGTGCTGCAATTAGAGATAAAAACGCTTTTTTTTTTCTCCTGCTTGGTTTCCACTTTACTGGCTGCCTGGGTATATATACTTCTATCTGATGACCCACCCCAGCAACAAAGCACTAAAGTCACAATTGAGGAGTTCTTTTCATTCAGCCAGCTTCCAGAAATGCCACAAAATTACTATACAGTATTAGAGAAAATGATGCCGGAGAAGCTTGAACAAGATGCAACCTTTCACCCTCTAACTCTATTACCTGTGGGGTGAAACCTTTGTTAAATCCAGATTTATCACCGTTCTCCGTTCATATTGCTTACTCGTCCTGTGAGCTCTGAGCCTGCATTTGTCACTAGCCGCAAAAAAAAATCACTCAGTGAATTCTCTTGGTCCTTATCTCCTTCCTCTTGAGGATTGTTAGAAAATAGAACATTGACTCCATCTCTTTCTTCCTTTCTTTCCCCCCTCAGAGCCTCTTGCCATATAACAAGATTGTTAAAGACAAATTGTTAACTGTCCCTCTTGCACACAAACCTCATTAAATTGGTTGCACAATTTTCCTTTCATTCTTTCTCCAGGGTTGCTTTAGGAATATGACCATTTGTAATAGTGGCTGCTGCGGTGTATAACGACAGAGCCCAGGTAGGAGCGTGTCTCAGCTTTCAGAAGCCTCTTAGGACGAAGTCATTTAGCTCTGTTTTCTTGGGTGAGTGATTAGGGGACACGAGGGGATCGGGTCAGACAGAGTTTGGTTTGACTTCCAATGAATTCAGCTGATGCGTTGGGCAACAAGATGGGTGTCTTTTGACTGAAGGCTTCCTTCACAAAGCATTTCCACTACTGTCATTGCTGTTAATTTTATTATTGAAAAGTCATTGTTAAATGTAAATGAAGAATGACTAAAAGGAAGCCTATCTCTGAGCAACTGAAAAACCAATAATGGTCAGGGAAAACAGATAATGAAACAAACCTGCCTCCTCTCAAGAGGTGGGGGACCACCAGGGCCAGCTGTTGCATGTGGTATTATCACTTGTGGTCAATGAAGCAGGTGTTTTTCCTTAACTGCATTTCTTTGTTATAAAGGAGGGTTCATTTTGGAAGGACAGGGAGGTAAGTTTTCAGAACTGACTATGACATAAAAACAAACATAAGAAAATGTATTTTTTAAAAGAATACCTAGTGTGCGGGGCATAAATTTATCTCTCATCTCTACTCCCACCAAACAAACCCCATTAGAATCATGAACTTCTACAAACAAAATCACAAATGATAATCACACAAAGAGATGATAGGCTGTAACAGAAAAGGGACTGGCCTAGAACTTGGGAGATCTGGGTTCAAATCCCAGGTGTGTCACCTACTTGCTATATGGTCTTAGGTAAGTGACTTGATCTCCCTCTACCTCGTTTTCTCCAACTATAAAAAGGAGAAGAGGTACAACATGGTTTAGTCAGTGACTGGCTGGCCAGTCTTACAATGGAGAAGACTCGCAAGTCCTGATTCTGACATATGAGACCATGGGACGCTGCACAAATCATTCACTTCTTGGGACCCCAGGCAACTCTTGAAGACTGGAGAATTGCCAATCTGTGTTGACTGGGGTGCGGTGGGGAGGGGGTGAATTTTCACACGAAGTATTTCTTACATTAATGAAATCATAGATTTCCATGCACCACACAAAATGAAGATAGTAGCATCCACTGTGCTTTACTTCACAGAACTTCTATGGAAATAAAACAAAACAATAGAGGTGAAAGCTCTTTGAAAAATATACAGTGCTATAGAATTATGAGGAGTTATTATGAAGGCATTAATTAATGTGATCTGAAAGCAGGTAGCAATCAACACTTTGTGTGTATTATTCAAGAGTTTTCACCCAGGGCAAAATAAACATGGAAAGATCAGAAATATACCAAAATTCATGGGCAATAGAGGCAACAATGTATCAGCAACTCACCCCAGGAGTCCTAGACTTGCTGGGTGAGGTCAGCTTACCTCTGAGCAAACCATCCCATGATATTTATAAAGTATCTTCTGAGGAGCTCAAAGCCCTTTGGTAACTCAGACTATTAATCTCACAACATATTAACCCCAGTATGTGGGAAGAAAAAAAAATCTTAAAACCCAGGCTAATTAATGCAGCAGTAAGAAACATTTGAATAGTGTGCAAAGCAAGAAGAGAACGTGAACTGGGCCAGTCCTGCAGATAGTCTCTTGTAACAAGAGGTCAGTTTCATTTTCAGAAGATCCTAGCCAAGAATCTGGAATTTACTACAAAAGATCTGAAATTTTCAGTGTAGATTTTGGATTCACAAGGGGATAGAGGGGAAAATTTGAAATCCCCAATCTGTGAATTTGAAGTCACAGATTGATATATGAACATTCTTTAAGATTCGGGGACAGCTTTATATACCTGATTAAGGTTTAAAATACCCTTAACATTTAAGGTGTGACAATAAGCATTTGTTGTCTTCTCTATTCCAATAATTGTAGAGATGCAAAGTTTAGTTAAGATACACCCCTTGTTTTCATGAAGCTTCCAGTCTAGTAACGGGATATGGCCATCCGAATATTTTCTGGACACGGTCCTTCCTTTCCATTTCCACTATCCACCATCTGTACTCACAGAATGTTAGATGCACAAGGAACCATAAAATCATCTAATTTAAGCCCATTTTAAAGCAGTCCAGAGACATGATGTTAACTGCAGTAACTTAGTTTACTGTAACTTTGATTACTTAGTTTACTGTAGTAACCTGATCCCTCCATTACAGCCCACTGACCAAATCTTAAAATGTCAATTTCAGCACATCACTCTCCTGTTCATACATCTCCAATGACTCCCTGTTGCTGTCTAAAGACCCAAGTCCAAACATCTCAGCCTATCTTTTAAAGACTTCTACAGTCTGGCTCCAGCATACCCTTTCATCCTATTTCCGACTCATCACTAATCTTCTGTTCCAAATTTTCTCTTCTCAACCTTAGAGTTTTTGCTCATACATACTATGCTTCCCCACCCCACCTTGCTTTCTCCATCTACCCAAATTCTACCCATTATCAAGACCACACTGATTTATTGCTCCAACTTTAGACTCCCTGATCTAGAACTTGTCTCTGCTTTTGAACTCTGATTGCAATTATTCTCTCTACTACTTCTGACAATTAATCATTCAATTCAATCAATTCAATTCAACAAATCATTCAATTTAACCAAGTCAGTTGTTCAACATAAATTTATTAACATTTATTGACATTTACTATGTCAAATATTGTAAGCAATGGCAGTACAAAGAAAGGCAAGAACACATGTTACATCTCTGTCCTTAAGGAGTTCATATTCTAATTGGAGAAATAAAACAAGGTACAAGCATTTATGAAGCACCACCTATTATATGTGAAGCAAAGTTCGAGGCACTAGAATAGAAAAATAAAAATGAATTTGTTCCTTCCTTCAAGGAGATCAAATCTGTCTTCAGACATTTACCAATTGAACAAGTCACCTAACCTCTATCTGCCTCCATTTACCTGTCTGTAAAATGAGGATAATAGTACTTATCTCCCAACGTTCTTATAAAGATAAAGTGAGATAACATTTTTCAGTTTTTCACCGAATAACCCCCTCTTGCCTTTCTAGTCTTTTTTAAGCATTACCCCAAACTCGGCCAATCAGAGACCTTGACCTTCTTGCTGTTCCTTGAGCACAATACTCTGTCTCCAGACTGCGAGAATTTTCCCTGGCTGTCCTCTCATGCCTGGAATTCTCTCCCTCCTCATCTCCACGTCGTGACTTCCCTGGCTTCCTTTAAGTCCCATTTAAAACTCTATCTTGTATAAGAAAAGCTTTCTTATCCCCCTTAATCCTAATGTCTTCCTTCTAATTATCTCCAATTTAGCCTGTATATCCTGCTTATACATAGTTGCTTTCATGTTGTCTCCTCCACTAGGCTATGAGGTCCTTAAAAGCAGGGACTGTCTTTTGCCTTTCTTTGTATCCCCAGTGTTTAACACAATGCCTGGAACATAATAAATACTTAATAGATGCTTCTTGACTGAATAAGTCATTTTGCAAACCTTAAAGCATTCTATTCATGCTAGCTATCTTCATAGGGTAAATATAGGGTAAATTACCCCTATAGAGCAATAGGCTATATAGCTAATAGATGGTTATTTGAGCAAGGAGTGATCACTAATAGACAAGGTGATAATAAGAGACAGCCCTTGACTGGAGCCGTGAGGGAAATTCTAAGAGTTGGATGTGAGGAAGGAGCACATTCTGGGAATAGACTCCTTGTCTTAATGTTTTAAACTATTATCTATCTAGCCTGTTGTTGTTTAACTTTTCATACATTGTCTCCCCAAACAGATGGTAAGCCCCTTTAGGTCTGAGACTACATCTATACTTCTTTTTAGGCCTGACAATGCCTTACAGATTGTTGTCCATAAGTCATTTTTCAGGCATGTCCAACTCTCCGTGACCCCATTTGGGGTTTTCTTGACAGAGATACCGGTGTGGTTTGCTATTTCCTCCTCCAGCTCATCTTACAGATGAGGAAACTGAGGCAAACAGAGTTAAATGACTTGCCTAGGGTCACACAGCTAGTAAATGTCTGAGGCCAAATTTGAACCTAAGATGAGTCTTCCTGACTCCAGGCCCAGCACTCTATCTACCGTACCATTTATTTGCTGATTTCTTGATCAATTGTAACACTTCTGTGGTACTTTCCTTAAATTCTTCTTTCTTTCCATTCCTTAAAAACCTAATACTAAGGTAGAGATGCTGGCAGAATCTAAGAGAGTTTGATGTTGGTAGGTTTCATATTCTAGATTTGTACTGGCTGGAAAGAGGTTTAGCTCATAGAAAAAAAATTAAAATATATATATGTATATGTATACATATATATATATATATGCACTGCTAAATTTATTATGTTTATCTCCTGCACTGCATTAGCTCATGTTTTCCCCTGATTTATTTTCATATTTTGGTTCCTTCAGGGTCAGATGTTGTAGCTGGTGATATTGAAGAGAACCTAAACTCCTTAACTCAAGGATAGAAGCCCATCACAAAGCATTACTGCCCTCCCCTTCTGTTGCCATTGTCCTCACTCCCCAAAACAGTGTTTGCTTATTTTTAATACAGAAAATGTCATCGTCACCCCATTCAAAATCAATTTATTAAAATCCACGCATTATCTGATTCTTTTCCATAAAAAGGACAATCTTAGTCCTCTTAGTACAAGCTTCTTCAAGAAACCTGCAATAGTAAACGCCTGCCTAGAACACCATCAATTTAAATGATTGAAAAAAACAACACACAATAAGTGACAGATTTTTCAAATCAGATAAAGATGGGAACCAGATTATCTGTCTGGGGGTGATAGATTGCAGCAATAATAAATTCACTTTAAGACACTGGATCAATTTTTAATCAAGCCAAGAATTATTATTGCAGAAAGATAAAATGACCCATGAGAAGATGCCTTAATTTTCCACCAATCAAATTATAGCCTTTCTAAATAAGATGTAATGAGATCCATGGAATATCCAGGTTACACATCCTACCTAATTACCCGTGTTCCCTGTCATGTAGTGATATAGTAGTGGTAAACTGACCTCTGAATTTGCCCAGATGAAAAGGTAATTAGTTTTTCCACTAGGCTGTAGTGAAAATAACAGCAGTGACACATGTCATCTCCTTCCACCAAGTCACCGTCTCTGAGGTGTTTGTTCTTAAAATATACAGGATATGACCTACTGGGTAATAAACTACACAGTCATTAAGGGAAGCATGTGTCTGACAGAAAAACAGCCACCATCTCCAAGTGGAGAAAAAAAGGCCCTGGAGGTAAAGCAAATCAGTCTACACTTGACATTAAACTTTATCAGCAGGTGCTCTCCCCCCCCTGCAGCCCCCCCCCCCCAGGAATCACCAAGCTGGCAAAATCACTAATAATTATTGAATACACTATGGAGCTACCCAGAGAGCCCACAGAGAGTGGAGATTTTTACGATTAGCACTGTCTCCTGCCCTCCCATACTTCCTTTCAGACATGGGGGCAACAATCCTGAAGTTGGGATCTCTCCCATTTCAGCTCTGTTTTCTAATCTGAATCTCACAGATATGACAGAGCACCTGCCTATTCTATATATTTGCTCTTTGTGCTACTCTTCACCACATCTTGCCAGTATCATTCACCTTCTGGCCCCCCATGACTTGGCATGGACCATGTCATATGTCTACCACAGCTTCCCCAAAAAGTTATACTAACTCCATCTGTCCATTCACCCTCATTCAGCCTACTCTCACTCCTCTACCCCTTATGTATATATTAAAACAGGTTGTGTTAATGTGTATAGACTTTTGGCAAATGAATGAATTAGGGTCATGTTTACTTTTTCACTGTCAACTCAAATCATTTCTTAGTTTGAACTCGGTTCTCCTCATTTTATTCTAGTCATAACTATCTGTTGCTTGATTTTCACAATTATGTCTATTGTCATTACTGCTGTTATCATTAATTTATATCTCACCGGCTTCCAAAAAAGATTTGAAACAGTTTACAAGATTAAAACATATAAACACTGATGAACTTGGGATTTCAGGGAAGGTAGTATATCCTCCACCAATGAAGACTAGGACCTTTGCAATTTCTCCATACCTGCTCATTCTTTGTTGCTCTTGGCCACATGCTCCCACAAATCCTCCACAGGAAAACCATGAAACATGATTGGAATCTCTTGGCATCTCATGTGTACCAAAAAAGAACATATGGTGCAGCCTTTCTTCCTATCATTCTTTGTTTCATCACATAGCCATCCCACCTTCTTTTCCAATCCTACATTTCTCTGATGCTATCTTTTACACCTCTGCTCCCGATAATTTTTCAATTATGTGTTTCAGCCTTCTCACAGCCACCATGTGCCTCCTCACTGCCCTCAACTTTATTCTTAGACTTTGAGTCCTACTCATACAGAATTCATGAAAAGAATACTATTTTTTAAAAGATAGCCTTTTGATTCAGAAAGAAACTTGGGGCCACTGAAAGTATTACATAGGACCATGCTTTAAAACAAGCATGAAGGAGAACAATTAGAAATAGAACAAAAACCAGTTGCCATTGTACTATGAACATTTAGGAGTTTGACATATATTCTTATCCAGTTGGAGGCAACCCAACTGGCACAGTGGAGAGAGGGCTGGAATTGGAGTCAAGAAGAACCAAGTTCAAATTCTGTCCCAGATATTTAGCTGTATGATCCCGAGCAAGTTGCTTGACTCTTTTAGCCTCAGTTTCTTCATCTGTAAAATGAGGTTAATGATAGCACCTAGCTTATAAGGTTGTTGTAAGGATTAAATATGTGTAAAGAACTTCACAAACCTTAAAATGCTATACAAATGCTAGCTATTATTATCTTCACAAAGTTGAGCAAAAAGTCACAAAACAGCCACGAAAAGGTGATTGTAGAGAACTCGCAGCGTGTGTGTGGATTGCTTATATCTTGCATTTCCTAGCAGCCTCTTAGTTTCATGGAATCAAAATCTTAATACTAGATTTTATTATCTATTTCATGAAGAAAATGCATCCAAACTACAATGTTATTGCATTTTCCTTTGGATTCATACAAAGCTGATGTGGAAATAAAAATCTTAATGGGAAATGAGACACATGTTATCTTCGGAGATTTTTCTTGAGCTTAAACTTCAAGGTATGGGTGAAATATGAGTCAACTATGAGGGGAAATTATATAATATTGCCTATGGATGATTTTATTTTATTTTTAAAATTTAAAAAACCAGGGTTTTTTAGCCTGGGGGGCAAATGCTTTGATAACTATATTTCAGTTTAATTGGTTTCCTATATAATCCTGTGGTTTTATTTTATGCATTAAAAAAACATTCTTAGAAGGAGTTCTTCAGCTTCATCAGACTGCCTAAGGGGTCTATGACACACACAAAAAGGTCAAAGATCTCCTCAAAGACCAAGTTTAGAGAAACCTGGACAAAGGTAGGTACTTCCACATTAGTGTGATCTGGAGAGATGGTCTAAATTAATCTTTGTTTATTTGGGGCACTAGACTTTCCCCCTTTGGAACATCCACCACCCCCTGGCCTCTGCTAGATATGTGGGCTCATCTTGGGACTCTTTCCTTCTTATGTCCCATGTACACGGGACACTCTTTCTTACCTACCTTTACATATAGGGATTAAAACCCTTATTAAAGTAATAAGTGACAAGTTGAGATTTGAAATCAAGTTCTTTGACTTCCAGTCTATCCCAGGGGGGTGCTGGAGCCGGCTCTAACTAATGTAGGAGAGCCATTGTTAAATTTTCAGTACGAACTTTTACATCTCAGAAATTCTCTCCAGATCAGGCCTTGAATATTGTTTAGTTGATTGTCTAAACTTAAGAAAGTATTAATAATAATGCAGATTAAGCTTGAAGGTATATTGCATAACTTCCACCTCCCCACCCCCACCCAGGCTAGTTATTAAGCATTTACCATCACCTCCCTGTGTGGCTCTATGAACATCACTAGAGCTCAGCAGGAGTGCAGCAGAAGGATCAAAGAATAAAGTAATGACCAAACTGGAGGATTAGTGACTTTCAGGCTATTGATGATGATGATGATGATGATAACTGGCATATATATGGCACTTTTTAAAAGGTTTGCCAAGTGCTTTACATACATTATTTTATTTGAACTTCACAGTACTCCTTACTACACATGGCTTTATTTTACAGAATCAGAAATCAAAACTCAGAGAATTAAAATTACTTGTCCAGGGTCGCAGTGCTACCTAGTAGCAAATCTAGGATGACAGAATCTTCAAGAATCTGAAGAGCTTATCTATCATGTGGAATAAAGCTTGTCCTTCTTGTCCTTCTTGACATTAAAAAATACAGCTGGGAACAATGGATGGAAGCCATAGAGTAAAGAGGCAAAGAAACAATTAGAGCTTTCCCAAAGTGGAATGTACTGTCTCAGGAAGGAGACTCTCCCGAGAGGTCTTTAACAAAGGCTAGATGACTATTTTTCAGATATGTTACTAAGGTATGGATTAGACTCATTGGCCTCTGAAATCCTTTCCAACCCTGAGACTCCATGGTAGCTTCCACCCTCTGATAGTATGATTGTAAAGAAAATCATGAAGACTTTGACATGGAGGAATGAGAAACAAACTTGGGAGCAAAAAGTCCAGTGAGGTCAGTTAGAAGCCAATGAGCATGGTCAGTCAACCAGCAAGAGGCATAGTTTGACCCTTGCCCCTATGGGAGTTGAGGGAAAGATGGTTCTGAGAGACCGGTGTTGAATTGATGGGGTGGCCTAGGGATATCAGATTATAACACAAAGGGCAAGGACAGCAATCAACTCAAAGAGTGCTCCTCCAAGGGAAGAAACATGCCCCTCCATGTCAGCAACCTGGGACAAAGCTCTTCTTCTTCTGCTGGTCTTGGATATGTGGATAACAAAAACTGTCAGAAAGATCTTACTTATGACCAATATTCAAAATAGAACTAAAAATAAGAGTTTAATTAAAGAAAATTCTGAGTTGTTACCTTTCAGTAGACATCTATTCAAGTTCCTTCAGGCCTTTAACCATATAAACTAAAGTGCTATATAAATGGATTGTTATATAGATACATATGATATTTCATATATGTATATGCATGTAATATACATAATAATAGCATGTGTATGTGCATAAAATACATACATTTGTGTGTTAAAGTCTCCATGATTCCTTATACTATCTGGTATGAGGTACACATACTAAGTTTACAATAATTATCCAATGCCAATGATGATCACTTCAACACCACACCAGTTCTCATTTGTTTTCCAGGCATAGTTTTCAGTCTCAACATTCTCGTGTTTTCAGAATGGAGAGAAAAAGGAATCACAAACAGTCTGAGTGAATCAAACTCTTCAATGACCCTTTAACTTGGATTGTGATTTTCTGTCCAAAACACCAGTATGGTAACCCATTGGTGATTTTTTTCTCTGTACTCTATTCTCTTGGCTTGAAATGTCAACGTTTCTTATGAATATGCTATCTTTGAAATAATTGGATTAAAGAGAGAGAGTCATCCTCAAGTTAATGAACTCCAACAATTCATCCTTCTGCTACTGCTTTCTTGCTAATTTATTAATAACAATTATGTCCAAATTGGCATAAAATATAAATTTTTGTATCTCTTCTTGGCCTTAAAATACAGTCCTGAGCAGTCTTAAAAAGTGATGCTTTATATTATTTCAATAAGAGTTATAGTTTATTACCAGGAACTTGGCAATAGCCAATTGACCATAAAAGCCAACTATTTTCAAGTGGCTCAAAATGTCGATTGTCCTGAATTAGATTTCTGATTGAACATATGACCTTAAAGGATTCATATTTCATCAATCACTTTGGATTATTAAAACTGATCAAGCTATGCAGAGCCATGTATCGTATAATTCTCCAAAATTTAAATAAGACTTGACTCTGTTATCCACCCATGTGGGAAGTTCGCATGGAATTCAGTCGTTTCAGTCATGTCTGACTCTTTGTAACCCCATTTGGGGTTTTCTTGGCAAAGATACTAGAATGATTTGCTATTTCGTTCTCCAGCTCATTTATACTAAGGCAAACACTGTTTGGGCAAAAGTGACTTGCCCGAAGTCACACAGCTAGTAGCTGTCTGAGACCAAATTTGAACTCAGGTCTTCCTGAGTACTCTATTCGCTGTGCCTTCTAGCCATAGTTGGGGTAGAAACAGTATCAGGAAAGTGAGTCAGGAAGGGGGCACAGGAGCTGCTCTTGAAAGGCATCATTTAGTCACCTATAAATAACCAAGTTATTTAGTATAGGAATACAAGTGAATTTGTTGCTGACAGGAATGTGTAACAAAGAAAGGAATGGAGAGCAAGAAACCTGTCAATTTCCACTTTTGCTCTCAAGTTGATTTGCATGACAACCCATGGTGTAATGGGATCGGAAGGAAGCCTTTAACTCTCCAGCTCCCATGAAGTTTTGCTGACTCTCACTAAATGTTTTGAAGGGAACTCAGTCTAGTAACCCAAAAATATAAGGGTTAAAAGAAACTTCTGACCCTAAGACTCTAAACGGAGTTACCCTGAGAAACAGCAAAAGAAAAGCAATTCAAAGCATGTATTTAAAGATGTCTAAGGGCTTCTCTATCTAGCTGGCTAGAGTTTGCATGAGAGAGATGATAAAAATAGTCCCTGGGGCTCTCAAGCTAAACAGCTAACAGACCATTCTCTCCACGAAAGAGGCGGAATAGCTAAAGACAAGCAGATTGTAGCTTAGAAAACAGTAGTCAGCCTGCAGAGGCTGCACAGCCAAAGACTGAACGATAGCAGCAAGGAGCAATTCATTGGAGACATCTAGCAGCAATGGAAGCTTCCAACAGCAACAAAGACTACTGTGCATCTCTGCTGTACCAGAACAGAGGAGCAGTCAACAAAAAGTAGTGGAGCACAGAGAACAGAGAAGCAGAGGATCACCACTGACCACCAAAGCAAACAGTCTGATGACATCTCTTCAAATCAAGATGCTAGCTTTGGTTAGAGTTGCCAGTTTGCAAACCCTATTCAGTGTTGGACAGCTGGTGGCCAAAGCCTCATGAGGGCTCGAGCTAGGTACCCCTTAAATTGAACTAATCAGGATCAAGATGCAATATCTCTCCCTATTCCTTCGATCTTACTCCAAAATTGTTTTCTGAGTGGAATTCCTGAAACAGCCAAGGGAGCAGCCCTCACTGGTCATGGAGAGCACACAGGAGGAGGGCAAGGTCCAAGAAGATGTGTTGAAAGAGAGAGAGGAAGTAATAGCATGACTTTATTTATTGTCAACCAGTCAACCAATAACAATTTACTAAGTACTTTTTATGTGTCAGGTACTGTACACGGGTGTGCTATGATACACAGAAAGGCAAAAGACAGTCCTTGCTCTCAAAGAGCTCACAGTCTAAGGGGGAACACAATATGTTGTTTACAAAACTATGCACAGTTATCCCTTCCACACAGAGGGGGTCAGGAGTACAGCACCCCTGCAATCTGGAAAATCCACATAAAAATTTTGGGCCCTCCCTTCATACCAGAGAAAGACTGAATTATTATGGTATTAAAAGATAAAATATGTTGATATCATATCAAACTATACATTTATTTTATACATTTCTGAGCTTCTAAACTTTCTTATGTCTTCTCTTGGCTTTCAAATGTCATCTGTGGCTTCTGCAAAACTCTTAAAAAATTCCCATTTAATTTCTTATGCCTACCCAAGACATTCAAAACTGCAATGGGCAAAGTCATGATATGGAAGGACTAACTATACAAACAAGGTAAGTAAAGGATAAATTGGAAATAATCAACAAAAAGAATGCACTAGAATTAAGGAGGAAAGGAAAAAGGCTTCTTCCTATAGAAGGTGGGATTTTAGCTGGGTCTTGATAGAAATGGGAATTAACAGAGAGCATGCATGCTGCTGTGTTGGTAAGCAAAATGGGCCCTTGGCACTCAATTCAACTAAGTGCCCTTGAAGAGTTTGGCCTTTGTTTCCTCGATTAGATTTGGGTGTCCTTGGTGCCTCCTTGCTCCAGGGGAGGGCCTAGTTTACAAATGAGTTTGGGTGACCACATGGGTTTAAGTCACCTCTTTGTGACAATTCTAGGTCACATGAGTGAGTCGTATGCGTGACTCACCTCTGACCCTGAAAAAGATGTAAAAGCAGGGGTTATCTTTCTCTTCTTTGGAGCCCTTACCCACCGCAGTGGTGGCTTGCATGAGTCTGGGCCAGCCCTTGTTCTGAGCTCCCGGGCTGAACTCAGATGTTGGTAACTATGAATTGCATTGGGTCTGTCTGTTGATGCTTGTAACTTGTTTGTATTTTGCTCTGAAGTTCAGGGTGCTGCTCTTTTCCCCTGAACTAAGTGAATGATATTTGTATGCTGAATTAAAGTAAGCTTGTTAACCCCTTAACTTTGCTTTCCTTAGTTAAGCAGATCAAAAGAACCTGTGCTTTTGCAGCAGGCTGGTAGCGTTCTTGTTGTTGGGCTTGTGTTGGTCTTTTACCCCCACAACAGCTGCTAGCCAGATTGTTGAAACAGCTGGTTCTCAAAAATTTTGGTTTCAGGTCTCCTTTACAGTCTTAAAAATAATTGAGGACACTCCCCACCAAGGAACCTTTGGTTATAAGGGTTGTATTTATTGATACTTACCATATTAGAAACTAAAATATCTCAGTATTACTAGAAAATAGTTTTGTCTTCACAGACCCTCTGAAAGGGTCTCAGAGACTCCCAACATCCCCATCTCAACCCCACTACCCTACATGAATGAACTATTTCCATCAGAAACAATTAAAGCATAAGAATGCCCCATGGGAGTGTGGAGGTGTAGTAGCAGTAGCAGTAGTAGATTACCATTACTCCCTTGGTGATCTTATCCATTCCTAAGTCTTCAATGATCACCTCTATGCAAATGAGGCCTGAATTTAGGCCTCTGTCCTTATCTCTTTCTGGAGTTCCAGGCCAAAATTTCTAACTTCTTTATGGATGAGGACACCTGTTAATTTCACAGGCTTATATTATCGGATTCGTCTTTGATTCCCCTCTCTACTTCTCCCCCAATTTCTTATACCATGAGCTATAAAAAAACTCAAAATATATAGGTGACCAGAATTGATATTCCTAAAATACAGTTCTAACCATGTAACTCCCTTGCTCCATAAGATACAGTGACTGCCCCTTGCCTCTAGGATAATACAGAATCTCCTCTGTTTGGCATGTTCAGCCCATCACAACCAGTTTCCAGGTTGATTACACATGACTTACCCTCCAATACTCTGTGACGCTCCTGGAATGTTCATGTTCACATTCTTGGCACACAACATTCTGTTTCTTTTGCAAAGGCTCTCTCTACTCTCTCTTCCTTTAAGGCCTGTTTCCTTCAAGAGGCATTTCCTAATTCTCCCCGTTGTTAGTGGGCCTCTGCCTTATTAAAATCACTGTGTGTGTGTATGTGTGTATATATATATGTATATATATATACATATATATTCACATAAACTACTTATAAATATATGCATGTCTTGTTTTTACTTATTTGTCAACATGTCATAGATGCTAATTAGAGAGCAAACTTCTTGAGGTTGAAGACCACCTCATTTTTGTACTTATACCCCTAACATCAAGAACGGTGCCTGATAATTTTTGTTCTATTGTTCATTAGTATCCATGTCTACATGAACCCATGGACTTTGTTCATCGGGTTTTCTTGGCAAAGATACTGGAGTGATCTGCCATTTCCTTTTCCAATGTATTCCCATTTTATAGATGAGTTGTTATTCAGTTGTTTTTTCAGTTATGTCCAACTCTTCATGACCCCATCTGGGGTTTTCATGGTAAAGATACTGGCGTGGTTTGCCATTTCCTTCTCCAGTTCATTTTACAGATGAGGAAACTGAGGCAGACAGGGTTAAGTGACTTGCCCAGGGTCACCCAGTTGGCAAGTATCTGAGGCCAGATTTGAACTCAGGAAGATGAGTCTTCCTGACTCCAGACCCAGCATTCTATCTACTGTGCCACCTATCTGTTCTGCTTTACAGAAAGCAAAACTAAGGCAAACAGAGGTTAAGTGACTTTCCCAGGGTCACACAGCTAGCAAGTATCTGAGCCTGGATTTGAACTCAGATCTTTCTGATTCCAGACCTGGTATTCTATTCACTGCACAACCTAGTTGCCTGATTCCTAGTACGCAATTAATAAATGCTTGTTGACTGATTGACTCATTGGAATATCTGTATTTCCTGCCAGGCATATTACATACAACAGCTCTGTTTGGTACCCAACCCAGAGTAGGGGAAAAGATCAATTCACCAGGAAAGTAAGCTTATGTTAACAGTAATTCAAATAATGCCTAAAATGTTAAACTATGAAAGTGATCTGAGATTCTACCTCATTTTTCTAAGGGAAGGTTTGAGATCTCTAAAAGCTGGGCATTTTCAAATACAACCAGAACATCAATGCATGACCAATAGTCCCTTTCCAAAGTGTATGTGTCTATAACTTTTGCCCATCTGTAAACCCCAGTATTTAAAATGGTAGTTCAAAGTGTCCTTCTAATGTTTCCCTCACTCACCCTATTTAGAATGCCCTCTCTTCCTCTTTAAATGCAGCATACAGTATTATTCTGTCTTCAGAATTTGCTGAAGGCATACAGTACCTGTTTTAAGTATTGATCACTCTCACGAAATGTCAAAAGAGTTCTGTTTGTGGAAGATACTGCTGCCATATTCATAGTTTGCCATTTCATATTAAATATGGCACAATGGAACAATAAATAAAGTGCTGGACTTCGAGTCTGGAGGACATGCGTTCCAATCTTGCTTCAGACATTTAACCAGATGTGATGCTGGCCAAGTTCTTTAACCTCTGTCAGTCTCAGTTTCCTCATCCATAAAATAATAACACCTGCCTCTCAGGACTGTGAAGTTAAAATGAGATAATATATGTTAAGCGTTGTCCAACACTTGCAGCATTCTGTGAATGTTAGCTATTGCTATTGCATCTAACTTTCAAATGTCATATTATTCACAATGTGAGTATGTGTGTACAGGTATATTTGTGTTGATAATATGAAATTATTTCCAGGCCATCAGACCTCTCAGCCATCTCCATCAACAAAAAGGAACAGAACTGCTAACCCCCCAAAATGGGACATTTTTAGGAGGGCATTGGAAATATAGTAGAATTTGTTCAAACTTGTTCCACATTTGCCTGAATTCAGTCTAAGGTTAGAAATTTTGACAGCTAAAACATTATCTTTTCCCACAAATATTCCTTTGTTGAGAACAGAGAAAATAAGAAATAAGCCATATCCTCAAATTTATTTAGTTTTTATCCAGCAAGAATCAAGGAGTAGGACAATAGAGTTCAGAGTTGGGACCTGAGAGCTCCAGTTCAACCTGTATCCAAACAGAAACTCCTTCCGGAACATCCCCAACAATGATTCTTCAGCTCTCCACTTGAAGATTTCCAGGGATGGGGAGCTCACTACCTCCAAAGGCAGCCAATTCCACTTTAAAGTAGTTCTCATTTTTAGAAGTTGTTTTCCTTATACTGAGGCTAAATCTACTTCTTTGCAACTTCTATTAATTCCTCCTGTTTTCTGCCTCCTGGGGCCAAGCAGAACTAGTGCAATCTTTCTTTTCTATGTTAACTGCCTCTAATCTCCCAGATTAAGGAAAAACTGCTTAATTGAGTGAATTTACAATAAATGCCTAAGGAAGAGCATCAAGGAGGAGTTTTAATGAACCAAACTCCAAGGGAAGGCTTAAGTCCTTAGCAGTGAGCTGCAAGTAAGAGGGACACACGCTGAACTGTAGTGAGTCTGCAAATCTACCCCATAGACTAAGGATCTCTCCACCCAACCCCACCAAAAGGCAGTTTGAGTTTCTAATTGCTTTCTGATGAAAATGTGACAACCACAGGGTGTGGACCTTCCAACCTACCCCCACCCCCACCCTGTGGATCCTCCGACCTTCCCCCACCCCCACCCCAAAAAAGTATTCCTAACAGGAAATGTAGGGTGATGGTTAAGGAACAGCTCAAATACAGACAAAGGAACTTGGATTGTATTTAGTGGGTGAGAACAAGTCATTGAAGAGTTCCAGAGAGGAGAAATACAATGAAATATGTGCATGACAAAGGCTACTCTGCCAGCTGTATGAAGTCTAAACGAGAGGAGCAAAACTAAAATCAGAAAAATAATTTAGGAGGCTGTTAACATAGACAATAATAATGAGGGCCTGCATTAGGCCACTGGCTGCCCTCCTTAGGGCTTCTATGCATGCTCCCAGGATCCTCCTCATCCTACAAGATGGCAACAGTCCTGGGATTCACACCTCATAAGTACCCTCTGCTTCTGGGGCCTCTCTAAGACTGGAGGGTGGGAGTAGATAGCTCCTCCCAGAGCTTCCATTTAAGGGGGGCACCCAGGCCAGTCATCTCTTCATGTCTTACCCAGCTACTTTCCTTTGGACTTCTCCATTACATCTACCTACTCCCCACCCCTGCCCTTTTCATATTGTCTCCCATTAGATTGTAAGCTCCTTGAGGGTCCTTGATTAACTTCTTAAAAAGGCCTATTCACTGAACCGGCATTACCTCACTCAAAGTGAGAACCTGAAAAGACCTTAGACTGAAAGGAACAGAGTCTTCCAAGGCATCCTAGGCAATCTCCAGTCATCCTGGTGACTATCAGGACCCAGATGGCTCTGGAGGAGAAAGTGAGACTGGTGACCTTGCACAGCCCTCCCTCACTCAAATCCAAGTCAACTGCAAGTCATGTCATCATTTCCCTGACATCATGGTCCTCTTCTAGAATGAAGGACAAACACAAGATTGTAAGCTTCTTGAGGGCAAGGGCTATCTTTTCTTTTCCTATTTGTTTCCTCAGGGCTTAGTGCAGTGCTTGGCACATAGTAGGCACAAAATAAATGTTTACTGACTGACTGACAGAAGTTGAAGGGAGGAGACAAAGGCAAGAAGGCAAAGAAGAATTAGCAAAACTCGAAAACTGGTTATATGTGTGTAGCAACAATCTGGCTAGCAGCTACCGTGGCTGTTTAAAACCAACAACAACCAGCACATACAGAAGGCCACTAACACAAGTTCTTTGACCTGCTTTTCTAAAGAAAGCAATTTTAAGGGGTTAACAATCTCAGTTTAATTAAACATACATATATCAATTACTTAGTTCAGGGGGAAAAGATCAGCCCCCTGAAAGATCAGCCCCCTGAACTTCAAGGCAAATACAAACAGAAATTACAAACATCAACAGACAGACCTTGTCTAATTCAAATCACATGCCATAGTTACCAGAGAAGCACCAACATCTATCTGGGTTACAAAGCTGGTAACAATGGCTTGCCCAGAGTCTCAACACTCCTTCCATGAGTGAGCCCCAAAAGCCAAACACAAAGCTCCCCTCAATTATACCCTGTTTGGAATTCTGAGGGCTCTGATTTCACCCAGGCTGGGTGTGTGGAAGTTTCCCATCCCCAGCATCACATCATATACAAGTCAATGACTCCTGATTGCCTCAGTACTGAGAAATAACTAAGAAATACTCCAAGACAAAGACAGCAAAAGGTTTCCCACCAATTCAAACAAAGGGGAAACTTGATAGTCTTAGCATCCCAAAAGAGAAGAACTGGGAAAAGTCTGATTGCTATTACAATGTGGGAAGACAGGGATAGGTCTAAACTATTGTTAATATTTTGAATATGGTAGATAGGGAGTATGGTGGGACCTTAGACAGGGAATCAGAAAGAAGAACAGGTTTTTAGAGAAAGACAGTAAGTATGGTTTAGGATAGTTTGAATTTGAGCTCCTGGCAGGATATCTAGGTAGGATTTCTAATAGGGAGTTAGAAACATGGGTCTGGAGATTGGGAGAAAAGTCATCTACACATATGCATCACCTACATGTATATGTGTGTGTATATAGATATATATATATTATATATATATATAATGTACATATATATATATATATTAGGTGAAGCCAAGAGAATCAATTAATCACTAAGCATTTATTAGGTACTTGCCTAGTAGCAGGCACTATGCCTGACAAAGACAATAATGAAACGTTCCTTGCCTTTGAGAAGCTTACCTTCAACTGAGTGATGCAACATATACATATATAAATATATAGAGAACATGTTCAGAATAAAGAATGGGTTACTTAGAAAAACAGGGACCTAGGAGCTAAGAAGACTCCAAGAGACTTTGTATAGTAGTATTGAACTGAATCTTAAGGGAAATTCAGTATTCCAAGAAGTGAAGGTGAAAGGGGAATGTGTCCTAGGCAGGGACAACAGCCTATGAAAAGGAATAGACCTGGGAGGTAGAGTATTGTAGGAAGAACAAGAAGGCCTATATGGCTGAAACAGAAAGTTCAAGAAGGGAAGTAATTTATAATGAAGCTAGAAAGGTTGGTTGGAACTATATTATAAAGGTTTTTAAATGACAAAGAGAGGGATTTGCATTTTATCCTAGAGTCGATGGGAAGCCACTGGAGTTTATTGAGTAGGGGAGTAACATGGTCAGATCTGAGATTTAGGAAAGTCACTTAGGCATATATGAGGAAGATGAATTAAAGAGGGGAGATATCTGAGGCCAGCAGACCAATTAGGAGTCTATTAAAATAGTCCAGGTAAAAAGAGATATGAACCTGATTTTTGTGAATGGAAAGAATAGGACAAATACAAGAGGTATAATGGAAGGCAAAATTACAGTTTGGTAACTCAGTGGATATGGAAGGAGAGAGAGTGAAGAGTTAAGGATAGTACCAGGGTTGCAAACGTGGAAGGCTGAAATCATGGTAGTACCCTCAACAGAAATAGAGAAGTTCAGAAGAAAGGTCAGTTTGGGGGAACGATGACTTCTGGTTTATACATGCTGAGTTTCAGATATCTATGAGATATCCAGTTTGCAATTTCCCATAGAAAGGGAAGATAGGTATTGGATGAATGCTTGAAAGAATGGTAGGTTCTAATGAGGTTGAGAGATACCAGGGACTACGTATGGATGGTAGAACAGGAACAAGTAAATAGGAAGCATTGGAATAGTAGATAGAGTGATGATTTTCAGGGAATGGATTAGATCAGGGCTTCTTAAATTTTTTCTACTCTCGAGCCCTTTTTGCATTTCAGAGTTGTGTGGCTGTGCAAACTGCACATGCTTTGTGTTCAGAACCAAGGCTGTAGTAAAGATGTATGATGCAACACGGGCAAGCACTGCCAGAAACACCTTGGATTCATCATGTTTTTCATTTTTAATTAATTTTTGGTAGTTGCATGTTCAGAAACTTTTTACTGTTGCCAAATTTTTCACGACCCTATATGGGGTTGCAACCCACAGTTTAGGAAGCACTGGATTAGATCATCAATGACTAAGTATAGAAAGAATTAAAGAAGGCTAAGAAGTAGCAACATCGGAAAATTATTTCATTTCAATTCAATTCAATACGTACCTGTGAAGTACTACGCTATGGAAGGTATTGTGCATAGGATTCAGAGACAGAAATGAAGCAGGTGCTTATAGGAGCACCTGTATAGAAGACACAAAATGTATACAACTAAAATGTGAACGTATGCAAAAGTAATTCCAGGATGGGGAGAGGGTTAATATCTGTGAAGATTAGAAAAGGGCTTGTGTAGGAAATGCACTGGAGCTTTTCTTTGATGAGAGTTCTTATACAAGGAACAGCTAGAAGGACAGTCTGTTTAGAAAGGAAAGTTAGTGAAGGAAAGCAATGGGAAAAGGCAGCTATGTAAATGGAAAGAACAGGACAAATAGAAGAGGTGGAGTGGAAGTCAAAATCACATGATTTGGCAACTCAATGGATATAGAGTGGGGACAGAGAATGACGAGTTAAGGATAATGCCACAGTTGCAAACAGGAAAGCTGAAAGCATGGTCAACAGAAATAGAGAGGTTCAAAGGAAAGGTCAGTTTGGGGAAGAAGAAATAACAAAGGACGCTGACAGAGATATTAGTGAGGTAGCGTAATTAATATCGTAAATACCTCCAAGACCTCAGAGTATGAACACTGGGAAAAAGCATCTTTGGAAAGTCTAACATCCAACAGAGAAAGACAAGGAACTATCCTTGGTCCTGCACCATATTCTGGATCCTACCTCTCCTCTGCCTTGAACTGTGTTGACCACCCTCGTGTCCAAGTACCTGTCCCTGTTTTCCACCTGCTATTTTGTGATTCTAGTCATTCATTTATTTATTTAATAAACATTTAATTGTCCACTATATGCAAGAAACTGTATGAGATTCTGGAGACAGAATAAAATAAGACAACTTTTGCTATCAAGAAACTTCAATTCATCCAGATGACTAAGAAAGATCAAGTGACTTCGTTAGGGTAAGTGATTTTCCCAACGTTATACAGATAATGAGTGTCTAAGGCAAGACCTAAACTCAGGTTTTCCTGACTCCCAGTCCAACACTTTAAACACAATATCATCTAGATGCCTAGATGCGAATTTTAATTTTCCAAATTTTAATACGGCGTTGAAGACAACCATAGAGTTTAGTTAAAGAACAATAGCTGTTCTCTTTAAAAGTAGCAGAGAATTGGATTTGGAATTCTGGGAAATGGTTTACAATGTAGCAATGAGATTAGAGAAATGCAAATTAAAACAGCTCTGAGGTACTACCTCACACCTATCTTAGCTAATATGACAGAAAAGGCAAATAACGAATACTGGAGAGGATGTGGGAAAATTGGGACATTAATATGCTGTTGGTGGAGTCAAGAACTGATCCAACCATTCTGGAGAACGATTTGGAACTCTGCCCAAAAGGCAATCAAACAGTGTATACCTTTTGATCCAGCAATACTACTACTAGGCAATATACTACTACTTGGCTCTGAAAAAGAAAATGAGGCTAGTGACCTTGCACAGCCCTCCCTCATTCAAATCAAAGTCAACCGCAAGTCACATCAACATCCCCTGATCATGGTCCTCTTCAAGAATGAAGGACAAACACAACCTGTGAGTAGTCTGAGCTGCCTGAATGGGGACCCAGCCGGTTGGGTAACTCAGCTTGTCCTCTCTCTCTCCCTCTCCTTCTCCTCTACAAAGGATGGTAAATTTGGATGGCAGAAAACTACCTAGGTAACTTAGGGTTTACTGGCTAGATATCTTTCTTTCTTCCTTTCTTCATTTCTTTCTTCCTTTATTCTTTTCTTTCTTTCTTCCTTCCTTCCTTCTTTCCTTCTTCCCTCCCTTTCTTCCTTCCTTCTTTCTTTCTTCCTTCCCTTTCTTCCTTCCTTCCCTTCCTTCCTTCTTTCCTTTCTTTCTTCCTTCCTTTCTTCCTTCTTTTCTTTCTTTTTTCCTTTCTTTTTTCCTTTCTTTCTTTCTCTCCTTCTTTCTTTCTTTCTTTCTTTCTTCCTTCCTTCCTTTCTTCCTTTCATTCTTCCTTTCAACCCATTTCACTCCCTGAGCTCAGTTTGGACAAGAATGGGTCCCTGCCCAAGCACCACTTGATGGCTATTTTTGGACCCTCCTAGCTCAGAGTGAATGTAAATAGCAACTATATCTCTTTTGGCCAGCAACCCTGAGGGTCTTCACCTCCCAATTTGGTATTTTTAATTAAAGGGGTCATCCCTTGACTGGATTCTTAAAGAGGCCTATTCACTAAATAGGAGTTACCTCACTCAAAGTGAGAACCTGAAAAGACCATATCCTAAAAGGATCAGGGTCTCCCATTGCATCCTGGACCATCTCCAGTCATCCTGATGAATATCTGGCTACTGGACCCTGGCTCTGGAGAAGAAAGTGAGGCTGATGACCTTGCACAGCTCTCCCTCACTCAAATCAAAGTCAACTGCAAGTCACATCATCATCTCCCTGATCATGGTCCTCTTCAAGAATGAAGGACAAACACAACAACAACAACAACAACCATTACTATGTTTGTATCCCAAAGAGATGATAAAAAAGGGAAAAGGACTTACATGTACAAAAATATTTATAGCAGCTCTTTTTATGATGGCAAAAAAATTAGAAACTGAGGAGATGTGCATCAATTGGGGAATGGCTGACCAAGTTATGGTAAATGAATGTAGTGGAATACTATTGTGCTATACAAAATGATGATCAGGCTGGTTTCAGAAAAACCTGAAAAGACTTACATGAACTGATGCTGAGTGAAATGAGCAGAAGCTGGAGAACATTGAACACAGTAACAGCAATATTGTGCAATGATCAACTATGATTGACTTAGTTCTCAGCAATACAATGATGCAAGACAAGTCTAAAAGGTTCATGATGGAAAATGCTATCCACATCCAGAGAAAGAACTGGTGAAATCTGAATTCAGATTGAAGCATACTATTTTCTCTTTATTTTTTTCATGGTTTCTTCCTTTTGTTCTGCTTATTCTTTCACAAAGTACTAATATGGAAATATGTTTTACATAATTGCACATATATAACCTATATCAAATTGTTCTCCATCTTAGGGAGGGAGAGGGAAGAGTGGGAAAACATTTGGAATTCAAAATTTTATATATAAAAATGAATATTAAAGTGTTTTTATATGTAATTGGAAAAATACTATTTAAAAGAAAAACAAATGAAAGGAAGGAAGAAGACGAGAGAGAAAGAATGGAAGGAAGGTAGGAGAGAGGGAAGGAAAAAAAGATTTATTAAACACTTATTACACACCATTCACTATGCTAAGAGTTAAATCCATCCAATTAAGATAAAGACTCTTGCAATGAATTTCTATTAAAAATTTCTTAAAAGGTAAAAAAAATAATAAAAGATAACATAGCAGTGAAAAATTAAGGAGTATACCTCATACATGTTTCTCTGGGTTCTTGCAATTCTAATCAAAAGGGCTTTAACTGAAAATAAAGGTGTTGGAGAAAAATGCTTATGTATATTCACTAAAGTAGCTAACAGAGTTACAATGTAGGCAAAGAAGCAGTAGAGTCACTAGGGAATTCACAAGATACAAAATCCAAGGAAGAAGCCAGTGAGAACACCAATTACCTTAGTATCTGTTCGCAAATGCACAAAGTATGGGTAACAAACAAGTGAAGGTAATTAGACATTCTAATGTAAGCTGGCAAATTTAACTCCAAAGTTTTCACTGATACGATAGATAATCAGTATATGGTTCTAGAAAGATTGTGTCTCTTCTTCCATGATATGCATCTAGTCATATCTATGACCATATAGTCATAGAATGCCAGAGTTATAATTCCCACTAGCTATTTCCTCCTGGAGCCTCCATTCTGTGGAGAGGCCTAGAATGGCCTTCATTCCCCTCCCGGTCCTCTTCCTGATTTCCAAATTTCAAAACCATGTCCCCATGCCAGGTACCTTCCCCCCACTTTTCAAGTCCCTTGTGTGTCCTTCCTCCATTAGAATGTAAACTGAGGACAGTCTTTATTTTTGTCTGTATTTGCATCCTCAGTCCTTAGCCCACTGCCTGGCACATAGTACTTCTTTCTTCCCTTCCTTATATGGAAGCCATCTAGTCCAAAGAGGAATTCCCACTACAGTGTATCTGTGATTGAGCTTTTACTTAAAGATCTCAAGTAAGGAACAACCATCCAAGGCAACACATTCCACTTCTGAATAGGTCAAATGTCTACATTGCATATAGCTCAAATTCTTTACCTCAAGCCTTAATTTGCCTCACAGGAATGTCCACTCATTCTTCTTAATTCTGCTCTTTGGAGCTCTTTTCCAAGACCTTTTTCACATGACAGACCTTCGAATACTTGAAAACACCTATCATGTTCCTCCTCAACCTACTCCCACCCCTACAAGTCTTCTCTTCTCCAGGTTAAACAGGTTCATTCAACCAAACATCATACGATGTGAACTCAACCTTTTATCTCATTGTTGCTGTCCCCTGGACACTCTTCAGTTTATCAATGTCCCTCCTAAAATGTAGTGCCCAGAACAGAACCCAACAACACAATTATGGTCTAACAACCTGACAAAAATTGACAACAGTGAAAAGGCAGAGCTCAGCAAGCCTTATTTTGCTTCTGTTTTTTCCTACCAAGGAAAATGACCTTTACGTTGGAAGCTGCAGAATAAAAATAATTAGCAGGGAGTTAAATAAGAGAAAAGTAATACAAGTTAGAAAGCATCTAGTGGTGCTTGCTGAATTCATGTTACCTAGATCAGAAGTACAACCTCAGATATTAAAAGACTTGTCAGATGTGACTGCTGCACCATTGCCATCACATTTTGAAGATTCTGCAGAATGGGAAGGTTGCCAACCATATCATTGGAGAATACAAACTTTTTTTTTTACCAGTGTGCAAGAAAAAAATTAATTAAAAATGGAGAGAAAGAGTAGTATCTGCAAACTATGCATCATTAAGCTTGGTTTCAATTTCTAGAAAAATTCTGGAGGAGGTGGTTAAAGAATGGAAATGGTAAATGAGGAAAAACCTTTCTAAGTCAAATATCTCTGATAATGGTCTGATAGATATGAGAAGAGGTCCTGCTCCTGTGATTTCATTGATATAGAGATTCTCCACGTAAGGGAACTCCTTTATCAATGAAGGTAAGCTTTTTTGTCTGAAACTGACTTTTGCAAATTAGAAACAAAAAATACCAAAGAAAGAAATAGTCAATATTGGAAGAGTTGTAGAAACATAGGTATATTAATGTACTGTGAATGAAGCTTTATATTGGTCTGACCATTCTGGAAAGTGATTTATAATTGTGCAAACAAAATCATTAAAATGGCCATGCCTTTTGATCCAGAAATCTCACTGTTAGTCTCATATGCCAAGGAGGTCAGTGGTGGCGGGGAGGGGAGGGGGGAAGCTATATGCACTAAAAATTTTAAAGCAGTACTTTTTATAGTAGCAAAGAACTAAAAACAAAGTAGATGGCCAGCAGCTGGGGAATGGCTAAGCATGTGATGGTGTGTGAACATAATGGAATATTATTGTTCTATAAGAAGTGATAAATATATATAATACATAAACATAATGAATATATTCAATAATATTGAATATACAATATATAAATATAATGAATAAATATTGAATGAATTGAATAAATATATAATATATAAATATAATGAATACAAAGAAACATGAGAAGATTTATATGAACTTATAAAAACTGAATGAAGAAAAACTATGAAAACAACATATAGAATGACTACAATAGTATAAATGGAAAGAAAAACAAAATCACTGAAATAAATTCTGCAAAATTATAATGACCAAGCTTGGCCCCAAAGAATATATGTAAGAAAGTATCTCATTGCAGAAGTGGAGAATGATGGTGAGAAACATGGCACATGTCAATCTTTTCCCATAATTTGATTAGTTTGCCAAATGGTTTCCCTTTCTTTTTTCATAATTCTCTAACATAGAGAAAATAAGAGATACTTTGGAAAATGTAGATAGTGTAAAAACAAAAGATAATTTTTTTAAAAAAAATAGATGTGAAAATCTAGAAAAGGAAGCAGTGATCACTACAAACCATCTTAGCTTCATCACAGGCAAATTATGACAGACAAACTATTTCTTTTTTTTGAATAAAGTTACTAAACTGGAAAATCAAAGCCACATTATCAACATAGTTTACTTATATACTAATACATCATTTAACAAAGTAACATGGTATTCTTAAGGAAAAAGTGGAAATACATGAGCTACTAATCATACAATTAGGTGGATTTGGAACTGGTTGAATGGTTTTACTAAAATACTGGTTGTTGATGGTTGAGTATCAACGTGGCAGGCATTTTTCAGTGGACTGCCCCATGGATTTGTGTTTGGCTCTATGCTGTTTAACATTTTTGTCAACAATTTGGATAAAGGCATTAGATATCCATGCTTATCAAATTGGAATATGACATAAAGAAAGGAGGTAGCTAACATACTAGTTTATAGATCTTGACAAGCAAAAGAGTGGGCTGATCTAATAAGATGAAACGCAATAGTGGAAATATAAAGGATCACCTTTGGATTCAAAAAAATGACTAAAAATGACTTCACAAATACAAAATTGGGGAAGTTGAACTCAATGTCCAAAAAGGTGGCAGGATTAAAGAAGAGAGCTGGTAAATAACAAGCTCAACCTGAGTCAGTAATATAATATGCCAGCTTAAAAAAATTAATGCAATCTTGGGCTACATGAAGCCAGGAATAACATCCAGGAAAATGGAGAAAGATAGTGGTTCTACTATTCTGCTTCGGTCATACTACTTCTGGACAACAGTGCTCAATCTGGGCACAGTAACTTGGGAAAGATCCAAAAGTTCAAGAGTGTCCGGAGAAGACAACCAGGATGATGAAGGGTCTTGAGACTGTATATGGAGCAATTGAAAGAATTATAGATGCTTAGTTTAGGGAGAAGAAGCCTGGTAGACTGGGGGAAAGAAGGGAGGAAGACACATATAATAATTGTCTTCAGGTAATTGAAAGGCCTTTGTGTGGAAAAGGGATAAGATTTATGCTGTTGGCCCCAGAGGAGAGAACAAGGGAAAATGGGTAAAAGTTTTGAAAAATGGAAATATAGGCTTAATGGGGGGGGGGGGGACAGGGAGGATTGGAATTCTTCCTAGCAATTAGAATGATCCATAAGTTTAATGGACTGCCATGGAACTTTGTAGGTTTCCACTCAATAGAAGTCTTCAAGTCAATTCTGAATGATCATATCCTATGTTATGCTGCGTGGACATTCTTTTCATGCTATGGTAGGGATTCTTTTCATGTCTTGGTTGGACTACATGACCACTGAGGCCCCTTCCAACTCTGAAATTCTGTAATTCTATGATTCTATGGGCAGGGCAGGACACAAAGAGATTATCACCTCTTTATTCTTAGATACATTGCCTCTCTTAATGAAGCCTAAGATTACATTAACATTCTTGGCTTCCATATCACACTGTGGACTCCTATGTGCTTGCAGTCCTGAAGTTTCCAAACTCCAAATTCAAACCAGAACTTCCTGACTCTGTACTCTTATTTCATATTCTCTATTTGATAAAATGTCCACATTATATTGTAGTACTCTTTCCTTAAATAATTTTTCCCTCATCTCAGCAGGTCAGGCCCATCTAATGGGACCCCCTAAAGAATGCTATTTGAAAATATTTCAAGTATATTGCACTGAGGACTTAAGAATCCAATCATCTATCTCCATTTGAAAATGCTCCTATCATTAACTTAAAAGATTTTTTATTTTGTTGTATTTGGCAAATAAAAGAATTCGGAATTCTAGATATCTATAAAGAGTGAGCTACCTGAGAACATGTGTTATAGAGCCTGCAAAGGATTCCTGGAGAGCATCCAGTTGACCTAGACATTTGAAATATTACCCCATGTAACAGGATTAGGGCCTGAAACCACATAAGCTCATACATAACTGGGTCCTCTGAGAGGTAAATACCCCTAGGCTGGCAGGTAATAGTACTCGCAGCTGGACTCTGGACCAAGGGCAGCTCTTCAAGCCAGATGTGCAGAGCTTGCTACAGAGAGGCAGACAATTTGATTCAGGATGCAGCTGCAAGCACTATGATCCCTTTCTGCCTGGAGTATTTCTTTACACTTTCACCAACTCCAAGCCTACCAATTGCAGTTATGCTGAAACTCTTGCCCAACCAAGTCTCTGAATGCTTCTTAAATTTAGACAGGGAACCATTTCTTATTAGATAAGGAGTAAAAAGACATGAACAAATTTCTCAAAGGAAAATTTATAAACAATTAACCATATTAAAGAATGCTCCAAATCACAAATAAGAGAAATGAAAATCAAAACAGTCCTGTGTTTTCACTTCATACCCTGCAAATCAGCAAAGATGACTAAAGGTGAAAATAATAAATGTTGGAGGAATTGTGGGAAAATAGGTGCACTGATGCATTGTTGGTAGAGCAGTAAATCAATACAACCAATTGTATTGGAAAGCAATTTGGAATTATGCAGATAAAGTGACTAAAATGTTTTTACCCTTCACCCAGAGATTTCCCTGCTAGACTTAGACCCCAAGGAGATCATTAAGAAGAAGAAAGTTCCCATATGCACTAAGATACTTAGAGTAGCACTTTTTTGTGGTAACAAAGGATTGGAAGCAAAGTAGATGTATATCTAGTGAGGAAATGACTGAACAAATTGTGGTACTTGAATTTAATGGCATATTACTGTGCTGTAAGAAATGATGACTGTGATGAATACTGAGAAGCATGACAAAATCTACATGACCCGATGCAGAGGGAAGCTAGTAAAGCCAAGAAAACAATATACACAATCACTACAATAATGTAAATAGAAAGAACAACCACAAAACAACCAAAAGTGAATGATCTAAAATTACAAAGAACAAGTATGGCAAGAAAGAAGAAATATGAGAAGATGTCTGCCCCCCCCACCCTTTGCAGGGGTGGGAGGTCCACAGATGTGGTATATCCCACATATGTCCATACTTTTTTCAATTTTGTGATTTTTTTTCTTCTTTTTCTTTCTTTAAAAACATTATTTATTATACAGGGTAGGGGAGAGGGAAGGATACTGAGGGAAACTTTGACGATATAAAAAAATCGATAAAAATTCATTTTAAAAAATTTAAATAAGGGCATTTTATCTGCCCCAATTGTGACCTGCTCCTTTCTTCTTTTATCTACCACTAGGAAGACCACTATGGACCTCAGGGACAAATCTAGGGCTGACAGATGACAAGAAGAATGGTCTGTCAGAAGCAAAGACCAAAGCAGGGACTATTAGTCATTTTGTAGAGCAGCACCCAAAAGTTCCTATTGCCCCAGCCTTATCTCAGCCTTAGCCTGGGTGGGAGTGGCTGTTATACTACAAAAGAACTTTGTTATATTTCTCACCCACATGGCAATGAGCTGGTGGACAAATCTTCCCTGTGCTTAAGCATGCTCTGCCTTAGAAACAAGGTGATCTAGGTGAGGGCTCAGGACCCAGTTTCATGAGAGAGCAGTATTACTTGGAGTTAGAAGACCTAGTAAAGCCTTGCCTCTGACACTGCCTAGTTATGTGACTTTGGGCAAAGGGCTTCATTTTCCTTACCTGTTACATAAAAGGATTAGATCTTTCCAGCTCTGATATTCTGTAACCTGGGTTGAACTGCTGACCTTGGGAAGTGACTTCTTTCTTAGTTTGAGAGTATATATTTTTCTTACTCATTTTTTCCTGAGTCTTTGTCCTTATTACACTCTCTCTTATAAAATACTTATCTCTGTACATAGAAAATAAGTTCCCTGAGAGCAGGGATTGTATTATTTTTGTCTTAGTATCCCCTAGCTCTGACTACTGTGCCATACGGGACATTAATGTTTCTTAAATTAATTAGATTTTAATTTCCTTCTCTGCAAAAAATGGGGGAGGGAAACAATACTTCTTCTACAGGAAGCCTTCCCTCTTAATTCTAGCACCTTTCCTATGTTCATTATTCCAATTTATCCTGTATATAGTTTGCTCTCTCTCTGTTACCCTCTATCTTTGTGTTTCTGTGTCTTTGTCTCTCTCTGTCTTTGTCTGTCTGTCTGTCTGTCTGTCTGTCTGTCTCTCTCTCTCTCTCTCTCTCTCTCTCTCTCTCTCTCTGTGTGTGTGTGTGTGTGTGTGTGTATGCCCTAACCTGAGCAAGAATTAAGTCCCTCTACAAATATCCCCAACAAGTGATCATCCATAGAACATTTGAGAATACAAATCTACCACGCATCAGTCTTAATTGTCATTATTTTTAACTAAACAGAATCTATAAATCTAGTATTTGTATGAACTACAAAACATCCCAGTAGGGGAACTTTCCTTTCTCCCAAACCCCTACAACAAATGCTATGTGCCCTATACTTCTTTTTAATTGAATTGAATTAAAATTAATTTAGTTTTGATAATTTTCTGACACTAAGATAATTGGATACATCCTGATAGAAAGGGAAGGAAAGAACTGAAAGGGGGCTAATAGAGTCACTATTGGAAATCCTAGGTCTAACCATAGTCCTTAGAGAAAGCTCTGTTCATATTAGTGCTTTCTCTCTGAGATTACTTCCAATTTATCCTGTATATATCTTATTTGTACATAGTTGTTTGCATGTTGCAAACATTTGATTGTAAGCTCTTTGAGAACAGAAGTAAAATGTTTTGCCTTTATTTGTATCCCTAGTGCTTAGCATAGTGATTGGCACATAGTAGGCACTTTAAAAATGCTGGCAGGTTAACTAAGAAACACACATACGCACACACCCTCCATACCACACCACTCCACAACACATCACCGTCATGGTACCTTGGCATTTTCACTTCAATAGAATCTGGGAACATAGGCAAAGAAATGGAAAAGGAGAGGAAAAACATTTTTTAACTTTAAAAACCATGTTGTTTGGGGAAATATATATATTTGTTTTCTAAGCCCTAATCTTCTTGGGAACAGATGTCCTAACGTTCCTCAGTTTCTCTCATTCTCATTTGTTTCCTGCAAGTTTTCATCAGGGTATTGAAATGTCTTCTTTTCCCTCCCTCGAATATCACAACTTCTCTATACTAATTGCTATCATACAAAATGTAGCTTTCTTCAGATACTGCTGAAAACATATTACCTCTCTTGGCTAAAAATGTATTGCTTTCATCATCTCCAGGCAATCCATCCCAGGGAAGAATGGCAGAACAAATTATGCTGTAGATAAAGATGGAATGCAAAGGAAGAATTTAACTGGATTTCCACATCCAATTGTATCTATGCTTTGGGGTTATAGAGTATAACTCCAGGCTGGTGTAGGCATTTGCTTGATACCTAAGGAATGATCATATTCATAGATCCCAGCACAGAACAGATATTCCTGAGGAACGGAAACATTTCCCTCTCAAATTCCCCAGCACAGCAACAACAATGAAACAATAATCTATTTCTACATTTAGGCCGACAGAACTTTAGTACTTTCTGAAAGGCAGCCCTCTGTGGTATCCAGACTTTGAAATAAAAAATAAAACATTTAAAATGGAGGATAAATGCAATAGAAGAAATGGAACATAGAGACAAGCTCAATAACATTTTTCCACTTAGAGTGCCAAAAATAATAGTATACCATTCAGTGCAATTTATGGTCTACTTAAGGTCTGGGCTGGTTCTTACTTTAACTGACCCAACACATTCATCTTCACTAACTCTCCCATCTCATACTAGCGCTGGCCAGACTAAAACCCAGATATTTTATAAGTTTAAAATGCAATACGCTATTGTTGATGGCACACATTTTCCTGTATCTGCACTAAATTCAAACCATTCTTCACTGTCTAGTTCACCAGAAGTACACTTGGACCCAATGAGTGTCCTGCAATTGTATTTTCAGAATATGAAAAAAAGAGTTCAGTTACACACACACACACACACACACACACACACACACACACACACAATGTCAGGAATTGAATACAACCACCTGAATAAAACAGCACTATCCTAGCATTTAAAACTAAGGGAAATCCTGATATGGTTGACAACAAGAGAGTGGGAAAAGCATCGCCTCAGGTGTCAGAAAATCTGGGTTCAAATGCCACCTGTGTGATCCTGGGCAAGTTACTTAACCTTCAGGTCAAGTTAGAGATATTCCATAAAATAACTGGACAGATCCTTGGTCCCTTCTTACTTGAGATCTATGGCCATAAGATGCTCTGGATTATTTTAAGAATCCTGAGTTGCTTTGGAAGTTGAAAAATGATAGAAAACAACACTAAAACCTGCTAAGCATGGCAATTTAACACACACAAATAGTGGGCCCAGAGAGTCTTCAACTGAGGGAGAACCAAGCTTGTACCTGATTGCTATGTGCTTTTCTCTCCTTAAATTCCAGCTTTGTCTCTAAAGCCCAAACTTCTTCCATTTCCATTACATTGTTATCTTTAGATATTTAATTAATTTGCACCAAAGTCCCCAGAACTCTCATTCCTGAACTTCTATCTGAGTCTGGCCCCAGAGTAAAGAATACATATTCACACTCTTAGAAGCTAGAGCTCTTACCATATTTAACAAGAAGCATCTCTGACAGTAATTGGAGTTTCGTATCAAGGTAAATAAATGGTAAGATCTTAGGAACATACTCTAGTGGCCCTGTGCATCCTGGAAACGCTAACATCAGAGAGCAAATTTAACATAAGGCCTCAGTGGAAATGAATTTTCTATAAACAAACAATCTGAAGAAAGACTCACTTTTGTCATGTGTTATTCCCATTGAAGAAAAATGAATATTCTGTTTCATATGTTTGTTACCAGAAGCTCCGGCTTCATTTATTTACTAGAAGCCTTTTCATTTCCTTGCCATGTGGAGCCAGCTATCATCTCTGCACTGATGGGGGAACAGCAGCCATTAGCCAGGAGTGGCATTTAATGCAAATTGTCCAAATTATTAAATGTGCTGGAACGCTCACATTCCAAGTTGATGAATTTAAAGAAGGCTTATCTTTTCCTCTTCCCTGTGGCTTGATGAAATAGCCACCTGTCTAGTTTGTCATGAGGCCCAGGCTGATTTATTTTAGAGAAAATGTTCACCATCGACACATACCAAAAACATGTTTTGCAGGTGACTCAAGTTAGAGCTTTTGACCCAGAGATGTTTACAGGATTCCAAGGCTGGCTGTGGAACTTTTGAAGCAGAAAGGAAGGGGAACAAGTGGGGGAGGAGCAGGTCAG
>CM053625.1:258059100-258101929 GCA_028646595.1 Phalanger gymnotis
TCTCTCTCTCTCTCTCTCTCTCTCTCTCTCTCTCTCTCTCTCTCTCTCTCTCTCTGTTTCCCCAAATATTGTCGACCTAGAATATTATAGTCTGGTAAGACTTCAAAGATAACTTCACACTATCCTGCTCTTTCCCATCCCCTCACCCATTTTGACTAAATTCCATTTACAAGTTGTGATTCCAAGATATAGTTCTCTGGACAGAGATATTCTCCAATGCCTCATTCAAAGACTTCTGCAACTTATTTGAGGGTAAGAATTTTCTAAGAGAGCAGAAGCAAAGCCTGAGTCAGGAACAAAATGCCCAACACTTTACATTTCATCAGGAGAATCCGTCACTAGCACATCTAAGAACGTAGTTAATAAATTAAAACCCAGGACATTTTTCTACAACACAAATGCCATGATAGGTACACTGGATTATAAAAAAATCTAATGGGCATGATTTCAAGTTTAAATAATTTATAAACCAAGAGATTGATTGATTCTCAAACTCAAGAGATTTTCATTTTAGAGATGCTCGCATTTTACATATTACCACCTACAGGCAAAATATGAAATTGCAACCTTCCTCTATTAGACAATGAAAATACTAATTAAAAGGGCAACTTTATGGAACTGGAAGTGTGGGTTTAGTGGATCCCTAGGCACGAAAAGAAATCCTGAGATAGAAGGAAATTTTCAGGGCATGAAAAATAAATGAAGTGCGGGGGGTCAGGAAGGGGGTGGGAGGAGGTGGGGATGAGCTATTAAGTGAAATCCTAGGATCTAAATAGGAAGAGTGCATCAATCATCTACAATGTCCTTCTCAAATACCAGAAGCTTTGCCAAAATCTTAAACTCCTCTCTTGCCAAAATTTTTCAACTCAAACTCTTCAGGGATTTTTTTTCACATTGAGACTACACCTCAAATTTTACAATGGATTTCAATGAAGGAAAATGGAATTAATTTTATAACTAATTTTGCCAAGATTGTACAGTTCATGAAAAGGGAGTATTGGTACTGATGTCATGGAACATTCTTCTTCTCTGTGTTTACAAAAGGGTAAGGTTTTTTGTTAAGTAAGCAGAACCTACCACCTTATTTTTCCTTTAACATATGTGGATATCAACTTGGGACCTCTAACCTGAAAAGGAAACACGGGAAAGAGTTTTCTTGAGGGTTTTTTATTTCTTTTGGGTTTTTGTTTTAAGTTCCTATATGTATGTGGAGAGTTTTCAAATGAAAAAGAAAAAAATTCCATCCAAATTTCTCAGTTACCACAGTGAAATAGCTGTGCCAAACCACAGTGATGTAACCATCAAACAATGGTGCTATTTTATATACTTGTGAAGTTTCATAGTCATAGAAATACTCAACTCTAACTGTGGTGAAAATTTCACCATGACAGTATGCAACCAGTAAGGTCATTTAGGTGGAGTGAGCACTGGACTTCAAGTCAGGAAGGCCTAAATTCAAATCCTCCTTCACACACTCACTAGGTACGTGAACCCTAGGGTTCAATTTCTTCATCCGTAAATTTTGGGGACTAGACTCAATGACCTGTAAAGTGGGTTTCAGCTTTAAATCTATGATTCTTTATGATTCATGTACTTAAATCTTTTTCCAGGAAAAACAGGAGCTGAAAAAATTAGATCCCTCAGATTAGAGCATAAAAGGCTCCAAAGTCAACAATGCCTACTGTGTATCCAAGAGTGTAAGCGATATCAAGAAATTTAGAATTCTCACTCTTAGGGTCTTACCAAATATTGTGAAACAGGATGCTATGATACAGACCTAGGGCAACTTGGGTTAATTCCTCCCATCCCCACTCCTGGAACTGTCATGAACCAGGGCATCATGATATAGACCCAGGATAATTTGAGTTAACTTTGCACCCGGTTGGATATACCTGAAAATCAGTCATGAGCTTTTGAGGCAAAAGTATAGAAGAATGCTATATAGCAGCAGGTCTCAGACTTTTATCTCAGGACCCCTTCATGGTCTAAATTATTGCTGATTACTGAGGACACTCCCAAAGGGCTTTTGTTTGTATGTGTTATATCTATTGATATTTACCATACTAGAAATTAAAATAGCCTAGTATTATTGCGAAAATCAGTTTGACCTTTAAACCCCATATAAGGGTTTGGGGAACCACCAAGGATCCCTAGACTACATTTTGAGGGCTGCTGCTCTATCAGTTAAATAGAAGCATCCAAAAAAAGTTCCTACAGCCTGTTTTTACCTGAAGGAATGGAGGGAGGAGTCAACAAATATATTTTTGTTAAATCATTGTTTGTCTGAGCTGTCAGATTCCAAGTGGTCCATTGTATCAGATGTGGAGCCCCACACAACTTCTCCCTATGTCTGGCAAAAGCACAGAAAAGTCCCAAGCACATTGGGTAGACTCTCAGTGACGAATTTATGGAAGGACATGGACAAGAGGAGCATAAGATAGGCACATAGATAACTTTGCCTCCATAATTGCTTAATTGCTTTGATGAGATCACTGACCAGTTTCAGTATTTGATGATTGAGTTCACCATATCAGGCTGAGATTATAGGATCATAAATCTAGGACTAGAAGGAATCTTAGAGGCCATTGAGTCTAAGCCCTTGTTTTTATTTTTATTTTTTTGCTTTTTGGCAGGGCAATTGGAGTTAAGTGACTTGCCCAAGGTCACACAGCTAGTGCTTGTGTCAAGTGTCTGAGGCCGGATTTAACCTCAGGTCCTCCTGACTCCAGGGCCGGTGCTCTACTGACTGCGCCACCTAGCTGCCCCAACCCTTCATTTTATAGAAGAGGAAACAAGGCAGAGAGATTAAACAGCCAGAGATTACCCAGGATCACAGGGCTAGCAAGTATTTGAGGTAGGGTTTGAGCCAGATCTTCCTGACTCCCAGTCCAGTACCCTATCCACCGCATCACACTGCCTCACCAATTTTACAAATTAGGAAACTGAGGATGAGTTAGTCCATCAACAGGCACCTACTATGTGCCAGGCTCTGCTAAGTGCTGGGGATACAAGGAAAGACAAAAACTGTCCTCAAAGAGCTTGCAGTCTAATAGGGGAGGCGACATATAAATAACTGTATAGACAGGAAAAATTGGAGATGATCAACAGAGGGAAGGACCTAGAATGAGGGGGACTGGAAAAGGCTTTCCACAGAAGGTAGCATTTTAGCTGAGACTTCAATAAAGAAAAAAAGGTAGATGTGAAAAGGAAGACCATTCCAGACATCAGTGGAGTGATTCACCAGAGTGACACAGCCAGTGTAGGAGGAAGGATTCAAGCCTGTCTTTCCGACTCTAAGTCCAACACCCTATCCACTACGGTAACTATGTGGGAGATGAGTCGGAGAGGTGAGAGACCAGAAGCAGGAAAAACATTAGGGGTCATTGCAATCATTCATGGGATCATACATCTGGAGCTAGAATGGTCCCCGGAGGCCATCTAGTCTAACCTCTTCATTTTACCAAGGAGAAAATTGAAGCCCAGGGAAGGGAAATGATTTGCTCAAGGTTACAAAGATTCTAAGTGGCAGATTCAGGATTCGCATGCAGTCCTCAGTTTCCCAACCCAGTGCTGTTTCCACTCTACCAAGATAATTACAGCCAGAGCTAGAGCAAAATTGACAATTTGTAGAAATCAGCGTACTTTGTTCCTATGAATAGAGAACATAGCATATTCTTACCTGTAGAAATAATAATAATTGCTAATTTTTATAGAGAGCTTTAAAGTTTTCTTTATAAAGATCTTTATAGGATATTCTTCTTAAACCCAGCAACTCCTAGATTAGATACGTAGTACATAGACAGATAGATAGATAGATAGATAGATAGATAGATAGATAGATAGATAGATGATAGATATACATACACATATGTGTATATATGTATACATATACGTATATGTGTGCATGTATATACATGTATGTGTGTGTATATATACATATATAATTATATATAGTTATATATATATTACATATATAATTATATTCATTTGACAGGTAAGGAAATTGAAGCTCGGAGAGGTTGTGACTTGTTCATGGGCAAGTCAGTTTATATTTCTGGGTTCCATTTTCTCATCTGTAAAATTAGGTTGAACAAGATGGCCTCTAAGTTTCCTTTCAACTCTAAATCTATAATCCTTTGACTTGATCACTGTCACATAGCTAATAAATGGCAAAGGATTTGAACCCCGAACTTCTTGACTCAAAGTCCAGCACTTTATTAACTATTCCTTTATGCCTCTCACTCTGGCATTTGTATGTTGTTAAACTTCATGTCTTTAATGCACTAAGAACACCCAAATCTTTCTGCCCTACAGCAATGTTCAGAGAGGCTTGTATTCTTTTTGAAGTTTTCTTCATTCTTCCTTCTATTTTTAGGATTCTCTCTACTGATTTATCTTCTTGGATGCTGGGCATTTATTGAGGATTCATTCTCTTGATATATTTGGTATTTCAACCTTTTTCTTGTCTTCCTTATAACTCGCTTTGTGTCTCCTTTCCCTTTGCTGGTAAGACTGGATTACAAGGCTGCCTCAATCTCCTCAGATTGGGGGTATAGCATTTACTGGCATTAGTTACTTAAGTAACATCTTAGGGAATAAAACTGACCCCAAATGATTTCTAGAATCCTTTCCTTCAGGCCTGGCACAGCTTCTTGTACTGATACTCCAATTCCTACCTCCACTCCCCTCCTTCCCTTTATATGGCTAGATAGAGTTAGCATCTGCTACTTTTTTCAGGATAAACGGGTTAGAAGGTGTTCAGGCAAAGTAACTATTATAACGGAAGATCCCAAGACAGAACTCAGGCATAAACCAGTGAATTTTCTTGAACTCACTTCCTTGGGGGTTTTAAGGAGGGTGGGAGATTGCATTCTAAGTATTAAAATCCCCTCTGTAGAGGATTTAATGATGTCAAGGATTCTGTCTTCTTCTGTGCATTTAGTTATAATCATTTTATGTCTGGTACATAATTTCTTTGGGGAAGTGATATTGAAGAGGTTAGTAGGAAGTGACCATCTTGCTAAAGTCGTGTACTCAACTACATCATAGAATTACAAAAATGACCATCTTTGCTCTTAACCCCTTCCAAGATAATGCCAATCTCATACACACAAAGTGCACTGTAGGAAGTAGAAGCCACCTATACCTGGGAGAAATATGAGGTGTGTGGTCTGAGCTGTGATCTGGCCCACCATCAAAATATCTTACAAACATTATGACATCAGTAAGCTGGTTACTGGTCACTTTTTGGATGAAATAATGAATATGAAACTTGGGCATTAAAGGGAATATCAAAGACACAGAAAACATGGTCACTGGCCTCAAGGACCTTACAAGTCTCATGACAGAAGCAATATATAACCTCCAAGAAAAACATAAGAACAAGAAGAAAAGGAAAAAAATAACTACAAGCAAGACTCCAAAGAGTAGTATAAACAATATGCCTCCAAATAGCAAACCTGCAATTAATTATGTTATATTCTGGATTCCAGTTGAAGAGTGATTTTAAATCTAATCTCCCATATATTATGTAGGGGGTGGTATTACTTAGTGTTCTCCTCAAGATGCCACTGATCAAATCCAGAAGATAGTCACTGCCGATTATCATGCAACAGGTATTCCTCTTGGAATTCCTAGTAGGGCTCAGAAACTTAACGAATCATAAAATCTCAAAGTTAGAAGGAATCTCAGAAGCCATTTAGTCCAATTCATAATTGAATAGGAATTTCTCCCTATGATAAATTCTACAAGTAGCCACCCAGCCTTTGTTTGAAGACCTCCAGTGACAGAGAACCCACTAAACAGCCCATTTCAATTCTTAAATAGATGTGTTAGGAAGTTTTTCTTTAAATCGAAACTAAATTTATCTCTTTCCAGCCTCCAATGACCATTCCCAGGAGGCACTCAACCACTCTGCTCTGAACTCCCTGGTGCCATGCCTTCACTGTGATGGTCACTCCATTCCTACCTTTCTATCACTTGTTCTGAGAATTGTAATCAAATCAATACTGCCACTGCCTCCAGAAAGGGCATTTCAGTGGACTTCCTCATTGATCCATTCACCATCCCTGTAACTTCCCAGACTAAAACACTCTTCCTTGACTATCCATCCATTATTTTGGGGTCTCCGCTTATTTTTTGTTCTTCAGTCATTTCAGTCCTAACTCTTTGTGACCCCATTTGAGGTTTTCTTGGCAAAGATACTGAAATGATTTGCCATTTCCTCCTCCTACTCATTTTACAGATCAGGAAACTGAGGCAAACCAAATTAAGTTACTTGTCCAGGGTCATATAGCTATTAAGTGTCTGAGGCTGGATTTGAACGCAGGTCTTCCTGACTCTGGGCCTGGCACTCTACTGTGCCACCTAGCTGCCCCTCAATTACTCCCCCTACTACTGGAATTCTTAACCTGGAGCCTATGCACTCATCTTAACTAATTATTTCAATATAATTGGCTTCCTTTATAAACCTATATATTTTATGTATTTAAAAAATATTATTCTGAGAAGGAGTTTACAGGCTTCACCAGATGACCAAAAGGGTCTTTGAAATAAAAATGGTTAAGAATCCCTGCCCTGTTAGAATGTAAATTCCTTGAGGTCAGAGATTACTTTTTATATTTGAATCCCCAGCTATGGACAGTATTTGACATTCAGTAAGTATTTAATAAGTATATTTTTAGCCACTCATTCCATCAATTGTTTCTAGTTCTGCCTTTTAAAACAAGGGCCCAAAGAGAACTAGTTTCATCCCCCTTCCCTATCACAGCCCTTTACATACTTAAAGGCAGCTATAATTTCCCACCTAAATCTTCTTTTCTCTGAGTAAACAGCCCCAGTCCCTTTGACTAATCTATGTAAAGGGTGAACTTGAAGTTGCCCTCCTCTGGTTGGTTTCCAGTTTGTCAACGCCATTCCTAAAGTGTAGGGCTCATAACCAAATATGGCATTCCCGATGTGGGCTGATGAGGGCAGAGAACAGTTGGTGCATCACTTTCTTATTCCCGGAAGCCACATCCCCTTTAACCCAGCCCAAGATTGTGCTTTTGTTTGTAGCCTGGGTTGCTTATTCGCTTGTGTTTGTTTATCTGTTTTGTCTTCCTTTTATAGTTGAGAAAACTAAGGAGGAATGACTTGACCACGGTCACCCAGCAAGTTAGTGACCCCACGGGGTCTTCCGAGTCTAGTACTTGAGCTGCCTGACGCTTCCCCCAGTGAGTACTCTATTATGCCTGACGTCCACACGCGAGATGTCATGTGATCAAGTTCAATGGGACATCCAGGTGATAACGCAGAAAATGTGTGAATCTTGGCAGAAAAGAGATGTCTGATCTGCTGCCAACTGCCTCAAACTAATCTACAAAAATGTAAGCATGGTATTGCTTTAGAGCTGATCAGCAGCTCTGTGGGAAGGAAAAATAAAATAAAGGCCCAAGGAGCTTGGAATAATAAGAAAATAAATGCAACCTAACCAATTGCAATATTTAGAAAAGGGATCTAATCCAGTATCTATCCCTGGAACCACAGGCCCCTTTGGTAAAAGGCCCAGACTTGCTGATTGGTGTATTCATTTTGATATTTATCAAGAATTTCCTCAGTCCCCCCAGATTCTAATAGTAATAATAACAAATCACAGTTAGATAGCACTTGAAGGTTTACAGAGCTTCCCTTACAATGACTCTAAGAAGCAGACAGAGTGTGTATTAGTAACTGTTTTACAGATCAGGAAACTGAGGCTCATTGTACTAAGCAGTATGACTTTACATGATTTAATGGAGCTATACTCTCTGACTCAAGGAACGTATAACCTAATAAAGAGCCAAAACAGATCAGCATGTATCGAATAAATAGATTGACTAAGATAAGTCATATCCAATGTAGAAGGTGGTAAGTATAAATCTCCATATAAACCCCAAAGTGGACCTGACAGCTGAGGGCCAAATGCACGGTCTCAGATATTGGCATCTATTTGGATTTGTGAGTATCTCTGGGCTGCAGAAGTTGATCCACACTTGATCTAATTAACATAAATATGTTTGCTATTTCTGTCCTTATTATCATCCTTGTGCTTGTTAAGAATGGCACAGTTGTTTCCTATCTGTCGGAGTTTTACCTTGATTAACGTCCAAAACAGCGCAGTCTTTAATTATCATAGTGGATAACTTGAGTACTAGAATTTCATAAAATTTTAGGGTTGGGAGGAGCCCTCAAGATTCAATTAAACAAGCACTTACTGAGTACTTACCATATGCCAGGTGCTAGGGATACAGACAAAAATGAAATAATTCCTGCCTGTTTGCTTATATTCTACTAAGGGAAAGCACAGGTACACAGAGAAGTCCATAACCACTCATTTATTTTACTAGAGACAGGTAGATGGCACAGTGGACTAGACCTAGAGTCAGAAGGTTGTGAGTTCAAATTTGACCCGAGACACTTATTAGCTGCATGACCCTGGGCAAGTCACTTAACTTCATCTGCCTTGGTTTCCTCATCCATAAAATGCAGATTTTAACAGCACCTACCTCTCAGGGTTGTTGTGAGGATTCAATGAGATAATATTTGTAAAGAGCTTGGAAAACCTTAAAGCATTACATAAATGCTAGGTAGCTAGTGAATAATAATGGTGGTGGTGCTGGTGGTGGTGGTGGTGGTGGTGGTAGTGCAGTAGTAGTGGTGCTGGTAGTAGTAGTAGTAGTAGTAGTAATGCAGTAGTAGTAGTGGTGGTGGTGGTAGTAGTAGCAATTCTGAACTTAAACACACACATATGTGTATGTATACATATATATGCAATAGAACACAAAATAAGCAACTATACATACATCTATTTTTACAGATGAGGAAACTGAGATCCAGTGGGATTAAATGAATTTGCTAAAATCGTGTAGTCAGTGGCAAAGCCAACACAAGAAGCCAAATTTCCTGATTCTCATTTGTAGCTACGTCTACTATACCATATTGCTGTCCTTCCAAGGAGAGAAATCCATGACTAACCAAGGCTGACTTAGGCTTTCCATTCATCAAGACTCTAAAAGTTAAAGCAATCAACAAGCATTTATTAAGTGCCTCCTATGTGGCATGCACTATGTTAAATGCTGGGATACAGAGACAAAAGCACAAGTCTTAGTCACAAGGATGTTACATTCAAATATGCACAATCAATACAAAATGAATCCAAAGAAGTTTAGAGAGAGTGCACTAAGGAGTGGGGTGAGAGAGGCAAAAAAGGCTTCACATAGCTGGCAATTCCAGAGAGATGGGAGTGAGAAAAACCATTTTAAGACAGAGGAAAAGCCAGTGTAAAGGCGCAGAGATGTATTCCAACAGCCAGAAGGCCAGTGTGGTTGGATGGCAGAGTATGGAAGGAAGAATCATTGAAGAAGACTGGACAAGTAGGATGAGATTGGGTTCTGAAGAGTTTTTAGTACCCAACTAGAGCAGTTTCTATTTGGTCCCAGAGATGGTAGAGGATCATTTTAGTTTTTGAGAAGGTTGGAAGTGAGAGAGACAGTGCTATGATTGGTCCTGTGCTTCAAGAAAAGTGTTCTAGTAGTTGTGTGAAAGATGGATTAGAGCAGGGAGAGATGAAGCAGAGAGACCCATGAGAAGGCTACTGCAATAGTTCAGGGAACAAGTGACGAGCGCCGGAACTTTACTTTGTTCTCAGAGAGGAGGGGACATATATGAGACATTGTGGAGATAGAAATTACAAATTTTGGCCACCTAACAACATCATCTCAATCCAATTCAACAATTGTTCAGTAAGATACTGAGCATACAAAACCAAAATATCATAGTCCTTGCCTTCACAGAGCTTTCATTCCACCGTATTGGGGGACAGAGGGTATGAATAGGATAATACAGATAGATGGATAGATAGATAGATAGATAGATAGATAGATAGATAGATAGATAGATAGATAGATAGATAGATAGATAGACAGATAGATGGATAGACAGACAGACAGACAGACAGACAGACAGACAGACAGACAGACAGACAGACAGACAGATAGATAGATAGATAGATAGACAAATTTATAGATAGATGGATAGATAGACAAATTTATAGATAGACACATAGATGGAGAGATAGATTTATAGATAGATGGATAGATAGATACATCGATGGATTGATAGATTTATGGATAACTGATAGATAGATAGATAGATAGATAGATAGATAGATAGACAGATTTATAGATAGACACATAGATGGATAGATCGAAAGATAGACAGATTTATAGATAGCTTGATAGATGATAGACAGATTTATAGATAGGTACACGGATAGATAGATGATAGATGGATGGATGGAAGGATGGATAGACAGATAGACAGACAGATAGATAGAAAGATAGACAGACTGGGGGGAGTGATTAGATTGTACCTGTGGTGGGTTTTGGAGTTTTTTTTTAATTCCAAACTTAAGAAATAAAACAAGTATTTCCATAACAGGGGTCCAGGGAACCCTGAAATCCTAAGAGGCATCACAGAGTAGAATGAAGGCACAGGGCATGTTAGACTTGATATTTGCAAAGTTTTTTGGAAACTGTATTTAATTATCACTATTTGCTCCTCTGTCCCTTTTAGATCTGCAAAATGGGGGTCACAGTGACTTTGTTTTTATTGGTCTGCCACATATTGAAACCATTTCTACATATTGATACTGAATATCTTGGCCAAATTCTCATGAAAATCACTCTGTGCGCCGTACAACTGAGCCACTTTCTAATGTTAAACGTCTTGGGATATTTTATCTTTTCAAATACATACCAAAAGCAATTAAATTCAAACTATAGACTACAGCCTTTGCCAGTTTCCATTCTTCAGATCACATATGGGTGGGGGGGGGGGTTTATAAGTTCAAAGACTTCTTAACAGATCAAATCTCTCTCTTTAATTTTGTCTTTGTGAGGGAAAAACAACTTTCCTTATGGCATCTGCTTGGAATACTGAAGGCTGAGAGGGGTTATCTGCCTCAAAGTAGGTCTAACTTCATTTATTATATGTAAAAGCAAGATCTATCTCATTCTCTTTCTGGGGTGGTCTTAATTGGCCATCACAATTGGTTGAAAAGAAAATTTAGGGGCAGCTAGGTGGCGCAGTCAGTAGAGCACTGGCCCTGGAGTCAGGAGGACCTGAGTCAGGAGGCCTTAGACACTTACTAGCTGTGTGACCTTGGGCAAGTCACTTAACCCCAATTGCCTTGCCAAAAAGAAAAAAAAAAAAAGAAAGAAAATTTAGATAAGTGATCCAGAGCAAGTTGAGTTTAGCCCTGGTCTTTAAGTCAGACAGAAGGTAGCCCTGGACACCTCACTTAAATTTAACAAGGCAAGCAGAAACCACACTTTTGTGAGTATTTTTTCTCCCAGATATTGTAGCTGTGATATAATAGGAACAACCTGATATTTTTCTTCTATTAAATTGACCAAATCAGCTATGTGTTTCAACTTTGCTCCTTCTCTTTCTTCCAATTCCCCTCATTTCTGTCTATGGTGTTAAGACTTAGTTTCCTCTGTTACTGAAGATCACTGTCTGTCTCTTTCCACCCACAGCTTCCTGGGATTCTGAGGAAGGATTCTGGGATTCTTCTTGCTCCTCTGACCTCTGTGAATACCACATTTCCTTTGAAAGCTGAAGAAGTCCTTTTTCCCTCCAAAGAGAATTCCCACATCATTGGACATGTGGTTGAGTTACGCTTGTTGAACTTTCTGGAAAACCCCAGAAACATTTAAAAACTTTGTAGATCCGTTCTCAAATTTATCTTTAAACGCTGGTTTTCAAAAGAAATACAATGCAGTATCAAATAGAAGTACTTAATACAATTCATTAGGTGCTAAAAAGCAGTCTCCTTCAGAATTGCATATTTGACCCATTCAGAAATAATTATTTTTTTCCTTGATGTGGTTGGAGCCACTCTCTGAAGTTAACCAAATGACATTAACCAAATAACCAGAGAACTGCTCGTCTTCCTTCAAAATTATTCAAATCTCACCTGTTCCAAGAAACCCTAGAGATTAGCTCCATATTGTTTCATTCCTCCTAGTAATTCCCTCCCCTTCCCCATCTTTTACCCTTCCCATCAGCCCATTCTTTAGCACTTATGCTGGTTATATACATATACTGAGTGACACATTTTCATAGTTCTATTTGCTCCAGATTTCTACTTCCTTTGAAAGTCTAAAAGACATTACTACTAAATGGAAATGCTGAATTATCATTATTTTCACTAAAGTTTTCCTTACTCCATTGCGCACTATATACTCTCTCTGATTTTCTACAACCCCACAGTAGTTGCCTTGCCTCGTCTCTCACCACCATCCCACATAGAGACCTGAGGTCCTGGGACAAATCTAGTCTGAGGCCAATACAAGAACCTGCCTGAACTCACAGTCTCCCTCACCACAATGGCTTTTCCAAACCCTTTCATCTCTCCTCAAATGTCCTATAGCTCTCCCTCTCTACACAGCCTCCCAGCTGAGAACTTTGCTTCATATTTCACTGAAAAAAATCACAGTCATTCATTAAGAGCTTCCTCTTCTCCCCTCCTTATCCTCATTGTTACTCAGAAGCTCTTCACTCCTATCTCTTCACCTCTGTCTCACATGAAGAAGTGGCCCTTCTTCTTGCTAAGAAAAACCCCTATATATGCAAAAGTCATCCTATTCCATTCCATCATCTAAAACAGATTGCTCCTTCTATCATCCCCTCTTTCTCACTTATCTTCAATCTTTCTCTCTCTACGGGCTGCTTCCCTACTACCCAAAAACATACTGGTCTCCCATCCTCCCTCATTTGGTCCCTACTTCCCTGCTAGTTAATAATGTAATGAATCTTACCTGGGCCCTTAGCTCTTTACCAGTAAACGAAGAACTATTTTGGGCTGGGTGCCTCCACAGGTGCCTGTTCTCCTGTTCCTGACTCTCCTGGTCAAAGTTAGAGGTAATTTAGTCTCCAAGGGGAAGACTTAGGGGAAGGAGGAGAAGGGAATTCCTACTGGGGCAGTTCTGATTTGTTTCAGCCAAGCTACTGAGGCCCATCAAGCAGTTAACATTCCTTAACTGTCAGAGAGGGGCTAGATTAGCTATACCTGAAGACCAGCCCACTTTCCCAAACTCTAGCTAATCACAAGGCTTTTCTACCAATATCTACCAATATCTTTCTTCCTTTTAATGTATAAACTCCTTGAGAAGGTCATGTACAATTAACTCTTCTACTGCCTTTCTTTGAACTCTCTTCTTAATTCTCTGCAGTCTGACTTCTGACCTCATCATTGACCTGAAAGTTCTCTCTCCAAAGTTACCAATGATATCTTCATGTCCAAAGTCAATGGTCTTTTCTCAGCCCTCATGCTTCTTGACCTCTTTGTAACCATCAATACTGTATATCACCCTCTCTTCCATGATAGTCTCTTCTAGCTAGGTTTTAGAGACACTGCTCCCTCCTGGTTCTCCTACCTGTCTAACCATTCCTTCTATCTCATTTGCTGGATATTTAGCCATGTAACCATGAGTGTCCCTCAAGGCTCTGTCCTGAGTCCTCTTCTCTTTTCTCTGGATACTATTTCACTTGGTTAGCTCCCGTGGATTCAATTATCACTCCTATGCCAGTGATGCTTACATTTATATGTCCAACCATAACCTCCCTCCTGATTTCCGTCTCTCCTCATATCTGCTATTGCCTATTAGACACCTAAAATTGCATGTGTGGTAGCTACCTTAAACTCAATATGTCCAAAACAGAACCCACTATCTTCCCCCATTCCAAACCTTCCATTCTTCCTAACTTCCCTGTGACTTTCATGAACACCGCTATTATCCTAGGCACCCAGGTTCACTACTCAAATATCATCCTTGACTCCTCATTCTCTCTCACTCCCTCTATACCTAATCAGTGGCCAAGTCCTGTCATTCCTACCTTTGCAATATCTCTTGTCTATGACCCCTTCTCTCCACTTATACAGCCTCCGCCCTGGTGCAGTCCATCCTCCATTCAGCTCTCAAGCTGATCTTCCTTAAGGAGAGATCTGACCATGTCTCTCCCCTACTGTAGAAGCTCCAACACTCCTTAACACCTCTAGGTTTAAATACAAAATCCTCTGTTTGGTTTTTAAAACCCTTTATAGCCAAGACCCCTCTAACCTTTGCAGTATTCTTACACTTTACTCCCCTTTAAATGCTCTGTGATCCAGTGACACAGGCATCTCTGATGATCCTCACGCAAGAAATTCCATCTCTTATGCATTTTCCCTGGTTCGTCCTTCATGAATGAAACTCTCTCTTCATCTCTACCTCCCGACTTCCATTGGGTCTCAGCTAAAGTCCTACCTTCTGTAAGAAACTTTCCTCTAACTTCCTTGATATTAATGCTTTCCCTCTGAAATTACCTCCAATTTATCTTGTTTATCTTTTTTTGTACATAGTTATTTGCTTGTTATCTCCCTCTGAGTTCGTAAAGGGCAGAGACTATTTCCTGCCTTTCTTTATATTCTACAATGCCTGGAAGATAGTAGGTGCTTAATAAATGCGTATTGACTTGAATTACCCTGATAGCATCAGTAATTTCATGATATCTCAGAGAATAAGAAAATTTCAGAGACCACAGTTCAGACATGGTGCTAGGTCCAGAGAATAGAAAGATGACAACAATGACGATGATGATAACTAATATTTATATAACACATACTATGTGCCAAGTACTGTACTTAGCACTTCGCAATTATTTCATCTGAACCTCATAGCAACACCAAAAGGTAGGTGTTATTATTGTCTTCATTTTACAGATGAGAAAATTGAGACAAACAGAGGTTAAGTGACTTGCCCAATTCGAACTGAGGTCCTTCTGACTCTACGCCCAGTGCTCTATCCACTGTGACGGCTAGAGGCTTCAAAAATGAACAGTCCATGCTTGCCCTCAAGGAGCTTATGGTCTACTAGGGATATACAATATATCCACATGTAAATAAATAAAAAGTATATATAAAGCTATGTAAGGGCAATTTCAGGAGAGAGGTTGTAAATCAGTAAACCAGCATTTATGTAGCCAGCCTGAAGTATGCTTTGAGGAAAATCAGTGATACTGTGAGGTGAAAGCAAGAAGGGGTAACATTCCAGACATAAAGAACTGCATTTAGCATGATGACTTTAACAATCCCAAACTTCTTTTTTGGGGAAAAAGGCTCATATTTTTAATATTAACACTCTAAACTAATACTAATATTCATAGAACACTATCCTTTCAGAAGAATTCAAAATGAGCATTACCCAAATGATTTTATTCATGAAGATAGTAGTAGTAGTAGCAGTAGTAGTAGTAGTAGTAAGTAAGTAAGTAATATTTATATAATACTTCAAGGTTTGCAAAGCACTTTAAATATATCTCATTTGCTCCTAACAACCTTATAAAGTAGGTGCTCTCATTAATTTTATTTTATAGATGAGGAAACTGAGGTTCAAGGTGATTTAATGACTTTCCCAGGGTCATGTAGCTAGTAAGTGTCTGAGCCAGGATTTGATCTCAGGTCTTCCTGACTCCAAATTCAGTGCTCTATCTACTACACCACCTAGCTTTATAACAATAGTGCCATGGTGCTTGTGCAAAAGCTGTAACATATTACAAATGAGGGAGGGTAAAGAACTAGACATCGCCAAAAAATGTATGAATAAAAAGAGAAGATGGGTTGGTGTGCTACTGGTAACCTCCCAATGTCAAAAGAAAGCAAAGAAGACTTCCAGTATGTGGGATGGACCCTTGGTAGCAAATGTTTGGGAGAACATAGAGAAACATTGCACATCATACGTAGCCATGAAAGAGTTATAAGCTGCCTCTTTACAGAGATTACCCACATCAAATTCTCCTTTTATCTATTGGAGTTGAACTGAGTCATAGATGAGTAGCTTTTTTCTTTTCCCCTCAAACTTAATGTGCCATAGCCTTAAGGTCTCTAGGCAACATAGTACGGTGGAGAGAAAGAATGCTAAATGTGTAGTTAGGAAAACCTTGGTTCAAATTCTCCCACTAAAAGTTACTATGTGGCCATGAACAAGTTATTGGACCCCTCTGTGCTTCAGACAACTCTCCAAAAATATAAATTCTAAGTTTCCACAAGCTGCCTCAGTGAATAGGGGTCATGCACAATGAAACCACAGGACCTTGACATATTAGAGTGTAGACTTGAAGTATACCAGACTAACATTAACATTAATATGCCTCATGCGACACTGAGTGTTTCACTTGCCCACAAAGGCCCGTGTTTCTTCAGGCATTGTTTCAGGAGGAATTTTCCGAGCTGGTGGGAGCTATAGAAGCATTTTTGTCCAGACAGGTTGATTTAAAATTTCTCAGGTTGACCTCAGGTGCCAGCAGGATTGCAAACCTGCAAAATATCCTTGTTTTTTTATATGCTATTTCACCAAAATGTTCTGTGCATGAATAAATGTTCCTGAATTTCTATTGTTTTTCACAAATGAACTCAAAGTCTCTTTAAAATACTCTGAGATACTTCCCTGAGCCCCTGCTTTAGATATAACTTCTAAAAATGCCCCCAAAACAGCGTCTGATCAAAAACAGAAACAATTACTATTTACATTCACTCTGGGCTACCAGGGCCCAAACAATGACCACCAAGTGGGGCTTGCGATTCTTGGCCAATCAATGATAGCCAGAGTGAATTGGGTTTAAGGCCTCTATGGTCTCTAAGAAAGAAATCTAGCTCGTAAACCCCAAGATATCTTGCTGGTTTTCAACCATCAAAATTTATGTTCCTTTGGGCAGAGTACCTGCTGTTAAGGGTATGATACCATATGTGGACAGAGGGAGATGAAGGAAGGATGGGAAGGGAAGGGTTGGGGAAGGGAAAGGAAGGAAGGAAGGAAGGAAGGAAGGAAGGAAGGAAGGAAGGAAGGAAGGAAGGAAGGAAGGAAGGAAGGAAGGAAGGAAGGAAGGAAGAAGCTGTGTTGCCTAACTGGAACTAGCCAGTTGGGCCCCCAATGGGGCAGCTCCAATTACTCACAGGTTGTCGTTTGTCTTTTTTTCAAAGAAAACCACAACATCAGAAAGGTGACTTGCAAGTGAATTGGATTTAAATGAGGGAGGGCTGTGCGTCATCAGCCTCACTTTCTCCTCCAGAGCCATCTGGGTCCAATGACAAGATATAGATCAGGATGACTGGAGATCGCCCTGCTCATGGAGGTAATGTTGTAGAAAACACAAAAGTCAAAAACGTGAATATAGATACACTGAACCTAGGGGAAATAGGGGGTTAGATTCCTGTGATCATCAAAAACTGTAATCTTTCACTAGAGGTTTCTGAAAAGACACTTTTCTGCACATAATTCTTTGTAACAAAATATTAATTCTGATAATATGCACATTTCCATGAAATAACCCATAAAATGCAGCATACAAAATAAAATTGGAAATATGCAAAACATTTTTCTCACTAGTAATTCCCTAAAATCCTGTGACCTTTTGCACTAACATCTCAAAAAATTGATTTCAGACAATATTCACTTTCATAACACATAATTCATAACACTATAATACCATAAATACTACACAGAAAATGAAATTCTAAAAAATTAAAACATGTTCTTACCTGAATCTTATGTTCCATTGTGTCAGATGGTGGTGTGATGGCATTGTACTGTATACTGCTGTTAAACCTCTCTACCGTGGCTGCCCTCCAAGAACCAAGGTTGCTGGGACTTTAGTCACTGCTGTAGGAGGCTGATCCTGGCAAGGTCTAGACCTCACCTCTAACACTCTGTCCTTCATGGCTGGTGGATGGCATTTAGAGACTGTGAAGGATGCACCAGCTTGAGATAATCCATCAGCAGCATCTGCTTCATGTGCTGTTTTAGATCCTTAGGGGACTTGGAATATAGAAGCAAAGCAGAGGTGAGTTAACATTTAACCTTGAGGCTGAAATCAAGGATGGGATCAGCAGCCTCCATGTCTCTAGTCAGCTGGGCAATTATGCCAACTCACCCTTCAAGCTTGAAAACTGTGGATGGTACGATCATATTTTTCTCAACTGCACATAGTCACAAATGTGTCTAATTGGCAATGTGAAAGTGAAAATGAGGTTACTTATAAAATCACAGGAATGCTTGAAGTCAGGAAAATTAAATGAAGGAATGTTGAGGATTGACCATAATTGAAATAATTAGTAGGATGCAAAATAAACCATACACATCAATAGCATTTCTATGCTAAAATCCAGACTGCATCAGAGAAAGATAAATCCCTTTCAAAATAACTACAAAAAGCATAAAATATTTGAGAATCAATCTACCAAGGAAAACGTGGATGCAATAATAAAATGTTCTTTAAAAATATCAAGAATAACTTAAATAACTGGAGAAATATTCAGTACTCATGGCTAGGCCATGCCAATATAATAAATGACAGTACTATCAAAGTTAATTTCCAAATTTGATGTTTTGCCAAGAAAACTACCAAGGGGCTACTTCACAGAGCTAGATAAAATAATAAACAAAATTCCAATTGTTATTATAAAGCAACAATTATCAAAACCATTTGGTGCTGTTTTTTAAATAGAAAAGCAATAGGAATAGATGAAAAACAATCAGAAATAAGGGAACTCAATAACTCTGCATTTGATAAACCCTACAATATAATTTACCTAGAAAAAAGCTACCTATTTGATAAGAACTACTACAAACTCTAGACAGTAGTCCAGCAGGAATTAGGCTTAGATCAACACCATGTACCTTATATCATACTCCATAATAAATTTCAGATCACATGAATATTAAATATTATACTTTATCAATATTAAATATTACACATTACATTAATATTAAATATTATACTTTATCAATATTAAATATTATATATTACATAAATATTATACTATTAAAAAGTAGAAGGAAAATGGATTAAATGCCTTTCATTGCTTTGGGGAGTAGATGAATTTTTAACCAACCAAGTAATAGAGATAATTACAAATGATAAAATAATTTTAATTGAATGACATTGAAAAGCTTTTACACAAAATTAATTCATCTAGGATAAGAAGTGCTCAACTAGCAAAAAATCTTTATACAAAATATCTTTGATAATGGTTCGATATCTAAGACATATAAGCAACAAATAGAAATATGTAGGACCAAAAGACATTCTTTTATCAATAAATGGTCAAAGGGTATGAATAGACAGTTCTCTAAAGAACTGCAAACTATTAGCAATCCTACTAAAGAAATCACTAATCATAAGAAATGCACATCCAAACAACTTCTAAGGTTTTACCCCATAGCCTGTATATTGGCAAATATGAAGGATTAATCAATGTTGGAAGGGCTATGGGAAAACAGACATACTAATGCATGGCTGGTAGAGCTGTGAATTGCTATGACCATTCTGCAAAGTAATTTGAAATTATGCAAAGTTACTCAAATATCCAAAACCTTTGACCCAGAGATTCCCTGATCAGTATCTATTTCAAGGACATCACTGATAAAAAGTCACGTTTCATACACACCAAAATATTTATAGCAATACTTTTTGTGGTAGCAAAGAACTGGAAACAAATCAGTTGCCCACTGAATGGAGAATGGCTAAATAAATTGTATTACAGGAATATAATGGAATATTACTGTTCTGTAAGAAATGTTGAATATGGGGAATACGAAGCGCGTGTTGTAAATGAAGTAGAGCCAGGGTAAAAAAATCTACAATGAGTCCAATAATGTAAATGGAAAGAACAGCCACAAAACAATGAAAACTTAATGTTGCAAAGTTTTTAAGAATAAGTTTGGGTCCAAAGGAGACATATTAGGAGACACCCTCCCCCTATAGAAGTAATGGTTCACAGGTATAAAAGATTGCTTATCACATCGGACCTCTTGGGGGGGGGGTGTATAATTTTAATGATTTTTTTTCTCTTCTCATTTTTTCTAAATTTAAAAAAAGTATTTATAATAAGAGGTGGCTTTTGGGAGTAGGGAAACGAAATATGGGGAAAGCTAGATGATGCAAAAACAGAAGATATCAATAAAAAAAATCCATTTTAAAATTATCCCTTCGTGTTGACTACTCCACCAGTTGAAAATTCTACATGATTTTTCATTGAAATACATTTGGTCCAAGAAAATCCATAGCTACCTTCAAACATATTTTTTTCTAATATTTATCTTAGAGTTTACCATACATGTCAGATATTTCTGCAAAACTTGTGACATGTCTTAGTATAATTAAATAAACATTAGCTATCCATTTATTTCAAAGAGTGCCCACCTGAGTTAAAAATATGCCAGTCTTCTGAACATCAGCATGTCTAGGATTCCTAATTAACCTACTGATATGGTCAATAATAGAGTTTACTGTCATTTAGGAAATCATTCGGTAGTACTTTCACTTGTTTTGAAATTTGCTCCAAATCTCTTTCCAAATTCCTCCTCCTTTCCTAAGTAAACAAGAATTTGAGAAACACCACCTACTTCATACTACTACTTCATGCTTCTACTTCATAGTTTAAATATGCTACTATTAGACTTCCCCTTCCCCCGCAACCCAACCATAGCTTTGTCTCCCTTTACCAGCAGCCTTCATTCCACCCATCATAAAGCAGAAATGTTGTTCTTCAGCTTGTCCTGTCCTCACAAGCTCCTGATTATGAAATGGAAGACTGGTGATGTCCTCAAAAGTATTCAAAACATGGAGTCTCACATTCTGAAAGCATCGATCACAAATTTCATGCTCCTGACTTGGCCTTTGAGAACCCAAAGGTATTTTCCCACCATGATGATAGGAAATGTGCTTTAAAGAAGGCCCAAATATATGAGCCTGAAATACATTTGCTACAACCCATACTTTCATTGGACTTTACTATACAAATCCCACTCCTTCAGAGAACAATTAACCTAAATATTCCATCCTCTTGCTTGAAGGAGGCAGAAATTGACATAGCGTATCAGTCTCTTCTATAGCCATCACGAGTGATATCTGACTGAAACAAGAACTGTTGGGGGAATCTCAATGCCTTTCCCATATAAAGACAGCTTCTCTTTCTAGGACGTTGAGACAGACATCCAATGTCTACTCCATTCCCATCTGAAAAGATGATGAGTTCCAGGTTGTTCAAAAGACTATAAAGCCTAGCAATTTAGCAAAGTAGTTCATATTTAGAGTAAGAAATATACTGTCTGCATTCAACATGTGAAGCATGAAAAGGCTAATTGAACCCATCATTGAGCCCAGCAAGAAGGTTGTCACAAGGTTAAAACTGAATGAAGGTCCCCAAAAAGCCCTTTCAATGAAAAGCCAAATCTCTTCAAGTAGGAAAGGACAATACAAGGAAGAAACCATTAAGAAAATGCAAGAGTAAAAATTACATGGATATAAACTAAACTAGCAGAATGTTTAGGGTAGGGGTTTCTTTTGGTTGGTTGGTTGGTTAGTTGGTTGGTTGGTTTTGGTTTTTGCCTTTCTTTATATGCAGAGGTGCTTACTTAGCAGAGTGCCTGGCACATACTAGTTGCTTACTAAATGCTTGTTGACTTAACTGGAAAACTTAAAAAGGAGAGGGGGCTTGCTTACAAGTATGTGTCAAAATGAAAATTTGCCAATGAGCATATATAGCCTTTCCAAAAATTCAATAGAAATGGATTGGTTTATATAAGATCACACATCAAATCAACAAGGTCACATCATCTAACACCTTCATTTTACAGGTGAGGAAACTGAACCTGGAAAGACTGTGATTCACCTAGTGTCTAGGCAGAGTTGGTATTCGAGCTCATTCCCTATGATTCCCAGTCAATTCAACACTTTCTTCACTGCACCATGCTGCCTAGAATCCTCAAAAAAAATTAAGAATAGATATTTTCTGGATCTATTGTATTTTCCTCAGAAAGGTTTTTATGTGCCTCAAATATTTTGTCCTTAGATAACCACACAGTGTCCACTCTAAATTTAGTTTCCTTTCCCTAAACTCTTTCTTACAAAATATTTTTCAGTTTATAAGATTTGAGTATAAAAATGGCCTTAGAGGTCTTAGAGGCCTCTAAGGCCTCTATACTTAGAGGCAAATTTCATCCAAGCCCCTCATTTTATATTTGAGGAAACTGAGGATTTGAAAGGTTAAATGGCTCATTTAAGGTTACACAGTTGGAAGAACCAGGTCTTGACCATGTCTTCTCATTCTAAAACCAGGACTCCTTCCTGATTTATGCCAAGCTTTTCAGCAGCCCTATAAACCCATCAGCTTATTTTCACACTAATGGCTTTCTAGCCATCTCCCCTTCCCCCATATAGCTGATATTTAGAATCGAATTATAATTGTATATGGCCTCTTGAAGATGCTTTTATGGCTGATAGGGCATTCTCAGTAATTGTGTTAACTTTTATTTTGCTAGTTTGTTCATTAATCTGGCCTATCCCAGTCAAGTCAGTAGGCACTGATTAAGTACTCTCTATGTGCCAAGCTAAGCTCTGCTGCCCGTTTCCCTGTTACTTAGAGCTTTCTCAGATCCTCCACCTGGAAGAGACTTCTCCCTCATCTATGATGAGGCCCTCTCAAGGCCTTTGTTTTCTCCTCTGTAAAATTATAGGGTTGGGCAAGGTGATCTCAAAGCTCTCTTACAACTCTAATTCCCATGATACCATGATTTTGTTGTTTATCTTGGTAATTAACTTCCATAGCCTGGCCTCTCTATAGATCTCAAATGTTTTCTATGATCCTGGCTTTGACCCAGCTTTTCCTTCAGACACTGCTCACTGTTTCTGTCCCTCAACAGTATTATCTCGATTCCTAAAATCACAGGGTCATAGACTAAAGGCTGGGAGGGACCTCAGTGGCCATCAAGGCTAACCCTCTCATTTTACAAATGAACAAATTGAGGCCCAATGTGAGGAAGTGACCGACCCAGAGTCAGTCAGCTAATAAATGTCTGGTCTGAAGTAGGATTTGAACTCAAATCTTCCTAACTGTAAATCTAGCACCCTGTACTCTATACCATGCTGATTCCTAGATGTTGATATCTGTGTACATAGTAACTCTGTCCCTTAGTTGCATAGGGATTGTTTGGCTGCTGCCCCCCACTCCTTAAACATCGGAGGCAAGAATAAGCATGCCTCATTTAACCACAACTTGAGACAGGTTCTGACCCCAAAGCAAGTCCAGGGAGAACTGTGCTCTCAGCATCTAGCATTGTATTTTGTATGTATTAGACACTTAATAAGTGTTTGTTCAATGAATGGATAAATGGTTTCCTTTGTGATGTTTACCTTCATGGCTTTTCCTGTACCATTCCACATGTCATTCCTCCCCCTTCTAGTCTACCTATCCAAACCCTACCGATTCCTGAAGGTCTGGCTCAGATTCTGCCTCCTCCACCATAGTCCCAGCCAGAAGCAATCATTCTTTCTCCAAACTCCTACATACTTATCGTTTGTATCATTCATTTCCCAACTTATCATATTCTTAGAGGCTTGTGACATCTCTTGCCCTGTCATCCTTATGGTTGTTTAGCCTTTGTTGTATTGTTGCTTTGCTTCCTTGGCTAGATTATGGAGCTCCTTGAGAGAAGAGATCATGCTTTAACCTTCAGTGTCATTCTGGTCCCTCTGTTCCTGCCACCACTACTGCCCCCCACAGCATTGTGCCTACCATGTAACACAAGGGGACTATAAGATAATGTAAATATCTCTTCAACAGACATTATACAGCCCAAAGAATGGGGACCTCTTCAGAGCAGCCTCCTTAGGAGGCTACACCAGAGCCATAGTTAAATAGAATGACTGGAGTTTTGGCCCAAAATGCTGACATCTGGAGAAGATGTTTTTTTCCCCATAGGGATTACCATGGCCATACTTTATCTCAAAGTCTTATACCACCTTATGCTTCCATGTGGTGCAAATCTCTCCAGGCTATCTCCATGGTAGCATCACTCTTCTAGGGCCTGCCTCCTATTCCCATGCCTCTTAATAGTGATAGACCTACTTTTATGGATGGACTGCCCACTCTTGGTAGGACTACACCTGTGGTTAGATTGTCCCATGTGTCTCTGCCACCTCCTCATCCAACTGAATTTGTCCCTGGTACAAGAAATCTTGCTTATGACTCTAACTTATACACTTATTTCTGCAAACTGTCTATTCATTTCTCAAACTTTTCTTTAGGAACTAGTTTTGGAACCACTTTATAAGCCACAAGAAAAAATTAGTGTTATTACTCAAGAGGCAAAATGGTATCAAGCAACTTGCTTCCCTTCATTTACCTGACTTGGCTTCAAATGACTCTTGACCATTGCAAAAATCATATTTGCCCCTCAAGAATAATGACTTCCCAGACTTCCAGAAGCTTGGTGTTCATCACAAGGGTCCTTAGAATGCTGCTGCTATGCTCTCAGACTGTGACAAGGGCTATGAAGATGAGTTCACAAGAGGAATTTATTCTAAGGATGTCTCAAGCAATGGCAACATGGTTGGAGTAAGAAAGCAGTGTGTTCCCTTACTAGTCCCAGCTGTATCTGCAGGGGCCTGCAGTGTCAGGATCACATAAAAAGCATTTTCAGAGGCCACAACACTTCCTCCCCTTACCCCAACATGAGGCCCTCCATTAAGCCGGAACTAATTCTTATGACAAGTTACAAACCGCAGGCAAAAATAATGAAAACCCTGACACAGCTCGCACTCAGAGAAGACCTAAGGGTACTACTGAAACAAAGCTCCAGCTATTCATCAAATTCTCCTGATAGGTTCCAGGGTCAGCCACTGCCATCTCCTCAGCACCACAACAAGGAATCAGTCTCCCTGTTTTCTGTCTGGAGAGAGAAGGGTTTCAGCTGTGAACATAGTTCAAGCCTCAAGCAGATGGGCAGACAGATGAGGCAGAATGTCAGCGAGAAACTTGATTTTTTTTAAGAACCAACTCAGTCTAGTAAGAAGAACATTGAACTAGAAGCCATCAAGACCACTTATGCCATTTGCTAGCCAGGTGACCTTGGGCACCTCTGGTGCCTTATCTATAAAATAAGGATAACCTGTCCATAAAACAAGGGATTTGAAGGTCTATCACTATTAAGGGCCATGGGAATGGGAGGCAGGCCTTAGAAGAGTGAGATGGTAGCCTGGAGACATTTGCACCACATGGAAGCATAAGGTGGTATAAGCCTTTGAGATGAAGTATGGGTGTGGTAGTTCCTACGGGGAAAAATGGATCTAACGGTTCATAGCTCTAGATCTGGAAGAGACCTCAAGCCATCTAACCCAGTTCTTTTTTATAAATAAGGAAACCGAGAGTCAAGGAGATAAAGTGACTTAGCCAAAATTGTACGAGCACTAAGTATCACAGATGGGATTTAAACCCAGGTCCTCTCCAGTCAGAACTTTTGTAATTTAAGGAAATGGGAAATACTTCACAACCAATCGACAATAATCAACAGGCATTCCTATGTGCCAACCACCGTGCTAGGAGCCTGGGATGAAAATACAAAGAATAAAACAGTATATACTCTCAAGGAACTCCCATTCCATTGGAATAGACCATACATATATATATACATATAATATATATGTATATATTATGGGCTATCTCTGTACATAATAAATATAGAACAGATAAATGCAAGGTAACTGAGAGGGGAGGACCTTAGCAGCTGGAGGGATGAGGGAAAGCTTCATGTAGAAGGTGATGCTTGAGCCAAGTCTTTAAGGGAGATAAAGAGATTCCAGAAGGCATAAGTGAGAAAGGAGTGTATTCCATGCATGGGGGATGGGGCACAAACATGGGAGATAGAGCATTGTGCACGAGAAATAAAAAAAGCCAGTTGGGCTGGATCATAAAGAACAGAAAAGGGAGTAATGTGCAATTAGGCTGGAAAGATAAGTGGGATCCAGGTTATAAAGGGCTTTAACAGTCAAATATAGGAGTTTACATTTTATCCTAAAAGCTACTAAGAGGCAGTGAGGGAGCTACTGGAGTTTATTGAGTAGGGAAGCATCCCAATTAGACTTGCTCTTAAGGAAAACCACTTTTGCAGCTATGTAGAGGATGGATTGGAGTGTGGGAGAATTAAAGAGGAGTAACCAATAAGGATGTCATTGAAATAGTTTGGTGATAATGACCTGAGCTAAGGCAGTAGTTGTGTGAACAGTTAGAGGAGGACAGCTCTGAAAGATGTTGTAAAGGGAGAGACAGCAATTGATTAGATACATGGAAGGCAGCTAGGTGGCATTGTAGTACACAGAATGCCAGGCCTCAAGTCAGGAAGACTCATCTTCCTGGGTTCAAATCTGGCTTCAGACACTCACTTAGTAGCTATGTGACCCTGGGCAAGTCATTTAACCCTCTTTGCCTCAGTCTCCTCATCTATAAAATGAGCTGAAGAAGAAAATGACAAACCATTCTAGTATCTTTGCCAAGATAACCCCAAATGGGTTCACAAAGAGTCAGCCAAGACTGAAAAATGACTGGAGGGCAGCTGTGTGGATCACAACAGAAGGTGGCAAGTTTTCAAAGAGAGGGGAGTACCGGATCATCTTATTTGTCTCCTGAGGAACCTGTATGCAGGCCAAGATGCAGCCGTTAGGACCAAACATGAAATTACTGATTAGTTTAAGACAGGAAAAAAGTACAACTAGGATATGTGTTGTCGCCTTATTCATTTAACTTATATGCAAAGTATATCATGTGAAATGCCAGTCTGAACAAAAATGGCCAGAATTAAGGTTGCTAGGAGAAATATCAACAATCTCAGATATGCAGACAATACCATTATGATGACAGAAAGTGAAGAATAATTAAGAAGCCTCTTGATGAGGGTGAAAGAGGAGAGCGGAAAAGCTGGCTTGAAGCTTGCCATAAAAACCTAAGATTTTTGGCAACTGGTCCCATCACTTCCTGGCAAATAGAGGGAGAAGAAATGAAAGCAGTGTCAGATTTGATATTCTTGGGCCAAAGATCACTGCAGATGGTGACCACAGCCATGAAATAATGACATTTGCTCCTTGGAAGGAAAGCTACGGCAAATCTGGACAGCATGCTAAAAAACAGAGACATCACCTTGCCAACAAAGGTCTGTACAATAAAAGCTAAGGTTTTTCCAGTAGCAACATGTGGCTGTGAGATTTGGCCTATGAGGAAAACTGAACACCACAGAACTGATGCTTTAAATTGTGGTGCTAGAGAAGATTTTTGAGAGTCCCTTAGACGGTAAGGAGATTAAATCAGTTAATACTTAAATTAATTCAGACCATTCACTGGAAGGCCAAATATTGAAGCTGAAGCTTAAATACTTTGGCCACATAATGACATTAGACTCATTGGAAAAGACCCTAATGTTAGGAAAGACTGAAGACCAAAGGAAAAGAGGACAGCAGAGGACGAGATGGATAGATAGTGTCATGGAATCAATAAACATGAGCTTGAACAGACTTTTAGAGATAGTGGAGAATAGAAAGGACTGGCATGCTATGATCCATGGGGTGGTGAAGAGTCAGACGTGACTGAACAATACAACAACAACAACAAAATAGATATGTGGAATGAGGTAGGCTAAGGTCACAAACCTGGGAGACTGGAAGGATATGGTACCCGCAACATAAATAGGTAAGTTTGGAAGTGTGGCGGGTTTGAGATTTTGGACAAATTTAGTTTGAGATGTCTCCAGGACATCAAATGTGAAATGTCCAGTAGGCAATTAGTGATGCAAGACTGAAGTACAGAGCGCAGACTGATGCGGGACATATAAATCTGTTAGTTTTCTGCCTCAAGATAATAATTTGGCTCTTAAGAATTAATAGGGTAACCAAGAAAGAATACCACAGAAAGATTATCTAGAGCAGAACCTCTGGGAACAAACACAGTTAGGAGGTTATGATATGATCACATGAATGTTGAGCCAGCAAAGGAGACCAAGCTCACAGGAGAAACAAGAAATTTGTGACACGAAAACTCGGAAGGGGGAGAGTAAGAGGGAAGAGAAGGTGATCAAGTTCAGTAGAGAGTTCAAGAAACATAAGGTTTGAGGGAAGGCCCATAGGATTTGGCAATTAAGAGGCTATTGCTAATTTTAGATAGAGTAGTTAACGGTTGAATGATGAGGTCAGAAGCCAAACTGCCAGGACTTGAGGAGTGAGATGAGAGGAAATATAGGCATGAATGTAGACAGCATAAATTACAAATATAAAGTATTTTATTCAAATATAAAATAAATATAAATTCTTCTCATCCTCCTTTTCTTTCCTTATAGGGAATAATTACCTGGAAAAGACCAAGAATTCAGAATCTACTGGTTATTTAATGAACAGGGGGTGGTTGATCTTTGGAATGGGTCAAAGTGGTTACATCCAACAGCGTTCCTATGCTCCAATAAGCAAAGGAAGGGAAAGAAAAGGACTGGAAGTGTGAAAAGCTACTATGAAAATTCTATGACTTAGAACTAGGCCTATAAGATGATAATGGTTTCCTCAGCTCCTAAAGAGGAACTGGAGAAGCTGTGAAGTCAAGAATGGTTGTCATTGGGTTGTTATTTATATGCTTCCTCCATCTCCCAGTGAAGGCTCTCCAGTATGTCCACTAGGATGATGCCCCATGCAAAAAGGCAGCTCTCTATTTCCCACTCAGGTGTACTCCTCTGGACTCCTCCATCAAGCCCCCAAGACAGGTACCTTCCCACTACTCCCTCTTCCTTTTCAGCTTCCTTTGATGTACTTTCTCCATTAGGTTGTAAGATCCTTACGGGCACTGTCATTCTTTTTCAAATTTGTATCCCCAGAACTTAGCGCAATGCTTGGCACATAGTAGGTGCTTAATAAATATTTATTGACCCTTGAACATTGTCTTCCCTCTACTCTATTCCAACTAAACTTACCTGTCCTGAATTTCATCCTCCCAGAGCTTAGCTTTCAGCTACTCGTCCATGTTAAAGTATTTAACAGGTCCTATGATGCTCTATGTCAACTGCAGAATTGTGTTTAGAAGTGAAAGACTGCTCCTATAGGAGCAGATGAAGTCCTTCTAGGCACCATGTCTGTACTTGGAGTACTGCCATTAGGTGAATGATAGTGTTTGTATACAGTAACATAGTTCTAACAGTTGGGTTTTCCTCGGGCAAGTATATAACACACAATCTGCTCATTTCTACACTTTTTACAAAAACATAACTATTAAATTAAAAGTACATATACTACTTTATCTCTAATTCCTATTCATTGGATCATAGAGTGAAAACTGGAAGAGCCTTAGACGTCATCAAGTTCAGCCCCTTCGTTGTACCCATGAGGAAATTGAGGCACAGAGAAGTTAAATGATTTGCCCAAGGTCACAAAGCTAGTAAATTTCTGAACTCAGATCTTCCTGACTCCAGGCTCACCACTCTCCACTGTGCCACTTATCTGTCTAAAAATATTTTATCAGTTAGGATAATGATAAACCTACAACCATTAGTAATCCTGAGAAGTACAGAACCAACATTTGAAGTTTTCATTTTTATTTGCCCAATTCCATAATTATTTATTATTAATTATTTATTATTATTATTTATTTATATGTCTAATGCTTGATACGTAATAATTTTTAAGTGCCTAGAGTACTATACTTGGCAATAGGCATTTGGATACATCAAAACTTTGATAGCTCTGTTATTTCACATATGTGGGCACTCCTTCCAACAATGTTTATTACAACTTGTCCATGCCCTTTCATGCTAGGAGACTCTTGTCCATGTTTTCCGATAAATCCTCCATAAGAGGTCTACCCTATATGTGTGAGGCAGGGGTGGGGTGGGGGGAGATGGGAGGAGAAATCTACCCGACGTGCTGGGGGAAATATCAAATAAAGCAAGATTCCCACCCTCATGGTGACTACAAAACAGCAATCATCACCCAATCTACTTAAAACCTGATCTAATTTCTGAGTATAGCATAATCAACATTCTATGCTAGAGTCTCATCTACCACACTCTTCTGGAACATGACCCCTCTATGCTCCTCTCAGGGACATAACACTGGTTTGGATGGCTTATGGATCTGACTCATTGGAGGTCTTCTTTTTTCAAGTCTTTTTCTATCAGCCACTCTGCTTGGTTTTGGCTTCATGAACATTATGCTTCCATGCTGGGTAGCCCCTGGTGACCTTCTCCTTTTCAGCTTTCAGTACTGACTTCCTCCATTAGATTATAAGATTCTTGAGGGGGGCAAAGACCACCTTTCTTTTTCATATTTGTATCTCCAGTACTTACTTAGCACAATTCCTAGCATGAAGGAGACACTTAAGAAGTGTTTACTGACTAGTCATCACTTGATATATGTTTTTAAAAGAAAGGACTCAGTTCTTCAAAGGACAAGTTTTCAACCTCATTTTTAAAAACTCATAATATGACCATACCACAAAGGATATCATCAGAGAGATAGATGGATCACCAGAAAAGTAGGTAACCTGGTCATGCATAGAGAGCAAGGGATAAGTGATGGACAATCTATATGTCTCATTTGCATGCATGTAGGGCCAAGTGAACTAGAGATGGGCCCTTAACTTCTAGGGTAGAAGTCACAGGAAGGATATGTGGGACACCAGGAACAGAATTTGCACATGATGAAAGAAAAATTAGCATCGGTTGCAATCTTCATCACCCTACAATGTACAGACATCAGTGAGATAAAAGAGTATCAAAGTCTTAATTGTGCCAGGGTACTTTTATAATTAATTTCTGAGATTTCTTGAAAACCAATTGGTCAGAAAGCCAATGAACATTTATTAATGTTTAGCCTACTGTGCTAAGTGCTAGGAATACACATAGGAAAAAGAAAGACAGTACCTGCCCTCAAAGACCTTACACTCTAATGGAGGAAGAAAGTACAAAAAAAAGGAAGTTAAAAAGGTAGGATAGAGAAAGTAACCAGCATGGCAGTAATGTAGAGAGATTCAAAGGAGGGTAGTCTAGGCAGATATGAAGAGATGATCAGCCTGGGCAACCTAATTAAATGGGGATTCTGGGAGAAGCACCCTGCTCTCCTGTCAGAAGGCCCCAGGGGCAGAAGATGCCAATGAGGAGGAAGCTCCAGGGCTGATATGGTCTTGCAGAATGAAGAGGTTCCTGGGGCAAGACAGAGAAGTCCAGAGGATACAGCTGAATGGAAAATGGAAGAGATGGCAGAGCTGGGAGCCCTCCCAAAATGGAAATTTTGAGAGGAGTCCTCCACCCTCCAATCAATGGGTCCCAGGGGCGGTAATTAGATTCAGAAATATGTTAGAGGAATCCATCACCAGTAGTGAATCCTCATTCAGCATTAAATAGTATGATATAAGCTGCTTTGGAGCAGGGGCTAAGTCATTTTTGTCTTCCCGTCATCATCACCTCACACAGTACAGGGCCATGCACACAATAGGTACTTCAAAAATGGCTGTTGAATTGAATTTAACAGTAAAGCCTAACTCATTAGGACCTCACTAATTGAGAATTCATGAAAATTTCTGACATATTTAGCCTCCAGTTTATTCTTGTTAAATAAGCCCTTTATAGGTGGCACGAATTAATAGTACAAAAAGGTTGTTAGAGGGATTTTAAAGTACTTTGAGAATAAACTTTTATTAATCACATAGGAATAATTTAGAAACACCCATGGCTATACAAATAATTGATATGCTCTTTGCTAACCTTACTTTGGTACTATGAGGGATCTGTGATCTCATTCCTGTGAATATTTCTTCCAATGATGCCTACCCCAGTCCATCCATATCTTTTTATCCTATAAATTCTCCACAGAAAGTCCACCCTACATGCTGGGGCCTTTCTTTTGACATTTCTGGGACAGAATAGAGTATACCTGTTTGTCTTTTGGTCATTTCTCAACTCTCTAATTATAGAATAGGACACAAAATGGAGAAATATCTGCTCTTCAAAGATGCTTGCCTCGGTCATGTCGAAATGGTGAGGTATTTCCTGTACTTGGAGAAGTCTTCCAGTTCATCCTCTTTATGGATGACATTGTGATATTTGCAACAAGATCTGAAACATTTCAGAGGCTTCTAAATGAAATCTATAACCACTTAAAAGATTTCACCCTTTTCACAAGGAAAAGCCTTTTTTCAAAAAAAAAAAAGTGGATGAAGAATGCCTGCTATCTAGACTATAACGTGCAATTGAGTAGCCAAACCACAGAACTGGTCCATCAGTGGTTTTGTCTTGGACAGACATTGAAATGAGCAATGAGTTCAGTTCAGAATTGATCAAGAGGAGGAGAAGGGGTTGGATAGCTTTGAGGAAATTGCTCCATTCCTTGATGACCCCCAAGCTCCCATCTGAGACAAATGCCAGCCTTTTCACCATCAATATTCTTCTGGTAATGCCTTATGACTTTAGGTCCACAGAATACAACAGTCTCCAAAGAGTCAAAGATGAGAATAACTCAAAAGACAATGGTGAGGCACAGAATGGATTTAAGTAGGCTGTGACTTATTACCAAAGAAGTATTGCACAAGAGAAGCAGTCCATCAACATGCATTTTTTTAAGTACTTAGTATATACCAGGCACCATGCTAAGCAGTAGGACTACAAGCAGAAAGGCAACCCCTGTCTTCAAGCAGTTTATATTCTATTGGAAGATACATAAAGGGGAGCTGTAAAGGAGGGAGAAGTCTAGAGTTAGAGAGTCTTAGTTTTATATCAAAAAGACATATATCTAAAACGACAAGATCATTTTTTATATTTTATTTTTACTTTATGGAATAAAACATGTATTTCCATAACATAGTACAATAAAAAAGATGGTTGTATAGGAAACTGCAAATTTCCTACGCACAACTTGCTATTCCTTTCAAATATACAACAGAATTATCATGGAAATTTCTTTTTTTTTTCTTCCCTCCCTAGAGAAAGCTACCATTAGACACAAATAGGTATGTGTGTCTGTGTGTGTGTAAAATTTTTCTCTACATAATTCTATTTATCAGTTCTTTCTCTGGATGCAGATAGCATCTTTCTCATATGTGCTTTAGAGTTATTTTGAGTATTTATAATAGACAAAATAACTTATTCACTCAAAGTTGTTCTTAAAACAATATTGCTATTACTATATTCAATGTCCCTTTGGTTCTGCTCATTTCGCTCTGCATTTGCTCTGCTTGTTATTTCATGCAAGTCTTTCCATGTTTTTCTAACATCACTGAGCTCATCATTTCTTATAGCACAGTAGTATTCCATCACAATCATATGCCACAACTTGTTCAACCATTCCCCAATTGGTGGGCATCCCTACAATTTCCAGTTCCTTGACACCATACAGAGAGCTACTATAAACATTTTAGAACGTATAGGTTCTTTTCCTTTTTCCCTAATCATCTTTGGAAATAGACCAAGTAGTGGTACTGAGGAATAAAACAGTGTAGGTAGCTTAATAACTCTTTGGGCATGATTACAGACTGCTCTCCAAAATGGTTGGATCATTTTACAATTTCATCAACAATGATTAGTGTCCCCATTTTTCCACATCCTCTCCAACATTTGCTACTTTCCCCTTCTATCATTTTAGCCAATCTGGTAGATGTAAAATGATATCTCAAGGTTGTTTAATCTGCATTTCTCTAATCATTAATGATTCAGAGCATTTTATATGACTATAAGTTGTTTTGATTTCTTCATTGGAAAACTGCCTCTTCATATCCTTTGACCATTCATCAACTGGGGAATAATTTGCATTCTTGTAGATTTGACAAAGTTCTTTATGTATATTTAGATATGAGACCTTTATCTGATAAACTGCCTATAACATTTTTTCTCCAATTTTCTGCTTTTCTTCTTTTTTTCCTTTTTCTTTTTTTTAATTAAGATTTTTTATTTTTAGTTTACAACACTCAGTTCCACATGATTTTGAGTTCCAGATTTTCTTCCCCCCTCTCCCCTTCCCCAAGATGACATATAACTTTGCATTGAACTTATTTACACAATAGTCAAGTTGTAAAGAAGAATTAAGACCAATGGAATGAATCATGAGAAAGAAGAAACAAAACCAAAAAAAAAAAAAGAGAGAGAGAGAGCAAACAGTTTGCCTCAATCTGCATTCAGACTCCATAGTTCTTTCTCTAGATATAGATAGCTCTCCTCATCGTGAGTCCTTTGGAGTTGTCTTTGGACCTTGTATTGCTGAGAAGAGCAAGGTCTATCAAAGTTAGTCATCACAGAATCAATATATCTGTGGCTGTGTATAATGTTCTCCTTGTTCTGCTCCGCTCACTCAGCATTATATCGTGTAGGTTTTTCCAGGTTATTATGAAGTCCATATCTTCCCCATTTCTTATAGCACAATGGATATATTTGTTTTATTTTTACAAAACTTTTTTAATCTAGTGTAATCAAAATTATCCATTTTACACCTAACTTTGCTCTCTATCTCTTGTTTATTCATAAATTATTCACTTATCCATGTCTGATGAGAATTATATTCCATGCACTTCTAATTTTCTTGTAAAATCTCTCTTTATATCTAGATCATGCATCCATTTTGACCTTACCTTAGTAAATGATATGGGATATTGGTCCATGCTCAGTTTCTAACATACTGCTTTCCAGTTTTCCCAACAATTTTTACCAAATAATGAATTCTTATCCCAAAATCTTATGTCTAGACTTGTCAAATAAAAGGTCATTGTGTTTATTTGCTGCTATAACTTGTATGTCTACTCTATTCCATTGATCTACCTTTCTATTTCTTAGCCAGTAATAGATAGTTTTCATAATTATAATACAAGTTATGCTCTGGTACTGCTAAATCTTTTTACTTTACAATTTTTTCCATTATTTCCTTTGATATTCTTGACTTTTTGTTTTTCAAAATGAATTTTGTTATTATTTTTTCTAATTCAGTAAAATAATTTTTGGTAATTTAATTGGGATGGTGTTAAATAGATAAATTAGTTTGGGCAAAATTGTCATTTTTATTATATTGACCCTACCTACCCATGAGCAATTAATATCTCTCCAATTATTTAAATTGATTTTGTTTGTACAAAAAACCTTCTTAATAATTTTGTTTAGTTAATTCCTGGGTTTGTTTTGGCAATATAATTAAATCATTTCAGTAGATGCAGAAAAACTCTTTGACAACATATAACACTATTTTATGCTAGAAGTTCTACAAAATCTAGGAATAGAGGGATGTTTTTAATATCATAGGAAGCATCTATCTAAAACCAAAAGCAAGTGTCATGTGAAATAGGGATACATTAGAACCTTTTCCATAAATATGGGAGCAAAGCAAAGATGCCCATTCTCCCCACTGTTGTTTGACATAGTTCTAGAAATGCTAGCAACAGCAATAAGAAAAGAAAAAGAAATTAAAGATAGGTAACAAGGAGATAAAACTATCCCTGCTTGCTGATGATATGATGGTTTACGTGGAAAATCTTAGGGAATCAGCAAAGGTAACTAATTGAAACAATAGCTTCAGCAAAGGTGCTGGCTACAAAATAAATCCACAGAAAATCAATAGCATTTTGTTATGATACAGTAATACAAAATAACAACAAAACCCAAGAAGCAATAACAGAAAGGGAAATCTCATTCCAAATAACTACAAAATGCACAAAAATCTAGGGATCAGCCTCCCAAAGTGTACAAAAGACCTGTATAGATTGAATTACTAAGCCCTCCTTAAAGAAGTAAAGAACAACTTAAATAACTGCAGTAATATTTAGTGATCATGGCTAAGCCATGCCAATATAATAAAAATGACAATATTACCAAAATTAATTTATACTTTTAATGTCATACCAATCAAATTAGCCAGAGGATACTTTACAGAACTTGATAAAATAATAACAAAATTCATTTGTAAAAACAAGTGATCTAAAATATCAAGAGAAATGATGAAAATAAGTAGAGATGAAGGGGGAATAGCACTTTTAACTCAGACTTTATTGTAAGGCAGCGGTCATCAAAACCACATGGTATTGGTTAAAGAATAGAGAGAAAGATCAATGGAATAGACTAGACAAGGGAGATTCAGAAACAAGAAAACTCAATAGCCTAATGTTTGATAAAGTAAAAAACATGTTACTTAGGGAAGAACTCTATATATCATAAAAAAACTGTTGGGGGAAAAACAAAAAGCAAACTGGCAGATCACAAATGTGTTCTTAAGCAAACTAGAGATAGAGGCAATTACACAAGATAAAATAGATAACACTGATTACTTGAAACTGCAAAACTTTTTTGCACAGACAACATTAATGCATTTAAGAGATATGGACATAGATATCCCATAAATCAACATGGATATAAATATACCTTTAACCAACAGACATTCCCCAATAGATAAACAGCCAAAGGATAAGAACAAAAAGTTCTCAAAAGAAATGCAAAATTTTCACAACTATATGAAAAAAGGTTCCAAATCACTAACCATAAGAGATATGCAAATCAAAACAACTCTTTGATTTCACCTTACACCTTGCAAATTGACAAAAATGACAAAAAATAAGAACAGTGAATGTTGCGGAAGGATAGGCACACTGAAACATTGTTGGTGGAGCTGTAAAATGATACAAGCATTTTGGAAAGCAATTTGGAATTATGCAAATAAAGTGACTAAAATGTCCATACCCTTTGAACCAGAGACTATATTGCTAGGTAATAATCCAAGAAAGCCTTTATAAGGATAAAAGTCCATATATGCCTCCAAAATATTTATAGCGACATTTTTTGTGATAGCTAAGAATTGAAAACAAAATAGATGTCCACCGATTGGGAGACAGCTAAACAAATTGTGCTACATGAATATAATGAAATATTGCTACATCGTAAGGAATGATGTACATGATGAAGAGAGAGAAGCATTTGGTCATCTGGTCAGTCTAAAAAGGTCTCTATGAACTGAATGACACAGAGTGGAATAAGCAGAGACAAGAAAACAGCATACGTAATAAGATAAATGGAAAGAACAATTATCAAAAAAATCAATAGTAAATGCAACAAAATGATAATGAGTAAGTATTGATTCGAATGAAAACATATGAGAGGACACCCTCAACTCATGTCTTTGTGGAGGTGAGGTCCACAGTTGTCAAACATCTGCATGTGTTTTCGACTTTTTCAATGTATCATTTAGGTATGCTGATTTTTTTTTACCTCTAAAAAAAATACTATTTGTCACATGGGATGGCTCTCTGGGAAAAGGATACTCGGGATAACTATAATGATATAAGAAACAGAAAATGGAAAAAAACTTTTTAAAAAATAAACTTTTGGAAGATGTTTAATATGTTAAAACCACATTCACATGCAAGCTTTTCAACCCAACACCCTCTTTTCCCATTAAGACTTATACTAAGATTGTAAAGAGAAATACCAGATCAAACTCATAAGCATTAACCAGGCACAAGAAGAACTATTAAGTGAATGAACCTTCTGTGAATTAAATCGATTTTCTAGAAAATGAAAACAAAATTGTACCCAGGAATAAACCATCTTAAAATCACATTAGATGGGTAAAAACATAAAATATTATTTTCTACTGGGGCTATAAAAATTAAATTAGCTAAAAGAGTTAAGTAAGTGCTTTTGTGTTCCAAAGTATTCCATTTATTAGGACAATAGGTGCCTGTGAAGGCACCAAAACCCTGAAAGGATCTGTAATTGTCTCTTCTGTGATGCTTTGTGCTGTGAAAGTCACTTATAGAAGAAAGGGAGATTTTTCTCAGAGCAACTTTTCTGGGTATTAAGAGTCATGCTAAGCAACAGCACAGTGTCTAGGAAAGTTGGACTAAATGTTCATTTGCCTTCTGATTTGACACAAATGCAGATGACCTCCTTATGAGAGCTTCCTCTCCAGGAAAGAACAGAACAAGATGGAAGCTAGGTATCTGGCTGGCCCTTTCCTGTCTAGTTATATTCATTTCTCATTACTCCCCAGCTCTGACTCACCTTCTCCCATGAACAACTTTCTCATAGCTGCCTCTGCACCTTCTCATAGGCTGCTTCTCCCCCACATTAATCTGCCTTATACATGAAGTAAGGGTCTAACCCTTTTAATAGGCTAGATTCTGGGAGTTTAATCATCTGTCCCACCTAGTTGGTTCTCTCAACATAATGGTCATTCTGTCATTACTATGGATTGCTATGGTTCTCCTATATGTGACAAGGAGATGGGGCTAGAACTGTCAAGGCAGGGTTGGGAACATAGAATAGGAAGTTTCTCTGCGAGAATTCAGGGACTGACTAAGGAAGCACCCAGGACTATGGAGTCAAGAGCTGGGTGAGCAATCTGAAACTAGAGCAAATATCAGTCAACATAAAATGGTAGGGACAAACTAAGAAGGCAGAAACCAGAAAGTGTAGACCAAAGGCAATAGCCCACAGGTTAGGAATGCAATCAGGCAGGAACCAAGAGATACAAAAAAATCTGAAGGCCAGGACAAAGCCCAAGAACAGGTTTCAGACATCACCAAGAAGACTTTGCTTTATAAATTTAAATCTCCTCAAGGTCAAGGACCATGTTTCATTTATTTCTCTATCCCCCATACTGCCTTGCTCAGAGTATGACCCTATCACAGCAAAGTTTCCTGACCTATATAGGTTCAAACCTGACACCTGGATCTTACTTAGTGACCAATACATTCTGACCAATTATGTTAAATGACCACAGATTTTCTACATGACTCCAAGGCAATGGAGCAAGATTAACTCTATTTCTCTGTGGGAAAAAGGAAGCCAAATCTGATTCATGGGGTATCATAGAGGAAAAAACAAGTGTAATAATGGAAGAAAAAGTTAAAACATGAAACTGTCCTTGCACTTGCCTTGTGGGCCAAAATGAATTCTGCTAAGCAGATGCTAGAAAATTGGTCCCAACTATTTTCATCATTTCCAGAGAAAGTCTCAGTCCTAAAAATTCAGACATTCACTATGTTCCTTCTATAGACATATAAAGAGGTGATCAATGATTTTGTTGCTGGCCACAATACAGAGGACAAAGGAACCTAGGGCAGAAGTCACCAGCATTAGCTCTTTTAGTCTTGCCCCAAAATGAATTGTATGGCAACCACTGGCATTATAAAAATTTAAAAGAATCCAGTCATTCCAGCCCCATGCATTCTTCACATTTTTACTAAGAGGAATTCCTGGGCTGTTTTGAAAAAACCCAGACTAGTGACCTAAGAAGACTGTAGAAGCTAAAAGTGTTGGAACTGCTTTTATACTTTGTAAAGGATTGGGCACCTTTCAGATGTAAGAGGATCATTTTGGGCCTTGTAAAGGATGTGAAGTTTTGAGTAGTTTATTTGCTCATGAAGTGGCCAGGAAAGCAGCCAAGTAGCCAACAATCAATCGATAACATTTATTAAGTGCTTACTATGTGCCAGGCGCTGTGCTAAGTGCTGGGGATATGAAAAAAGGCAAAAGACAGTCCCTGTCTTCAAAGAGTTTACAATCTGATGAGGAAAACAGAATGTAAACAAATATATACAAAGCAAGCCATTTATAGGATAAGTAAGAAATAATCAAGAGGGATGACACTAGAATTAAGAGAGGCTGTTTCCATTGCTTTTTTTTCTATTCACTCATTTGCATGGACTAATGGGAAGTATTTTTTAAAAAACTGGGGAATTCTGAACCTCAGAGATGTTTGGTAATTATTAAGCAAATGATCACTGCCTGGTTATGGCCTAATGTGCAGAAATGCACATAACTCTTACTGGGTAATCACCATATGTCAGGATAGGATCTTTCACCAAGAGGTCACAACCTCGTACTAGAAGAATTGTTCACAGAGAAGACTGAGCCGAAAAGCATTATTTTGTTGGGATGACCCCACTTTCCGACCATCCGCCTGGGAAGCTGCAGGCCTCAGAGCCAAGTCAAGGGAGAAGGAAGGAAAGGCTTCTGCCAGACCTTCAGCAAGATCTTTCTTGCTCTTTCTGAAACAACAGTGGTATGAATTATTTCTGAGCCTAAAGCTCAAATTGTTGGTGACTACAGTAGCCTGGTGAGGTCATATTTGAGTGAATCCAAGCAGAAGCGATACTCTAGGAGGAACGTAGCTCCTGGGGGGACACATAGCAAGCCAGATGTAGCTGTTAGAGTTGAAGCACAAGCAGAGGCAAATATAAAAAGTATGGCCAGGACTCAAGGAACGAAGCTGTGTGAGCTCATCAAGCACAAGAAGTGTCCGGATAAATGATATGTTGCTGAAAACCCCCTGGACTACAGACCCCAAAATAGTAATTCTGCATCTCATTTTCCCCCTGCAACTTTTTCCTCTGGGAACTGGGAAAATCTGTTTACCTTTATTTTAGGTCTTTATATACAATATTCACCTCAGGAATGTGCTAAACTGGGTATAGTTACTGGGACCACAGTTAGAAGGTGACAACTGAAGAGAGAGCATCCCAGAGAAGAGAGTAAGATGGATTTCTGCTAGGGTGTTTTGCCAGAATGCTGTCTCTGGATAGAGACTCTGAGATAAAAATAGAGTTAATTATAGATCCTTTTGTTACAACTTCTCAGAGCAGAGAAAGAATATTTATATGGGAAAACCCACCTAGACAGTGAATCAGTACTAAGATGAAGCATTTTAAGAGCAGTTAAACAACACTGCTAAACACATTACCCCACCACTGCTACAAAGGAAGTCTAGTCCATAACTCAAAGAGTTTAAATTCAAGGATCGTGAACAGATGCTGGACGAAAGGAGTTCAAAACACAGATTTAAAATTCCTAAGCGCTTTTCTAACTATGTAGTATGGTTTGCATTTATAAAATTTTGACTATGACCCTTGGAACTATCAAACTAATCAGCAGGCAGACCCCTCCTCCTATGGAGGAAGAGGCTACATATTGCTCAGTAAATGGCCGACAGAGAGCATCAATAGCAGCAGCAATGCTCAGAGAGATCCAAACTGAATGGAGAAGCCAGGGCACTTAATGAGATCTACAACTCCACGGTGCTGGAGGCATGAATTGCCCTGGTCACACATACCTATAGCTTGCCCATTGAGTCACATGTTCACTGACCATGTGTATTCCCTACATATGTGCTCCTCCATGAGTGTTCCCTCAAACTATTTGTTCCCTGCATGTGCCCCCTCCCCGACTGGCATTGTGGTAACCCATGAGAGAGCGTGCCATCAGCTATATGAAGGATCCTGTCATTTATCTTACTATGGTGTTTAATTATCATTTGCTTCAAAATATGTTCTCTGGTTGGTTGGTAAAAAAAAAAAATACTTTAATGGGGGCTTGTAAGGTAACTGATGTTGACTCATACCCTATATTCTTCAGACCTGGGGTTGCATCCAGGGAAGCCCATATGTGAAGCAGGAACTTGAGACTCCGTGCATGGGACCATACGAAATCCTGGGAGAGATGAAGTTTGACTGTACATAGTCCTTGGAGTTTATGCTCTAACAATTTGTGAAAAGAGATTTTTGAAATGAAAGAAGAAAAGCTTTTTAAATGTAAGGAATTCAATAAACAACAAAGTTGTATTAATGACAAAATCTCACTGTCTCTTTCAACTTTAACATTTTGTGACTCAGCATTTTTATAGTCAGAGAACCTGAGTTCAGATCCCAGTTTGACTACATAGTACTAAGTAACCTTGGATAAGTCCCTCTCCTTGCTAGGCCTCATTTTCCTCATTTCCTTCTGCAAAATGAGGGGGTTGGACAAAATGATCCTTATTTCTTCTTAAGGGGAAGGGGATAAAAGAAGGGAGAGGTGATAGAAGGGAGGGCAGATTGGGGAAAGGGGTAATCAGAATGCATGCCATCTTGGGGCATGGCGAGGGGTGAGATGGGAAGAAAATTTGGAATTCAAAATCTTGTGGAAGTGAATGTTGAAAACTAAAAATAAATTCATTAATTCTTTAAAGAGATTTCTTCTTAAACCTTATAAAATCATTCAATATGCAGAAAGTTAAATTGTTGTGTTTAAGCAACTAAGTGGCACAGGGATAGAGCACTGGACCTGAAGTCAGAAGACCTGAGTTCAAATCCTACCCCAGACACTAACTAGCTGTGTGATCCTGAGCAAATCATTTAAGCTCTTTCTGTCCTACTTTCCTCACCAATAAAATGGAGATAGTAATAGCCCTTCCTCCCAGAGTGCTGAAGATAAAATAAAATAATATTTATAAAGCACTTTACAACCTTAAAGTGATACATAAATGCCAGTCAATATCATTAATGTTATTATCATATTCAAACAGGGCTAACCTTAGTCAACATTGAGAAGCAGACAGGGAGTCTTCAGTGACCCCAGCCTCCTGCAGCCTCTTTCCCTCTTCATAGAACTCCCTCCTCCCCTCCCCTACCTCAAGTACCTAGTATCCTCATGTTCTCTCAATCTTCCCTCTAATCAAAACCTACTCTCAAACATCACACCTATCGCATGGGCTAGCGTAACAAAACAGGAAAATGATAAATGTTGGAGAAGATGTGGGGAAACTGGAAAACTAATTCATTGTTAGTAGAACTGATCCAACCATTCTGCAGAGCAATTTGGAACTATGCCCAAAGGGCTATAAAAATGTGCATACCCTTGGACCCAGCAATTCCACTTCTAGGACTGCATCCCAAAGAGATCATACAAATGGAGAAAGGTCCCACATGTACAAAAATATTTATAGCAGCTCTTTATGTGGTAGTCAAGAACTGGAAAATTGAAGGGAAGCCCATCAATTGGGGAATGGCTAAACAAGTTGTGGTATATGAATGTAATGGAATACTACTGCGCTATAAGAAATGATGAACAGGCAGACTTCAGAAAAACCTGCAATGACTTGTATGAACTGACGCCGAGTGAAGTGAGCAGAACCAGGAGAACATGATACCCTGTACCAGCCACAGTGTTAGATGACTGACTTTGAT
>CM053625.1:258102029-258160642 GCA_028646595.1 Phalanger gymnotis
CATCAATTGGGGAATGGCTAAACAAGTTGTGGTATATGAATGTAATGGAATACTACTGCGCTATAAGAAATGATGAACAGGCAGACTTCAGAAAAACCTGCAATGACTTGTATGAACTGACGCCGAGTGAAGTGAGCAGAACCAGGAGAACATGATACCCTGTACCAGCCACAGTGTTAGATGACTGACTTTGACAGACTTAGCCCTTCTCAGCAATGCAAGGACCTAAAACAATTCCAAAAGACTCATAATGGAAAAGGCCATCCACATCCAGAGAAAGAACTCTGGAGTCTGAATGCAGAGGGAAGCAGACTATTTTCTTTTTTTGTTTTGTTTTGTTTTTTCTTTCTCATGGCTCCTCCCGTTAGTTCTAATCCTTCTATACAATATGACTAATGTGAAAATATGTTTAATATGAATGTATATGTAAAGCCTATATCAGATTGCATGCCATCTTGGAGAGGGGGGGAAGGGAGGGAGGGGGAGAAAATTTAAAACCTATGGAGATGAGTGTTAAAAACTAAAAATAAATAAGTTAACTTACAAAAAAATATTAAAATGCTTTGTCCTTGTCAGGCCACACAAAAAACAAATCCACTCTCAGGAACAGGACTTAAAAAATGTGTTCAATGTGTCAGTATATAAACCACTGGTATAGATTAAAGTATTTATGTTTTAGCAGAATGAAAAGTCTTTATTTGGCTTGAGACAAAGGATTAAAGCTCTAATTATTGAATTTCAGAGTATGTAAAAGTACTTTGAAAATACTATTTCCATATGATGCTTCAGAACTTACTACTTCTATTGATCTACGATCTGGTCAATATGGATTCTTGCTCTACTGATGCAGCTAAAAACCCATTCGCACATGTCTTATCCTGTGAGGCTCTTGTCCATATTCACTCTCCTAGAACCCACCCAACATACTGGAGGCCTTGCTCTGTCCTTTTACGTGTTACGGCTATCCCTATAACACTCACACCGTCCATTCCCTCACTACATGACTGGCTCACTACGTCCCCTTTTCGTTACTTTTCATATGTAAATGATCCTTGAAAATATGCTTCATCCTCTTTGCACCCACCCTGCACCTCTCCGTTGTTCTTTGGGTAACCCACAACTTTGAATCTTCAGAGAATGCAAAATGTCCAAAGAACACAAACATAAAGTAGCATCACCATTAAGGCAGAAGCAGACTTTTGTCCGCAAGGTGACTGCCCACTGCCACACTGTAATGTGATCTAGAGGTGGAAGGGACCTCAGACATCATCTAATCCAATCCCCTATTTTGCAGATGAGGAAACTGAAGCCTGGGTACATTAAGTGATTTGCCCCTGGTCACCCAGGTGGTAGGATCATAGGATCAGAGATTCAAAGTCGGGAGGAATCTTAGAGACCACTGAGTTTGAAGCCCTAATTTAGGTAAGGAAACAGAGACAAACAGAAGATCAGCGATTTGCTCTGGTTCACACTGCTAGTACATATTTGAGGAGGGATTTGAATCCAGGTCATCCTGCCTCCAATCCAATCTAGTATACCATGCAACCTCAAAATGTCAGAAGTAGGATTGAAATTCAGGTCCTCAGACCTTAGAGTTAGTGCTGTTTGGGTTTGGGTTTGGGTTTGGGTTTCTCTTTAGCGGGCATGAGACTCATAAAGGCCTCCAAGCTTTAAGCTATCTTCATACTGTGCCCTCACTTCTCTGACAATTGGTCCATCTTTCATGATCCAATTCCAATTTCTTTCATGGTTTCCCTGAATCTGGTTTAGTGGAAAGGACATAGAAAGTAGAGTAAGAATATCTTAGTTCAAATCCTACCACTTCCTTGCTGCGTGACATTGACACTTTGCTTAACTCTGCCTCACTTCCCTAAACCCTAATTGGGAAGTGATAACATCTACATCTCAATACATTGACTGTTGAAATAAGAGGGAAGCCCAGGTCAAAAAAAAAAAAACCAGGGAAAACTTGCTGGCATCTGGAAAATCTCAAGAGCTCTGGGGGCCATGCGGCATGAGGGATAGATATCTGGCCTTAGAGTCTGAAAGATTTGGGTTCAAGTCCCAGCTCTGGCTATATCACTGTAGGCAAAATATTCAACCTCTCCTTGCTGCGTGTACTGCAAATCGAGTGCTCATCTGAGTTGGTACGGGGAGTTTACTCATCAGGAGTTCCTTGTGCAATTGAATCATTTAAAAAAAAAAAAAAGCCTACATAATCTACCCAGGGATGTGACGGAGCGAGCTCACACCAGGCTCTCTAGAGTTGATTGTTAAATTTTTATTTAGAGGATTTATATGTCAGAAATTGGCAAATGCTAGACATCGGGGCTTGATGAATTGTTTTGTTCATTATCTAGGCTAGATAGAATTATTCTAGACTTAAGAAAATGTTAATAATAAAAAAAACTTAAAAGTATGTCATGAGCACATTGGGGAGTGGGGGGAGACAGTTGTTAAACATTTGCCAGCACACTCCTGCCTATTCCACAGCATTATTATAATGATTAAGTTACATAATGTATGCAAAGAGCTTTATAACACTAAAGTACTGTGTAATTGTCCAGTTGCTTTCATCCTCCAGGCAAGAAGTTATTCATCCCTCTTGCAATTCTCCAGAGTACTCCAGAGTGACTCTCCTGCATTCTCATCGCCCTCTCTACTTTGCATTATATTTACTTGGCTACATGTATGTTTCCTACTGGCTCGTAAGGTCCAGAATTGTCATTCATCGTTCTGTTTCTCTCAGGTTCTAGCAGAGTGCTTAATTAAAGTTTGTTAAATTGACTCAAATTGAATTGAAATCATACCTCTTAGGAAGCTTAACCACATGTGACTAGGCTGTCATTTAAAACCTATCTATGAAATGGGGCCTAAAGAACTGTGTCTAGGCAGAAGTTAGGCTAATTTTTTTTTCCCAGTGAGCAGTATTTTCTTCCAGCTCTGAGATTTTTAACTCAAACTGTAGGCATGATCCAGAAGGTGCTCCAGAGGTCAACCACCAGCACCCGATCATATCAAACAACCATGCAAGTCAGAAGTAGAACTTCAGGATGTAAAAAAATAAAAAATTTACCCTAATATAGAGGTAGGATAAAATGGAAAGATAAATGAACTTGTCACAAAAAGTACTGAGTTCAAACTCCATTTACGCTGCTTATTATGTGAGTGATCTTGGGAAAGTCATTGAATCGTCTCAATTTCCGGTTTCTCATCCATAAGAGGAGTTGTTGACCTAGATGATCCCCCAGATCTCCTTCAGCTCTAAATCTGTGATCTTGTGGATTCTGCTGCCTATCTTAGCATCCCATCCTATTACTCCCTTCCACGAACTCTCCATTTCAGTTCAGATAGGCTTCTAGCCAGTCCCCATATAGAATTCTATCTCCTGCCTCCATTCTCTAACTCAAATAGTCCCCCATATTTTGAATGTATTCCCTCCTGAGTCCTGAGCTTCAAAGCCCAGCTCCTAGGCCACCGACTACCTTGATCTCCCACCATCAGTACTCCCTTCCTCTTGAAATTAATTTGAATTACAATAGAATAATGACATAGTGCTGAGAGGTGGAAGTGGAGGTCACTTAGTCTAGCTAGTGCATTCCCTTTATTTTCCAGATAAAGAAAATGAGGTTAAGTGTTTGTCTAAAGTCACAGGTATAATTACAGGAGAGAAAGTATTGGAACCCATGTCCTTTCCCTCTAAAGACGGAGCTAGGTGGTGCAATGAATGGAGCACTAGTCCTGGAAGAATGAGTTCAAATCCAACTTCAGACACTTACTAGAGGTGTGACCCTGGGCAAGTCACTTAACTGCTGTTTGCCTCAGTTTCCCCAACTGTATAATGGGGAAAATAACAGCACTTTCCTTGCAGGATTGTGAGGAATACACAAGATATTTGTAAAGAATTCAGCACAGCACTTGGCACATAGTAGGTGCTATATAAATATGTATTCTCTTTTTCCTTCTAACTATAGTGTTCTTTCCATTGCCTCACACTGCCCTCATCAATATAAAAGTGTGTGTGTGTGTGACATATATATGTGTATATATACAGACATACATATACTTTGTGTTTACTTTTGCATATATAATATGTCCACACCCCCATCCCAGTAAAATCTGAGTTTCTTGAGGGCAGGGATTGTTTCATTTTTGTGTTTTTATTTCTAGCCCCTTGCACAGGGTCTAACACACAGTAGGTACTTAACGTTTGTTGTTAAATGTTGTTTAATTCAATGTTTCTTGAATTGAAGTGAATTGAACTGAATCATGCTGCCCTTTGTTGTCTATTTGAGATGGTCTGTTAGAGTCTACATTTCAAGCAAATTACAGGTTCAGACTCCACATTGGTCCTTATTGATTTGCTTTCAACCTCAGTGCTATAGAATGTAAACCCCTTCCCTTCCATTAGACTCTTCTCCTTCCGCTTCCCCAGAACCCACGCTTATAATTTTGTAATTCTGCTCAAGCTATTTTCATAGCCTGGAATGTTCTCTTTGCCTTGCCTTAGCAACCCTTTACCTTTGGCTTAGCCAAAGTCAGTACAGTGGCTCATGCACCTAATAAATGGTAGGTGACTCGACTTGATTTACCAATTATTATCCAAATGCTACCCATCCTTCAAAGTCTAGATTCATATACCCCTTCCTCCAAGAAACCTGGCTATAATTTACTCCAGCCCACCGTGGGGTCTTTCCTCTCGCCTTCTTGGTCCAAACAACAGATTAATGTGTGGTCACATGTGATCTATCTGTCCAATAATTATTTTACAAATTGAAGTCTCATCTCTTGTCAGCCAGGAACTTGGTCTCCTACTTCTCTTGAATTCCCTGCAGAGCTTATCACAGTGTTGAGTTGTACTGGACACACAAGACATATTTGATGGACTGATAGGATGTTCCATACACTGAAATTGGACTGCAAAATAATTCACTTGGCCATTACCTGGGGCTCGATTTCCTAAACCAGATGCAGAAGGATCAGAAATGCTTGGTATAGCATCCTCCCACTGTAGCTAATATCTAATAGGGTGAACTTTATACTAACAAGGCTTGACAACTTTCCTCTCCCCCACAGGGAAGAGACAGCCTGGGCTGGGAAAGGTGAGCTGCTAACTTTCAGATCAAAGTGTTGATTAGGATGTGTGGGGGAGGCCTGACAATGGAGAGATTCTTATGAGTTCTGGCTTGTACATTCTCTAAAGCCTTCCACCCACACTGAGCTTATCACAGAGCAGTAACACCCACTGCAGTGAGTGACAGGAATTTTTCCCAACACAGGTAGGTGCTCCTTGAGTTATGCAATAGGTATGTCTCTGAAAAGCTGTCGAATCAAAAGTGAAATGTACTAAGAGAGGCTGTTAACCAAAGAAAGAAAAAGAGCATGTCCTTTTATAATGAGATTACACCGGCACCTAATTTATTTGTTGTATAAATGCAAATTTGTACATAGTGATTTCTATAAACTAGGTACAGCCATATCTTTAGTTCTATTTCTAGCCTCAGGATGGTAATCTTTAAGAAAAGGCATGGAAAAAGGAAGGCCTGGAAAGCTTCTCTGCATCAGCCAGACTGCATGTCTCTAATTCCATCCCAGAAACCAGGTACCTGTAATGAGCAGAAAAAGGAGAGACATTAGAAACCATGATAAGGAAAGCACTGGGTCTGGAAGCAAAGGAACTGACTTTGAATCGTGATTTTGGTACTTATTAGCTGTGTGACCTTGGGCAAGTCACTTAACTACTCATGGCCTCTGTTTTTCCACAAGAGAGTTAGATTAGGGGAATTTTCAAGACATTCCCTATTCTAAATCCCATGATTCTCTTTCCCTTCATGGGGTGCTCAGAGAGGAGCAAGGATCTGGGTTAAATGGGAAGAAGAGCTAGCTGAGTTACCTGAAAAATCATGACACATGTAGTTACAAATAAAAATGTTATGGAAAATGATGAGACCAGTTCCTTGCATTTGTATGTTTTTCAAAATGTTTTGATAAGGACTTCATCCTCTCTAATTTTTAAAAAGGATACACAAGACATACAAAGTTGGAGTACCATTTATTGAAATTAACTAAATGAAATAAATGGTAATACAGTGGGGAAAACATTGGATTTAAAGTCAGAGCACCTGGGTTCAAATCCTAGCTCTGAGAACTACTACCTATATGATCTTGGGGAAGTCACGTAATCTCTGTAGACCCCAAAATGTGTTAAATGCGAATGTTGGACTAGATGGTCTTTTAACCTCCCCTCTAACTTTGAATCCATGATCCTATAATCCCTACTACATGTCTAGCATTTCAGCTAGGTATTGTGAGGGATGAAAAAATATATGAGCCAGATTCCATTCCTCAAAGAACTTACACCTGAATTATAAGCTCCGTATAGCTCTGTTCATTAATGGATGTGTAGGGACTCTAGCCCTTCCCATAGAGGTAGGCATGTTCTTAGACCCCTTCTGCTGAGATGAACTCTCTAGCTGCTGAATGATATGTGAGACCAATGGCTCTTGACAGTCTCTTTGGCCCCATGACTGGGAGTTGTTTTATGTTTTTGGCCCTAGAGCCAGGAGGAAGTACTACCTAGGTAATCTAAAAGAGTCTAGAAAGGCCCTGCCTTCCCTTCTTTTAAGTGTGCTCCTTAGAGCTCCAGCAGTGTTCACTTAAAGACCAAGAGACCGATCAGGAACCACAGGCCATGCAAATTCTTTCGTTGCTATTCGTCTTCACTTTTGAAGAGGAACAATGACGTCACGGGGTGGTCTTGATCTGTACATGAGCTGGATTTAAGCGAGGCAGAGTTACAAGAAGTCATCAGCCTCACTCTCTCTCCCAGAATCATCAAAGTCCAGTGGCAAGACAAAAATCAAGACAATTGGTGATAGTCCAGGATGCACTCATCCAAAGCCTACCAGATGTATAAATGTACATCACGGAACCTTGGAGTCAAGAATGTCTTGGAGTCAGAGGCGAGTCGTCTCTCTGGCACATATTGTCTGAGTGATTCTGGGCAACTCATTCTGTCTGCCTCAGTTTCCTCATATGTGAAATAATGATGATGATAGCCAGTATTTTTAAGGTTTGCAAAGTGTTCATTATATCTTCATAACAACTCTGAGATCCAGGTGCAATTGTTATCCATATCTTACAGATGAAGAAACTGAGTCAAACAAGGTTAAATGGCATGTCAAGGTCACACAGTTAGTGTCTGAGGCTGGATTTGAACTCAGGTCTTCCTGATTCCAGGCCCACTGCTCTATCTATCTACTGGCACTACTTCCACATTTGTTGTGAGGATAAAATGAAATAATATTTGCAAAATGCTTTGCCAAACTTAAAGTGCTACATAAATGTTAGCTATTATTTATATAAATGTATATTAATATATCCTATAATTAAATTGCATACTACATATATTTATTTGCATCATATGCACCGATATGTTAATATAGCCTCTTGCTAAAGTGCATATGTATTGTATACACATTTATATGCATTCATAAACACATGATATTAGTATAATTCCCAAACATAGCATTGTTTAGAAATAACTGATATCATTTGAATAGCCAGCAACTGGAAAAATGAATAGAAATTACAGAGTGACAAATTTTGTCTTGATGTCAAGAAAACTTTCAACCAATTAGTGCTGTCCCAAAGTAGAATCGGTGCTAAGGGAGGTAATTAGTTCCCCTTCTTTCTTTGAAAGAAGTGATTGGGGTCCTTGTTCAATAATAGTCTGCATTAGATAGCCTCCAAAATCCCAACTCTGAAATTCAAAGATTCCAATTCTCTGATTCTGAAAATTATAAAGTCCATCAACAGATGCATGCTGAGTATCCATCACTCAAAGTCACAGCCACCTAAAGGTATATTCTGCAATTAGAAGCCACCAGGAAGAAAACCATCAAGATTCAACCCCAAGTCTACTCCATTTCAGGTCACACAGATCTGTATCTCCTTCAGAGAGACAAGAACAAGAAGGATTTACATATAGGCACACAGATGAAACCCACCCAGGTACACACAGGAACAAATCGACTAAGCTAATTAAAAGGAATAGGGGTTGCACTCTTACATACAATATCTCACTTGATCCTCTTAATGACCTCATAAGGTAGATAGTAGAGAAGTTTTTGAGCAGCTACATAGTAAAGTAGATAGATCACTGAGCTTAGAATCGGAAAGACTGATCTTCATGAGTTCAAATCCTGATTGTGTGACCCTGGGCAAGTTACTCAACCTTGTTTGCCTCAGTTCCCTTGACTGTAAAATGAGCTGGAGAAGGAAATGGCAACCCATTCCAGGATCTTTGCCAAGAAAACCCCAGACAGGGTCACAAAGAGTCAGACACAACTGAAGCGACCAAACAACAACAAAGTAGATGTTATTATTCCAACTTTACAGGTGGAAATTGGGAAGAAAAAAAGTAGGTGATGGACCCAAAATCTCATAGCTAATGACATTTTGAAGACTGAAACTCCAAATGTCCTAATGCCTATTCCATTAAGCTTTCCACTATTCTTTGTTTTGTTTTCCACCATTTCCTATGCTGGTTCAAAAATGGCAGTACAACTCATGGTGTTATATTAAGTCTTCTCTTAGATCTCAATATAGATGGAAAGGTGTCACTCAAAGCACCACCCATCCAAGATAGAAAACCTTATTGCCATCTTTTATTTGGGAATATCATTTCTGTTTCCATACTTTCCAAAAACCTTCATAGAATTAAAGATTTATTCTAACCTCACTCTCCCTCATTTTCTAAATAAGGAAGAACAAGGCCCAGTAAGGTTCATAACACCAGAAAGCTAGAGCAGGGTTGTCCAACCTTAGGTTTTTATTGAAACCATAGATGATATATTTTGATTTGCCATTTTAGTGAGAGCTCTGCAGTAGCTCTGCTTTGTTTACTAAAGCATTTTGTAGGCAGGCCACATAAATTGCAGTGCGGGCCTCAGGACGCATTTTGGACTGCCCTGATCTAGAACAAGAAAGGCAACAGGGGTCACCAAATTGAACCCCTTTGTTAGAAGGAAATTGAAGCCTGGGGAGGCTAAGTGTTAAGCCCAAGGTAAGTTTCAAAGGTAAGATTCACACCCTACTTCTCTCACTCTAAACCCCATGCACTTCCCACTCTATACATGTTGCATATACCTGTGTTTATGACCTTCACAAAAGGACCAGAGGTTCCTATTAACATCAAACTAGATAACTTTATAACTTCATATTATCATAGGATTTAAAGTCAGAAGTCATTTAGTCCAATTTGTCATTTTACAAGTATATAAACTAAACATTTTGTTTGAAAGTTATAGGCCCTTAGCCCCATGCTCTTACCATCAATATAAGGACTTAAGATACATTATGATAAAAAGAATGAGGCCATCAAATGTAGTAATGCAATATGCCACAATAATACCAAATGACCTATATCATTAGATTGTGAGCTCCTCAAGGGCAGATACTGGGTTTTACCTATCTTCGTAGCCCCAGGGCTTAGCACAGTGCCTGGCACATAGTAGGCACTTAATAAATTATGTCTATTGATTAACATCACTGAGATGCTATTAGACCCTGGATACATATGTCAAAGTAGATGGCCTCAACCTCCTTGAGTTCAAAGACTACTGGAGTGGGGGAGAGGGTTATCCCCCAGTGCCTGGCACATAGCAAATATAAATGTGTAGCTTTTTGAACACCCTGTCAGAGTTGTGGGTAGAGTCTCTATAGAGTATAGACTTGGGTGCCAGGAATAGAGGAACCCAGAAGACTTAAGGTGGTTTAATCCCTCTCTCCTTTCTATCTTTACCTTTTGGGTTCACTGAAAAAGAAATACAACTATATGTGCATATGTATGTATGTATGTATATGTGTATATGTACGTATATTTGCATGCATCTACATAAATGTATACACGTGTATATATACACATACATATATAGATTTTAATTTCACCATTCTCTCTCCACATATATAATATGTACATACACATATATGTATATATATAAACATATATACGTCTATGTTTACATATAGAAAGCACCTGAATCTCTATGGTTGCGCTGGAGATTATGATGGAAGGTTACAAATACTTGTTACAGAAGACTAAATTGATGGAATTAAAGCTGTAAGCGCTTATAAGACATTCCATGTTACTTTTGTATCGTTCTAGTAGCTCTATAGCTCAGCTGAGCTTGGCCTGGTTCCTGGGAGGTTGCATTTCTTTTCCTTCTTATTTTCTTTTTCCATCCCAGATTAGCAGGGAACATTTATTTTGTATAACCTCTAGAACTCCATGAGGCAAACAAGAACATTGAGTATTATCTGGAGATGAAGCCCTTTTCTGTGGTGTTCACACCCTGAGATTTACTCACTCTAATACTCCCTGCGGTGGATGTTTCCTCTCCTTCTTAATCAATGGGACTCATAGAAGCCACACTGGCTTTTGTTGCTTCCCCACTGATGACTGCTGGGATGGAGTAACTCAGGAGAGGCAGCTGTGAAGAAGGTCAGCATCAAGATTCCTAAAGAGCTTGAATACCTGAGCCACAATGCTTCATGGAGACTGTCTCCCTCATGTCCTCAGATGCAGTGGGAGAGGGAGCACCCTCCTTTTCCCAGGTCAGAGAAGAATGTCTGCTGTCTCTGCCCTAGCATGCAGGGGAACCCTCTACTCAAAGTGCCAGAAATCTCAAGTCTCACTCCCACCCATCTCCCTGGATCCAATCTTTAGGGGCAGGGATCATGAGAGGACATGACCAATTCATTTGTTCAGCCATGAGAATGCCTTAGAAAACAACTTGAAGAGCCAAGAGCAGGCATGTCCTCACTAGATCCCCAGGGACACAAGCACTCCTAGCTGCGCAGCATACCTCTCCACAACCCCCTTCAGTCAGCAGGGTGAACAGTAGACCACAAGAAGCTTAACCATAAAATAGGGTATGGGGATTCATTTAGTTGAGGAACAAGGTAAACCAACATCTTTTCTTACAAGTTTGCTTCATTTTGGTTCCAGAAGTTGTTTTTGCTGCTGCTGAGAATTAATATTCACATTCTATCATTCTCTACACTTTCCACCCACCCACCCCACCCTTGCTCCCCCCAGAAGGTTAGGTTTATTTCAATTAAGGAAATGATGGACTCAAGTGGAAAAGAAAGTCACCAGGATGCCGCGTGGTGCCACGTGGTCTGAGAAATGCTGGCAGAGAGGGAGGTATCTAGTTGGTTTCTAGTTCAGATGGCATATAAAAATGCCACACAGATTTGAGAAGCCCTATGTGGAGCAACCAAAAGACGGCTCTGGCCGTGGCAGATTGGCACTTGAGCTCCAGGTTCCACATGATCATCATTTCTTAGGGGGGAAAAAGTCCCTCCTCTCCTGCTATTCTCCTTCTATTTCTCTGACTCATCCCATTTCATTCCCTAATCTTTCACCCCACCTCCTCCCTATTGCAAAGCAGTGTCTTATTTGAATGTGCCTTTGCCCCTTGTTTCATAAATAGGGCTGGAGAGCATGATACTGCGAAGAGAACCTAATCATGTAAATAAAACATTAGCCATACACTCACAGGCAATTTGTAAAATAATATTTTCAATGTAGTCCCCTTAAAAGGAGGGGGAAAAAAACCCAAGGCAAAGGATCCTATTCAAAGGCCCCAAGCAAACAGATTACATTGAGAAGCTAACATTGTTTCTCATGAGAGCATGATTGAAAGAAACTGAGTCATTCTTACAAGTTTCCTCCTTGATTGTGTCAATGAAACTTGCAACCTTGAAGCATTCTCATTGACATAATAACCCATCAAGCTGGTGAAAGCTTTTCACAGCTTTTTTTTTCTTTAAGTACATCTTGTCAGAGATATGAAATGAAATACCAACATTTTCCATTTATGAGCTGATTGTGGCTAATGGACTCATCATAACTGTAGAATCTTCTTTTTGTTAAAAAAAAAACCCTCACATTATCCAATCAGACTATAGCAGCTAAAAATGCAGGCTTAATTCTTAATTTCATTCCTGAGGGTAAAGATTCCTCCTAGACATAACTGACCAGCTGATTTCTCACCAAATGAACATTTGAAAGATGAAAGATTTATATTCTGTGAAATATTTTACTTGTCATCAGCCTGGAGTTCTGATCTCTCTGGCCTGTGACAGAAAAGTTCAGCCATGGACGAGAAAGCTTTGGGAAGATTCCCTCAAAGCCTACACCACACTGCTCCCAAGTGGCTTCTTTGGAGAAACGAAATGTCCAAAAGGGGCTGCAGTCGGCGACGTGCAGACAATCTGGTTCACTGGGGCCACACATCTTTCCTAATGCCTCAAGCTCAGTTAGCCATGCTGCACCCTCTGAGCATGCCTGGCATCATGAAGGAGGTGGTAACTGGCTAGCATTTTTCATAAATCTGTTGGGATAGCTCAACAAATAAAAATCTGAAATTCAACCTCTCAGGTTAGTGTATGACAAGCGAGGCTATGATTAGCCACTATACACACACACACACACACACACACACACACACACACACACACACACATCACATTTGAAAGTTTGCAAAACACTTTAACATACATCACCTCACTTGATTCACACAACAAACTTGCATAATAAGTAGTATCGTCTTCCTCATTTTACTGATAGCTAGCATTAATATGGCACTTGAGGGCTTGCAAAGGGCTTATGTTGTCTCATATGTTATCTCATTTTCTGGTCAAAACAACCCTGGGAAGTAAGTGTTATTATGATCCCCATTTTATAGATGAGGAAACTGAGGTTCAGAGAGAATAGGAGATTTACCCAAAGTCACACAACTAGTGTCTGAGACAAATTTAAACCTAGATAGGCCTTCTTGACTCAAGTCAAACATTCTTCACCATACTCCATTAAAGTCTAGTAATTTTTTAATTGTGCCTGACTCTTCTTGACCCCTTTTGGGACTTTCTTAGCAAAGACATTGGGGTGGTTTGACATTTCCTTCTCCAGCTCACTTTACAGATGAGGAAACTAAGGCAAACAGCATGAAGTGACTTGCCCAAGGTCACACAGGTAATAAGTACTTGAGGCCAGTTTTGAACTCAGTTCTTCCTGACTCCAGGCTGGTACTCTACCATCTATCTGCCTCTGAGGAAAATAAAAGAAAGTGGGAGGAGTAAAAAATAATTGGGAAATAGATATCAAATTATATGTTTCCTATTTATTTCTCTAACTTATTGTAACATTTTCCTAAATCATGTCCCTTAACTCAATCTGCCCATGATTGTTTTATAGAGGTAAATTCAATTTATCCAAAATATTAAATTCAACTCAACAAACATTTATTAAGTACCTACAATATGCAAAGCTTTTCTTGGTCTTAAAAAGTTCAGTCTACTATAAGATTTTAGTTTTACCACATTTTAAAACTATTATCATTGCAATTATACATCTTGTAAATAGACTCCCATAGTTTAAAGTGTCAACATAGGTTATCATACCTGCAGGTGCCCTACCCAAAAGAACATAAATTTTGATGCTGAAACTTTGTTGTTTTTTTTTTCTTAAGGACCAACCTTAAACCCAAATCACTCTGGCTCTCATTGATTGACCCCCGTAGGTCCCAGGCCAAGCCCCATTTGGTCATTGTTTGGGGCTTGATTGGCTCAGAGTGAAGAAATAGCAATTATTTCTGTTTTGACCAGAAACTCTGAGGGTCTTCCCCTTCCAGATTGATTTTATTTTACTAGATTAAGAGGCCTCATTTCTTACCTAGCCTTAATTACTGAATGAGTGTTGCCTCATTCAAACTGAGACCTGTTAAAGACCTTAGCTTAAAAAGGACAAGGTCTCTAACTGCATCCAGGGCCATCTCCAGTCATCCTGATTTATATCTTGCCACTAAATCCAAATGGCTCCAGAGGAGAAAATGAGGCTGGTGACTTTGCACAGCACCCTCACTTAAATCCGATCCACTTGCATGTCATGGCATCACCTCCCTGATGTCATGGTCCTCTTCTAGAACAAATGACAAACAACAACAGATATAATATGAGGGCCTTACAATCAGGAACTATTTTTTAATTTTGTCTTTGTATCTCCATAAACCAGCACAGGTCCCTTATTATGCATAGTATTGGCTATAATGTATGCTTGTTGAATTGAATTAAATTAGTCCTCTAAGATAATATATTTCTAGCGCTATTTGCAAGAATTATCTCATTAATCTTCCTGCTCTGCATGTGAAGTAGGCATTAATCATATAGGTAAACTGAGTCAATAAAAATAAAACTCAGTCTTCTCCTTGCTATTCCTAGAACAAGACACTCCAATTTCTCACTCTAGGCATTTTCTTTGGTGTCTCTCATGCCTGGAATGTTCTCTCCTATCTTATCTCCACTTCCTGGTTTCCCTGGCTTCAGTCAAGTTCTACCTAAAATCCCACCTTCTACAAGAAGCCTTTCCCCATCCCTTTTAATCATAGTGCCTTGCCTCTGTTGGTCATTTCCAATTTATCTTGTATATTGCTTGTTTGCACATAGTTGTTTGCCTAGTCTTCCCCATTAAGGGAGCTCCTTGAGGGCAGAAACTACTTCTAGCCTTACTTTGTACCCCAGCACTTAGCACAGTACCCAGCACATAGTGGGTGCTGAATTAATGTTCGTTTACTGGCTGAGCTTTCCAGAGTATTACTCCTTAAGTGATAGTCATAGATTGAGATCCAGAAGAGATTTTAGGCTAACATCCATCTATAGAGTGCTACAAGATAACACATAGACAGCACTTAGCAGACCTTAAAATCCTCCATAAAGCCTAGCTATCTCTATTACGATTACTTTACAGAAGAGGACACTGAAGCCCAGTTAGGCTAAGTGACTTTGCCAAGGCCACACAGGTCATAAGCCAGTTTTCACACCCATGTCCCATGACACCAATGTCACCACTCTTTCCTCTGTAGTACCATGAAACAGCAGAGTGCTTGAGATAGAATTCAGAGTTGGAAGACTTTCCATTTCCTGACTCCCACCATTTTCATTAGCCATCCCCATGCCTGGAATGCTTTCCCTCCTTCCCTGGCTTCTTTCAAGTCCCAGCCAAAATCCCACCTTGTACAGGAAGCCTTTCTCAGGGCTCTTTAATTTTAGTGCCTTCACTCTATTAACTATTTCCTAATTCTCCTGAATATAGCATGCTTGTCCATAGTTGTCTGCATGTTTTCTCCCCCATGAGACTGCACCTTGAGACTGGGAACTATCTTTTGCCTTTCTTTGTCTCCCCAGGCCTTAACACAATGCCTGGCATGTGGAGGAATCTAATGGAAATTTTGTTGTTATTTTGGTTGGATGGGGTGGGTTTGTGGACCTGTGACTTTGTCAGTTTGGGAATTCCAACCTGCAAATCAATAAAGCCTCCTTTACTTAGAAGCTTAGTCTTCCTGAGGCACTTAAAGGCTTGCCTTATCATTGGTCAAATAGTATGCCTCAGAGAACGAGCTAGAACCCAAGCCTTTCTGACTCCAAGGCTGGACCCCTATCTATTATACCTTACTGCCTCTCTCATCTTATGATACAGAAATTTCAATAAGCCAGTTAATTGATATATAATATGCATCCAACTCCAGTTTTACTAGAAAATTGAGGTCTAAATAAATAGTTGTGCATAATTCTAAAAAGTATTAGGGATCAATTAATGAAGTTTTTTGTTTTTGTTTTTGTTTTTGCCACAGTCAAGGCAAATGCAAGTTTCTATAAAAATACATACACTTAAAAAGGGTCAGGTGTAAATAAGAATTCTAAAAGCTGAGCATCTGTGAGGGAGGCATCATTATTCATTCCACAAATCCTTCTTATTTCTCACAATTTATTGACCTGAGAACACCCCAACTGTTCCAGCAGAACCATTAAGGTCAATTTTGTTAATCCTACTGCCACTAGAGATATCTGTTCCAGCTTATCAGGTAAATAATGATCTAGTGAAGATGAAACTTGTCCATTCATTCCCCTCAAAGAAGAAGGCAGGCCCCAATTCATTCACTATTATATTCACAAGGTCTGTTGAGGTAGAGGAAGCCAGCTTTGAAGTGAAACAGTTGCCAAATGCAGGAAATGCCTGTTGCTTTAAAATCACACTGTTTTTACACTTGAAGAGAATGAAGTTCAAGTGGACAAAGTAAAGGTTGAAAGCAAATAATAAGGAATTGGGGCCATCAATTCTACCCTCCCTATCTTGCTGACCTTCACTCTTTCTCCCTCCTGGCTCCAAATTTGTAACTAGGAGAAGGGAGAATAGAGCTTTGTCCTAGGGTCTAGACATCCAGAACAGCACCCTTCTGCCTCATAGGGATGCTTCCTCCCCAGGCTCTCATTTCCTCCCCACAGAGCCCACCCACCACCTATCTTGCACAGCTGGTCGTTGCTGACATGTGCTTCTGCACCTATAGGATGATGGTTTTGTATTGATCAGCGACCCATCTTTTCAACTAAAAACGTTTGATAAACCTAGCAACATAAATTAATGGGAGAAGGATTTATTTGACAAGAACCACTAAGAAGAGTTAAAAGCAGTTTGTTGGAACTGAGTTTAGACTAGTATCACAATAGAAAATAAGCTCCAACTGAATATAGGGAAACCCCATGGTTTGGTGCAAAAAAGTCCTACTAACAGTCAGAGTACTTAGGTTCAAATCTTGCCTCTGATGACCTCAGACAAGTCATTTAACTTCCTTGGGCCTCAGCTTCCTCATCCATAAAATGAAAAGGCCAATGAGATCTCTCCTACTCAAACCTATGATCCTATCATACATGACTTGAATTTATAAGATCACATCATTACCAAAAAATTAAAGGGAAAACAGGCGCATTTTACAACTAAGGCTAAGGGGAGAATCCCTCACCAAACAAAGGATAGGGATAATCATAAAGGACAAAATGGAAAATTTCAATTACATAAAATTTAAAAGTTCTTGCATGAATAATATTGATGCAGAGAGAAGAAAAATGACCAAGTAGAAAAAGTCTTTGCATCAAATGTCATCAATAAAAGTCTAAGATAAAGAATCTGCATAAATATGTAAGAGCAATAATAGCCATGACCCAATTAAAATAAGTAGTCAAAAGATATGAACAATTTTTATAAAAATAATTACATATGTTTTACATAATTGCATATATATAACCTATATCAAATTACTTACCATCTACTTAGGAGTAGAGTGAGAAGGGAGGGTGGAAGAAAATTCAGAATTCAAAAAAATTTATAAATGAATGTTATAATTCGTCTTTACATGTAATTAGAAAAAATAAAATACTATTTTTAAAAAAATAAAGAAGAGAATAATTTCAAAATGACCATATGAAAATATATTCCAAACCTCTCATAATAAATGAAAGGAAAATTTTTTAAAAAACACTAAAACTGCCATTTTAAACTGGATGACCTGCATGCATTTGAAACTCAGTATGACCAAAACTGAACTCATTTTTTTCCACAAAAACCATCCCCTCCTCTTCCCAATTTGCCTAATATTGTCGAGGGTCCAAACATCCTCCCAGGCACTCAGGTTCAAAACCTAAATGTCATACTCAGGCCCTCACTCTCTCTCACCCTACTATATCCAAGCTGTTGGCTAAGTCCAGTAGATTCTACCTGTACAAATTCTCTCCTCTGGTCCTCCTCCATCACCCTGGTGCAGGGCCTCAACATCTCATTCTTGGACTAGTAGGAGGCAGTAAGTAGCCTTCTGGTTGGTCTCCTTGCCTCGAATCTCTCCCCACTCCAGCCTATTCTCCACTCAGCTATCAAAGTGATCTTCCTAAAGTGTAGACTTGACCATGTGACCGCTCTACTGAAGAAACTGGTGATTCTCTACCTCTACGATCCAATAGAAAACCTTCTGGCTTTATATCTTGGCCCCACAGGTCTTCCCAGCCGCCTGATACCTTTCCGTACTGTGCATGTTCTACAAACCAGTGATTCTGTCTTCTCTGTTCATCATGCAAAACCTTCCATCTCCCTACTCCATGCATTTTTTGTTTTTTTGTTTCTTTGTTTGTTTGTTTTTGGCAAGACAATTTGGGTTAATTGACTTGCCCAAGATCACACAGCTAGTACATGTGTCAAGTGTCTGAGGCCGGATTTGAACTCAGATCCTCCTGACTCCAGGGCCAGTGCTCTACTCACTGTGCCACCCGGCTGCCCCTCTTCCACGCATTTTTACTGGCTGACTCCCAATCTGGAATACTCTTCTTATACAGGAAGCCAAACTCTAAGTAATAGAAAAAAATGGTAAAGAAGAGTAAATATTGAAATATTAGACACTTCCCTCCTTTTGACAGAGCAATGGGAGAAAATTAGAGTGAAGTGCTTTATACTTTGTTCAGATAAGGTCATTATGTTATGGTTTTTTTTCATAACTGTCTATTATAAGGGTTCAATTTAAGTACATATGGGGGTTCTAATTCTAGAAATAAGATAAATATAAGCAAATATAAATATATTTTTATATATAAATATGTTTATATATAATTTATATAAATATAAATAAAATAAAGATAAATAGCACAACTCCCTGTCCTTATACCACCATCAAAACCATACATAGCCCTGGCTAGAAAATGAAACTATTCTCAAATGACCAACGTATATTTTATGTGTGTTTTTAAATCACATACAGTAAGTCAAGAGAAATAGTAATAAAAATAGGAATTTTAGAGTATTTGGGATCAAAAGAGAACTACTAAGGTCATCTAATCCAGCTCCCTGCTTTGGACTAGAATTATCTTCAAACCATGACAGAAAAATACCAAAATTTTTCTTTATGATATCTAGAGATCCCTCTTTCTTGTTCTTAAAACTGCTCAATCAAGAGTCTCCTTCTAGCCTCCTGCTTCAGAAGATGAAGCCATTGCTTCTGAATTAAAAAAAAGATAGCCACTACCAACTTCTATAGCCTACGGTCCCAGAGGACCACTGACTGCAAAGCAAAATGAAACACAAAGAAGGAAAAGAAAGTACATGAAGATAATAACAACTGATATTTACATCCCACTCGAATACTTGCCATCTGCCTTAAAAACAGATTTTTAAGCAATCCTGGAAGACACATTATGGGATAATAACTATTGTAGATAGAGAGCTGATCTGGGAAACAGGAAGACTCATGTCTACATCTTGCCTCTGACACACACTGGCCTTGGGATCCTGAGCAAATCACTAAGCCTCTCAGTGTTCTAATCTAGGCAACTTTCTAAGATAATAAGTCACAGGGAAGGGGCCCCTCTGTTGGTGGAGAAAGTTTCCTATACCAGGAGTGAAGGAGGAGATAGTGGGGGAAGAAATCTAAGCGATGTAAAATATTTTAGTGCCTTCCCTCTATTAACTATTTCCTAATTCTCCTCTCTCTCTCTCTCTCTCTCTCTCTCTCTCTCTCTCTCTCAATAAAAATTAACTGTAGCACCTAGCAGAGTTCCTGGCTTATAGTAAATACTTAATGAATGCTTTTTCATTCATTCATTCATTGATAATTGAAGTCTCCCATCACTATTACATAATGTCTCTGTGATCTATTTCCCTGCACTCCTCCATCATTCCTGTCTCTGTTCAGGTGGCCAGTACCTATTTCCTATAGCCCCTTATCAGCAACAGTAATAATAGGAAGGGTAATTTTTCCATTTTGAAGGAAGGACCAAAGGAAAGATCATGAAGTAAGATGCCATGTTGAATGGAGGAAGCCCAGGCACTTATAAAATCCCCAGAATACTCCTAAAGGTCAGTCATTCACAATTCTAAATCCACCTAACTGCATTATTATCTGGCCCACAGATTATAATCTTTTCCACAAGAATAGTATGAGATACTTTATGAGGTACTTTGCTAAAATCTGGGGAAAACCTTCATTATCCTGATTAGACAACAATCCTGTTTTTTTTTTAAAAAAAAAAAAGGCCATAAGGTGAGTCTTCCATGATCTAACCTGGATGAAGCTATAGTGACTCTTGGTCATCATAAATTCACTAACCATCACTTTACTAAATAAATGAATTTTAAAAACATTTATTAAACTATTTTCCAAGTATTGTACTAAGTACTGGGGATACAAATACAAAGCAAGACAGCCCCTGCCCTCAAACAGCTCACATTCTATTGGAGGAGACAACACATATAGGCCATTGATAATCAGGGAAATGAGTTTACCTCTGGGAAATCATGGGGATGGTAAGTGGACCAATGGGGCCATCCATTGATTGACCCTTTCCAGAGGCAATAGTGGTATTGATTTGATTACTGTTTTCAGAAAGAAGAAAAAAAGAAGGAAAAGGAGATGTGATAGTATGCCACACAGGGGGAAAGGCAATTAATCACCAAGAAAAAGATAAATACTCCCAGGGAGGTCAAAGCTGAGTGAATGAGTTTCTCCTGGCTATAGTCTCTAGAGGTCCAGTTTTGCAGCCAGTGCAGCAACAGAAAATGGCTTAGGTGAAGTAGCATGGTCCCAGGGAGTTCAGACCTGATCCATTCCAGAACTTTCCCTAAACCAAAGTCAATCTCAGTGTCATATAGTTTACAATCTCTGTTCTCTTCTCTATTTTGAAAATCTAAATAATTTCCCTTCTCCAATTTCGTGATACCTCTCTCATTCCATGTTCTTGCAAATATCACTAATAGTAGCACAGCAATTTCATCTGCTCATTCTTTCAATCCTAGAGGATTTAAGCCTTCTGGGCCAGGTGATTTGTATTCATCAAAGACCACTAAGTGGCATATCCCTCTCCCTCTGTCTCTGTCTGTCTGTCTGCCTCTCTGTCTCTCTGTCTCTGTCTCTGTCTGTCTCTCTCCCCATCTCTTTCTCTCTCTCTCTCTCTCTCTCTCTCTCTCTCTCTCTCTCTCTCTCTCTCTCTCTCTTTCTCTCTCTCTCTCTCTCTCTCTCTCTCACACACACACACACAATCTCTCTCTCATCAGCTCTCTATCAGCAATGTTTGAGCTCCCTTTCTGATTAAAAAATTGTTCTTTCTGTTGTCAGTTACCATTTTCTCATCCACTCCAAGTGTTCCTTCTCATTCCACCAATGTAACTAAAATCCACCTTTTTAGCTACCCTTAACTTCCCTCACCACCCTCGGCCAATTTTAAACTTTATCATTCCCAATATCATTTTATAGGTCTGTGTCACACACTCTTACAGTCAACCTCTGTTACCTGGTCTTGCTTCATTTTTCTATGTATATCTTTTATCCAGATTTATGTATGTACAATATTATATGTATATAATGATAGATAACATTTATATATCACTTTAAGATGTGCAAAGCACTTTTTAAATATTATCTCACTTTATCCTCAAAACACCCCTGAGAGGTAAGTGCAATTATTATCCACATTTTACAGATTAGGAAACTGAGGCAGAAGTCAAGTTGCCCAGGGTCACAGAGTTAACAAGTGTGCGAAGCCAAATTTGGGGATACAAATACAAACAAATGAAACAATATCTGCCCTCAAAGAGTTTATATTCTAATAGAGTAAGAGAATACATAAAAGGATGTTGGAAAAGGAGGAGGATACTCTCAGAGACAGGGTGAGGAAATAGCAGAGAAATGGTGTGAAGAAAAAGAGAAAGCTCAGCTATCAGAGCTAGACAAAGTACTAGTTTCCAGTGAGAGGATAAGGAGGAAGATGGGTAGGGGGCAGGGGGCATGCTGTAGAGAAGGCTGAAAAGTATTCCAGATGACTATCAGGATAAAGCCAAAGTTCACCAATGCAGAACAAAATGATTGTTGGGTGGGAAAGCATATTCAACAGCCATGGCGAGCAATGCTTATGCAACACTGGAAGACATCAGAACCCATCTTGACATCATTGAACAGAACTCATCAAGACATCAAGAACCCATCTAAGATGACCCATCTCGGACTACTGGGAAAACAGATCCCTCTTCTCTTATCAAAGAGATGGGGGACTGTGGTTACAGATGGGGGTACATATTGTCAGCCAAGGCCAACATGTTGGTCAGTTACATTTAAATGCACTTCTTGTTACTGGAGTGTGGGGAGCATGGGGAGAGGTCATTGTTAAGTGGTAGAGATGTAAAAAAAAAGCATCAGCAAAACAAAAAAAAATTTATGGAAATGATCTTATGGGGAAGAGTTGGTCAATTCAAGTAAACTAATAGCTGACTAGGATAAAGACCACTAAACCCAAAGCCTTTACTTTAAGATGAATTTTATCTGGGGCTGGTGGAGGTGGGGGTTGAAGAACAATGGCTGCTGGAGTCAGAAGACCTGGGTTCTAATCCTACCTCTGACACTTAACTACCTGTGAATGACCTTGCACAAGTCACTTAACTTCTCTGTGACTCAGTTTCATCATTTGCAAAATTAGGATGAAATAGAAGACCTCTACATTCCTTTCTAGCTACATATCCATAGATCCTATAACTGATGGACAATATAACCCAGTAGATAATTTTTAAACTTGATCAGTATACTATAGAAGGATGTTTTTGCTTATACTGCATAGTGTAGTGGGAAAAGCTCTCCACTAAGAGCCAGAAGATTTGGGTTGGAGTCCCAGTTGAGACACTAACTTCCCTCAGTTTCCTTATTTGTAAAAATGGAGACAATAATATTTGTACAACCCGGGGTTGTCTAAGAAAAACACTTTGTAAACTATAAAGTGATTTATCCATGTGAGCTTTTAACCTCATCTTAGTGAGAGGCAAGGAGAGCGGAGGAAAGAGGGGAAGAGGGGAGCAGAGAAGAGAAAGAGACAGAGAGAGAAACTTAATGTCCAATTTCGTGCTTGGGATTAATATTTCATAAAAGCAAGGAAACGAGGCCAGTAGATTTGTAGTTTCTTGCAAATAAATTTGGTAAGTGTGAGGAGGGTTGATTATGACAGAAGTACAGTCATGATCACGTTCAGTGTCCATCAACCTTTATCTTTACTAAAGTCTACCCAGTGTCTCACATCACGTCAAAAACTTTGGCATGAAAACAGTGTATGGAAGTGACACATGTACTTGAGAAAACCAAATTCGTATATTCCTTCTGACCTCTCTGCCTAAGTAGTCCCTAGCCTATCTTTCTCCTGAAACTCCCCTTCCCAAGAATGGTGACATGGTGAGGATGGCCGTTTATTTGGCTTAAGGAACACATTAATTTATCTGGTTTGTAGAATTTAAACATCTGACGAATGACAGTGGGGTTGATTTTATTCATCAGCTAATTGCTTTGCCACCTGGAGCTGAAGCTTTATATATGCAGCTTATAAAAGATCTAAAAAGGATCTCAATTATTCTTTAATTTGTTCCTTGAATATAAAGTAGGAAAATCTGGCTTAATCAAACATTGTCTCAATTCTACTGGGATATGTCTAGTTACCTTATAACAAGGTAAGCTTTCATTTAATCATATGATATGATAATTCCCCACTTTCAAGCCAAGTATCCTCTTAGTTACAATCAATTTTCCACTGAAAAAATAAACATTGTCTCTTTACTGAAATCCCAGTAGAGGAAAATAGCCCTTTTTAATGAAACTTGCTGCTAATACAACCACACTAGGAATTTCTGTGTTGGAATCCATTAAACCCCCTAATTTGACATTGCTGGTAAATTGCAGCATAAAGAGAGCTCCGTGAACAATCCCCCTTGTACATGGCCATCCCTGGCACACGTGGAAGAAATGGATAATGAGCACATACATGCATACATACACACACACATACATACAAATGCTGCATGCTGGAATCTATTAAATCTCACTTAATACAATGTTGTAATCAAGATGAATTCTATGATTTATCAGGAAGAAGAGGCAAAAAAGAAGCTAATAGTTCAGCAAATTTTTTTCTGTGGTTTTAAATTGTACTAAACAAACCAGGGGTACCAGTAGGATCTGGGGGACTGCTAACAATCTCAAGAATCAGAGGCTTCTAACATGCAGGCGATTGTGATCGTGACAGCCAAAACATGTGATCTCACAACGAACTGAAAGTCAGAACTAGGATAACAATCATATTCATAATGATGATGGTGGTAAGGTACTTGGCCTTTTACCTCCCAGGCTAGTTTTAGTTGGGAGAGAATGAATAAGACGTGTTTAGAATTCTAGTTCCACCCCCTCATCACCTCTGTGACCTTGGCCAATTCATTTAATGTCTCCAAACCTCTGTTTATTTATCTGCAAAACGGGGGTGATTATGATTAGATAGTGTAAACACTATCTATAGAATTACTGTAAGAATCAAATGAGCTAATGTATGTAATATCCTTTGTAACCGCAAAGCAAAACATAAGTGTGAGCAGCTATTCTTTCCCATCCCACTTCCCTCAAATCACAGAATCTTAGTGTTTAGAAATAACCTAATCCAACTCTTGCATTTTACAGATGAGAAGAACTGAGGCCCAAATAAGATAAACAAAGTTGTAATTATGAATATTTTTATGGAGAGCAAAAAGAGTTAGAAGAGGAGGGGAAAGCAATGCAAAGAACAGTCCAACCCCAGGTATAGCCATGCCTGGAAAGGAGGAATCCAGAACTTCACACTGAGAATATCGAGAAGGAAGGCAAGCTCCCCAAGAAACATACCACATGACAGGACCTTGGAAGAGGTGGGGCAGGAAGGACCCAGAAGTGGTTGCACCAAATGGTAACATGGCTAGAATAAGACTATTAGGTAAGGTGGAGGGTATCCACGATGCGGAGAAAGCACACCCTTCTAGGCACAAAGCTGCTTTCATTCTTTCCCCCAAACATCGGTGTGCTAGAACAAAACTCCATTTGCCCGATGCCAATTACTTCTCTAAGGCTAAATTAGGTGCATGTATTGGACTCAATTCTAAATCTCCTGCTTCACAGGCTTAGTAGTCTTCTACTTTACCTCTGCCTTGCTAAGTTTCTCCATGGAACTCATAACATTAGAACCTTGAGTCATAGTTTACTAGGTGAGGCTGAAACCTTATTCAAGAAAAACTAGATTAAGAAAGAAACTGACACTAATTATAACTTCAGTGAAAGGTGGAGAGGAATGCAGGAGTTTCTGTCACCAAAAGGTGTCTGGTATGAGGATCTTCCCCCTCCTCTTCTCAGCTAAGTCCAGACTGCATCCACTCATTTTACAGCATTTCTCTCCATCTTTAGAGTTCTGATGAGCATCATAGCCAGAGAAACAGACAGACAGATAGACAGAGACAGAAAGACAGAGAAAGAAGAGAGAGAGAGAGAGAGAGAGAGAGAGAGAGAGAGAGAGAGAGAGAGAGAGAGAGAGAGAGAGAGAGCATGCACAACCCTAGGAATGGCCAAATAGGTAAGATAAAAATGAGATGTAGTTTCCCCGGTTTGCAGGAGACTGAATTTCCAGTACATCTAAATTTTCCTCCCAGCAGTTTTTCTGCTTTCCATTTATAATGGTCTTCAGGAATATTAAAGGCTAAACTCTGCTCTCCATAAGGCATGAGTATCACAACCTTCACTATGTGGGTCTGATACAAGTGCAATTGTACCAAATGAATTCTACACTTAAAAATTATGCCCACCCCACTGGTGAAATACCCAAGAGTTCTGAGTTTCTTTGGGAGATCTTGTACCTGTATAAACATTTGCATCTTTTGGCTGCCACCCATACCTACATAGCCTTTCTCCTACTTTTATCCCCCTCACCCTCTCTACTCATTCACACTCAATTGGAGCCATGACCCCAGTTCCATTTTTAATTCCATCTTTGATATCTGTGGGCCTAATTAAGGTCCAAAAACCAGATTCACTTGAGAAAGAATCTGAGCAGAAAATGATATCCTAAACAAACAAACACACACACACACACACACACACACACACACACACACTCATATCCTTGTCTAGAGTCCTCAAGTAAACAAGATAAGGCATCATTGCAGCATCTCTTTCACCTGATGCACTTCTTCCCTTTGGTTATTGTTCAGTGCACTGAGGGCCACCCCTTGGGCATCTGCAGGCTCTTGCTGGCTTTGATGCCTCACAGTATAATACAAGTGAGGAACACTTCCACTTACCTGCATCCGTATGACTTACTTCTCCTGTTCATCCCATTCAATACATGCGTTTCCTGAGTGCCTGCCAGGTCCTTGACAGATACAAATAGTATAAGAAAAGTCCCTGCCCTCTGGGAGCTTGTAATCTAGTTGGGAAGACTAGACATACATTTATGGAATGGTAAGATTATAAGAAAAGCCAGCATATGATTAAGTGACAATATGAATAGAATAACATTAATTGCTAAAAGAATGTCAGTGCTGAGTCATCAGCAGCAAGCAGAGCAGGGGTACAGAAAAAGTAGTTGGAGCGGGGCAAAGAAAGGCAAGGAGGGACAGCAAGGGAATAAATAAAGGAATGGGCTGGATCACAGGGTAACAATTGGTACAACAGAGTTTAAGGGTTAAGTGTTGTTGTTCAGTCATTTCAGTCATGTCCGACTCTTCCTGACCCCATTTGGGGTTTTCTTGGCAGAGATACCAGAGTAGTTTGCCATTTCCTTCTCCAGCTCATTTTACAGATGAGGAAACTGAGGCAAACAGGGCTAAGTGACTTGCCCAAGGTTACACAGCTGATAAGCATCTGAGGCTGGATTTAAATTCAGGTCTTCCTGACTACAGGCCCAGTACTCTATCCACTGTGCCACCTAGCTGCCCCACAGGGTTAGACAAGCAGGCAATAAACATTTATTCAGTGTCTGCTATGTGTGAGGCACTATGCGAAGTGCCAAGAATACAAAGAAAGACAAAGGACAGGTCACACTCTCAAAGAACTCAGATTCTAATGGGGGAGACAATGTACAGAAAAGTCACACAAAAAGCTATAAAAAGGATTAATTGGGATAATAACAGAAGAAATGCTCTAGAATTAAGGGGATTGGGAAAGGTATCCTGACAAAGGTAGAATTTTAGTTGAGACTTAAAGGAGGCGGGGAGAATCTAGGATCCAGTTAGGGGCCTAGACTAAAGCCAATTATTTCTTGTCCCAATTTCCTCATCTGTAAACAAGGGGTTCAGACTAGCTGACCTAACTCTTAGATTTAGGAATCTATTAAATTGCCTTTAGAAAATACAAATAGGGAATTTCGATAGATTGGGCTTACACAGGCCATCAGTGGTTATTAACACCCTTAGCTTAAGTCAGAAGGGAGTAAGAAAAAAAACCAGGGTTTTTGGGCAGGGGATAGAGGTATCCTTAGGCAGTATCAGTGTCAAAAGTCAGAGCTAATAATAGATCGAGAATCCATGTAGTCAGGCAAGGCTTAAAGAATAGGTAAGGTCTCACATTTGTAATAGCCATTGATAATGCTTGGGAGTATGGTCCAGAGCGGAGGGAAAGCTAAACCGATAGCCAATATAAAGACATTAGATGTCCAGGCTACTAAGAGAAAGAAGCACAAAAATGAGGGTACAAGAAAAAAAGGATATGGAAAGCAAACCATCTGGTTCATAATTCAATTCAATAAACGTTTATTGAGTGCTTACTATGGGCCAAACAATAGCTTTTCCTGGAAAGGATTTTCCTAATGACTCAAGACAGTGACAAAAACCTAACACTAAAACAGATAAGTAAGTAGAGTGTGGCTAGACCTTCTAAACTGTGCTAAATTCATCTTATCTGTAAAAATAGTTCTGATCTTATTTCCTCACTTATTTGTCCATATTGGGAGATACACCACATTTTTTTAATGAAAACTATGCTTTCTTGACAAGCATCCTCTCCAGCATCCTCTGGGCATCTTGCCATCTGCCATCCTGATGAGTGTGTGTGCACCTTCTGTTTTCTACCTTGTGTTCTTATTCTGGGAACAATAATCAAATTAATACTGCTATTATTTCTGGAAATGCCATGACAGCCAAATGCCCTACAACTCTACTCCCAATCTCTTGTTGTTTTTGTTGTGGTTTAGTCATTTCAGTTGTGTTTGACTCTTTGTGACCCCATTTGGGGTTTTCTTGGCAAAGTTACTGGAGTGGTTCACTATTTTTTTCCTCCAGCTCCTCTACAGATGAGGAAATTGAGGCAAACAAGGTTAAGAGATTTGCCTAGAATCATGTAACTAGTAAGTGTCTGAGGCCAGATTTGAACTCAGGTCTTCCTGACTCCAGGACCTATGCTCTATCCACTGTGCCATGTAGCTGCCCCTGCACCACATAGTCGCCCCAGTTCCTATGACTTCTCAAATCAAAATTCTCTTCTTTGACTACCATTTCTCTATATATGTTTTATGCCACTACTAGCATGTAAGCTCCTTAAGGACAAAGACCATGTCAATTTTGTATTTATAGTGCCAGCACCTAGTATTGTACCTGGCATATAGCAAGCATTTAATATGTTGTTTGTTTTTTAATTCATTCAAGCAGCATTTCCCTATTCTATAAAATGGCCAAATATTATCACAAAGGTTCCTCATACAGACTAAAAAATTCTTTGATTATTTACTATCTATTGATTCAAAGCACTTATTAAGAAGCAGAGAAACCAAGACAAAAATGAAATTGTCCCTTACCTCAAGGAGCTTACATGACAGGGGTGAAGATGGGAGAAGGGAAGGAGGAAGACAGACCACGTGCATACAAACAGGAAAATAGACAATGCATACAACATAATTTAGAGTGAGGATTGGGGAACAGAGGGTGCCAGCAACGGGTAGCATTAAGGTAGATCATATGCTGGACTAGCCACTTGAGCTGAGCCTTGAACGAAGCTAAGGATACTACAAAGCTTATATGAGGAGGAAGTGCATTCCAGCTATGGGGGATGGCCTGGGCAAAGGCAGAAGGAGATCAAATGTCATTTGCAGAGAACAGTGAGTTGACCAATTTGATTAGAAAGCAGATAGCATAAAGGAGAGTAAAACGTAATAAGTCAGTAAAGGAAGGTTAGAGACAGATTCTCAAGGGTTTTAAATGGAGATTGTATTTTACCTAGAGGGAAAAGGAGCCATTAGGGCTGCTCCTTGAGCAGGGAAGTTACATGGACAGATCTGTGTTTTAGGAATGTCCATTTGGCATCTGAGTTGAGGACAATCTTAGGATCACAGCTTTAAAGCTGAAAGGGATCATAGATGTCATATAGTCCAACACCCTCACTTTACAAATGAAGAGTCTAAAGTACAGAGAGCTATGTGACTTATCCAAGGTCACAGAGATGGGAGAAATAATAGATAGAGAGACTAATTAGACAGTAGTCTAGTCATGAAGTGTTGAGGACACAAACTAGGGTGATGGTTCTGTGACTAGATTAAATAAATTAATCAATAAATAAACACTTATTAAATGTCTACTATGTGCCAGGCACTGTGCCAAATGCTGGGGATACAAAAAGAGGCAAAAGACAGTCCCTGCCATGAAGGAACTTATAATCTATTGGGAGAGACAACATGCAAATAAATATGTACAAAGCAAACTATCTATAGGATGTGTAGGAAATAATTAACAATTAAGAGGGGTAGTAGGAAAAGGCTTCGTGTAGCAAGTGAGATTTTAGTTGGGATTTAAAGGAAGCCAGGGAGGTGAGAAGTTAGGGCAGAGGAGGGAGGGTGTTTCAGGCCCAGGGGACAACCAGAGAATGCCAGAGTGGAGATTGTTTATGCAATAGACATGAGGCAGGCAGACCCCCGCAATGGGCTATTGTAGAAATCCAGGAGTGAGATGATGAGAGCCTGCCCCTAGGGTGGTGATAGTGTCAGAAGAGAGAAGAAGGTGTGTTGGAGACATGTTACAAAGGCAAAGCTGACTGGCCTTGGCAACAGATTGGATATGGGAGTGAGAGAGTGAGGAATCCAGGATGACTCCAAGGTTGCAAGCCTGAGGGACAGGAAGGATGATATTGGCATCTCCAGAAATAGGAAAGATATGGGGCAGGGTGGCAGGAGGGGAAGAGAGGGGACAGCGTGTTTAAGGGGAAAGACAGAGTTCCATAGTGGACATAATTGAGTTTAAGATGAGAGATGTTGTAGACTAGAGGCAGAATTGACAAAATCAACTGATTAGATATAGAGATCTGAAATTACAAACCTTGGTAAATGGAAGGATGACAGTACCCCCAAAGAAATAGGATGCTGGGAGGAAAGACAACAAGTTCTGTTTAGGACTTTGTGTGTTGAAGTATCCTACAAGATAGATAGTTTGAGAGGTATAGCAGGCAATGGAAGACCAGTGTTTGGGAGACAGATTTGAGCTGGACATATAGATTAGAGAATCATCTGCATGAAGAGGACACATGAATCCATGGAAGGTGATGACATCACTGAGAGAATGTAGAGAGAAAAGAAGAAGATCCAGGAGACCCACAGATAGGAGCTAAAACAAAAACGATAACCCAGAAAGAAAAAAAAACATAAAACCAGGGAAAGAAGAATCACAAAAACCCAGGAAGGAGAGAGTATTCAGGAAAGAAGAGTGTACCACAGTGTCAGCTGCTGCAGAAAGGTTCAAGAAGGATGAGGAAGAGACCATCAAGAGCTCAAAGGGAACCTTAAGTCATGAAGTCAGAAGCCAGGTTGCAAGATTGAGAAGTAAGAGGAGAAGTGGAGAAAATTAATCTAGACAGCATTTCTTAAGCATTTGTCTATGAGATAGGGGAAATAGAAGACAAGACCTCAAGGGGGTAGATCACTAAAAATCCATCACACAAAGAAGGGGTTTTTACCCTTTTCTCCTCTGTACCCTTCTTCCATGTTGGTTCTTTCTTTTCTTTCCACCATTAAAACTATTATGTTTGTGCTGAATTTGCCAGATGAAGTTGACATCCACAGTCACTTCTTTAGCATCTCAAATTCTCAGCACTTGCAGCCTTCTCAATCACTCCCTCTCTAAGCCCATTTTCTCTTCTAGAATTCCCCCGATATTTTTCCATTGTGTCTCTTTGTACCTTACTTAATGAGTAATAACAAAGTACAGCCAAGATGAAATGGAGGGGGATGATGAAACCATCCTCTTGCTCCAGGTCAGCTGAGACAAGTCAGCTTGCTGCTTGTGGTGTACAGAAGTGTTTAGGCAGTATTTTTCCTTTCCATACTGGCCTCATTTTCAAATAACTGGAGTTTTCCCATTTACATTAATGTCTAAAGGCTTCTTTCCAGGGCCCCTAAATCTACTTTATTAAAATAAACTACTCAAATGGTAAATATCTAACAAGCAAAACAGGAAATTAGCTTGCCTGGAAGGACATTTTCTCAGCCTAAAAACAATAATGAAAGATTGCTACGCTGGTCAGTGGGTAATCTATTCTGAAACTTTGAACCTAAAAAATAATATTGCTGTTACTATATACAATGTTCTCTTGGTTCTGCTCACTTCGCTTTTCATCATTTCATGCAAGTCTTTCCATGCCTTTCTAAGATCAGTGAGGTCATCGTTTCCTATAGCACAGTACTATTCCATCACAATCACACACCACAACTTGTTCTGCCTTCCAAACCTCTCAGTGGATTTTTTTTGTTGGTTTGTTCTGAAACTTTTTTTCCAGAGATATCTGCTGTTAGAAATAAAATAGATAGTGGTGGTCCCAAATAAACTAGATAGTGGTAGCCCATAATGTTTCCCCTCGAATAGTGTCACCGTGTCATATACCCTATGAATATTTGTAATCATGGAGTTATCATGGAGAATCACAGATTATTTGAATTAGAAAGGACCTAAGAAATAATCTAGCATGCAGCCAAGTCTCCTGATTCCCAATGCAGGCGATTGCTTTTTTAAAAACCAAGTAGATCACTCCTCTCAAGCATCTAGGATCACAGACTTGACCACAAGATATGCTGCCATGCAACACACTTTCTACCACACCTCATTGTCTCAGTTCTGAATTCAGCATCCCTTCTCTATTAATGAAGAAAAGGAAGGGATGGGAGAAGGGGAAGAGCAGACAAAGAAAAGAACAAAAAGATGGAGCCCTGGGCCTTTTGATCTCTTCTTTCTTAATCCTCTTTCTCCTACAATTCTGCCTTCTTGTAGCTGCTAAAGAAATTACCAATCCCTTTCACAACACTCAAGGGTCCCACTTAAGAGTTCTTTGAGTAATCTCACCAGCAGGGCCAGCCGCAGGCACAATTGTGACAGGATGAAGTTTGTCTTTAGGGTCCCTCGGGTCCTCTTTCCGCGTTGGTTCACCTCTTTCTAAAGCCTGAGTTCCACTACCCTCCCCCACTCTCCAAGGCACCCATTGTTGGTAAGCTTCCCGGTCAAGTAAGGGGCATTCATTTTAAGGTATTAGAGACATAATATTGTATCCCTCCCAGGAGAAACTACATTTAAATAGTGCTTAACCCAAAGTTATGAATCACTAATAGTGAACTTTCAAATATCAGCAACAAGAGATGAAAGGCAGCTGTTTTAGGTTGGGGAGGCCCTGAGATCACATCTAGGTGACCTACGACAAGATCAGAGAAAAGGGCAAGCCTAGGACAAACCTCTTTACAACTTAACTTGCCTAGTATAAAGTCTGATACTTACCAACCACTTCTACAACTCAGCTAATTTGTTTTCTTGATTTTAACTCGTGATCTCTAGATGTTCTCTAGATTTTCACCCTTTGCTTTATTGAATTTTGGTTATTCTTCAAATAACGTCATTTAATATACCAACAAGGCAATACTGATTAGCTCTTGTCTTCTGATCCCCACACTATCAGTTGATATTATAGAAGACCTAGTTCTAGGCTCTGACTCCTCCACCTCAAGTTGAGGCAATAGTTTGTTCTTGAATTCCCAAGATCCCAGTTTCCCCTATGATCTGCCTCTTTGAACGCCTAGTTATTGTATAACCTGAAGCCTTGTGATAATGAAGCTTTGAGAACACTTCTTTGCTCAGGTCTCAGTGAATATAGCTTTGGACACCCTGAACTATTTCACTAAACACCACTCCATCTAAGTAAGACAGAGAAAGGCATCCGTCATCCTCTCTCTGACATGCCTTCCAGGGGTGAGCTGGGGGTAGCTCTTATTGGCTCATAAGAGCTGATTGTTTAATTTTCAGTGTAAGCATTTGCACCTCAGAAATCTGCAAATGCTACAAATCAGGCTTGATTTATTGTTTAATTCATTTCTAGACTTAAGAAAGTAATAGAGAAAATGTGAATAATACAGATTAACTTTAAAAATGTGTCTTACTTTTTCTCTGGAGAGGTGGTTCTTAAACATTATCAGCACACCCCAAGGGATAACTTCTTCTAAGCTGACCACCTAAGAAACAAGACAACAGATTCCCAGGGGGCACCAGGGAAGAAGAAAGTGACAAACAGATAATTCCCCTTCAAGGAGAGTTCTAATCTTCCAAATATGAGAAGTGCCAGTCTGATATTTGTCCAGAAAGAGATGAAACAGAATACTATCTACATTAGGCACTGATTTTTTTTCTCATATCTTCTAAATGAGGCCCCAAGCCCATGAGAAAATAAAGTGGAACCAAGGCATCCACCAAAAGTACAAATAGTGAATGAAAGAAGTATGCTGAATTGGATCACAGCTTCCTCAAACCAGGACTCTAAGTAGTGATAATGTGATGCTACATTTAGGTCCTGGGCCACAACAATAAAGCTGGGCTGTAATTACAATAATGACCTCCTACAGCTATTGTGTCTTTAATTAAGTCTTTATCAGTAGGCATTTGCCACTTAAACCTAACTCACTGTAACTACCACAGCGTATCATCTACATTTTCACAAAGAATTACTGAATCATATTTCTGTCAAAAAGATGAAAGGGAATATTTTAACTCAAGTACCATTTGCAGACAGGCTACATAAAGAAAAATCAAGCTGCTCTTTTACAGTACTTTCTGACAAGTTTAACTCAACTCTGATGTGGGGTGAGGGGAGGAGAGAAAAGGGAGAAAGAACCCAGCAGAAAGATGATTTGTGTTTTGTCTCCATTTGGTTTCTTTTTGCCACAACTCCACTTCCTTTCTGTGCAAACTAAGAGGAAAGAACTGATACAAAACTAAAAATTTACTCTATAATGTAGAGTGTTTTGGAGCTGCAAGGAGCTCCATTTTACAGATGAGGAGACTGAGGTCCAGGGACATAAAGGGTCTGAAGTCAAATACCTAGTCAGTGAGCCAGGTTTCCAGGGCCTTTCCAGTATGATTCCCCATAAGCAAATCAAGCCGGGAAAACAAACTTCTCCAGAAGAAACACTTCAGTGGCACTGAATATAAAGCAAGGATCCTTAACTTCTTTCGTATCATAGATCCCTTTGGTAGTCCATGGGAGTGATTCTCAGAATAATATTTTAAATGCATAAAATAAAATACTTTGGATTTAAAAGAATGCCAATTCTATTCAAACAGTTATTTTAAATTTGTTTTTAAGTTAATAAACCCCAAGTTAAGAACTCTGATCCTAAAGAAAAACTTTCCTTTCTTAAATTACCTTCCATCTACTATGTATGTATCTTGCACATTCCTAGTTATTAAAATGTTGTCTCCCCTGTTAGAATGTGACCTCCTTGAGGGAAGGGACCCCTGGTTTTGCATTTCTTTGTATCTCCCTTACTTAGTAGGGTGCCTGGAACATCGTAAGTATTTAATAAATGCCTGCTCCCTGACTGACTTCTCAGATTCTTGGTCCCATTCATGATCACTTCCTTACTTCAGTATTAAAGTACATGCTCAATATATTTCTAAGTGTTTGGCCAAGTGAGCCAGACAGTGCTCTAACAGAGGGAAAGCGGCCCCTTCCAAGAATCCAACTCCAGAGTTTTATACTTTCTTTAGAAAAATGGATAAAACCTTTATTAATCAATTATTATGTGCCAGGCATTGTCCTAAACACTGGCAATCCAAATGCAAGCAAAAAAGAAAAAGAAAGATTGTCTCTGACCTCAAGTCCAACTCCAGAGTTTTAACCAGGACCCCTCAGTCAATATAGGATTCAGTTTCTTGTGTATGCCTGAATGTGTTACTTTGGTCCATAGACCTAGAACTGGAAGGGACTTCAAAGCAAAGCCCAACCCCATTTACAGATGAGGAAACTGAGGCCCAAGGAAGCCAAAGTAGTCACAGAGGTGAGATTTGAACCCAGAGCCATCATTCTTTCTACTATACTTCGGTATGTGCCCATCCAAGATAACGTAGAATTGTGCCCTAGAAAGATCCCTTTACTTTCCTGAGAGCATTTCTCCAGCCTGGGATCTCCAAAGGGTGGAATTCAGAAGGCTAGACATGTGACTGCCACAGAACCATCTGATACTTGGGTTTGAAAACTGATTCCTTCAAAGGGGTACCCTTCCTTTTGGGAGGGAATGGAGGCACAGCAGGCGGGCAGGAGGGGGGAACATGGTGGGGTGGAGTGGGGACTTGAAATGTCTCCCTTGTCTGAATGGCACCACTGTTAACATGGACATGGAGTCTCTGAGAAGCTCTGTCAGTTCTATTTTACTTTGACAGACTCACAGGCACCAGAGATGAGAGTGATTTTCTGCTTGTTTATTTGAGGGATTCGTATTCTGCCTACAGAAACCTGACTCTACCACCAATTTCCACCTTTTTTTCCAGTACTGTCTTTGGCTACAACTGCTCTCCCTTTTTTCCTTTCCTTTCTAATTTCATTTTTAACAACATGAAGGCTTGGATGGGCACCGATGAGCTGAAAATTAAAAAAGAAAGGGAGGGGTGCTGAGAACAGGCAAGCCACAAGAGGGGCTATTCAATTTCTTTCCAGTCATATTTGCACCCACTCCAGATCTTCTCAGCTCACTCCCCAACATTGCAGCAATACCTGTTGAGAGAGACAGGAGCAAGCCACAGGTGGCCTGCTCACCCGCAGCTAACTTTTAGTCAGTTTCTACCACTGGGTTGAATCAGAAAACACTGGAGAAGGAAGAGAGCAGTTAGCTTTCTGACAATGACAGGTAAAGCAAATTGCTCTCTGCCTTGAATCTAACGGTAATCCTGGGAATTTAACCATTTCGTTCATCCCCCTAGGAAGTAAAAGGAAGCTTCCAACCCGAATTCTCTCTTCTACAGAAGTCAGAGCCTAGTTAATTAGGCAAGTCTGTTTTGCCTGGACAGGCATGTTCAAATAACTTTTCCATATTGCCCTCTCAGTTTCTTTCTTTGTTCCTCAATAGGCTCTCCTCAGCCCAGAGAGGCACGTATCACCAACATTAGGAGATAATTCTGTCAATGGCTGCCTCCAGGCACCTCTTTCCCTTTTGTCTTCCTTCCTAGGATCACTACTGAAAAAATATTGCTTTTGCTGCAAAAAAAAAAAATTCTCCAGTGTTTGCATTACTGTATGTAGAGAAAGTAGGGATATCTAGTAACTCTCTGCTGGTGCCCTAGGTAAAGCAGGGCAAGGCAGGTTTGTGTTCGTTAGGATAACCACATAATCAACCAGGTGGTGCAATAGGTATAGAGGTGAACCTGAATAACCTCGATTTGCCCCAGTCTTCTCAATTGTAAAATGTGGATAACAAGAGCACCTTCCTCACACAGATCAAATAAGATAATATTTGTAAAGTGCTCAACACAGTGCCTGGCACACTGTAGATACTGTATAAATACTTCTTCCTCCCCCCTCCCCTACTTACAGTGATGTCTCTTTCACAGAACCAAACCTGAGTATGTTTAGGTAATCACTTTTACAGATAAGTTTAGGCAAATACTTGCTTTCTGAGGTGGCTTCAGGCAGCTGCCTTTTCATCTGATGAAGAAATTTGAAAAATAATAAAAGGCATGAGCCTTTATACTCTGGCTATCATTGTATGCATGCCTCACTTCTCTGGGAACCAGAGTCCTCTTCAAGATCTTTGCAATGAGATCCTAACAATCTTTATCTCAGAAGGTTAATGCCAGATCTACCACAAAAGGTAGAGATGGTAGAGGGAAGTATAGGTTCTCTTTTTTCCTCATTTCCCTTCTCAAATCTGATTAGCCAGCTTGGAATTCCCAGTTACCATGATTCTATGAATGGGAACTATCTAGAGATTGATGAATGAATGAATGAATGATTTACTAAGCATTTCCTTGACTCTGCACATTTACTATGTACAACACATTGCGCTAAGTGCTGGATATACAAATAGAAATGCAAGACAGTCCTTGCCCTCAAGAAGTTCATGTTCTAACGGAGGAGAAAACAGATATGGAAGGTTTCAGCTGTGAGTCAGATGGAAAAGTCCTTAGGATGCAGTAGCATCTCATTTCTTTAATATCATTCCCACTAACAAAATTTTATCCATTTCCAAGGTTGAACCATTTGACAGTACCAAAGACTTTGGTGGCAAGAACTGTCTTTTATGGGTCTTTGGTAGCTGTGGCAATAGCACCTGCAAGAGTAGTTATCAGACCACACATCCACATGGATTGCTTCCCAGGGTGATGGTTGAGGGCACTAGGCTGGGCTGGAAGCAATGATATTCCCAGGCTCTCAGGATCCAGGGTTCAGGGTTCTCTCCATTAGCATCTAAGGGGGGATGGTGGTCAAAGTGGTAGGGGAGGTTTGACTTGTCTGGCATACGGTGCCTCCTGTCTCTCCCTTAGGGTGCCCTACTACTTCATCTAGACTTGAAAAGAAAGAATTGAATGCCTCACAGGGTAGTGAGTCCCCTATATGACTTGAACTAGATTAGACTTTAGAGGTCGTAAGATCATAGTCATAGACAGAATCAGAAGAGAAGTCAGAGGTCAGTGAGTATGACCATCTCATATTATGAAAGAAACTGAGGCACAGAAAGTTTTAAGTGTCTGGGCCAAGGTGTCACAGATTATAAGTGAAAGATTGGGGATTTAAACTTGAGTCCCTTGACTCCAAATTCTATATTCCACTGTGTCATGCTGACTTTCTTAGTCCAACACTCATTTATGAGTGAGAAAGCTGAGAACAAGAGAGGTTAAGTAATTCGTCCAAGGTCACAACAGATAGTAAATATGAGAGTTAGGATTCAAATTCATATTCTCTGACTCTTAAATCATATTGCTGTTTCTTTTCTACTCTTCCACACTATCTCACTAGAGACATTTAAATGGAGGCTGAATGAATACTGGCCACAGATGTCTCAGGGTTGGATTCCAAGGTCTCTTCCAACTCCAATTCTGTGATTCCATGAATCCATCTCTCCACTATGAAAAGATCTCCAATCAAGAGGCAGCATAGCATGATAAAGAGATCACTATACCAGGAACCAGAAAATGCTAGTTCTCCGCCACTAGCGATCTGGGTGATCTTGGGCAAGCCTCATTTGGGTGGGCCTCAGGTTTTTTGTTTTCAAAATAAAAGAGTTGGACAAAATGATCTCTAAAATTTCATCCAGTTCTAAAATCCCTTCACTCTATTCGGCATTTTCACCTAGCATTTGTACACTCAAAATCCAGCACAAAGAATCATGGTAGTGCTCAGTTAATTTGTTAAATGAATAGATTGTCTTACAAGTGTCTCCTGATTCTTTTTATCCCATCACCAAACATCGACTGAAGCCATGTTCCGTTTTGTTCCATTTATATTCTGTGGAAACTGAGGCAGATTCAAAAGAAACTCTTCCCTCAGGTTAGCCATAAAGTTAACTGTCTCTGAAAATATTCTTGAATATCTACTCTGGGCCTCCCTCCCTTCTCAGATCTCATCTAGAATAGGCAGGTGCCATTTAGGGTTTCCATCTAGTCATGGCCAACTGTGAGATCAACTGTGGCCTCTGGGAAGAGAGGCAGTTGCTGACGGAGACAAGCTGGGCAGTTTCAAATTTACAGCTCTTTGTAATCCAAGAATTTAGAGCTCATCTATTTAAGGTGAGTTATGTGATTTACCCCCCTCCTGGTAACAAATAACAATACATTCTAAATACATTACACCTGCTTTATAGCTGCAACACCACAACTCCAAGGAAAGCTCCTCTTCAGCTGACTTCTGCAAAACATGGGCTGCTCTTTGACATTTAACAAAAATTTCCATGAAAATCTAGAACTTTACAGCCTGTCAATTGTGATTCAGAAAAAAATTCTTTATTTAAAAGGGATGGGGGAATCAGTGATTTTTTCCAACCCCTATTTTTCACCCATGGCTGAAATCCTGACAAAACCACCCAAAGAGCTATTTAAGAGAATGGCTTTCTATTTCTGGCATAGGGTATTTGTCCTGCCTCAGATTCTACAATAGTTGATTTTAACTGTTTATTTAAAAATCACTAATTGGTCTGCCATGTTGGCCAAGAATACTAAGCAGCTTGTGTATGTGGCCTGCTGGCAATAATAGAGCTATTCCTCATTATTCCCTAGTTTATGGCTGAGTCTTCCTCCATCTGAATACCTGGTCCTTTTCTTCCTTTTCATGGGCAAAGAGCAGAGAGGCAGAAACTTTTATTTTTGTCTTTGTATCTGCAAAATGGGAAGAGAACTCATTGTCTTCAGCTCTCCCCCTAAAAATAAAGAAATGCCTTCCACCAAATCCTTCCACGTCACTATCTGTTGTTGTTGGGGATGATTATGATTCACATTCATGTAGAGCTTTAAGGTTTGCAAAGTACCTACACATGTTATATCATCTTATTCTCACAACAAACCTAAGAGGTAGGTGTTCTTATCATCCTCATTTCACAAATGAGGGAACAAGGCAGACAGAGGTTCATTCACTCATCCAGGGTCACACAGCTACTAAGTCTCTGAGGCTGCATTTGAAGTCAGCTCTTCCTAACCCCAGGTCCTGTACCCTATCCATTGAGCCACCTAGCTGCTTCCAGTCACCTAGTCCCAACTTCGGAACCACTGTAGACTGTTCCCTCACCCTCCCCACATCTGATCAGTTAATAAGTCTTATTGACTCTACCTCTACGACAAGTTTCATCCCTTTTTCCTCCTTTTTCCAGATCTAGGAGGGGGGAAGGGTTACTCTAACAATGAAATCACAGACCCAGTCCTTAGGATTTGGGGCATGTTCATATCACCTAAGATGGAATCACTCATATGGGAGAAACTGGGCATCCTCCTTCTGGGAAACAGGAAAACTGGTGCATGCGTGGACATTCTGTGTTGGCTTGCCACACAATTAAGAGTAGCCTTTACACATTGGCTGTTTCTGTATGTAACAGACCTAGTCCTCAGAGAGTGAAGCCAGAGAAAATCTGTGTTACATAATGCAGTGTCCCACACAGAGTAGTCACTTAATAAATGCTTCTTTAATTACATTGGTTAAAAATGGGAGGGATTTGTTGTTCTTCTGCAGAAAAGAAAGTAAACTGCCTTGAGTTTGGCATCTTTCACTCTTGGAGCACTACTCTCTTAGGGTCATTGCTATTTGGTCGTTCAGTCATATCTGACTCTTTGTGACCCCATAGATGGGGTTTTCTTAGCAGATAATGGAGTGGTTTGCCATATCCTTCTCCAGTGCATTAAGGCAAACAGAGGTTAAGTGACTTGCCCAGGGTCACACAGACAGTAAGTTATCTGAGGCTAGATTTGAAATTAACTCTTCCTGACTCCAGGCTCAGACCTCTATCTATTGAGCCACTTAGCTCACTCCTAGGCAAAATCATAACGTGGAAGATTATTTCCTATTCCTTTTGTCTAGCTGTCTCTTTCAACCCAGACACCCATTGTCCTCCTGCTGTCTCCCCATTGCCAGAGTTTTCCCACTGCAGATTCCATAAATCTAATCAGTTATATTCCTTCCTTCTTGATCTATAACAGACAATATTTTGCCCAGGATGAGCAGAACAAGACATACCTTCAATTTAGTTAAAGGTAGGTAGTTATGTCTGTGACTCTAAGGCTGTGAAGATTTTTTGGAGAAGTGGAGAAAGTAAATCTGAGGCCAGCTAGGGAAGAGCTTATCTGGACTGTGGCCAAGATGCAGGGAGGAAAGAAAGCACAGCACATCCTATTGAAACTGATTTTTCTTGCTAAACTAAGTCATACGTTTCTGAAGGACTACAAGTATGTTCAGTGTCCTCTAAATTTCAGTGCCCTAGGGAAAAGCCCTAGTGCCCTTACCTTAGGAAGGAAAGAAAAAAGCATTTATTAAGTACCTTCCATGTGCCAGGAACTGTACTTTACAAATATCTCATTTGATCCTGACAATAATCCTGAGAGATAGATATTATTATTATCCCCATTTCAAGGTTAAGGAAACTGAGGGCGACTTAAGTGATTTGCCCAGGATCAGACAACTAGTAAGTGCAAAAAACTGTACTAGAAGTCAGATCTTCCTGACTCCAGATCCCTCACTCTATCCACTGTACCACCTGGTTGCTTCCTCATCTAGTTATGACTCTGCCTCTCCCTATCCCCTCCCCTCGCCCATCTAACCTGAGCCCATTTTTTAAAACCACAGTCTCTACTAGAACTAATTTGATCAACTGATTTTAATTAAGGTATTAATGCCTCATAATGGCACCATTCCCAGGTGACATATGCATTTGACAGAGATCTTCATACTTTAGAATTTTATAATCTTAAAGCAGTATAATCTAAGCTCCTACCTCATTTAGGTGTCTCTGCTAGGCCAATATCTCTTAGAGATATTGCTGAATATCTCAATGCTAAAGCCATTGGTCATATACTTGGGTTGAAGTCGCTCCCTCTTTAGCTGAACTTCCAACTGAAGAAGAGGTTTTGAATACCATTAAGTTCCTCTCTTGTGGCAAAGTGCCTGGTCCTAATTCTGTTCCAGCTGAGATTTTCAAGGCACGGGGTCTGCTGCTTATACAAAAGCTGACTGAAATCTTCTGGTTATATAGCAAGAGGAGATTATTCCCCAGGAGTTCAAGGATGCCTCCATTGTCCATCTTTGTAAAGGAAAGGGAAACAGGTCGTCCTGTGACAATCTCAGGGCACTCTATCTCATAGTCATTGCCAGCAAGATTCTTGCCAAGATCTTGCTTAATAGGCTGATCCTTCACCTGAAAGATGGTCATCTGCCTGGGAGCCAATGTGGCTTCAGAAAGGGCCAAGGAATCATTGACATGGTGTTTGCTGCCTGACAACTCTGGGAGGAATGCTAGGAACAGAACGGAGGTCTGTACCAATGTTCATCTATCGGACCAAGGCCTTTGATACTGTCAGTCAAGAGGGCTTGTGGGTGATCATGGCAAAATTTGATTGCCTGGAGAAGTTCATCAATATTGTATGCCAGTTCCATGTCGGCATGTTTGCATGAGTTCTGGATAATGGATGATGCTCTGGTGCTTCCCCAGTCACCAGTGGATTGAAGCTTGGCTGTGTGCTTCCTCCCATGCTTTTTAGCATGATTATTTCCATGGTATTGGCCAATTTCAATGAGGATGAAAAGGGCATTAAGGTCAGCTAATGCACTAAGAGTAAATCATTTAACTTGAAAAGGTTATAAGCCAAGACTAAAGTAAAAGGAGAGTTGGTACATGACATTTGATTTAAAGATGACTGTGCAATCAATGCAGCCTCTGAGTCTAAGATGCAACAGAGTATGGAACAATTCTCTGCTGTTTGTGCTAATTTTGGCCTAACAATTAATACAGAAGTTCTCCACCAGTCAGCACCATGTCATCCATGCATGGAACCATTGGTTACAGAAAATGGAAAAATTTTGAATGCTGTGGATAAGTTCACTTACCTTGGCAGTATATTTTCTGGAGATATACATATAGATGATGAAGTTGATACACACATTGCCAGAGCTACCTCAGTGTTTGGGAGGTTCTGAAGACAAATGTAGGAAAGAAGAGGTATTAGACTGCCTACCAAACTGAAGATCTACAGAGCTGTGGTGTTGACCTCATTGATTTATGCCTGTAAAACCTGGATAGTATCCCAGTACCATACCAGGAAACTCAATAGCTTCCATCTGAATTGTCTTAGGAAGGTTCAGAAGATCACTTGGCAAGACAAGGTACTGGACACTGAGGTCCTTTCTTGAACTGAGCAATCAAGCATTCAAACTCTACTACAAAATGCACAACTCTGATGAGCTGGTCAAATTGTTTGAATGCCAAATGTAAAAGATTATTTTACAGAGAACTCATACAAAGGAGGCACTCACATGGAGGTCAGAAGAAGAAATACAAGAACAGGGTCTCAAGGTCTCTCTGAAGAACTTTAGAACCAATTGTGAAACACAGTAGACATTGACACAGGACTGTGAATGGCATGCATGCACCAAAGAAGGTGCTATGCTCTATGAGCAAAATAGAACTGCAGTAGTTCAAAAGAAACACAAGCTGTACAAATGTAGAGGCTCTCCACTCCAAATGTTCATATGTACTATTTGTGCCTGAACTGTGGTAGAGCCTTCCAAACTCCTATTGCTCTGATCAGCCACAGTCAGGCACACTGTATCTTGACCCCGACATAGTGATGTCATTTTGTGCCTCTTCAAGCATGAAGGACAACTAATCTCTCGGAAGTCATCATCTAGCCCCTGCCTAAACATCTCCAAATAATAAGGATCTCATTACTTGTAAAGGCAGTGAATTCTGTTCTGGAGTATTTCTATGTGTTAAGAAGTGCTTAATATTGAACCAAAATCTACTGCCTTTTCATTTACAGGCATTAGTCTTGGTTTTTCCTTCTAGAGATATCTAGAATATTTCTGATCCAAAAGCATGAAGCAGAGACAGTCAGGGACATATCTTCAATTCAATTCAAAGAAATTTCTTAAGCATCTACTATGTGCAAGTAACTAGGCATTAGAGATACAAAAACAAAAACTTAAACAGTCCTTGCCTTCAAAGAGAGAGCTTATATTCTGCTTATGAGAAACAACAGGTACACAGATGAAATACAAAATATAGAGAAAGCAAATGCAAAGTAATTTCGTGGGGAGGAGTCCTGAAATAGGTGGCATTTAAGCTATGTTCTGAAGGACTTTAGAGATTCTATGAGGTAGAAGTGGAAAGGGAGAGCATGCCACCAGGCACAAGATATAATCTACACAAAGGCTAGGAGGTGGGAGATGAGAAGTTGTGGATGAGGTACAATTGTAAGAAAATCAGTTTGGCCATAACATAGACTGCACTAAGGGGAATAATGTCTCAGATAGGTTGGAGCCAACTGGAAAATGGATCTCAATGTCAGCCAAAGGAATTTGTATTTCACCTTAGAGGTAGTAGAAAGCACTGAAGCTTCTTGAGGTGGAAAATGAATGTAACTGTCAGATTAGTTCTTCGGTCATATCAATCTGGTAGCTGTGTGGAGGATGGATTAAAGAGGGAAATGATGAATCAGAAATGCTGATTAGGAGGCTATTCCAATAGTCAAAGAACTAAGGAGGACTTGAACTAAGGTGGTGACTGTGTATGTGAAAAGTAGACAGACAGGGGACACGTTGCAGAGATTAGTATCAGTTGGACTTGGCAAGGGTATAAGGGAGAGTGAGGAGTCTGCAGTGACTTTGAGATTGTGGACCTGGAAGGATGGTGGTGCCCTTAACAGAAGTAGAGAAGTTTGGCATGAGGTTTTTGTTTTGTTCTGTTCTGTTTTTTAAGGGAAAATAATGAGCTTTATTGGGGGACTATATGTTGAATTTGAGATGTCTATGGGATGTCCAGGTAGAGCTGTCCAGCATCTGATTGAAGGTTGACACTCAGGAAGAGTCTCATTATTAATCTTCAAATTAACCACAAAGACAGCTCTCCCTGTCCTATCTGTAGCTGATTATTAAGAAGGTGCTTCTATATTCAAATACTGCAGAGGGACACTTAAAAAAATGGGTTCAGAACTTCTTCAGTTGCCTTTTGAATGGGACATCCCAAAGATGGATCCAGATGATCCAATCCTTGCTCACACACCAAATTCACTGGAGTCTCCTTTTGACAAGCTTCATGTTCAGACTAAGGCAGCAACTGGGGGGAGCCCGAACCTCACAGCTTCCAGGGGAATTGATGCCTCTAACAAGTGCTCAACTTCCTGATTCTTTCAAAAAGCTGTTTTGTGCCTTCTTTTTCAAATGACTAATTCTATTTTGATAATACTATAATCTTTTCTTCCTAAGTTCTTTTCTTTTATTCTCCTACATCTATTGACTTGAGAAATTATTTTGGAATGCCTAAATTACTTAAATTTCATCTGACAATGATTTTTTCTTTTGTATATGAGATAAGTGAGAGTTCTTCATCTATACTCGATTTCCAAAATAGCATGTTATCTCATTTTTCCTTGTTCAGAGAGAATTCATTTTCCTCAAACTTGAATACAAAACATCCAAAAATCACCAAATAAACAAACTAGACAATTATTCTTCACTTTGCTGAAAGCTGGCATTGTGGAGCAGTGGGGAAAATACTGAATCTGCATTAAAAGGAGCTGGGTTTGAATCCTTACACTTGTCCAATCCACTTATTACATATATGACCTTGTAATTTTACTTCTCTTGGCTTCATTTTTCACACCCATAAAATGAGCAAATTGAACTAGACCCCCAAGGTTCTTCTTAGCTCTATAATTATTCTCTTAAATAGCAATACTTCCTTTAAATAACATTCTCCTCTAGGGCATTATAAGTGTGATTTCTCTATATGCAACTTTTTTCAGGATTGCATTCATTACATAAACTGAAGGAATACACATAATTAACTCAGGTTAAGCTTTCATTCTACCTAAATTCTGAGGTAGATCTATTTCATGTGAACTGTGACCTACCCATACGTCTCCCTCCTATACTTATAAAGATTGTTTTTTCATACTTAAATGTAATATTTTACATTTGTATTAAATCTCATCTTGTCAGATTCAGCCCTAAATTCTAAATCTGAATCTGCCATCTGCTGTGTTAGCCATCCTCCCAACTATGGGTCAGCTTCAAGTTTCACAAATAAAAACAACCATGCCTTTAGCCAAGTCATTGATAAAAATGTTGAAAAAACAGGACCAAGGACAGGTCCCAGGAGCACTCGACTAGAGACTTTTCTCCACTCTGTCATCAAGCCATAAGATTCTTGTTTTGGTCTAGTCAGTCAGCCAGCTCTGAATCCAGCAAATTATATTCTCATTTGGCTCAGATTTCTCCATATTGTTGAAAGGGTAGAATAAGAAACTTAATTAAGTGCTTTGCCGAAATTTGCTGCAGTGAACTTGTCTGAAAAAGGAAATGAGATTAGTCTAGCATCCCCTGTTTTTGATAAAGTCACATTGCTCTTTAGCAATTACTACTTCTTCTAAATGGTCTGAAACTATCTCTTCAATCACACATTCTAGACTTTAGCCAAGAATCTAAAGGCAAGTTGACTACTTCATAATTTGAAGGCTCCACCTTTTCCTTTAAAAAAAATCAAGACAATATTTGCTATTTCCAGTCATATGACATTGTTCATATTCTCTGTGATTTTCCAGAGATCATTGGCAAAAGCTTAGCAGTCACAGATTAGTTTTTCTAAGTACTCTCTTCTGCATAAAGTCTTTCTTGATCCCCTCAACCACTAGCACCCTTCCTATAAAACTACCTTATATTTAGCTACTTTGTATGTGTTTATATTTCTTAACTTTATGTTTATGTTATATACGTATGTATATATATAACATGTATTTGATGTCCCTCCATTCAAATGTAATCTTGTTGAGAGTGGGGAGTTTAATTCTTTGAATCCCCAATGCCTAGCACAGTGCCCTCACACATAATGGGTGCTCAATAAATATGTTTTGGTTGATTAACTGGAATATTGCTTGTCCTATATGAACTGGCGAAACAAATTCATTGAAGGAAACTAGGCACTTACTTACTTACTTACATATATAAGGATATAGCCTTATTTGCCTTGGGCTTCTAGCCCACCTTGAGCATTTTTCTTCTATCTTCAGACTGAACAAAAAAAAATCCTTGTTGGTAGGAAATCAAAAAGAAACAAAATACAAGTTGAATAAGTCCACTATCTCCCTTTTGTTCATTATCATTAGTCCATTTGACCATTCGATCCGTTCTTTGATCTTTCTCTTATCCCCTACATAGGGTTTAAAACTCTTTTTTGTTGACATCATTCATTACTGGTCTCACCTCATTCTGAGCTTTAGCTGTCTTGACACTATTGTAATAGAAAGATGCTACTCTTACCTGCCCTGGCTTCTATCTTCTATATGTTTCTTTTTCAAAATTCAAGTTAGTCAGTGGCTTTCATATGCATCTACATTATTTTCTTTATATAGCTATTCTTTTTACTCTATATTGAAATCATTTTTGCTTGTGTCTTCCAAATTTTGTTCTTGAGAGTTTTGCATCTTTCTTGGTTGAATTCCTCTGTGGAATTTTAGTAGATGGAATCCTACCGATCCTTTCCCTGAACATTTTGAAATCTGCTTTCAAAAATCTATGGTGTATGTCAGATTACAGCCACTTCCTTCTCCTCTACCACAAACTCTGAGATAGAGAGGTCTCCTCCTTCCCATTCTGGCCACTAGTTACTCCTTATTTATCAGAGTGGGGTTCAGAACAGAAGTTGCCCTTATTTGTTTCCTCCATGTTGAAAGAATGAAATAATCATTAAAGCAACTTTAGAATTTTCTGTCGCTCTGCTTTTGATAGAATATGAGTTACCCAGATGTCCAGATGATTGATGTCACCCCAATTTGCATCATAACAAAATCATACTCCTGTGCCAAGTTTGTGATCCATTTCCTGAACTATTTTCTCCTTCTGGCAGAATGGTCTGTGGTATACTCGTTTGACAACATTATTTCTGTTTCTCCCTCTACTGATCCTCACCAAAATACTCTCTGTCATACTCCTTGCCATTATCCCAGATCCCAGTTTTCCTTATATGAGATTATCTTCATTATTAGTTAGACAAACAAAAGGTAAAATAACTCTATATTCCACTTCATACCCCTCCAACTAACCAAATTGACAGAAAGGAAAATGGCAAATGTTGGAGGGGATGGAGGAAAACAGGCACATTAACGCACTCTTGGCAGAGCTTTAAATTGTCCTAGCCATTCTGGAAAATAATGCTCAAATTATGGAATTCTGCTGAAAAAAATACTAAATTGTACATCTTCTTTGTCACAGTAGTAACACTATTAGGTCTTTACCCCTGAGAGATCAAGGAGGAAAAAGACCCACATACACAAAAATATGTGTGAGAAGTCTCTGTATAACAGCAAAGAACTGGAAACCAAAGAAGCACCTATCAAGTGGAGAATGGTTGAACAAAGTATATTATATGAACTTGATGGAACATCATCGTGCCATAAGAAATGACAAAGGGGATGGTTTCAGAGAAACCTGGAACAACTTGTATGACTTGTTGCAGAAAGAACTGAGAACTAAAAGAACAATATGCACAATAATAACAACAATAAAACAAATAATACAAATAACATAAACAACTTCGAGAGGATTAAGAACTCTGATCAATGTAGTGATCGGTCATGATTCCAGAACTCCAATGGTGAAGAATGCTACCCACCTCCTGAGAGACAGGCAGTGGACTCAAGATGCAGATTGAAACATACATTTTATGTGGCCGGTGTGGGAATTTATTTTTCTTCACTATACATACTTTAGAAAGGTTTTGTTTTTCTTTTCTTTTTTTATTTGGGGAGAGGGAAATATTGAGGGAAATCTATAGTTAAGTGAAAAAAATTAAATTAAAAATGTTGATAAGCCTACCATCCTATGACTTTATTCAAGCCATTCATAAAAATAATACATTAAATAATACAGAGTCAGTTGAGAAATTAAGAACCCTGCAGGTTGGAAGGCAATTCAAACCAGAGCATTTACTAATGGAAAGCTTAGCACAGTGTAAATGGTTAATAAGGACTCAAAATCCAAAGTAAATAAGGATATGGTAAGAAAATACCTGACTTCCTTCAATAAGTTCAGTTGACCAGTCCTAGCAAAACTACATTCCAGTCAATCAATCAATCAACAACATCTTAGCTGATTCATCTTTTATGATTGATCTCATACGTACTGGTCATTCCATTTTAAAGGACCAATGCTCTCAACTGTAAAGGGTCTCTAAACCCTACACAATGTTGACAAGCCACCTTTTGAGAAGCATCCATGAAGACACACTACATCTCTTCAGAGAGTAACATTCCTCTCAGCAAAAGGAAAAATAGAGGATCCTCCATTAGGTCTGGGTCTATCATTAATACTCTCCCAGGCTCTGTATGAACCAAAAGTTCTAAAGGGAGATACTTACTGCAAGGCATTTCAGAGGGCATCTGATCCAACCCCCTCAGTTTACAGATGAGGAAACTGAGTCACAGGGAAGTTGAGTGACTTGCCCAAGGTCACACAGGCACCAAGCATCAGGGGTGAGAATTGAACTCAGGTCCTCTAACTCTAGAACCAGTGTTCTTTTGACTTTGAAGGTCTAGCACGCCACCTGACACATAGTAAGCACTAAATAAATGATTGTTTCATGTTTTGAGTTATATAATATAGTATGAAACCAATTCTAGCATTGGCTAAAGTCAGATTAAACTGCACAACTAACTCCAGTCAGTTAAGTAATAATTCCATCTGCCCAGTATTTTAATTGCCAACATTTTCTCACATCTTTCATCTCACTTATTATTATGATTTTAACAACACTATTTTACGTTTGTAAAAACACTCTGCTGTTCACAAGAAGTTGTCACAAGCATAAAATTATGAACTATTGGAGCTAGAAGAGACCAAAGAGATTATCTAGCCCAATCCCCTCATTTCACAAGTTAGGACCCCAAGACCCAGAGAGGTAAAATGAATGGTTCAAAGTTGTGCAGCCAGTTAGTGAAAAAGCTAAGATTAGAACTGTGTTATTTGACTCCCAATCCAGGGCTCATTCCCTCACACCACCCACTCACTATACAATACCCTTGGCAATACATATGAGAGGTATTGTTATCAGCCCATTTTACAGATAAGGAAACTAAAGCACCATGACCTGCCACAAGTTACAGTTATTTAATGAAATATCCTCCTGACATTTTCTGAGGATGTTTAAAGACATGTAGGGGCCAAAATGAGAGCACTGGGTAGTGGGGGTAGTTTTGAATATTATAGAGGGAGAAAAAATAGGAGAAGAGAAAAGAGAAACATCAGAGAAAAGTGATCCATTTCGTAATTCTCCTGATGGCTAGCCCTGCTTAGAGTTATCTCACTGTAAACATCACAGCTTTAGTTTCCTAACTTCTGATTTTAAAACTTTAAAATTGGCAACCTTAACTTATTGTGTGTGTGCACGTGTGTGTGTGTGTGTGTGTGTGTGTGTGTGTGTGTGTGTGTGTGTGTGTGTGTGTGTGTGTAGGAGAGAGAGAAAAAATATGGGTCAATATAAGCAGACTTTTAAAAGCATACAATTTATCACTGTAATAATCATAATATATTTTACTTTACAGTCACCCATAACCAAAAGCCTCTGGGCATCTTAACAAAAATAGCTAAAAGAAAAAAGGAAATTATATTAAGCAAAGGAAATACGACTATAAAAACCTCAATAGCCAAGGAACTAAATGAACAACATAAAACCTCCAAACAGCAAAACTACAATGAAACCAAAGGGGGAACAAAGATAAAAGCCTTTCACAAGCTTTACCCTGAAGGATTCCACACTTCCAGATCACATCTGTTTAAAGCATCATAATTTATAGATATGACATCAAATCATGAAGCAGCCACACTCAGCCTTTCCTGTGGAAACCCCCTTAAAAATAACCAGGTGATGGGTGTGGGGTCTGGAGCATAGAGTCCCAGCAGCAAAGGCTTTTAAATTTTATGTTCAAAAACACATCCATGTGAATTTCCAAATCTCTGCATTGAGATACTGAGAGGAGTTCATTGTATAGGCAAGCAGAATTCATAAAGACAGCATCTTTCTTCTAAGAGGATAAGATTTGGGGGAGGGGAGAAGTCATCCATCCCCGTTCATTTATAGCACCTGTTTGGGATTCAGTTTTGCACGGATCATTTCTCATGATATTTTTTCATAAAAAGAAGACAATGAGTCTCAAATGGAGGGAAATAGGCATTCCTTTTCCCTTCTGTTCTCTCCCCTCCAAAGAAAACCTACAAAATATTCATCATAAAATAAATGTTTTATTAACAGTATGCTACCAGTTCAAATGTTGCTCACATTTCCAAGGTGGCAACTCTTGGATCTTTGGATCATTGAGGAACACTAAACATTTGTTTGGAAATAATTAGAGAACCACCTGTGTGAGACACAACATACAAAGAAGTACCTTGCATGTAGTATGAGTCTAATAAACGTTTATAGAGTGGAATATAAGGAAAACACAATATGCCCTCAAACTAGTTGCCTCTCACATCATTCTTTCAAGCTTTCCTAGTAAACAGGATTTCTCAGTGGAGTTGGTAACTGCCTGGGAAAAGCAGCTATCTTAAGATCCTTGGGATCTTATAGCTAGGGATAACCCAAGTATTTCTCAAAAGGATTTGGTTGGCAGAAGTATGCTGGCAGTGAGGAGGTAAATGTTCAAGTTGTGGCTGAGAACACTTGTCTGTTTTCACAATACTTCCTGTAATGCCATAGATAGAATCCCAGGGACTGGAATTTTCTTATCAGAGACTTGGAATCAAATTCCAACTTTGCATGAAGGGCTAAATAAGGAGAAAAATGGAAAGGAAAGAGAAGGAAAATACCTATGATAGGACAACAAGGGGAAGTGGAGGTATTATTCATTTTCTATGCATCAGTATGTTTTTACTCAGCTTCTCATTTGGAATTATCTGAGCATTGTCTATTAAGTTAGGTGGCTAAAATAATAATAGTTAACATTTATATAGCACCTACTACGTGCCGGGCACTGTGCTTAGCACTTTACAAATTTTATCTCATTAGATCCTTACAATTACCCTGGGAGGTAAGCACTATTTTTATCCCTATTTTAATGTTGAGGAAATTGAGGCAGAGGTTAAGTGATTTGCCCAAGGTAAGACAGTCATTAAGTGTCTTATGGTTGTATTTGAAGTTGTCTTCCTGACTCCAAACCCAGCAGGTAAGTGGCATAGGGACTAGAGGGCCTGATTTGCAATCAGAAAGCCCTGACTTCAAATCTTACCTCCTATGGTTGTTGTGAGGATCAAATAGATAATATAGGTAAAGTGTTTTGCAAACTTTAAAGTGTTTCACAAATGTTAGTCATTATTCCCCTAATTAAACAGAATATTCAAAGAATAGCTTTTTCATTTTCTTGAAAATGAACCCATGAGGATTTTGCTTTGTAAAATAGAATTTCATTAAGACTGGGAAAGTTCTGCTGTGCGGTGTGAGAAAGAAGCCCCATGGGTTTATTTATAGGGATCCACCCCAGGGTGTCAGTATAAATAGTTCTCCCTAGTAGATCAAAAATTCATCTGTTTGGTTGTGTTTTCATCCTGATGAAAATGTGAATCAGATTCTCAATCCAGTTGCCAAGATACATGATATAATAATACTGATGTTGGCTGCTCCAATTAATTGAAAGATGGATCATTGTGTCTTCTGTTGTTTGCACCAACCATTCTTCTACCTTGTTCATTTGGGTTTACATAGCCACCATCTATGTTCCAGTATATTCCAGAAAAAGCATCTTCCACAAATGCCATAATTACATACGAAAAAGAACCAAAAAAGGAGAAAAATCTATCTCTCAAGACTTGCAATTGTCTGATCGATAAAAAAAAGAATTCCAAATTTAGTTATATAGTAAGATTTTTTTAATCCTACAATAAACCTTTTAATTTGACCAATTCAACAAAAATCCATAGTCTAATCTAGGAAATGGAAAGATTATTGGGAAGTGAAGAGGGGAAATAATTTATCACTTTCATCAAGATTATGATACTGTTGTCATCCAGATCATAGGAAACATATCCAGGTCACATGAACAGGAAACCCAGAATGAACTTTCCCCATCTATAAAAGATCAGGAAAAGAACTCGGAAAAATAGACAGGGCATTAGGTCCTAGAACAAATATTCCAGCCTTTATTTTTTTGTTTTTGTTTTTTGGGGTTTTTTTTTGGTTTGGTTTTTTTTTTTTTTTGCAACCCAGGTCCAGGTGGTAACACCCTGATAGAAAGGGATAGTGAGTGAGACAGTCAAGGAGCAAAAGCACAATAACCTCTTTGGTTATAAATTGCCTTGCCTTCCTCAATCATATTCACCATACAAAGCTTATATTCCCTTTAAAACAGAGCCTTGAAATAGACAGTTTGAAAAGATACTTGAATATTACATTTCTTGATGATTCCTTGGTTTAAGAAAAGGGAACAGGCTCATGTCTAGATATTCTTTGGAGGGTGACTTCATGAGTCAATCTAAAATTAACACTTGGGTTCTATTTAGAATTCATCAAATGAGTGCAAATATATGGAGTTTTAGTGCAGTTCAAGTTCCTGTTTTTAACAAGTTACTGGAGGGCTGTTACTCTCTATTTAAATTGTGTCTACCTCTTTCTTCCCCCAGCATATATGGGGACAATGGCCAGATCACCCCAGGCAGCTAGGTGGCACAGTGGATATAGTACTGGGCTTGGAGTCAAGAAGACTTGAGTTCAAATCTGGCCTCAGACACTTCCTCACTGTGTGTCCATAAGAGGTCACTTCACCTCTCTTTGCATCATTTTCCTCATCTGTAAAATGGGGATAATAATACCACCACTTCCCAGGGCTGTCATGAGGATCAAATGAGATAATCCCTATAAGTACTAAGCACATTGCGGCACCTAGTCAGTTCAATAAAAATGTTAATTGTTATCATTTATCCCAAAGCCCAAGAAATCCTGAAAATGAAAGTTAGGCCAACTGAAAAATCACCATAACCCAATAACTAGAGCATTGTTCTCTCTTGCCAAATTGAAAAAAGGAGGAAGCAGGTTCTGATGCTCTCCTGGAATATATTGTCACTGTTATAACCAGCCCACGTTCACCGAAGCTGCCAATTATTCCCCAGTCACCATTTTTTTCCTCGAGATTGATCTCCTGCTTGAGGCTCTTTCACACCCATGACTCTGAAGCTTCCCTAGTGGCATGTTGGCTAATTAAGAGCAAAATCCATCTCTTGATGAAATAATGCTGCCACTGAAAAGGATTTCTACATTTTTTTTTAATTCTTAATCAGGCTGGAAGGAGCAGTATTCTAACACTTGTATTAAGCATAGGAAAAAGGTCTACAGCTAGCAATTAGCGATGATGAAAAGGACAGCGATTTAAAGCATGTTGCCGTGACATTTTTATCAAACTAAATGAGTTTGCTAGGCCCACCAGCTGCATATGCTTATTGTCATTTAGTGTTTGGACAGCAACACATCAGCCACTGAGTATCGGGAGGTGCCGAATTTAATAAGTCATTTTGACACTGGTGTGAAACGAGGAGATCAGCATTCTGAGGAATGTGTTCACACTCCGAACAGACAGGCAGACATTCTAAGCATGTGAGGTGACACCAATCAACAGGGGAAAAAATGATGAAAGCCAGGCTAGGGAACAGGCAACGGCGGCCTCGGCAGTAGTGGAGACACACCACTGTGAAGAAAGAAAAAGGAAAAAGAGGAAGGGGGAAAATGAGCAGCCTACTGTCTCTTAGTTTAACTAGACTGTGCATCTAAAGAGGCAAAGACTTTTTGGTAATCCAGGGAGGTGTAGCACATTCTAGATGCAGTAAATTTTCATTTATAATTTAAAGTCCTACACAGGTTCCCTTAAAAAAAACACTATTCATAGCTGGGAAATCTTTAGATTTTTTTTTCTGTCTTTAGATTTGAAACATGGTGTGCCACCCAAAAAGACACAATATCTCACTGCCGGGAAAACAGAACCTTAGGGCAGCCTCCCCTCCCAAGCACGATTGTTCTAATGCTGGGTTACTGAGGGAGGTGAGGAATGTCGGCATTTTCTCAGGTTTGTTATATTGGAGGGGTGGGTTGTTGCTATTTTCCCCAGACCTTGTTTTAGAATATGATACATGGGATGTCATTCTGATGTTCCCAAGAGCTATTTTTTCTAGGGGAATATGTGATACCCAATTTCCTGAGCATGTACCTGGTATCAGACTGAACATGCAGGACTAACTATATCGCCAATTACCTCCTGGAAGCACACAGGTATAATTTACAATTCCCCCCTGCACCTCCCGAAAAAGGTAACTGGCTATGAGACCGCCACTTCTGAAGTTTCTGATGCCATCTAGTGGAAATGGTAAATTTTATGAATTGCAAATGAAAGGCAAACATCCAAACTAGGATAACTATCAATATGCCACCTCATATTCAGAAACATACCAAAAAGCCAGATTCCAATCTCAGATGCATCTCAAAAAATTTGCTATGGTACTTTCAGAAGATTGGACCATGGCTCAGAGGATATGATTTACTCGGGGCATCCTGTGGCCCTCAAATGCTATAAGCAGAGTCCGCTTTAGCATCAGCCTACTGCACAGAGACCCAGCGGCCCCTTCTCCAGCTCCTTTCTAAGCCCACAGCTAGGAAGTAGATATGCTTTCTTACACTATTTTGCAAAACAATTGAATTCAATCAAACCTGAAAATGCTTTCAGGCATGAATTGTTCTCCTGGTTTTAGGCTGTATGACGTAGAGAAAAAAATAAGTATATTTTTCTAATATAAGCCAGTGTGGCCTGAATCCTGAATGGAAAAGGTAATATTGAGTATTTTCTGCTTTATTAGACTGTAAGAGACCAAGAATTATGCTATTTTTCACTTTATCCCTAGTAACTTCTATGTAACATGCTTACTAAATTGTTGAATTTAATTAAATTCTATATAAGAAGATGACCACACCAATGTTAAAAGAAAAACCAGACTAGGCCATATTCCTATATTTGCCTTTCTCAGAAAATGATAGGATGTTTGGCATGATGTCACCTGCCTCTCTTACCCCACCACCACCTTGCCAATGCCTTCAGGAACTCATATCAACTGCTCTTCCATGACATCATAATTATCTAAAGCAAGCATATTATTATAGTAAATGATATTTTTGATGTCTTTTCATTGTGGCATTACTATCTTGAGCTAATCTAACACCTTTGTCAGAGGATCCCCAAATATGTGTTCACATTAATTAATCCTTGCAACTCTCTGTTAAGTAGGCGGGCCATATATTCTAGTCTCCTTTTTTATACATGGGGTAACAAAAAGGTAAGAAGACTAGCAAAGATCACAAAGCAAGCTGGAAATGGAGCAGGAAATGGAATCCAAGTTGGCTGTATCACATTACAGTGACTTTAATACATTATACCATTTATTGGCTGGAATGCCTTCTTAGAGCTAAAAGAAAGTGAGAGAAAAGGTGAATAACACCATTACGACTTGCCAAAAAATTCAATGTCAAAAATACCAATCAGTCTTGGTTTCCTGATAGTAATTTAGACCTGCATTCTGTCCAGTGCCACCCACCTCTAGGAAACTTTTCCAAGGATATATAGAGGATGAAGATTAAAATAGACTAAGACAAGTGGTTATGTGGGTTAATCCACATAAAGGAGAAAACATAAAATTTTTCTTAAAAAAAAAACTCTGCTAAGTGTTTAACACTCCATAGGAAATCTGTTTCTGTGGTACCTGCCATTATATAGAACAAGAAATTTATCTGGCAAAGCAATTGAACTAGAATTGAAAGGCTGTGAAAGGGTAATAAGTCTGGTCTCTGGCTTCTCATCTTTGTTCATCACTTACAAGGTTTGTGGGAGACAGGGAACTTGAGATAACTACATAGAAAGGTTTAGCAAGAGGAGGATTTTCTGAACAATTCTATATTCTAAAAAACCTGGTTCCTAGAATTTTAACCCTGGTTATTTAAAAGCTCCCCAAAATGCATTTCTGGAGATACCACCTCTCCAAAGTCTGAGGGCAGTGTGGCAGCATAAAACAGTGGAACAGATCTGCGGTCAGAGGATGTGGGTTTAAATCCTGCCTTTGATGTTTTTCACCTGTGTGACATTGTGTGGGTCTGTTTCCTCATCTGGGAAATGAGGAAGTTAGTCTGGATAATCACCACAAGTCCTTTCCAGCTCTACATCTTCGCATCTATAGTCCTATTACATCTGCTTTCTAGCCTCAGGTCCTCTGAGGCAATGTTCAAATCTCCCTCACCAAGACCCCTACCCAAGTCCTATAGGATAGTGAGTAATAAGAAAAAATTTACCAGTGAATCAGGAGAACAATTTATAACATGCCAACATTATAAATAAAATCTAATAGACTGAAGACCTCTAGTAAATATAATGACCAATGATTATTCCAGAGGTCTGGTGAGGAATTATTTTTTTTTACTTCCTTACAGAGGTAATGATTTCAAAATACAGACTGATAGATAAATTTTTGGATATGGACTATGCAGAAATTTGTTTTGCTTGACTATGAGTATTTGTTACAAGGGTTTTGATTTTCTTCTAAATGGGGGGGGGGAGAAAACAATTTACCATTTGTTAATTGGAAAATAAGATAATTTTTTAAAAAAACAGAGAGAAGCAGAATCAAGACAGCAGAGTGCAGGCAGCAACCCAGCTGAATTTTTCCAATATTCCCTTCCAAATAACTGAAATAGCTCATCAAATCAAATTTTGGAGGAGCAGAGCCAACAAAAAGTCAGAGTAAGACATTTTTCAAGCCTAAGAACTTACAGGATCAGCAGGAGAGGGCTGGGATGCTGGTGTGGGAGCCTACCCAGAACACAACAGGAGCAACAGCAATAAACCTTGAAAGCAGCTACTATAACAGTGGCAACAACAGCAGCTTCTGGAGCTCTTAGCTCAGAGACAGTAAGGAGTCAAACAATTGGTCAGAAAGAGATTACAGGGAACCTTTTGCTGGCACTGGGTATGACAGGCACTGATTGGCAACTCTATTGTGCATCAGCAGTTATGGGCCACAGTTTCAGGATGGAGAAGAGCACTTGTGATCAGTCACAAGAGAGCAGAGGCCCTGGTTACAGTTCCAAGGCAAAGAGGAGTGCTGATATTTTCAGCTATAGGGAGTCAGGGGTCCTTCCTGAGTAATGACCTGAGCACAGACCGGCAAAGCAGTGACCACACCTCTCCCAGAATAACACCACCCTAGAAGCACCAAAAATTTGCACATCCCCAGAATTAGTGGTGAAAGCAGCAACATAAAAAATCCTGAAGCTTAGCACAGTGCTTCTCCACCTCCAGGTGAACAGAGCCCAACTTTAACATAAAGTTCAGAGTCAAGACACCGGCTGAGAAAATGACAAACAACAACAACAAAAATAACTTGACCATTAAAAACTACTACTATGGCAAGAAAGACTAAGACATAGACTCAGAAAAAGTCAACAATATAAAAACTGTTACAAACAAAGCCTTAAATAAAAATGATAATTGGACCCAAACCCAACAAAATTCCTGGAAGAGTTAAAGAGATAAGAGTAATAGAGGAAAAACAGAGAAAAGAAATTAGCGATAACAAGAAAATTGTGAAAAAAAGAATTAACTTCTTGGTAAAAGAGGTACAAAAAATACTGAATAAAATGACTTCTTAAAAAAACAAAGTTGGCCTAATAGTAAAAGAGGAACAAAAATTTACTGATAAAAATGACTCCTTTTTAAAAAGAACAGGTCAATGAAGGAAGGGAGGGCAGATGGGGATGAAGGTAATCAAAAACAAACACTTTCAAAAAGGAACAGGGTCAAGGGAGAAAATTCAATAAAGGGGGACAGGTTAGGAAGAAGCAAAATATAGTTAGTCTTTCACAACATGAGTATTGTGGAAGGGTTATACATAATGATACGCATGTGGCCCATGTTGAATTGCTTGACTTCTTAGGGA
>CM053625.1:258161142-258229111 GCA_028646595.1 Phalanger gymnotis
TGGGGAGAAAATGTGTAATTCAAACTCCTGTGAAAATCAATGCTGAAAACTAAACATATTAAATTAAAAAAAAGAATAGGCCAAATGGAAAAAGAGGTTTGCAAATGACACCCTGAGACATCAAAAAACAGTAAAACAAAGTCAAAAGGATGGAAAAAATAGAATCATGATCTCAGACAAAGCAAAAGTAAAAATAGACCTAATTAAAAGAGATAATCTGAGAAACTACATTTTACTAAAAGGTACCATAGACAATGAAGCAACAATTTTTACAGCAAGTTTCTCTGATAAAGGCTTCATTTCCCAAATACATAGAGAACTGAGTCAAATGTACAAAAATAAGAGCCATTGCCTAATTGATAAATGGTCAAAGGATATGAACAGGTAGTTTTCAGACTGAACCTTAAGTTTAAAAGGCAGCAAAAGCCCTTTAGAAACAGCTGAAGTAAGTATTGGCACAGACTTCCCCAGGCTGTAGGATTCTCTGATATATTAATCCTTTGACAATAGTCCCCATTGCTATCCCTTATACTTCCTAGATATGATCTTGAACTGCTACCCCTGCCCTGCTACCAGGTTTTCTAGTGATCAACCTAGCCTGCCTTATCTTCTTTTCTTGCCCCTAATGACCTCTTTTTGCAACACAGACTGGTGACCTCAAGACTATAAATCTCAACTAGCATCACCAGTCAACAGACCCAGGCACAATGAGGATGGGTGCATATGGTTAGAGATAGTGTCCCTTAGAGTCAGTGTATCCCGTGGTATGAGCCACACATGTCTAGAATCTTGTGTGTGTGTTCAAATCATTCTCAGGTCTTTAGTCACAATGTGCTCGCAGAGTTCATCTTTCCAACTGATTTAAAACATGACTGTTGCCTCTGAATTTTCCCATACCCCAGTGAAATCCTTATTCCGACAGCCATTTATGAAATTCTTTTTTAAACCCAATTTCATTTTCTTCAATGAACAAAAATCTAGTTTCTTTTCCCTCCCAGCTCCCCACTGGCATTAAAAAACAGAAAAACAAAACTCTCATAACCCATACAGAAGGCAAGTAAAATAAAAATCCTGTATTGGTCAAGTCCAAAAAATGCAAGACTCGTGTGTCTGGAGGCCATCACCTTTCTGTCAGGAGGTAGGTAGCATGCTTAGGAAAGAAATTCTTATCATACTCACAAGGTTCTTCTGTATGCCTATCTCTTTGGAAGCAAGGCATTTAAAAACTTTGCCAACTTTGGAACCCTTGGGAAAGCCCCTAAATAACTTCTCAGAATGGGATTTTAACAAATGGTGATCTTTATCAGGTCTTTTACTCCCTCAACAACACCTCTCTCTCTCTCTCTCTCTCTCTCTCTCTCTCTCTCTCTCTCTCTCTCTCTCTCTCTCTCTCTCTCTCCCTCCTTTTATTGTCTAAAATGCCAGGAGGAAAATGAGACTGCCCTAAAAGATACTAAAGACTTTCCAAGTCCTTCATTTTGGAGTGATCTATTCTTGCTAAATTCTTCCACCTGGCACCAATTTACTGCCCAGGGAGACAGCCCTGTACTAAAATCTTTAGCTGAGCAATGATTGGTGGTCTGGCAAGGCCTATGGTCACATTCTCTGGTAGACGATTTCTTTATTATTTCTACTAGGGCAGCAAAATCATGCCAATCATTCATTGCTCTTAGTTCTATTCTGTGGAGTCAAACAGAACAAGTCTACTCCTTTTCCACATGGTAACCTTTTCATCTCTAGGTCAAACAACACCCATTTCTTCAATTGATCATCTAACTATTGTCTCCCAGTCTGTTGTCCAGAGACCATTGTGATAGAGATGCAGACTCCAGGAATAACTAGTAGACTCTGCCAAGGTTCTCAAGTTCAGTGACATCATTTTGAACAAAAGTACAAGACTTTACAGTTTTCCTTCCTAGATTTCATATTATTCTATTCATACCAATGCTCTAGCCTGTCAAGATATTGTTGGATCTTGAGCATCATATAGTGTGTTAGCTTCCTCTTTGTTTCATCTGTAATTTTGTTAAAAATTCTATATTTACTTTTATCCAAATCATCATAAAAATGTTGACCAAGTGAAGAGCTGAGTACAGATGCCTGGGATAGTTCAATAGAGACTTCCTTCCAAATTAACATAGAATTATTAATGGTTCTGACCATTCAACCCCCCAAAAATCTAGTTGTACTGTCATCTAGTCCATATCACTCATTCTTCCCCATGAGAAAAGAGTAAGATAGATACTTTATAGATACTCTACTAAAATCTAAGTAAATTTAATCCATGGCATTCTACTGATCTACCAGTAAAGAACTCTGTTAAAAAAAATAAGCCTGATACAACCTGTTCTTAATGAAGAGATGCTGGTTCTTTGTAATCACTATTTCATTTTTAGATGATCCCTAACCATCTCTTTAATAACACACTCTAGTGTTTTTCCAGAAATGAAAGTCAAGCCATTAGACTATAATTTGCAGAATCCATTCTTGTCCAGTTTTGAAAATTGAAACATTTACCCTTGCAACAGGCACCCTCTAGTACCTCTCTGTTCTCCACAATCTTTCAAATATTCCTAAAAGTGATATTCAGTTAAGCAATCACATTGGCTGGCTCTTTCAGTCCCTGAGAATGTAATTCATTAGAGCAAGATGACTTAAATTTATCAAAGGCTGCTAAGTGCTCGCTTACTATCTTCTTACATATTTTGGATATCAGCTCCCTATTAGTAGTTTTTGTTCCATTCTTTCTAGTCCAAAGTTCATTCTTCTTGGCAGAGAAGACAGATGAAAAATGAGAACTGAACAGAATTGCTTTCTTTCTGCTTTCCTTATGGGTCCCATTTACCCCAAGCAGCAGTCCAACCCTTTCTTTGGGTTTCTCTTTTCCCTACTTAATTCTTTTTTGTCTTTATATTTCTTTTCCAGTCTTGACTCAATCCAGGATTTAGCACAACTGCTATTCTTCTGATAGGATTGTGCCAAGCTTTTACAGTCATATGCTATTACCTTCCCTCACTTCCATCTTTTGTAAATACCCTTTTAGAATCTGAGTTGGTGTTTGAACATCCACATCAATTTCTCCAGAGGTTTCATTTAAGCACAACTCTCCTCTCCACCTTAAAACAGCAAGAAGCATTCCAAATAAAGCAATAGAACAACTGCAACGAAAAGAGGAGAAAGGAAACAAATCTTCCCATGTAATTCTTAAGAAAATAACACCAAAAGGTTGTCATATCACTTCACTACTGTGCTCTCTGTACTACACTCTCAACATTGCCTAGTCTGCCTACTGCTCTGGAATCACCTTAGCCAGTGCCATTTGTGATTGCCTCTTAGAATCTCCCTTCAGAAGCAAATGAGCAGGTAGAGGTTTTTTAATTCACCTAGACTCAGATCTGGAGGGAAGCCTTGGATAGGGGCAAAATCTAGCAATGCTACCTGGAACAGAAGCAAAGGACTTCTGTCAAGAAAACTGAGAGAAAGTTTGGATAAAAGTCCAACTGCATTGCCTAGCTCCCCCAAACAACAAAAAAAATGCATCAAAAAAGTGGAGGGAAAAGCTAAAAGAGGGGAAAGGAAAGAAGTCCATCAAAGGAAGCCACCACAGAAAAAAATCAGAAGCTGAGGAAGTAAGCAAAGAAACATTTCTAACATAATGAAAAAATATTTCAGTCAACAAGCATTTGTTGAGTATCTACTATGTGCTGTAAGATAAGAGAATCTCAGGATAAAACTCCAAAAGGAGAGACTCCATAATATGTCAGTTTCAAGGACCAATTTCATTGCTATAGAAATACCCTCCACCAACATGTTTCAAGGTTTGGAGATGTTGAGTGACTTGCAGAGGTCTCCTAGCTTATAATCATCAAAGACATGATCTGGACCCAAGTTAATATTCAACTCACCCTGTGCCCTCTGTCTTTATATATCTATATTCCCCTCAACTACCCTAATACTGATAAAGGGAGCTGATACTTCTTAACCAAATCCATCATGCTATCGACTATACTACATTACCTGTTGACTGCAAAATCTACAAAAGCTTCAGAAAAGAAAATGGAATAGCCACAAGAAACCCAATCCTTTCTGGAAAGTCTAGTAAACAAATGGAATGTTTGATAAAGAGTGAAATTAAAGGTTTTAATGAAAAACTAGGAAGAAAAAAATCAACAAATTAACTAAAGCTATAAGGCCTTAACAAAGCAGTGAACACTCTAGGGGGTTGGGGGAGGTTAACAAATGGAGTAAATTGAACTCAAAAAATTGGATGACACAAGAAGAAATATTTGAGCAAAGTGAAAAGAAAACAAAACTGGAAGAAGATATGAGTTACCTGCTATCAAAAACAGTCTATGGAAAATAGTATTCAGGGAGTGAATCTGGCTCCCAGAAGAACATAATAGAAAAAAATGCTGAATACCATATTTCAGGAAATCATTAAACAAAATTGACTGTAAGTATTGGAATCAGTGGGCAAATTACAAAGTATTAGAATCCACAGGTCACAGCCAAAGAAGAATCCCATGTCTAACTCATCAAAAAATGTAATTAACATGCTTCAGAGGTTCCAGGTCAAAGAAAAAAATACTAAAAGCAACCAATTCATCTATCAAGAAGCTTTCAGTAAATACCTATTCTGTGCCAGGCACTGTACTTGGTACTAGAAGAGATAGATCACATGCCAGGTAACTCCAATCAGAATAACATAGGACTAAGCAATAACAAGAGAGAAAAGACTATTATTTGATATCCTTTAAAAAAAGAAAGAAAGGAAATGTCTTACATCCAAGAATAATTTATTCTGAAAAATTGAGTATAAACCTATAGGTGGAAAGAATGGACTCTAACAGAATTAACGACTTCTGAGTATTCCTGTTAAGAAAACCAGTTTGGGGGAAAGTCTTTGAAATGCAAACAAAACAAGCAAGAGAAACTTAGGAAAGCTAAGCAAGTTTGAACAGCCTAAAAGAGCTAAGTGGTAACCCAGTGCTTACAATTCAAAAAGTCTCTCCCTATATAAGTGTTAATAAGAGAACAAAGAGACTCTAGCTCTAGGCTTAGGGGTTAAAAAAATAATTGCTCTGGGGATGAAGAGAAAAGGAAGAAGAATTTATCACTTCTTGTAATTGGGGCACCACAGTGAAAGTCATTCAAAAATGGTTGTGAGAGATAAGAAGAAAAGGGAATCTCATCAAGCTCATTTTTATTGTTAGAGTAAGCAAGAGATTCTGTTCCCATATTAGGAGTATTTGAATGAAAGGATGGTGTTGAAGACAGTATTATTGCCTCAGTCTAAACAAGCTACTTCTGCAGAGGGCTAATTAGGAAAGCAAAAAAGCCAAGACCAAGTGATTTTGATCTGAGCTGAGAGAAGGAAGAAAGAATATTGGGGCAGAAGTGTTGTAAGTAACATAAACTGCAGGCACTTCCTGTCGATTATATCTGTCTTTTTTTAGAAAAAAAAAGGAAAGAGATATTGGAACAGGATTTGATGAAAGAAAAAAATTATCAATCATATTTGCGAATGTAAATGACATGAACTCTCCTATACATTGGAGGAGGGTGGCAGAATGGATTAGAAAGTAAACCCCAACAATTTGCTGCATATAAAAAAATATTTAAAACACAACAATTTCTACTACCTTAAAATGAAATGTTGAAGAAAAATGTATTATGCCTCAGCAGAATCCAAGAAAGCAGGAGCAGCAAACATAATCTCATGTGAGGTAACAATTAAAATAGATATGGTAAAGAGAAATAAATTAGGAAACTATATTGTACTTAAGGGGACCATAGAAAAACAATATTAAATATATTGAATTGTTGCATGTTAGTTTAAAATAAGGGGGGAATTATAAATTATTCCATTAGAATATGGGTTCCTTAAAAGCAGGAACTGTTTTCACTTTTTATCCCCACCACTTAGCACCATGTAAGAATATAGTAAACTTTTAATAAAGGCCTGTTAGTTGATTGGTTACAGTTAGAGCTATCTAAAAGTGAAATGAGCTGTGTCTGGATGTAATGCTCCTATCCCCACCGCCACTGGAATCCTTCAAGCAAAGTCTATACGACCATTTCTTATATATGTTGTAGCGGGGATTCTTTGGCAGGGGGGTGGGGGGTGGGGAGGAGTATGAGTTAGCCTAGATGGGTCCTGAAATCTCTTCCAACTCTGAAATTCTGTACCTCTATCAATCTGTGGATGTCACAGCAATTAAGTACTTAAAGGAAAAGCTAAATTACCAGAATACATAGTTAATGACACAATTATCACTGGAAACTTCAACATGCATCTTTCAGATTCAGATAAATCTAATGGAAAGGTAAACAAGAAAGAATTAAGAATCTCAACAGAATATTTTTAAAACATGGTGCCATATAATCAAATCTCATTAGTTATTAAAGGGAAATATAAAATACCATAAATTTATTTTTCAGCAACAAATGGATCTTTAACAAAAATTTATCATACACTAGAGCATAAAAACTTGTACATAAATGCAGTAGGCAAAAATATTAAACACATCCCACATGGTCTATAATGTCATAAAGATTGTAATCAATAAGAGAAATATGAACAAAACTAGACTTAAATGGATTAAATAAAAGAATTTTGATGAATGAATAGGTAAAAGAAGAAATCACATAAATTATAATTTTATTATAGAAAATCATAACTATAAGACAATATACTAAAATTTGTATAATACAGCTAAAACAGTAATTAGGAAGGAAGTTTATATATCTAGATACATACTAACAAAGACAAAGAGGAAACCAAATCATTGGGCAAGAAGCTTTTTAAAAACTGGAAAGTCAAAAAATTATTAAGTCCAAAAACAAGATAGAAAAATTCTGAAAATAAAATAAAATACCAAAAAAATTAAAATTAAAAGACTTGGCTTGTTAAATTAAGCTTTTTCTCTCTTTTTTTAATAGCATTTGATTTTTTCCAATTACATGCTAAGACAATTTCTAACATTCATTTTTTTTAATTTTTTGAGTTCCAAATTTTTCATCCTCCCTCCCTTTCATCCCCCCTCTCTAAAATGATAAGCAATTTGATATAGGTTATATATTGTGATCATGTTAAGTATATTTCCATATTAGTCATGTTAAGGAAGAAATAGAAGCCATGAAAAAAAGTTTTAAGTGAAAGTTGTATGTTTCAATCTGCATTCAGATTCCATCAATTCTTTCTCTGAATGTGGATAGCATTTTTCATCATGAGTCCTTTGGAACTGTCTTTGATCACCGTGTTGATGAGAAGTACTGAGTCATTAAGAGTTGATCACACAATGTTGGTAGTACTGTGTATAATGTTGTCCTGGTTCTGCTCCCCACACTCAGCATCAGTTCATATAAGTCTTTCCAGGTTATTATGAAGTCTGTCTGTTCCTCATTTCTTATAACATGATAGTATTACATTATATTCATATACCACAACTTGCTTAGCCATTCCCCAATTGATGGGCATCCTCTCAATTTCCAATTTTTTCCCATCCCGAAAAGAGCTGATATAAATATTTTTGTACACATAGCTCCTTTCCCTTTTGTTTTAATGATCTCTTTGGAATACAGACCTAGTGGTGATATTGGTGAATCAAAGGGTATACACATGTTGATTGCTCTTTAGGCATAGTTCCAAATTGCTCACCAGAATGGTTGGATCAGTTTACAACTCCACCAACAGTGCTTTAGTGTCCCAGTTTTCCCACATCCCCTCCAACATTTACCATTTTCCTTTTCTGCAGTATTAGCCAGCCTGATAGGTATGCAGAGGTACCGCAGAGTTGTTTTAATTTGTATTTCTCTAATCAATACTGATTTAAAACATTTTTTCATATGACTATAGAAAAACTAAGCTTTTTAAAGAAACCCACAAACAAGATGAACAAAATAGCTAAGAATAGATGGAAAATCAAATTGCCAAAATTTTAAAATGATAATTTAGGCACTATGAGGTTGACTGCTTTCATATTATATTTATGACTTCAGAACGCAGTATATTGTCTTACATGTGGTATACACCTAAATCTTAGTTGAATTTATTTACCTGAAAAGCAAGAATTTATAATGAATGGCAAGAAAATAAAAATACTTAAAACTACAATGCCAAATTATATGGTGATAAAAATGAAAACTTAAATGCAATATGTAAATAATTACAAAATAAAAATAAAAACAGTAAATAAACAAGATAATCCAATCTGAGAATGAAAAACTGAGCAAGCCATAAGTAATCAATCACTTCTCACAAAAAAAGGACCAAATGGATTTTTAAGTGAATTCTATCAAACTTTTGAAGAACAATTAACAGCCTAAGACATCTTAAATTGTTTACAAAAATAGAGAAAGGAAATTGTAGTCTGTTATTGAAAATGCATGTTGATACAAATGTTAAACTAAAAAAGTATTCATATAACTAAGTTGGATTCATATCAGTCATTAAAAGATGATTCAATGTTAGGGAAACTATGAATATAAATCATATTAGTGACAAAATAGCAAAAATCATGTGATTATATTAATAGATGCTAAAAAAAACTATCAATAAAATACAATTTACATTTTTAAATTCTGAGAAGGACATTATAGTACTTTCCTTAAAATAAACAGATGTATACATGCATACATACATACATACAACATTTACTAAGCACTAATTAAGGCACTGTGCTAAGTACTGGGAATAGGTTACCTAGTCCAACACATACCCAAAAAAAGACTTTCCTTTACCCAATAAGTGGTCATCCAACCTTTGCTTGAAGAAATCCTGTACCTCTAGGGCATTCTCTCTGCATTGTTACCAAAAGACTTTCTTAATAAGACTTTTCCTTAGATTCAATGAGTACTCCTTGTTGGCTCCTTCTGTATTTTTTCACCTAAATTCCTTTCTCAATCCCCCCAAGCCTTGCTTTCCCTTATGACACACCAATTCCTTTACCAAGGCTGATTAGGACTTTCAACATCCTGGCCCATCTGCCTGACAGAAGCAACCACAGCCAGGCCAACAGCTGTTCATTTATTCATTTCCCACCAGGATCTAATGGCACAGCTTCCATTTCTTTCTGCATTGACTCATACAACCCATAACAGAGATGGATATTCTGATGTTAACCATTTGATAATAATCTTTTATTTCAAGGAAACTGAGGCATAAGGAGGGCAAGCAGCTTGCCAAGAATCACACAAGCAGGCAAAAGTTGGCTATGCAAAGCATGGTGACTAGCTGTCACTATCACTCAAAATCAACTAAAAATAGAATGAAATGGCACTGGTTTTCAAACTGTTATGGGAAGGATTAATAATTACAAGTAAGCACCAGACTAGATTTCCAAGTCTCATCCATCTAGTCTTTTTTTTCTTTTCATTTCAACCATTATAGGGATTTAAATGACTTATGGGGACAGGGTAGATGTCTGTTATGGATTCCTGGATCTCATAAGAAATTTAATTTTGTCCTAGTCATCTAAAGGTTGGTATATTCACAAGTTGGTACTTGGGGAGAGATCTGTCAAATTCCAATAGGGTAATATATGAATAGTTATCTCTTAGACAAAGAGAAAAATATGGAATTTGAAACAAGAACATCTATTGTGCATTCCAAACTGGCCAGCTAGCTTATCCCTGTACACAACACTGCAACTGCAACCTCCAACCTTTGCATACATAGCCGGCCTCTCATTTCTAGGATGAACTCCCTCCTTTCCTCTACCTTATAGAATTATTAGTTTACTTCCAATCCTTATATGAGGCTTTTCTTGATTTCCCAATTTTTACACTCTTGTAATTATTTTGCATTAGACTTGAATACTAAAGATCACACCATAAAATGCAACTCAAGGAGAACCAGAATCAGATACTTTTTCACAATTGTGGCAAAGCGGAGAATTATCAACCAAACGAAGTATAGAGGAAATTACAAAACTAAATCAATGCACCTAGGAAACAAAGTGACAATTAGGGGAAAACTATTTGCACCACATATTTCCTATAAGGGAATATCCTATCTAAATAGAGAATTAACATATATACATAGTGTGTGTGTGTGTGTGTGTGTGTGTGTGTGTGTACAAAACGTTAAGAGCCATTCCCCAATGAATAAGTGGTGTAAGGATATAAGCAAATAGCTCTCAAAAGAATTACGAACTTTTAACTATATGAAAGATTGCTCCAAATCACTAAAATAAGAGAAAATACCAGTCTAAACAACTTTGAGGATTCACTTTACACAAACTGGTAAAGATGACAAAAATAGTCAAGATTGGAGGCACGTCAATAGATGATAGAGCTGTGAAATTACTCAACCATTCTTGAAATCAACTTCAAAGTATGCAGGGGAAAAAGTGACTAAAAGTGACTCAAATATCCTACTGCTAGGTATATAGCCCAAAGGATGTTAAGATACAAAGAAAGATTCCATGTACAACATGATATTTAAAATCACATCTTTCAGAGACAGCTAAAACTTAGAAACAAAATTTGTGTTCATTGGTTAGGAAACAATTAAATAATAGTATATGAATAGAGAGAATATTATTATTGCACCATAAGAAATGAAGAATATTAAGATTATTGTACCATATGAAATTATTAATATGAAGAATGCAATGAGGCATGGGAAGATTTACATGAACTAATACAAAGTAAGTAGAATCAGGAAAATGATATATGCAAAGACTATAATATATATATATATATATATAGAAAGAATAAAAGCAAACTAAACTGAATGCTATGTAACTATATTGACCAAGATGATGATATACAATTAAAATGACTAAACTTGACCCAAAGGAAGAAATATGAGGGTTCACTTTCCTTTTCTTCTTTTTTGAGGGGGAGGTGCATTAGGGAAGAGAGTAGGAAACAGTACCATGGAAGTAGAACCCGGCATAAATTGTCAAATTTGATTGATGTCATGATTATTTTTGCTAAACTATTCTTTCTTTCTTTTTTATTTTTTGTTATAAGGGATGGGGAGATAGATTGTGAAATGAAGAGGAGATGAAAACAAAATCTATTAATAGAATTGGCTTTAAAAGATGTTACTTTATATGTAGCTTGTATTTACTTATTTGCATATATATTCTATTCTACCAGTAGAACAGAATTTTTCACTTTTTCTTTCACTTTCTTTCACTTTTTCTTAACAAACCCAATGCTCAGCACACAGTATGCATTTAATAAATGTTTCCTGAATTTTTAAATTGAATCGAAGTTCTAAAGAGGCTCCAAACATTTCAGGATGGTTGTTTCTTCAGCCTAGTTGAAAGGACAAAAAAAACCATAAAAGGTGAAAGTTCCCTTTGAATCCAGAAGACATAAGAAAAAGAGAATCATTGGAAATGGCTGTAAGCCATGGCTAAGAACAAATCACCTGCCCGTCCGTTTTCCAATATGTCTTTCCACCCAGCCTGCTCTACTCTCTCTGCCAATACATTCAATATTCTATAACTTAGGATCATCATCAATTAACATTAACATTTAACAATTAGCACTGAGTGAGCTCCCACAGGGTTCACAGTCCAGCCCAGAGACAGTCACCCAATCACCAGCAGACGTTACGTTTTTGTAGGACTCAGTAAGAGGAAGCTAGAGGAAAGGATACCCTCATAAACTCGTTAAGCTGACTCTTATCACTTCATCTAACTCAACAACAGAGAAGTCCAAAGGAAGTGTGCGCATGCTTCCTGGCTGAGGGATAATGATGACACAAGCCTCTATCGATTCCATCTGAGACAAGAGGATAGGAAATAACAGACACCAATATCATCAATGGTCACAAGCTGGTAAAGAGCGGACATCTCCTGCCTCATTAACCGAATACAATGTACACTTCAGAATGGTCTCTGGGGGATGGGTACAGAAATTATTACAGAAATGAAATCAACACCAGAAAATTAGTAAGTAAAAGTATTTTTTCCCCTCTAATGATCCTAGCCTTCCCTCCTTTTGGCTTTTACTCCCTCTGAGATGTCCTCGCTGACCCTTCACCTTAATCAGATGCCCGGCATTCTGTTCTCCTCTTCTCACGTGCTTCACAAAAATATTTTATGTCCATTATTTACAAGTAAGTGTGGATTTGTTGATGAGTTAATTCTGCGAAACAACTCTCTCCAATTACAACAGGAAAAGATTTATCCCATGAGAAAGGAACTTCAGGAGTCAGCAAGACAAAGGAGGAGAGATAGTTTGGCATAAGAAGACTTTGTCTAATCCCTCTTGAAACCACACCCTGTAGGCACTTTCCTCCTCTACATATATATATAAGAATGGACCAACATGGATATCTAGAAAAATGATGCCATATTCAGAGTCTCCAAAGAACCTGATGTCTACGCTCAGGAGCGGTCTCATAACCTTTAGTTCTTGAGGCAATGACTCATAGCTTGCCAGGATAGCCCTAGCAATAGATGAAGGCAAAATAACCTTTCCCTTCAGCTGGCCTGGTAAATCGATCTCCCTGCCAAAATATAAAAAGGAGTTTCACCTGACATAATGTCGAGCTTATCTCCCCAACATCCTCTCCTAAGCCTCTCCAGACATAAGCCTTAAACCATTGAAATGATTCCCATGTGGTAAATGATGCAAAATTTCTATTTTATAGGCTAGAAACTCAAGATAAGAACTTAAGTGACTGGCTCAAAGTCACAGCATTAGCAAAGCCAAGTCTTGTGAGTCCAACTCCAGAGTTATATATTACACTAGGTTGCTCTCTCTCTCTCTCTCTCTCTCTCTCTCTCTCTCTCTCTCTCTCTCTCTCTTTCTCTCTCTCCTTTCCCCCCTCTCCTCTTCAGTTTTGTCTGACTCTTGTGACCCCATTTGGGTTTTTTCCTGCCAGAGACATGGGAGTGGTTTGCCATTTCCTTCTCCAGCTCATTTTATAGACACAAAAACTGAGGCAAACAGAGTTAAATGACTTGCCCAGCATCACACATCTGGTAAGTGCCTGAGGCCAGGTTTGATCTCAGGAAGGTGAGATTTCCTGACTCCAGGCCTGGCTCTACCCACCGTGCCACCTAGCTGCCCTGAGAACCTCAGAGAGGTAAAATGTAACATACTTGGTCTTCAGGCAGTGAAGGCCAGGGAAATCAGTGTTGCAGTACTTTAAAGTGTGCAAAGTACTTTACATATGTTAACTCATTTCATCCTGACAACACCCCTGTGAGGTAAGTGCTACTGTTATTTCCATTTTGCAGATGAGGAAACTGAGGCTGAGAGAGTTAAGTGACTTGCCACAGGTCACACTGCCAGGGAACATCTGAGGTAGGATTCAAACTTAGGTCTTCCTGATTCCCAGTCTTACATTCTATCCCCTGGGCCACCTAGCTGCCTATATGTTAAGTAGAGGCATTATATAAAATAGTAGAAAGAAGGCTGTATCTGAAATCAGAGTGCTTGAGCTCAAAACCTCTATCTGCCGTGTCCTTCATGCATGACCTTGGGCAGACCTCCATAGACCTTAGTTTCCTCACCTGTAAAAATGAAAAGCAGATTTCAATGGCCTCTATATATTAGAGCTATATGGTCCCTGGGATAAGACGATCATTTATGATATCGAAGTTAGGTGGGAGGTGCAAAGAAGATACTGTATGGCTCAGCTATAATGCACAGTTGGTTTTGCTTCTTTTCCTACCCAGATCTTCCAGAGTTTCAATCAGACAATATTTTACAGCAAGTATGGGTGGATTTTGTCCCTTCCAATTCTAAAATTCTATGATTCTGTAAATTCATTGTCCATTTGGGTTAAGTGTGTTAGAAATAACCTGGCAATTGACTTGCACATTCAGTATCTTTTCCTTCCTGTCTAAAGAAGAAGAAAAAAAAGCTTTTTGTACGCGCAAGGAAGGATAGAGAAGGAGGTGTTAATCTGCTTGTGAGAGCTTCTTTATTTTTTTGATAAAGGTTGTTGAAGCGATTGACAAGATCATTGACAAGTCAATTACAGAGCAGAGTGAGGGAACCCATTGCTTGTTATCCTCTCTGGCTCTCCTCCTGTGCTGCTGTTAATGAAAACATCCTGGGTTCTACTCTCCCATCCACTTCGTTAATTCTCACAAAGTTATTCACAAAACACCAGCCCCTTTACCATCTTCTCAGCCAATCTCAAAGGCAGCATATGTGTTCAAGGCAGGAAACAATGAAGGCTGGGAAGATGGGGAGCACAGCTAAGATGGCAGGCAAATGTGGTATAAAGGAATAGCCGGGAGAGAGGGCATCAAAGTAAAGGGCAAAGCAGGAGACTTGCAGATGGCAGCCGAAGACCGTTCAGGATGAACAGGCAAGTGGGAAGAAGAGAATGCCGAGCCAAAGGTGGAGAAGGAAGCCATGTCAAGGGGAAGGCGTAGCAGAAAGCCTTCTTCATAATTTTCCAGATGGATGAAAAGATATGATTTGCATCTGTATCTCATTGAAATCTTTGGGCTGGCAAAATAAGGTTATCATCCATTCTGCTTGCCCTGTCATAGATTAGCCTAAAAATGGGGATGAGTTGTAAATCCTCCTGTCACATGGACACAGCCTCAGAGTCCTGGCGATTACAGTGGATTCCATTCTGAGCTCAATTTTGAGCATCCCTTTACACAATCTCAGCAACGAGTGCGAGGCAAAACATGAGATCCATGACTCTAGCTTTTCTTGTGCACTGAACTAAGTGTCAGCCCCTTTTATGCCTACTACAATACATCTATGGTATTCTTCCCCTCACTACAAGAATCACAAATGACCTTCAACTCTTCCAAAGCCAACAATAGCCTGCCAACAGCTAATTAATATGAAATAGCTATAGGTCTTGACTGCTGTAGTGTTGAAACAGTGTCAAATGATGATCATTTAAAAGACCTTGCATCTGCTTTCTGTTGCACATTGATTTTTTTTCTTATAACATTTTTTTTGTTACAAAAGGATGTTTTGGCGTGGGGGATAGAGTGCTGGCCTTGAAATCGGGAAGACTTGGCTTCAAATCCTGCCCCTTACAGTTACCAAGTATGTGACTGTAGAGAGGTCACTTAAGCTATCTAAGACTTAGTTTCCAAGTCTGAAAAACAGAATGAAAAGAATTGTAGCACCTGCCCACAGTTTTATTGTGAAGTTCCAAGGAGATAACTCATATAAAGTATATCGAAAATTTTAAAACACCATATCAATGTCACGTATTGTCATTAAACCTAATCATATCATCAATAAACAAATCTATTAAGCACCTACTATGTGCCAGGTACTGTGCTAAAATACTGGGGATATAAAGACAAATATGAAAAAGTCCCTGCCCTTAAGGAGTTTATATTCTATCAACATTCACAGTATCTTAGACCATATCCATAGGAGCATCACGTCAAAAGCAGGAATTCTTTTCTGTATCCTGGATTCCTTGGGCAACACTCTATTGAACAATAGTTTGGTCATTTTCAATCACATCCTAATATTCATGACTCCATTTGGGGTTTTCTTGGCAAAGGTATTGAAATGGTTTGCCATTTCTTTCTCCAGTTCATTTGACAAATGAGGAAACTGAGGCAAACAGAGTTAAGTGACTTGCCCAGGATCACACAGTTAGTAAGTGTCTGAGGCCACATTTGAACTCAAGATGATGAGTCTTCCAAGCCTGGAACTCCATGCACTGCACCACTTAGCTGCCCAATTGAACAATAGTATGCATTCTTAAAAGCATAAAATATGTAAAAATACAATGGAAGCCAATGATGTTAAAATACAGCTATCAAATAGAAAATTTTTCAGTTTAGAAACCCCAGGTTAAGAATCCCTAGTCTACAGTAAGAAAAATTATAGCCCTGTTATACTCTGTCCTGATCAGATAAAACAGATAAAATCAACTCTTCCATGTGAACAATATTGAGGGCAGTGATGTGGAATGAGAAACAAGGGGTCAGAGAAGCTCACCTAAGGAGAGCACATTGAATATCTTCAGTTTCAAGTAGAGGTCTAGGAATTCCAGGGGCTTATTGATGATTTCTCCTTGCTCCTGCCCTTGCCTTTGCTCCCACAATCCCCTCTCACACCTAGAACGCTACCTTAACCAGTCATCAAAATCTTCTAGCCTCCCAACGGCCTCTCCCTTCTCTAAATTCCTGAAACCACATAATCTGGCTCTTTATTTTATTACAAGAAAAATCTCTTCATTACAATTCAGAATGCAAGTCAGTAGAGAAAAGCAACTGTTGGTAAATAGTGAAATAGGTCTCTAGAAGACAACTGGGCTTCTCAAACTTATTATTATCATTAATTATTACATGTAGTCATGCTGGGCTCACAACCAGTCGGTCATTGGCCTTGGGAAAAGTTTGTTGTGTTTCAGTGAGAGGAACAGAAGATCCTAATCAGCTAACCTGTCACTAGTCTAGGAATGGTCTGAGATTGGACTGACTGTTTGTCTTTTGGTTGGTCTTGCCTACCAACACTTATTTTTTATATATATGAGGTTTTTTGAATTTTTATTTTTATATGCATGTATCTTCCTTCCTACTTCCCCAAATATAATGAACAATTTAAAAAGAAAAATTAAATCCTCATAACAAATATCCAACAAAAACTAATTCCCACATTGACCATGTCCCAAAAATATGTCACTTGTAATTTCATTGATCACAATTCTAATGATTTTCAATTTTCTTAATAATGCCATCATTGTTTAATTGTTCTCCTACTTCTGCCCATTTCACTCTACATCAATTTATAAGTCTCTCCAACTTCCTCTAAAACTGTCCAATTTATCATTTCTTATGGTGCAATAATATTACTACATTCATACACCATAGTTTAGCTATTCTCTAGTAGGTGGGTATCTCATTGTTTTCCAGGATTTTGCTACCATGAAAATGGCTGATATAAATATTTTTGTACTTAGGGATCCTTTTCCTCTGTTTGATCTTTTTGGGGGTATAGGCATAATAGTAATATTTCTGGCAAAGGGTATGGACAGTTTAGCGATTTGAGGGGATATACATAAGGCTTATCTCCCCCAATTAATATAAGCTTCCCATTGGATGGGATCATACTTCACCTTTCAAAGCCAGACACAAGTTAGGCATATAATAAGTGTTTCTTGTCATTAGTTAATGGCCTCCAGGTTGAAAATAAGATGAAATATACTTGATTATGCAAAGAACAGGCTAAGTTCACTCAAATCAAGTCCTAAATCTTATATTGACTGCTTAACCATGATGATAGAGAGATTGTATAATTTAATTAGCATTTAGGTTTACAAACTAAAGTCCAAGACATAGTCCGAATTTGATCCAAGATCCGACCAAGTTGAGGGCTACCAGTTGTCCCTCACTCTTAGCATTTTCTCACATTTGAACAATTTGCCCAATATCTCAGAATGTCAAGATGCCAAAATGTCCAGAATTTCAACATGGCACCAGAAGGTTGACATCTATAAAGCAGCATCAAACATACATGTTATTTTAGGTTGCATTTACAGAGGAACAGTTACTAAAACCCAAAAAAGGCAATAGTCCTGCCATGTTTTCCCCAGTCAGACAAAACTAGAGTACTGTATACAATGATGAGTGTTAAGTTTTGAGAAAGATGTTAACAACTTGAAGTAGATCCAAAAGAAGGGATGCTGGAAACATCCTTGCATATAGAGTTGGACGGTTAGCTCCACTAAGACTGTCTAGAGAAGAAAAGCCTTGAAAAAAGACTTCAAATATCTGAAAGGCTTTCATATGGAAGAAAGCAAGTAGGTGCTTCATTGGGTAAAGAATTGGAAATAGAATTGTTTTGCTTGGCCCTGGAAGACAGAACATATTCTATTGGGTGAGATTTTAAAAAAATACTTTTAGTTCTATATAAGAAAAGTTTTCCTAATAATTTTATTTTTGTTGAGTTATTTCGGTCATGTCTGACTCTGCGTGACCCCATTTGAGGTTTTCTTGGCAAAGATACTAGAATAGTTTGCCATTTCCTTCTCCAGCTATTTTACGGATGAGGAAACCGAGGCAAAGAGGGTGAAGCGACTTGCCTAGGGTCATGTAGCTAGTAAGTGTCCGAACCCACATTTGAACTCAAGTCTTCATGACACCAGGGCTGGTGCTCTATCCACTATGCCACCTAGCTGCCCCTTTTCTTATTAATTAGAACTGTTCAAAAGTAGTAATGGGCTGCTTCAGGGGGTATTAAGCTACCCATCGATAGAAGTCACCAAGCAGAGGCTACATCACCACTTCATAGGAGTATTGTAAATTGGACTCATAATTTGGGTAAGGGTTAGAATAGAAGTATTTGATCACTCAATCAACCAACATTTATTGATTGCCTACTAAGTGCAAGGCATTAAACTAGGTTCTGAGAGCACATGTCTATCAATCAAAAGTCAAGAAGCACAATTAAATGTGTAAGGGCAACCACACTGCCATACCCAGGATGGCTGCTGGTGCAGGTTCCTTTATCTGCTTTATTAAGGAAAGCAACTTAAAAGGGATCAATGATCTTCTTTAATTACACAGAAAAAATACAAAGAGAAATAAAGACCAACAGACAGGGCTCTACTGCCTCAATCAAAGCTCTACATCCACCACTAAACTGAGAGAGCCTTTACCTCTGCAGAGTCAGAGAGCTCTGAACATACAGCCACTCAGAGTCTCAACCAGGGAATCACAACGTCTTTCTCATAAGTGAGCCCCCAAAGCAAAATCTCACCTCTCAGAATATATACTCTTTAGGCTCAGTGCCTAATTAGAAATTAACAAAAGGTATGTAAGCCTTCCTACAGCAAGCTTCCCTTAATGGGCTCCACGTGAGGCTTATTGATGGGAAGGGAAGATCTTATTCCCCGTTGACCTTACAAATGGCATTCTTTGTCAAGCATTGTACTAGGTACTAGCGGTACAAAGACAAAACATTAAACAGATCTTTTCAAGCAGCTTACAGTCCCTCAGGGAAGACAAGTTCTATTTATAAATATGTGAAAAGATAAATACAATATAAAACCTTTTATCAAGAAGATTATAATCAAATAGGAAGAAAACACATGTACTTGTGAGCTATAATGCAAGGAAGAATGAGATAAATATAAAAGAGAGTTCTTTTAAAACTGCAAGGAGAAATTTGAGGAGGGAAAGATCACTTTCACTTGAAAAGGCTAGGAGAGGCTTCGTAGATGAGGTGGCAGTGGCGCATGAACTGGAATTTGAGTGAAGAGAAAGACTTCAAAATATCAAGCTCGGGGGAGTGTAAGGTTAATGGAATAAGATCTTCCCCACTCATCAATAGGCCTCATGTGGAGCCCATTAAGGGAAGCTTGCTTTCTTGTAGGAAGGCTTACATACCTTTTGTTAATTTCTAGTTAGGCACTGAGCCTAAAGAGTGTATATTCCAAGACGTGAGCCTTTGCTTTGGGGCTTACTTATGAGAAAGATGTTGTGATGCCCTGGTTGAGACTCTGAGTGGCCGTATGTTCAGAGCTCTCCAACTCCTCAGAGGTAAAGGCTCTCTCAATACAGCGGTGGATGTAAAGCTTTGATTCAGGAAGTAGAGCCCTGTCTGTTGGTCTTTATTTCTCTTCTTTGTATTTCCTGTGTTTGTATTTTATGTGATTAAAAAAAAAAGAAAGATTGTTGACCCCTGAAACAGCTATCTTTCCTTAGTAAAGCAGATAAAAGAACCTGCACCAGCAGCCATCCTGGGTTTGCCAGTGTGATTGCCATTACAGAGAATGAACACTCCAAGCATAGGAGATAGCATGAACAAAGGCATCCAATTCGACTGGAACATAGAGAATGTGAATAATAGTAGTGTAAGATAAGGCTAATCAGCTAGGTGGCAAAGTAGATAGTGTACTGGGCCTAGAGTCAGGAAGACCTGAGTTCAGATCTAGCCTCTGATACTAGCTGCGTGATCCTTGGCAAGTCAATTAACCTCTGTTTGTCTTAATCCACTGCAGAATGAAATGGAAAGCACTCCAATATCTTCAGTAAGGAAACCCTATGCATAGTAGCAGCATGATATGGTCCACATGGACACGAGGAGTTGGACATGACTGAATTACTGAACAACAAAGATAAGGTTGGAAAGGTAGGCCCAAAAAAGATGATGAACAGTTTATACTTTAATCAGGAGACAACGAGGAGCAACTGAAGATTTTGAGTAAAGAAATGACAGGATCATTAACAGTATTCTTGAAGGTACAGAATGGAGTCCAGGACAAGGAGGGATTCCCTGGGAATAGTGGGGTTCTCCAGATGCTCCTGTTTGTGCCCCAAGATAACACAGAGCCTCCAGAAAGATAATCTGTAATCACTCAGAGGAGCTTGATCTGCCCAACTACACAAGAAAGACCAAATGGATGGACAATGTTCATGGCTGAAATTTCAACATGTATCTGAAACGACACCCTATGAACTTTGTCCAATTGTGTGTACATTTGGGACAGAAAATATGCATAGACAATGATCTGGGGCTAGAGGTGAAAAGGAAGAGAAGAGAGAAGGTTAGATTGCTTTTGAGACATTGCAAAGCACCTTTTTGAGCCCAAACTCTCCCAAGCAAAGGCTTATCTTTTCTGTGCAAACATTCTACCTATGTCGTACATACCAATAATACTTAGCAACTATCTTCAAAGAACCAAATATGAGCATTAGACAGAGGACAAAGGAAATGTACATGGTGAGTGTGAGCTTGTTGCAACATATGATCACTGAGAAACTTGGAAGAATAGGAGTAAAGGATGTCCTGAAGGAATTGTACACATAGAAAGAGATGGTTTGATGACATGGAGAAAATGAGGGATGACAAGTGGGTGGCCAAAGCCCTCTGATGATACCGCATGATGTACAGAGTAAGTGAAAAAGACATCAGTATATTATGTGTAACCCTCTATCTCACATTCTTTGTGGTGAAATTTTAGGACAACATGAACAAGAGTCTTGTAGGATAGGTAGGCACAGATGAGTTGCAATCAGAACATTGAAGGGAACTGCTGAATCTGAGATCACAGATCCATTAGAGTATTGAGTAGAAAAGCAGCAGATGAGGTAGAAAGACTAGGTACCTATCTCAATAGACTAGGTGACTCATTCTCACCATGACCAGAGTCCCAGAGCAAAGACAGCATTATATCTGTAAGAACCAGATTCTAGGAACACTAGAAAATCAAAGCCAACTTGAACAAAGGCTGATGCTTCTAAGGAAAAATCCAAAAGATACATTTAAAGGGAGAAATACTCCCACTGAGGGGGAAAAGACAAGACAAGAATGCTAGGGCACAGGAACATACCAACAATATAAAACATCATATGCTAATATGTAAGTACCATCAACAAAATATTAACAACATGGCACCAAAGAAGAGAACTACTGAGAGTTAAGATCCTATGGAATGAGAGATGAAACACTCTCTCTCCCATTCCTAAACACACTCGCATCACTATTACCCCAGCCCACACTTATTAAACTGATATGAGATATCTTTATGGTCAGGATGATCGTGTCTTGACATTTATAGCACAAAATTTATGCTAATTTGTATGGATGGTGCTTGAAGCTTGACGGTTAGAGAGCCTTTGCCTAGGATCACATCACTAATCAACATCAGAGGCAAGATATGAAATCAAGCAGACTCAATTCCAAGCCCTTCCCTCTATCCTTTGCACCACACTGTCTCACCATTAAGAAGGTGTACTTTTTAAAGGCTAAAGAAGCTAAGTGCAGGTTATTGTTCCTCCTCTGTCATCTAAAACAGACCTATACAATGAGCATCTGCTTCCTTTCATATCCTAAGTACCTTTTAACTAGAGATAAAAGAGGATTCTCTGAAACTCTCAGCTTGGAGTCAGTTAACTCTGAGCCCAGCTATGAGAACTGCCTAAATCTTAACTTGTGTATTTGGTCACACTCCCAGGAGAAGGAAGTGGAGAATTTGCCTGGGGGTTTCCAGAAAAGGCTTCCTAGGATGAAGTACTGTACTTAGTAGGATAAGAGAAGTTTTGAATTGTTCTCCCCATCCTCCCATTCCCTGATTCTAACAGAAAAGTCAATACTGATTCCAGGAAAAACAAAATCCCCTGGCCTTAGTATTCATATTTCACTACTTATGTGCTGCTACTGTGTCTTCATTCCTAAATAGTTCCCTCTCTATTGGGTCAGGAGCCTAGGTTTTGCTTTTAATTGGATATTAAATGTTATTACGTTAGACCAGGGAAATATTCGATGACAATAATAAGTGGCCCATTAAAGGTAATTTTTTAAAAAGTAATGAGCTCTTACTAACAGATGGCCTCATACTGTACCAAAAGATATCTATAAGACACAGAGAGCTTTCCTACTATTTATTTCCCTTTCGGGGATGCCATAAAATTTCTTTATTTGTTTCTTGTTCACCCATAGGCTTTGACAAGTTAAATTTTTATTTAGGTCTCTGCCCAGCCACAATCAAAAACAGAAATCTAACTTCCTAAAGTCAGTATATATATGTATATATATATATAAAGTATATGTGTATGTGTATGTATGTGTGTATTTGCTGCTAGACTCTCCACCTAGCATCTAGGGATCTAAAAAACCCAATGGTGTTTTTTTTTCCTGAATTAAAGAGACTTGGCAAAAAAAAAATAATTTATTAACGATATCATTCTCAGGTCTTTTTATTGTGCTGTCACTGCTGGCCACCTCCTAAAATTTACCAACATAAATAAAGCCCATCCATGCTTGAATAAAGTTAAAGTAGCAATCAACTGAGCCTGCCATGTACCCTGAGCCAAACCTATAGCCAACACAAAATGCAGAATGCTGTTATTGTGACATGCTTGAAACAATGACGTCATACACATCCCCTCCCAAAAAGAACAGAGCCCAAGCCAGAGCTGAAAACTGAACACGATTCTTCTAAATGACTCAAATTGCAGCGGTCTAGACTCTAGCTCACTGATTGTTCAACTTCTGACATCTTTGCCCTTTTACTCTGGAGCACCCCCATTATAAACTAATCTATGCCCTGATCTCAATTTTACATTTTCTGCATGATTAAGTTTTGGCAGGAGCAAATCCCTGTTATTCTCACTCCCCAGGAATGTTTGGAAAGTAACGAGGAAACGAAAAAAACCTCGGGATTTATCCACTCAGAGCCGAACATTGCACAGCCTCCACCGCTGGGCAGAGCGGCTTTGCACAGCCTCCACCGCTGGGCAGTTTGTGAGAGTTGGTGCTAATACGGTGATGGGAAACGTTTTTCACTTTAAAAAACAATCCCAAGTCCTTGCCTCTCTCCCCTGTGAATTGCTTTGCCCAAATCAAATGAAAGGTTATAATTAAATGCCTTAATGTAGCAAGAAATCCAACCAAATTATGTCTAAACATTCCACAGCGATATTATTGATCCAAGATGAAAGAGGGGGAAGAAACCCTTCAGAACATGCGTGCAGGACACAGAATTAAAAAGGAGAAAAATCTAATAACTAATTGGTGAAACCATAAAACCTGCAGTAAAAGAGTTTTTTTCCTTAAACTCCTTTACACGGAGCTGTATAATTTTATGTCACATTTTATTTATGTCGCTATAATGGAACCTCTGCTGAAAGATAAGGAGCTTTGAGAGAAAGGACTGAAACAGTAAAGGAAGAAAGGGAGAGACAGAAGAAGAAAGAAGAAAGAAGAAGAAGAAGAAGAAGAAGAAGAAGAAGAAGAAGAAGAAGAAGAAGAAGAAGAAGAAGAAGAAGAAGAGGAGGAGGAGGAGGAGGAGGAGGAAGAAGAAGAAGAAGAAAGGAAAGAAAACCTGTCTCTAAGATGTCAAACAAGATTCCATATAAAATTTAAGTTAAGGTGTAGAAGAGGAGGGCTTTTGGGTAGAGTTATCTTCACTCTTATAAACCTATTTACTAATAATAGACACCCTTTCACCAATATTGACCCTCCTCCATCCAAAAACAAACCAAAAAACCCAACTCTGAATGATATATTAACAGTTAAACATAGATCACAAGATAATCTTCTAATGATAATTCTAAAGAGGTTTCCCTGGAATATAGGAAGCTGGTATCAGGGGACAGAACTGACACAAGAAATCAGTTTTTGTTTTTGTTTTTTTTTTTACTCGATCACATTTGGGTCCATATGATTTGATTTACTGTATAGATGATTAATTGCCCCAGGTGAGATAGTTCTATCTTTATCTTGTTCGCTCTGATTGGCTTAGATTCTATAAGCCCCCTCTTCCTGATAATAAACTGCCTAGGGGTCTTAAAACACAGCTTGTTCTGGGCAAAGCCAGTATCTCTAACCTCTGGTGGAATAGCTAAGTTATTCCACCCCCTAATACTTCTTCCCTCCTGACTCCAAATTCCCAGAATAAATCATCACTCTGGGATACCTAACAACAGTTACAGCACAGTTAATTGCACATAAAATATTCCTGGAAAAAGGAGCAAGGATGTAAGAAAAGATGAAAGGCAATGCAGTGCCATGCAGTGGAAAGAATATGATAGTTAGAATCGGAGGACCTGGGTTTGAATCCCCACCTTGCTCAGGAAAACCTGAGTTCAAATCCTGCCCCAAGCACTTACTAGCAGCATGTCCCTGGGCAAATCATTTAACCTTGTTCAGACTCAGTTTCTTCATCTGCAAAAGGGGATAATAATAGCATCTACCTCACAGAGTGAAGATCAAATTAAATAACATATGGAAAGTGCTTTGGAATCCTTAAAGTGCCAGTTTTACTGATTATTAATTCTATAATTAATTATTTAGTAATTAATTAAAGTTATCAAATTATTGTTTTATTATTAAAACTAACTTTTATTATTATTATTATTAACTATCTTAACACCTCGAACAAGCACTTACATCCTCTGTGCCTCTGTCTCCTCATCTGCAAAACCAGGAGGCTAGGCTACACAACCTCTAAGACTATTCCCAGTTTTAAATCTCTGATCCCATGATTCTATGTGTCCACATACCTTGTGTTAACAGAACGCTTCTGTGTTTGGGAAACTATCCAGCATTGTAACAACAACCTTCCAGTGGAAGCTATTTCTTAGGCATTCAAAGTGACTCGTAACACAGTATTGCTTAGCAGCAGTTAGGCACTGCAATAGATGAAATGCTGGACCTAGAATCAAAAAGGCCTGAGTTCAAGTATGACCTCAGACAATTATTAGCCATGTGACTATAGGCAAATCGCTTAACCTCTATTTACCTTAGCTTACTCATCTGTAAAATGGGGATCATAAAAGCACCTACTTCCCAGGGGTGTTGCAAGGATCAAATAAGACAACATTTGTAAAATGCTTCGCAAACTTTAAGGCTCTATAGAAATTCTAGCTATTACACTTTCAGAAGTGTATTACACTTAAGATAGGACTACGTCCTTTCTTGCCCCCACTGTGCGTAACAGCCCAGAGAACTCTGTATCAAAGAAAGAACAATCCATTTAAAAATACCTTTCATATTTAATCAGATAAATTTCTTTAAAATAAATATCAAATGGAAGCAGGAGAGTATAAATTTTAAAAAAATAAAATAAAATAAGGGTTTCTAAGATTCTCTTAGGGAGCATGTACCTACTCTCTGAAAATGCAGTCTCTCTCCCCCTCTGCTTTTGAAAGGAAGATGAGGTTGTTTTTAGAAACAATTTACCCTCTATTAACAATGAAATACAATTCGGCTTAGAATATAGGAAAGTGAAACATATATACAACTTACTGGGGCATGTTGAAGTATCAAACAGATTGTGTATTATTTAGGTAGGCTAAACATTCAAGTCCACTTTACACCATTATGGAACAGACTAAACAAACCTGACCTGGAGAATGACCCCCGAAGGATCCCAAAAGATTGAAAACTATGAGTAGGCAGCCCCCACCAGACTTTTATGGCCTGGTAATGGCATGCTAACGACATTCTGTCTCTGTCACACAGCCAAACACTGGTGTTGTATATGAGAGCAATTTCCTCAAGAATTTGGAGAAAATGTGATACTTTTCCTTTTATGTACAGAGTTCACAACATCGAGTGTATTTACTAGCCTGCCATGTTGAAGCCCACCAATGACTACCCACCCCCACCCACCCCCAGGATCAGCCTGGTCTGGGCAGCAGGGAGCGTTCCCTTGGTCTCTTCATAATTAGCTAGTGTTAGGACGGTTATCAGCACCGTGGATATCAGAGTCATGGAGAGCAGGCAGATCTGCCCAGACAAAAAGATCTTCACTCTCCTGACGGGCTGGAATTGTGTGCTGGAGAATGTTGCCAAAGAAAACATCATCAGGATTCATGGTCACTCTTCAATCCAGAGACCATTTTTCATTCACATCCTCTCAGTGTTGTTCCCATCAGTGTCTTTAACTAGAACACTTCACTGAAGAGGGCTCCATGCACTGAGCTGGGCTCTGTAATTCGATCTTGCTAATGACCTGACAGGCGTGTGTGTGTGTGTGTGTGTGTGTGTGTGTGTGTAAATGTGCATACCAAGAGTGCTGTTGGCAATGGGCAGCCACAGAGCTGAGAGCAGACTGCAGCTCTGAGTATTAAAGGGGCCTGTTTTCACATGTTCCTATAAAATAAAGGTACACACAAGGCAAGCTGATTCAAACCCGCTAGGCTATCTTGTGTAAAATCAGTTAATCTCCAAAAACCACTTACCAAGAAGCCTCAGTTCAGAAAGAAAAGATGTTTTCTTCTCTTGTAGCTTTAAAAAAATCCAGAAATTTAATGTGTTCTAAAAGGAACAAAAATAGTTAGATTGAGATTCTGATGCCAACTGAACGTGGAATCCTTAGGTAAAGTTGCAGCCTACTTCTACTTGAGTCTTCCTGGCCTAAGGCTTTCTCTCTTCTAGTCCATCTTCCACATGGCTACCAAAGGCCACAGGTCTACCATGTCTTTCCTATTGCCTCTGGACAGAACAGATTCTTCCGTTTAACCTCTGAAACCTTTCCCAACCTGGCCCTAGCCTGTCTCTCTCCTTCACCCGTTCTCTGATTCAATCAAATTGGTCTTTGCTCCTCACACATGTTGCTCCATACCCATCTCCAAATCTTTGCAATGGCCACCCCTTCCATTACTGGAATGCACTTCCATCTTACTCCTACCTCATAAAACCCCTCTCTTCCTTCAAGACACAACTCAAGCACCCTCTTCTACATGAAGCTACTCCTGATCACTTAGTGCCCCCACCCCCAGTGGCCTGGCATTTCACTACCTTAAATTTAATTTTGTTGTATTCATATTTATTCTGTGTATTCTCGCATATGTACTTGTTGTCCCCCCCGTCGAACGTAGAAATCATTTCATTCTTTGTATTTGTATCCCACAGATCTAGCGTTGTGCCTAGCATGTAGTGAATGCTTTAAAAATGCTTGTTAGTGAATTGATTGATTAATAAAGTCCTTCCAGAATCACCTGGTTATTAGTGCATTTTTCCCCAGAGAAAACAAATATGTTCTATTTCTTATTTCCCATCACGTACTCTCTACTTCCTCTCCCCTCAAAGGTTTCTCAAACTATAAAGAAAGGGAGATGGGAGAGAAGAGGTCCCTGCCTCAAGACGTTTAACACCTCTTTAATTTCCAATCTTCCCTATACCTAGTCTACAACCAAGGTACACAGCACTCTCTATGTGTTTGGTACAAATCAAAATGAAATAGTGTCTATAATTCTTGACATGGAAAATAAAAAAAAAAAAGAAATTCCCATCTAGAACACAAACCCTTTTGCACTGGCTTCAAAGGCCTGCGATGATTCCATTTAACAAGCCCTGCCCCATATCTCCAGCATTTCAAATCTAGGTCTCAGCATTCATGTTTTATCTATCATCTTTTACACAGATGTCATGGTCCCAGAGTTAAATAAATCAATATTAGAATAGAAACAGTGGGGTAGGAAATGTGAAACATTTGAAGTTTGACAGGGACTGTATCGATAGCTGTATTCTCCCTTGGATTGTCGCCCTTTTTCAATGGACAGAGAGAAGGGTACCAGGCCTCTTGGTGAAGTACCCTCATGGCTTGGCTGGAGAGGGAGACCAGCCATCAGAATCTCCATTTGGCCTCAAGTGACCAATGAACATCTGCCTCGTGAAAGAGGAGCCATAGGGTTTCCTTCCTGGAATGATATTAACTATTCTAGGCTACAAGACAACCTCCAGTGGAATGGGCCACTTTGTGAGTTGACCCTGGGGATCTCTAAGAGTTAATACAACTTCAAAATAGGAGGAAATTACTTTCCCGGCACCAGCAGGACCCAGCACATTATCCTGTCCTATTTATTATATATGTTCAATTGAAAAAAAAATTTTAGCAGAGCAATTCACTGAGCAGCACAGGATGGCCTCAACATCCTGCTATAATAGCCTTCTTTCATCTCTATGAGGGTCAGTTCCCAAGTAAACTCTCATTCCCAATAAGTTGAGAAGAGGCATTCATTTCAGACTGCCTCTCCTGTACACACAGTATGTTTATATAATGACAATCCAAGAGACCTTCCCCCTACTACTACCACTGTTTCATCCCCTTCAGGGGAATTAAGTTATGCATATTGCATGAAAGGAGGACCACAGGCTGGGCCTCTACAAGCTGCTAATTGAAAACCTTGTCAGAAGGAGAAGGAAGTGGCCCCAAAAAGGGGGGGAAGAAAGAAAAACTTGGCAGGACCCCACTCTTTTCATGCAGTGCTTAGTACTCGGTACTTGTGAACAGCCATGATTCCTCCCAGTGGACTGCAAGGGATGCCTACCACCAACTTAGCTGAGGATAGCACACGTGTTCTCCAACACAAGTGGGAAAGAGACACACTGGGATTGCCGCCCTGACAAATAAATGTTTCATTAGAATTCTACAGAAGGACATAAACTCCCAGCAACAAGTCTATCACCAATTTGCTTATCTTTGGATGGAAGGCTTGGCCTTTCTGTCCTATAGTAAGAAGAATAGTAGCGACAATAACAACAAGGAGTAACTAACATTACAAGGTACCTACTATGTCGCAGGTGCCATACTAAGCACTTTACAAATACGTTGTTTGAAAAGGATGAACTTGAACAGTCCAGATGTTGGAAGTCTAAGGGAGAAGGTGGGGGAACGGTCATAAACACAAATGCAATCAATAAATGAATAATCATTTGTGTCAGGTACTATGCTAGGCATTAGGGGATACAAATATCTAAAAAAAACTCTCTGCCCTCAAGAACTTTACAGTCTAGGCAGGAGAGATAGCAAGGACATATATACACAAATGTATGTATGTATGTGTGTATATGTGTATATGCATGTATATATACATATGTATGTGTGTGTGTATATATATATATATGACAAGGGGAATTGGGCAGTGGAAGGAGTAGCACTAATCAGCCTGGGGAATCAGGAAAGACATCATGTAGAAGATGGAGCTTGAGCTGAGTTTTGAGGAAAACTAGGGATTCTCAGATGGCTATGAAGAAAGAGTGCAGCTAGGTGGCACAGTGGGTAGAGCACTGGGTTTGGAATGAAGAAGACTCATTTTATTGAGTTCAAATCCGGTCTCAGACACTTACTAGCTGTGTGACCCTGAGTGAATTACTTAACCCTGTTTGCCTCAGTTTCCCCATTTGTAAAATGAGCTGGAGAAGGAAAAGGCAAACCTCTCCAGTGTCTCTGCCAAGAAAACCCCAAATGGGGTCATGAAGAGTCGGATATGAGTGAAATGATTGAACAACAAAGGAGACTCTGAGAGACGGATCTAAGAGAGGGTGCATTCCAGACAAAGGGGACAGCCAGTGTAAAGCCATGGCAGCAGGACAGGGAGCGCCATGAAAAGCAAACAAACAAAAAACAAGAAAAGGAGTTTGGCTGGAAGGCATTGTTCATAGCAGGGAGTAATAGGTTTGGAACAGGAGCAAAGGGCTTTAAATTCTAAATGGAGGAGTTTGTATCTTTTTCTAGAGGTAATGGGAGCCACAGAGTTTATTGAGTAAGGGAGGAATATCATCAGATATTCATGATAGAAAAATCAGTTTGGCAGCTGGCTGAAAGATGGGAAGAGAGATGTTTGAAGCAGAGGGAACAATTAGAAGGTTATTGCAGTAGTTCAGGTAAGAGGTAATGAAGGCCCTGGACAGAGTGATGACTTTGTGAGTGGTAAAGAGGGGATATATGCAAGAGATGTTAAAGAGACTAAAGCAGGCTTCGTTTGGTTTGGGGGTGAGTGGGGAAGGGAAAGCTATTTGTTAACTTCCATAGCATCCCATCACTGTGCACACTGATTAACTATCAGCTTTATAAAGATGTTCATTCCATCTGCTTCATTAAAGATGAGGCCTGGTATAATCACGGTAGTATCATGGAAAGACTATTGGCTCAGTGAACAGAGGAACCCGTTCAAATAAATCCTGCTTCTGATACTTACTGCCTGTGGGATAATGGCTAAGATACTTAACTTCCACGGATCTCAGTTTCCTCATCTGTGAAATGAAGGCTTTGGACTAGATGGCCTCTAAGATCCTTTCTAGGGCTATATCTATGACTTTTGATCCTATGATTCTCCCACAACTAGATTAGAGAGTGGCTGAGGATAAACCCAGGGAGGATAACCCGTTCTATATTTGTTTAGTTGGAGGAGAATGCCTGCCCTGTCCCTAACTCATGAGCAAACATTGAAATCAGTTCACATAGACCTTCAAACCCAGAGGTGTTACTGTGCTTGCGAATGTGTGTATGTGAATATATATGTATACATATATATATATGTGCAAATATATTTATTCATATGTTCAGAGGTCATGAGATGGAGAGAATATAAAAAGGGAGTAGAGGAGTCTGCTCTATAGAATTTCTAGCTTAGAAAGAATAATCTCTTAGGTAATAATATTAGCCCATTTCCAAGAGGATACTTTGGATTCAACTGTGAATTCAACCTTGGGGTGACCTCTCCTTTGCTGCCTTCTTTGAGCAGAAGTTACATTATCCACCCATTCATCTATGACAAACTGTTTTTAGAAAATAAAAAATCATTACCCCACAATGTTTGAATATTTCTCTTGAGAGTTCAGGTGGATGTTGACAGTGAACTAACCAGGTTAAGGAAATGAAAACAAGTTAAGTGAAAGACCTGTGATTATGATGGTCGCGACTTTATCAAGAGACCCCCAAAATTGCTACAAATTAAGCGATCTGAATTGCCTACATTATGAAAACGGCGATGATTTTGCGGCTGCTGATGAGGATAATGACTAATACACTCAGTCAACAGACATGACAGCTGTCTGTATGTATTTAGAGGTATATATTTTTAGATGCCAGTTGTGGTACCTCGAGCTACTTGAAGTACTAAATTCTGTTGACACGGTGGAGCCCAGTAACAAGGAGGCTTAAGGGAAAAGGTTAAATTTCCTTTCCATTTCCAGCTGTTTCTCGTCCTTACATCATTTTTGTCTCATTATGCACCGGGATCCATAAATCTGCTGCTCAGATTCCAGGCTGAGTGATATGCTACAGGGAAATTGCTAATGTCAGTAAGAAGAGAAATAAAACTCTTTGCTCAATTTCCAGCATCCATGCTCCCAAGAATCATGTCCAGCCTGCTAGTCCCTCTAACTTGTTTAGGCCCTCACTGACCAGAAAGGCTTCATCTGATAAGGAATATGTGTTTTATTTCCTCTTTTTCTCTCCCCCATTTTCCAACACAGGGAGATTTGCAAGGCAAACTCTAATTTTAAGACAAAAGCCAACCCATTAAATCTTAACAGATGTTTCTCAAGTTTAGAAGATTAAGAAAGATTTCAGCATCAAAAATCAAAGAAAATACTCCATGACCTTAAAAAAGGATAAAACGCAAAGCTCTAAACAAACCAAAAGTCCACTTTGACAGCTGCATCTGACTGAATTGATGAGATGCTATTGATGTTTGGATTAAACTATGCCTGTGTGATCAAGTACTCAAACATGGGATGAAAGACGAATATATTCTTTAATCCTACCAACTAATTTTGTGTAGGCCCTGGAAAGCAGTGGTTACTGAACCAATGTTGAAAGTGGCTTCACTTCTGCTTATTGACAGAGCTATTTTTATTTCATTAATTTGCCAAGTATACTATCAGCATTTAAGCCAACAGGAGGAGATCTATACGAGACAGTGAACTCTCCACAAGCAAATCACTACAATTTCAAAATCACTAAAGACAGAATCAATGACATATGATTGGGGAAAGCAAAGGAATATGCTACTTGGAAATGTAATAGAAAAATTAGACACTATGAAAAAAAAATTGTCTTGCTAAACCAAATAAGCAATGTTAGGGATTTTGATCATCATGTCAGGGTGTGTGTGTGTGTGTGTGTTTGTGTGTGTGTGTGTGTGTCAGTGTGTGTGTGTGTGTGTGTTTAAAAGGGGAAAAGAAAGAACTTTCATGAAAAGGGAAGGGTTAAGAGACAATCAAGTCATTAATTACCATCTTTGTCTAATGCCGTCTAACCCTTCAAACTTATCCACTTCTGTCTTCATCAAAGGTGGTGTTCTCTGCACTTTACAAGTATCTTTTAATAAGACAATCTAATGTTTCAAAAGCTACTCTATGAGGAATTTAGATGAAGATAAATTAATCTAATACTCAGCAGGAGACCCCATTGCTTGACAGTCATACAGGACCCAATGATACCCTAAGACCTGTTATTGACATAAAGGGGTTATTACAGCCAAGAGAGCTCACAGAGACAGTATGCTGGGTGACAGGGGCTAGAATTCTTGGGGGTTACTCAAAGAGGGGACACTCCACAGGCATGGCATCAATATCAGACAACTAGAGTAACAGATTGGTTAATCTCTAGTAATTAAACCAATACCACCAACATGTCAATCAATTACCTTTGGGCAACCCTCCATTCACTATCCTCAGACCAAAAAATACCTCACTAGCTATCAATCGTACCCCCATATGCATTTTCTTCAACTATTAGAATGTAAGCTACTTGAGAACAGGAACTGTCCTGCTTTTTATGTATATCCCTTAACATAGAGCTTGGCACATAGTAAATGCTTAATGAACATTTTTATATTCACTCATTAATTAATTAACGTATATCTTGTAAGAGGGAGAGGAAGGTAGGGCTTTTGATCTCCTTGGAATAAAAAAGGGACCCAGTTGAACCATGAAACAAAAGAATAAGGAATAACTTGAGGGAACTTGTGAGCTGAGTTGGGGGATGGGAGGAGCAGTGATGAATGGGCTCCACAACCTCCTTGCCCTACCCCACTACTTGAATTACTACACCACAGATACTGTATGACCTCCAGTCAATTGGGCTAATGCCAAAATAAAAAGATGCTGCATCACCAATGTGAAGGAGCTATTTGGCATCACAAATGGAGTACCAATTTTGGAGACAGGAAGATTTGAGTTCGAATAATGCCTCATACATTTACTAACTGTGTGACCTTGGGCAAATCATTCAACCTCTTAGCCTCAGTTTCCTCATCTATAAAATGAGGATAATATCACAGGACTGTGGTGAAGATCAAATTAAATTTTATATATATATATATATATATATGTGTGTGTGTGTATATATATATACACATATATGTATATATCACTTTGAAAACTTTAAAATGCTATGTAAATGTTAGGGGTTTTTTAATGCTTGTTTGACAGACCTTCCTCACAATCACTCCTCTAAAAAAAGGGAGAGAACTTTATGTTTCTCATCACTGGTCTAGATGGAAACTTTCCATTCTCAGACCTTTAAGACAAGTATCTCTAGAGACAACAAGAGGAAACCAAGGAGATATTGGAGCTGAGTGAGCATAAAAGGAGGTAATGAATGTGAGAAGTACATTTCACTGTTATTTTGGCTTACTGGGATGCACTACAGACACTCCCAGGTTTCTGTACTCCTAGGAAACAGATCTGCTTATGCTTTCAGGAACTTGGCAATGTGCACGGAGAGATGTTCCGGCAGTGCATTTTGCTAACATGATGCTTGGATCCTCCACAAACAAGATATTGGAACAGCACCCATACAAGTGTAATGACAACAGCTTTATTTGAGGGTTGCCATGGAACTCTGAAAACAAACCCACGTAAACCACTGATGGGTTCCTTAGTAATTGTGACAAAAACTTCTTAGCCACAGTATTGAGAATAGGGCCTAATTATTCTATAAACACACTTTGATTTGTTTACTTCAACGTCAAATTAACTTCAAATATGTAACAACAGACGCTGATTTGAGATGGTATACAATACTGCCACAGACTGCTTTCATTGTACCTTGTGGAAATCTATCTTTTTTTTTTAATGGGTTCATTTGTAGAAGTGTCTCCATAGGATATTCTGCATACTAAATAGGGAACCACATATGCATTTTATTTAAAAGGAATTGTTTCCAAAATATTCAGTGTGTGCTTTTGGGGGATTTGACATTTTGGTTCCCTTTCATTTTTTCCTTTTGCACAGTAGAGACAAGAACATGGCAGGGGGAGGGGGAGGGTTAGAAGATTAGTAGCTCATCACTTTTAGAGATACTGGGAGAATTATTGCCCACCTAGGAAAGTGCTGCAGAGAGAAGCTTCCACAGCTAAAGAGATATTATGTCCTTAGGTGGGACGAGGCAAAGGGGAAGAAACTAGCAAAATAACTCATTATAGGTCAGGCTCCTTTGCACTATCTGGCCAGGCCAGGTTCTCCTATAGATGAGACACTTGCTCCATAGGTCATAGGGTGGCCAGAACAAGCAGTATTAAAATATAGCTAACCTAGAAGCAACAATTAGAGAGTGATACAGACCCCGATCAGCACTAACCTGTGTGGGACATATCAGAACTGCCGGAGGAAATTAGGAATTTGGATAACCGATTAGCAGTTGGAGAGGGGATTAGACTAGATGGCTCCTAAGCCCCCTTCTAGCTCAGAAATTCTGTGAAGCTATGTGATTCTTCCATGATTCCTTGGCATCCTGTTTGCAGGAGTGCTCACGAAAGGCATCCCAAAGTGATGCTGATGATCTATCCAATGACAGCTAGCTACATCTGACTTCTGAATCAGTCCTTATGTGAATACCTAAGAGTAATAGGAAGGACAAGAGATGCAGACTCAACTAAGAGGAGGCAAGCCTTCTTTAAAGAGTCCATCAAAATGGCAACACCTCCTATCCCACCTTCCAACCCAGTTTATCATGGCTTTGATTGTTAAACTGTCTCATTAGCGTGAAGGCATATTCCATGAATTGACCACTCTAGAACAAAACTCTGCTGAGGATAAAAATGGAATTCAAAGAAACAAGGCCTCACAAAAGTAAACCAAATCACTCTGTTTCCCAGATCAGAACCTAGCAGAATACAAACTACAAAAAGTTCCCAAATAGTTTCCTTCTTTCCACTATACAGTATGTTCCCTGGTCTTTGAAGAATATATCTATATTCATATCTATCTATCTATATATGTGTGTATACATATATATGTATGTGTGTATATATATATATATATATATATATATTTTCCATAATGGATAACCAACTTGTCTTTATCAAAGGAAATAAAAGTTTGTGAAAGCAAGTTGAATTAGGACTTGCCAGAATAAACACTTAAATGATCCCTACCATGGGAAAGTTGGGGATACCAATAAAATCTACATTTTTTGCCATTTGAAGTATAGGGGAGGAGACCTGTGGGTCTCACCTATCCCAGACCTCAGACTTAAGTTCAAATAATGGAGACTTTAGAATAGTATCTTATCCTTCTGGCTGGTTTGCTGCCCGCTCAGCTCCAAGACTGAGAACATCTGAGGTTAAGTCAAGTCTAGGTACTCAGTGGTTCACTGTGCAAAAAGACCCAGTCAAGGAATATCATTGAAACAGTAAAAAAAATTTACATGATAACTCCGTTATATATTTAAAAGGAATAGCAAGTTGTACATTTCATGTGCAATCATCTTTTTTTATTATGATATGTTATGGAAATGCTTGTTTTATTCCATAAATTAAAAATAAAGTAAATAAAACATTAAAAAAGAAGCAGTAAAACATTTAATGAGGACAAATATAAATAATAAATTAAGAAAAAACAATTTCAATCATATTCTTGAATAAGCACACTCCATTCCTCTTTTCGCCTAGAGTAATTTGAAACTAACAATCCACAAAAACTCATAGCTCTAATAGGTAAGGCATAAGCTATGTCTTAGTAGCTTATTTGTACTACTGGACATATCCTGGCTTGGCTTGCCACAGTAAAAAGCAAAGGTGTGCTGGTAAATGTCTAACAATCAGTTCTCAGGAGGCGGGGATGGTGGCGGGGGTGGGGGAGTGCTTAATGTACGCGTGACAGTTTTTAAAGTTTAATCTGCATTATTAATACTTTCCCCATCACTTTTTTAATTCTTGACAACCAACAAAACAGTAAATCAAACTCTGATTTGTAGTATTTGCATATTTACCCACACTAAAAGTTTAACAATTGGCTGCAATATGAGCTGGCTGCAGCACATGCCTATAAAAGCCACATTTATGTTCAGCTGATTGCCTGATTCCTAATCATCTCATCCATAGTTCAATTCCTCTTTTGACTTGCCTTAGATACTACCTGTAGCCCCCGGTTACAGTTATATTTCACCAGCATTTCCACAACTAGGATGTGTCATCGTCTTGCTCTGTGGAGTATCCGGAGCGCTCCTCTACTCCTAGGCCCCTGGAAACAATCCTTGTTCAGCATGATCACGTATACATGACAGAGAACTCCATCACTGTTCCATTTTGTGGCTCTCCTCCATCAATCCCCCTAAAGCAATCAACCTGTGTGCTTTTGGCACACATAACCCCACCAGAAAGGGAATCCTTGTTTTCTTAATAAGTACTCATGCTCTGGGCCCAGATATCCCAGGAACTCTAGTTTCTTTCCCATCTTGGACATTTCTAATATTTGTAAATGTCTCAGAAGAGCAAAGATAGGGTTTATTTAGGTTTGTATGTTTGTTTTGGGGTGGGGGAGGAAGGACAGTTTCTTTTCCTTTCTGGGTTGAAATAGTGTTCTGAGGGTACTTGCTCTTTTTCCTTAAAGGCAGACTTTTCATCTCAGAATTGAGAGGTAATCTTGAAGAGTTAGGGTGTCTTTCTGGTACTATTGTTCATGTGTCCGCATCCATTATATTCTCACCAACATTGATTGTTAGCTAATAATTTCTGAATATCATTGAAACAATTAATATTAATTAGTTTTAACAAAGGGATATTTATTGAGAAGGTATAGCAAAGACTAAAGCACAAGAACTTGATCCCCAAGGAAAGTGGATTCAAATTGAAAATGTTTGTTATAAAACGTTGCCCCACCACCCAGTTCACTCCTGCGTGGGGCAAAGCCAATGGACGAGCACTCGTGCTTTCAGAACACAGTGTCCTAGCTGAGGGACTGAGGTCACTGCTCAAAGGTAGTTCTTCACAAGGCCTAGCTACCGATCCTACAAGCTCTAGTTGCCAAGGAGACCTTAAAACCTCTTCTGAACTTTTGAAATTCATGGGTCATAACCTGGTCCATCCTGTCTCTGAAACACATTCACCTAAGATCAGGAAAGAATAAACACAACAGAAACAGAAGAAACAAGGACAGCATGTGTTCATTGTCACATGGTTGCTGGATGGAGAGATTAGATAGCCAGGGACAAGCTGCCACTTGGCAGGTCACTGCCATTTCTATCACTGCTACTTCTCTGTCCCTCCCTCTACCATCCACCCAGACACTTACAGCTATTCTTACCTCACTAGGGAAAACAAATTTTTTTCCATTTGAGACTTTTGTATGCAAATTCATTTCTAGCTCAGCAGCCAATTAAAAGGCATTTTATCACCATGCCATAGGTTGACAGGAAATGGTCAGAAAATAGCTGTGTCTACCACTAAGCAGGGAAAGTCAGTTAACTATTAAGCCTTAATTAAGTGGCTACTATGTGCCAGGTTCTACACTAAGTGCTAGGGATACAAAAAGAGGTAAAAGACAATCTCTGCCCTCAAGGAGTTCATAATCTAATGGGGGAGACAACAAGCAAAGGAATATATACAAACAAGCTATATACATGATGAAGAGGAAATAATTAACAGAAAGAAGGCACTAGAATTAAGAGGGTTGAGAAAGACTTCCTGTAGAAGAAGGGATTTTAGTTGTGACTTGAAAGAAGTCAGGGAAAACAAGAGGTGGAGATTAAAAAATTTAAAAATTAACATTTATTAAGTACCTACCACGTGCCAGACACTGTGCTAAGCACTGGGAAAACATATATGGGGGTGAGGAAGGCAGTACATGCCCTCAAGAAGCTTATAATCTAACAGAGGAAGACAACTCACAAAAGGAATCTAAAAAGAGTCAGGAAAAAGCACCCAATGCTATAATACTGTGGAGAAGTCAGAAGAGTCCCAGAGTAGTGCAACCATGTAAGAAATGAAATGTCTCAGCTGAGCCCCCTCCTTCAGTGAAGGTTTTAGAGTTCATGGCTCCACCATCCAATCAGAGGGGCAATGAGTAGTGATGAGGTGGAGTACCAAGGCTGTTGGGATCTCCTCCCAATAATGAGCTCACTGGCACATGGTGGAAAAGTCAGTTAGAGAAGTCCCAAAGTAGTGCAGTCAGGTGAGCCATGAGGAAGGATAGTATTCTATGCATGGGAGACAGCCAGAGAAAATGCTCAGAAACAGAAATAGAGTGTTTTGTTCATGGAACAGAAAGGGGACCAGTGTCACTAGATTAAGAATATGATGTAGGGAGTAAGGTATAAAAAGACTGGAAAGTAAGGGAGCAGAGCCTAGGCTATGAAGAGTCTGAACAACCAAACAGAGGATTTTGTATTTGACCCTGGAGGTAATGAGAAGTCAGTGGAGGGGGGGGGGGAACCAGTGGAGAGGGGAGAAACAACATGGTTGGACCTGCAAGATATCCTCCATCACATATACGCCAAAGCAGACTCACCAAGTCTTCACATAAATACGCAGCAAATAGAAAATATTGTGCATGTTACTCATTGGCCAACGCTCTCATTACATACATACACACACTCAAAACAAATGCACATAGAGTGGTACATGAATTAATTTGGACAAACAATTATTTTGATATGGTTCTATTTTGTGACTACAATAGCCATGTGTATGTACTTTCAATAACACTAGACTGTCTTAGAAGTTTGATCTTAACCAGATGAAATTGAATTTAGCTGGTTTTCCTACCTTTAGCTATTTCTGTCAGTTAAATGTTGGATTTCATGTCATAGACATGTATTTCATTGCTCTCTTTTGTGGTGTTTTTAATTTCATGGTTTTTAAGAATTGATATTTTTCTAAGGAGACATGTAAAAGTTATGGTTCTTGAAGAACACTCTTCAATAACCATTAAAGATATTGCAGTGACTCTTAGTATTAAGAAGTTAAAGGTTTTGAGGATCATTAGAGCCCACAGTGGAACAATTTTAGTTACATCAAAGTGCAAAGAAAAATGTAGTCAAGAACGGGCAAATTATTTTTTTTTTCTATAAAACAGTTTACTTAATCCTCAGAAAACAAACCCCTCTTAAAAGTGCTTGGTCCCTAGAAGGGCTGTTATTAATAATTCTGTAGCACAATATAGACTTCTTAAAGCAAGAAGACAAAAAGAAAGAAAAGAAGGGAGGAAGGAAAAGAAGAAAGGAAGGAATGAAGGAATGAAAGAAGGAACAAAGGAAAAGAAAAAATCCTAACTGTTGCTCTGAAGAAAGACATTTATCATGAGCAAGAAAACTGAAACACTGGAAAACTAAAGACCATAAAAATGTAATTTTTCCTGATGAAACTGACTTTTTAAATCAAGGCAAAACAAAACCATCGTCAGAAGAAACTCAGGTATGATCCAGGCATCTTCAACAAACTTTAAAACATCAACTAAATACATTTTAGGGAATTTTTAATTCTAATAAGCCAAGAAGTCTTGGCCCTATTGAATCTGATAAAAACATTGATATATCTAGAAGCAGAATTATTTCAGAATTATCGAAATTCCAAAACAAAGATGAAATACTGCAATGCAGTCTTGTAACATACCACTCATTACAAAATGTTAAGTAATCTATCTAAGAGACGGAGATGAACATCCTTGAATGTCCTGGAAACTCATCTGATTTTAACCCCACTGAAAATCGATGAGTTATTATCAAGGCTAGACTTGGGAAAATGGGTTGTTCATAATAATAAAGACAATGATGATCTCAAGAACAGCATTTATGTAGTGCTTTAAAGTTTGCAAAGCACTTTACATACTTCATCTCATTCGGCCCTCACAACTAACCTTTGTTATAAAGTTGGTGCTATTATGCCCATTTTACAGATGAGGAAACTGAGGCACAGAGCCATTAAGTGCCTTCCCCAAAGTCACATAGCTAGAAAGTGTCTAATGCAGGATTCAAATAAGAGGTATTCCTAATATTCAATGTGATAAAAGTATGGTTTCATGATGAAAATTAAAGAATATGTGTCACATCTTATAAACAATGCTGAATTGTGTAAAACCAGCGATCACTGCAAAATGACATTGCCTTTTTCAAAAGGATTTTTTCAGATGTAAAAAGTTGTAAGATTTATAGTATACCAAAAAATTAGTTATTTAATTTTGTCCCAAGTACTCCACATACCACATACCTCTGCACATGCACGCATGTCGTACACACGCACACACACACACTCTTTCGCCATCCCTCAGAATGAATGATTCAAAGGAACCCTAAGAAATGTATCTTTACTGCTCCGAGCTATGTTCCTAAAGACGCTTTCTCTACAAATTGGAGTCGCCACTTGTGTCTTTAATTCTCTGCATGTGCACGCATCTTCTCCCTCTTATGAAGCTCTACTGATCTTGCTTCTCTGTCCATCTCCTCTCCCTGACTGTGGAGTGCATGAATTTGTATTAGAGATTTTCAAAGTTAAGTTTCTCATGCAAAATGGTTACATGACTGAGCCAATGATTGTTTTGATCAACTGCGTGTGTCTTGTTTGTCTTTGAGATAAATCATTCCCAAAATTATCAATGTCTATTTTCATGCTGGATTTTAATAAATATATGTGGCTTTAAAGGCATTAGTAAAAGAGGTTCGTGTTCAGTGAAGCTGGCTTATTAATTTTTTTTTTATTTTTGAATGTAGACATTGAATTCTAAGACAACATAATCTCCCAAGCATCTCCCAGTTACTGAATAAGAAATTGGATAGAGCGGGCTATAGATATAGTGGGGCCCTTGATCAATGGATCACTTCTTTGAAGTGTTCTATTAATTACATCAGCAATATATTGGATCCATGCCTAAACCTGCCACAGAGAAAGGTAACCAATGCTATAGTTTCTAGTCACTTATCTGCTCTTTCAATAGAGCACATGTTGGCAGTAAGGGTCTGAGGTCAGATTTGAACCCAGGTCCTCCTGACTCCAGAGCCAGTGTTCTATCCACTGTGCCACCTAGCTGCCCCATACCATTTGTTGTTAATATGAACCCTCTGGAGGCCAATTTTTGTAATCACAATATGAATGAGAAGAGAAAAATAGTGAAGCAATCTCTCTACATAAATCTTTATTCATTTTTATTTCTGAATTGGCTTAGATTACACTCAAACAAAATGTTACTAAACAAAAGACTACCAAAAAAAAAAGCATGTCTAGGAGGAATGTACCTTTTGAAAAATTCATTGCTCTTGGCTTGCAAAAATAATTCCTAATGAAGTGACAGGGCAAGAAGTGCTTATGGTCAAGAAGTCTTCTGTGCATGCCCAGGAGTCTCTCCATCCTGTGCCCAGGGTGGCTTTGGAGAAAGCATTCTGCTTCATTTCCCTGTGTGCTGTTGTTATTCAAGGCTGAGGTCCCCTGTCTCTGAAAGACGTAAACCAAGTTGGTCTGTCTGCTACTGAGTTTTCCACAGTGATTGTCCCATCTTTTAAGGTGGGTCTTGGTTTAGTTATAACCCTATTATACTCATCTAGACCACTCTGTTTGTGGGGGCTTACCGGGTAGCAGGTGCTTGAGATGCTGCTGCCATCCTCTTCCATCTATGTTTAATCCAGCTTGGCTGTGCTAGAACCAAGAATCTCTTTGAGACTAGAGAGTGGGTGAAATAAAGAACCTAGTCAGTTATCCCGTCTTTTTTATTTTTTTTTTATTTTTAGTTTACAATACTCAGTTCCACAAGTTTTTGAATTCCAAATTTTCTCCCCTTTCCTCTCCTCCCCCCGCCCGAGATGGCATGTAATCCGATATAGGTTCTACAAACACCTTCACATTAAGATTACTTTCACAACAGTTAAGTGGTAAAGAAGAATTATAACCAATGGAATGAACCATGAGAAAGAAGAAACAAAACCAAAAAAGAAGAAAAAAAGGGGGAGCAAATAGTTTGCTTTGCTCTGCATTCAGACTCCATAATTCTTTCTCTAGATGTAGATGGCTTTTTCTGTCATGAGTCTTTTGGAGCTATCTTAGAACCTTGCATTGCTGAGAAAGAGCCAAGTCTATCAAAGTTAATCATCACAGATACCGTGTGTCTGTAATCATGTATAAATGTTCTCCTGGTTCTGCTCCCCTCACTCAGCATCAGTTCATATAAGTCTTTCCAGGTTATTATGAAGTCCGTCTGCTCTTCATTTCTTATAGCACAATAGTATTCCATTACATTCGTATACTACAACTTGTTTAGCCATTCCTAAGCATCCCGTTGATTTCCAATTCTTTGCCACCACAAAAAGAGCTGCTATAAATACTTTCGTACATACGGGTCCTTTTCTCACTTGTATGATCTCTTTGAGATACAATCCTAGAAGTGTTATTGCTGGGTCAAAGGGTATGCCCTTTGGTTATAGTTCCAAATTGCTCTCCAGAATGGCTGAATCAGTTCACAACTCCACCAACAATGTAACCGTATTCCTATTTTCCCTCATCTTCTCCAGTATTTATCATTGTCCTGTTTTGTCATGTTAGCCAATCTGACAGGAGAGATGTGGCAAGTTATCCTGTCTTGATGGTTAATTGTGATTATGAGGAGGGTTGATTTTAATTAAGGGGAGGGTAAGCTTTCAGCAAAAAAAAAAAAGACTATCAGTTTTTGAAGTCCTCCCTTTTGGCAGCTCTTCTTTATCTAACTCTTATATCCCTCATCTCTAACCTTAGGTACCTAGAATCCTCCTAGTGGCTTTGTCCTCCAGAACTGGCCACTCTGACCTCTTCCTCCTTCTCTCCTCCCCTCAAGATCCCATATTTGCGTGTGTGATTTTAAAGAGCATGTTCACTAACCCCAATGAATCTCTGATGGAATCTCAGGCAGTATGGAAGAGATATCTGGGTAAGAGGATGGACCATCTTAGTATCCATTAGAGCGTAGTACATTGGAGCCGACCTACTCCACTAATGTGGAAGGCTATTCTAAAGTGTTTATGGAATTGTTCTAGATTCTGAATGGAGATGGTCCTAGCCAGAGAGTATTCTGGGTACAACCACTGCTGTTAGAGGTGTAAGAATTACACCGATGCCACATATTGACTGAAAAAAACCAGGTCATTTGCACTGGTCATTAGCTTCTGGGATAATCAGTAAATCCCCAGACATTGTCTTGCCTAGGGAATGTAGAGTTTTAAATTTGAGTTAAATTTAAATTAAATCTACCCACCTGACAGGGTTAAATAAAACACTTTACAAACCCTAAAGCATGGGACTATTTATCATTATCATCATCATCATCATTATTATTATTATTATTATTATTATTATTATTATTCACTGGCCTCCTGCTGATGAAAACCAGCTAAGGATTCTTAGCATTACAGGATGCTACAAAGCAACTCTTGCTCTTAGACATCTTCTTGCTAATAATAGACTATGAGCTCTATGAGGGCAGAGGTTGTGTCTCATCCCAATGTTGGATCTCTCCCAGCACTATCCGTCCAGTGAGTGCTTAATTGAATGGAATTTGTTTTATTAAATCTTCTAGCATGAGCTTTGAGACAAAAGTCCTAGGCATAGCAAAACTCAGAGTTCACTGGGGCCATCCTCCTTCACTGCTTTGCTCCCTTTCCACTATGAGATGCTGTTTGTTTAAGTTGGCTCTTAGACATTACTCCCCTGTTAAAGTCTCTTATAGTATTGTACGTAGGAAATGTTCATGGGATAGAAAAAGGATGAAAATTGGGACCCCTTCTTGATCACCTAAGGAAAAAATTCCAGGTGGAGAGTATTCAGCTGTACCAACCCCATGGAAGAAAAGAATCCCATACAGATCTCCCTTTATTGTGGTTTACTGCATCCTTATAGCTAATTCAGTGGAAACTCTGCATCCACACCTTCTCATCTTATACAAGTCCTATCCATGTTCTTGTACAGATCATCCACAGGATATCCATCTATGATGTTGGGGGGCCTTCTCTCAGGCCATTACAATTATCTAGGCATGAGATGTTGAAGGCCTAGATCACAGTGGCAGCAATGTCAACAGAGAGAAAGGGGCCCCTCTACGTGAAGGTAGAAATGACAGAGCTTGACAATAGATTGGATATGTCACGGTGAGTAAATGAGAGGTTGAAGTTGACACCTAGGTTTGAGACTGGGTGACTGTAAAGGCAATCAGTGAATGGGAAGATCTTCCCCACCCATTTGAGTGGGCTTTGGGGGTGGGGCTCTCAGGGTCCTGGGGGGAGTGGCTAGGACTGGAGCCAATGGTAGGCGCCTGAGTTCTGGGATAGGTGGAAGTAGTCAATATGCCAAACTGATGGCAGTGCATCAAGCCATCAAAACAGAGAAAGGAGGACAGTGTCATATATTTACTGACTTATGGACGGTAGCTAATGGGTTAGCTACATGGATGCCTATATGAAGGAATCAGAATTAGGAGATTCATAGCAAACAAATTTGGGGTAAAGAGTTATGGGAAAATATATGGGACATGTCTCTGGTTACGAGTTTGTCAGTTTTTCATGTTGATGCTCACGTGACCCTGACCACACCAGAACATGAGTACAATGCACACGCGGATCGGCTAGCAAAGATTGCTACTGAACTTATTGTCCCTACTCTACCTCCAACTGATGACCCAGCCTTAGCAAAATGGTCCACCAGACCACCGGCCATTTAGGGGTCCAGGCCATCCATCAATGGGCACAGGATTGAGGTCTTAGTATCTCTCATGCATTGTTAAAACAGGTAACAGAGGAGTGTCGTATATGCCAATTGGAAAAAGAACAAACTGTTCCTAGGATAGTAACTGTAGAAATAGCAAGGGGAAAAGTTTCAGCCCAAATGTGGCAGACAGATTATATTATATATTATATTATATACCCCAAATAAAGGATGTAAATATATATGTACATGTGTTGACATCTATCCAGGTGTACTAGTGGCTTGTCCTTATAAGGATGCAACTCGGAAAAACACCTGTAAAACCCTAGATATTGTAAGTTTATACTATGGAAACTTGAGGCAGATTCAAAGTAACAATGGGTCACATTTCAAGGGTAATGAGATGAAAAGATATTGTATATTGAATAATACAGAGTGTATATATCATATTCCATATTACCCACAAGCATCTGGGCTAATTGAAAGAATGAATGGATTGTTGAAAGAACAGCTAAGAAAATTAAGCTTGGATAATTTGTCTATTGCCTTACGTAATTTGAATAATACGCCCTTAGGAGGGAGTACACCTCTAGCCAGAATGATGACCCCAAATCTGCAGATTAGAAAACAGCAAACACTTGAGATCCAAAACATTGAATTTTGGACTGTGAGGGAAGATGTTCCACTACTGTGCCCAGGAAAACCTGTTTTGGCGGGATATGATTTACATTGTATAGAGAATTTTCAGTTGAATAGGAAAGAGATAAGAAAAACCGCTACTGGGGTATGTATGAGAATCCCTAGAAATCATTTTGGACGGATACTACCTAAGCCAGGATTAGCAGCTCAAGGAGTACATGTATTGGCTGGAGTGATAGATTCTAATTATCAAAGAGAAATTGTTGTGACACTCCAGAATTTGGGTAAAAAACCTGTACGATTTTGTAGAAATGATAAGATAGTCCAAGTGATTATTATCCCCTGTGAAAAAATACCCTTTGTGAAAACCGACCCTCCTTACAAAATAACTATCGGAGGAAAGGAAAGCTTTGGTTCTACTGATGGAATAAAATTGGAAGCTAAGGTACGGGTAAAACAGAAGCCAGATGATATTCTAAAGGCTGCAGAAGTCATAGCCCATGGGAAGGACAACATTGTAACAGTTGTCCATTCAGGAGAAGATAATTACCCCTGAACCATATATTTTACCGTGAATAGGACTATAATTATAGATTCATGGACCCCAGAACTACGGCTGATGCTGATAAATGCCACAAGCCACTCAGCAGGAAGGTGATCTTGTGTGATTAACAGATGAAAGTTTGTATCTAGGGAAAAGGCCTGGAGGGCAATCCTAGAGTCCATCCAGGATGCGACCCTTCTAGCTTAATTTCCTTATTGTGTTCCCTTTGAAAAGAAACATTTGCTACTTGAGTTAGGCTATGAGATCAAATTTTTGTATAATTGGAGTTTCAACCAGAATGGAGATGATTTTATTTGAAGTATAATAGCCCATACTTGCCTACTCTTTTGTTCTTTGTTTTGGTTAACCTTGTTGCTAGTTCTGTCTCCTTTAGGCTTAAGTACCCTACACTTTCAGATGACTGCCTAAGCACCTAGCATTCCTGGAATTCCTGCCAGCTTGGTAAAGAACTGGCCTGAGGAATGGGACTCTTGGGGCAGGGACAGCTCTATGTCCAATTTCAGCAAGAAGAAGCTATGGAAAATGAGACCTTCACCTCTTACCTCAAGATTTTTATTCTTGTGGTATTACTGATACCAGTTTCCCATTGACCTGTGTAATGTATGTGAAAGATCTTGAGGCCAAATGTAAAGGCAATGGGTGAATGGGAAGATCTTCCCCACCCATTTGAGTGGGCTTCGGGGGTGGGGCTCTCAGGGTCCTGGGGGGAGTGGCTAGGACTGGAGCCAATGGTAGGCACCCGAGTTCTGGTCCATGTGATGACATGAAGCCTGTGGTGGGATGAGCCTGCTGAACAGTTGGAGCAGAGCTAAGAGGCAGTTGGTGAGAACAGTTAAGCGCTGAAGGAGAGAGGAAGCAGTCAGCTAGCTGTAACACAGGTTGGAGATTGTGGCGGAAGCGGCTGGTGGCGGCAGGTGCTACAAAAAAGCAAGACTGACCTCATGGAGACCAGAGAGTGCTGAGCAGGGCCTTGAGGCCAGTGGGTGGTCTTCTTGCTGGAGGGCCCTGCATTGGGGGAGGGAGCACCAGTATGGCTTGGCTTGCTGCCATTATGTTTTTCTGTGGCCTCCTGGTCACTATTGTGAGATGGGCATACTGGTTTTGGAAGGTTCTTGCCAGGATGTCGAATTGGGGACACTGGTCTGTGGGTCTGCTACTTTTGAGTTTCAATAAATGCTTCAACTCCTCTGCCTTCTACTTAGAGAATTCCTTATATCCTGCAATTCTGGACCATTCAGGAATATTCATAGTTATCTTCAAAGTCATGAATTCTACCTTAATGATATAGTGACTTGGAGGATGGTACTAACCAGAGACTCAAAGAAAATCACTTCACATCTAGGTCTGCTTCTGTATGTACAAGAAATGAGGATGTTGGACTTAGTTATCTCTAACTAGTCCCTTCCAGCTCTAAACCCTAGAAAATTAGAACTAGATTTATTTCATTTTACAAATATTTGGTATCTTCTAGTCACATTCATAAATTTTCTAATTATTTCTAAATGATTTAATTGGATTTCATGCCAAGCATCCTGTACATTTACTTTCCCTTCCATTTCTACGAGATGATACCATTCATAATCTCCCATGATCTCTATAATATTTTATAAATGAACATGGCCACTAAACTAGCATTGCCCTTGGCTATCATATCTCTTCATTTAGCAAAGAGATCAAATATCTACTGACTCAGCAAACAGATCTTCTGGGCTCCCTTGCCTCTTTTTTTGTGTCTAGAGCATTTGCCATAGTCCTGGCCATGACTATACCAACCAGTCATAGCCTTTCTCTTCTCCATTTTCCTTTCTTTATACTTCTTCCCATCATACATGATGAAAAAGAATAATCAATCAACCATTTGACAGTTACTGTTTGAACACTACTCAATACACCATTTCCCTACATTTTGCTAGATGCTATAGGGAACACAAAGATATATAAAGAAAACTTCTTATCAATAGGAGCTTATATTCTATTTGCAGAGACAAAGGTAGGCCACATTATTTTGCACATATCTTACAACACAACACAGTTATCAAATTAGTACGGAGAAAAGTAATGAAGAAATCCAAAGCAGGAAGAAATCATTTCTATCTGAGATGATCAAAGAAGGCATTTTAGCTATTGCCAAAATCACATTACTCCAGAGCCATCAATTCCCGTGAAAATTCAATGGAAAAGAGAGAAGAGGTAGATAATGTCAAATTTCCCTTGGATTCACTTCCTTATTTCTAATAGACTGGTTTCTGGGATGCCAGCAGATGTACAGGTACCTATTTTGCTATCTTCTAACATCATGGGATTTTTTTTACATAAGGTATTTTTAAATCAGTGGCAACCTCAGCATTTATTCACCCAATGGGCCCATGTTTACCTATACCTAAGAACAATATCCCTTAATGACAGGGTAGATAATGATCTCTTCTTATCTCCCCAATTTCATTTTTAGATAACACCTCAATTTAGGGCTTACAAGCATTCAGACTGGATTTCAACAGATTTTTGAAAATTTCATGGTAAATGTACTCATAAATTGTTTTAGTTGAGACTAGAAAAAAAGAAGGGCTTTAGTGGAAGAGTGGAGTGAGAGAAAGAGCACTTCAGGGGATAGAAGCATAAATCCTCCTGGAGAAATAGGCCAGGCTTTTGGTCTTTCAGAGCCCAGGTTTCTGATGAGTTGTACAAACTTACAAAAAGAAAATGTCTCCACCAGCAACTAGTCATTCTGGACCAAAGTCTAAGCTCATCTTCTAAGAAATCCAGTTAAATACATGCATGACTATCTACATCTATGTACATATGTATGTTGTGCTCAAAATTCTCTCACTCAGCTACCATAGTACCTGGAAATAGCATCAGGTTCTTAATTATTTGTTTCTTTGAATAAAATATTTCCCCCTTTTTCTTGTACTTTATAAATAAGACAGGGATGGCTCCTAGACCTGTGCTTTCTTGGCATGGGGAACCTCCTCTACGAACACAGGTCAGAACCTTCTCTTCAATGTATAGTCTAGCTAGAGCTCTAGACAGTTCATGACTTGCCCAGGGTCACGAATGTGTCAGAGGGGGAACTTGAAATCAGGCTTTCCTAGTCAATTCTCTATCCACCACATTACACTCTCTGCTCTTTAAATAATAATGACTCACATATATAAAGGCTTACAAAGAATTATCCTTACTGTAATTGTCCAGTTGATCGTGCAAGTATTATTCATCCCAATTTGTAGATGAGAAAACTGAGGTTCTAAGTGGTTATATGACTCACTCAGGGTGACACATTTAGTAAGGGTCGGAGCCAGGATTCAAAGCCAGGTATCTTCTGATTCGACTCTGCTATTTCCACTTCAACCAGGTGCTCTGGAACAAGTGAGCCACTGAGTTACCAATAACTTGATGAGAATCTCTTTGACAGATCACTTTCAGGGTCATCATGAGAAACACAAGGACCCAACAAGGAGATGTTTAAAAGGGCAGGATAGAAATGCTAAGGAGAAACTCCATTCTCCCTTCATGTCTCATAACCAGAAACTCCCTTAGCTAAGACAAACCTCCTTCTCCCCTTCCTAGTTGTATTGCCTTTTCCATTTTGTGTTCCCATGTGTCATGGCCCTAGGCCCAGCCCTGCCAAAGGTCAAGGTACAACAGCACCTTCTGCTACCCACTGAAGGTAAAGGAATTACTGGATACCTGAGGGAAGTCTCTTGCCAACTAACACTCAAGGAAGTACAGAGTGACAAATCATAGCAACCCTGAACGAGGAAGAATAATTCCCATTTAAGCTGTTGGACAATCATGTTCATCTGAGTAATTTTGTTGTTGTTGTTGAATAGTTTTCAGCCATGTCCAACTCTTCATGACCCTATTTGGGGCTTTCTTGGCAGAGATACTGGAGTGGTTTGCTATTTCTTTCCCCAGTTCATTTTACAGATGAGAAAACTGAGGCAAACAGAGTTAAGTGACTTGCCCAAGGTCACACCACTAGCAAATGCCTGAAGCTAGATTTGAACTCAGGAAGATGAGTCTTTCTGACTCCGGGCCTGCCACTCTATCTGCTATACCACCTAGCTGCTCTCTGAGTAATTTAGGATTGGATTCATTTTCAAAATCCCAACCATCCAGATTGTTTAACAACCTATTATGGTGGGATACAGATACCCATCTCTTCCAAATTCATTTGCTGTCTACTACAGCACCTAAGCACTCTCCTGGGGCATCTCTTTTATTGTTGTTTTGTGCTGCTTAACTTTTCCATATATGTATGTGTGTATACATGTATACATATACATACATACATATATTATGTGTTTATATGCATACACACATTCCTTTAGGGTAAGAAAATCCATAGTACCTAACAGACAATCAATAATTAATTGGACAGCAAATAAACACCAACCAGGTGCCAGGTGCTGTCCAGGGCACTAGGGATACAAACACACAAAAAGAAACAATCTCTACTCTCAAAGAGTTTTGATTCCATTGGAAGAGACAAGAAATATGTATGTATGTGTATATATGTATACGCATACATATATACATGTGTGCATATGTATATCTGTGTACATTGCAGAAGTAGATATACAGAATAAACAGAAATAAATATACGGTCATTTTATATGTACATGTGAACTATAGGTGTACTTGTATATATACTTCATGTGTATATGTACAGAATAAACACATTTGTGTATACACATATATACATGTGTATATCTATGCAGATATATACAGAGAATTAATGTAAAGAAAATAAATAAAAGGTATTTACACTTATAAATAGATGTCTACATATATACCTTTTGCAGCAGTAGATTACGTGTATTATATAAACATAAAGAAAATAAAAGATATTTGTATTTATGTATATATGTATACACATATATACACATACAGAAGTATATATATATATATTTATACAGAACAAACATGAAGAGAATAAAATACAAGATATTTGTATTTATGTATACATGTGTACATATATATACATACAAAAGTATTATATTATATATATGGAACAAACATAAAGAGAATAAAGGCAAGGTATTTCTATTTTATGCATGTGTGTATATGAATACACAGAATAAACATAAAGAAAATAAATAAAAGTTATGTATGTATATATGTATCTATATACATGTGTATATATTATGTGTATACACATGTATATGTGTGTATATCTTTGTAGCAGTATATGTATTTGTAGAATAAGCATAAAGAGAAAAAATAAAAAGAATTTGTATTTATATCTGTGTATTTACATATATACAAATGTGTATACACATATGTAAAAGTATATTACATACTGAAAAAAAATTCAAAGAAAATAAATATAAGGGATTTGTATATATGTAGGAGTATATGGATATACACGTATATATAAATATACAGAAGTATATGTATGCATGGAATAAATGTAAAGAGAGTAAATACAAATTATTTGTGTATATATATATGTATGCATATGTATGTATAACTTTGCAGCAGTATACGTACATAGAATAAATGTAAAGAGAATAAAATTGAGTAGTTAGGGAGGGAAGGCACCAGCAGTTGGCAGATCAGGAAAGGCTTCACACAGAAGTCATTAATAATAACTGACATTCATATTATTCTAGCAAGTTTGCAAAAGCTCTTTCTGACCATCTCATCTGAGGCTCCCAACAGCCCTGTGAAGTAGGTATTATCATGTTTGTTTCATAGGAGCATAAGGCAAGTCTGATAGAAGCTCAGTGGCCTGCCTGTGGGAACCAAGCTTAGCAGTTGTCAGAAATGGTCTTAAACCCCAGTCATCCTCACTCCAAGACTGGCACTCTGCCTACTACTCCATGTACGTGATGAGTATTTCCTCAGCAAAGCAAGCAGGAATGAATAATTCAACTTGTCATTAAACACATGAAAAAAATCCTCAAAAAGTCTTCATTCTTGAAAAGAAATTTTTAGTCCCCAAAGACAGCATGAGAGGTAGCCTTCTAGAGTAGACAGACAGCTGTGTCTTTATATTATTTGACCACTTCTCTAATGGGAAATGGCTTTTGGTCTTCTATATGGGATGTCCCTAAAGTCTTAGTGCAGTTTAATACCTTAAGCCATTGAAATATTTTTTTAAATTGATGAAAATATAGTAGCTTAAGCTATTACGGCTTTAAACTGCACTAAGATGTTTGGAACACCCTATATTTCTGTTAGTTGTCTATATATCTTGGCCAATATGGATGACTTTAGAGCCTAGGTTCAAGCCTCACTTATGACTGATTTACTGTCTCAATGTTCTAGGCAACTTTCTAGGGTGATATAAATTTCAGTGAAGGTGCTGACCTACATTGGTAGGGAGCATTTCTTCACCCAGGAGTCCTGTCTACCAATGGAATCACTGGTCTATCCCTGTCCCAAAATACAGAAGGACTTTGATTTATAGAAGTCTTCAGCTAAGTTATTGGCCTACATGGTTCCTACCATATCACTTCTCTACATTCCTTGTCTCTTCTCCGTCTACCTCCTCCTCACCTAACTACAAAGCAGCCAGGGACCTAGACTTAGACTAAGGAAGACATGAGTTTAAATCCCACCTCTAACTAGCTGTGTGACCCTGGAAAAGTCACTAGCTTCTATCGGTCTAGTTTCTTCACTTTTAAAATAAGGGTAACAATAGTACCCCTCTCATAGGGTTGTGACAAGGATCAAATGAAATAATATATGTACTTTGTAAGTCTTAAAGCAACATATAAATGCTAGCTATTATTATTGTTATTTATTATTATACTCAAAACTTTCAGAATATACCTATCCACAAGACAGAGACTCTCAGTGAAGTTAATGGCAAACAATCCTCCCCAAAGCTGGACTCTCCCCAAAGCAGAATCCAACATTAGCTCTTGACCCGGCTTTTCTAAGACCAAGAGTAAGAAAGTTAGGAAAAGATGAATCTTTCTACCCCTAGAAACTCCGCCTAGCAGCCAGGCAACTGAGAAATTTCTCTGACCCTTTTTTCCCCACTTTGAGCATCCAGTTCTATTCCAGATAGTTCTGATAAAAGCTGCCACCATCTGTGTGCCTTCCCTTAATTCTAACGGGATCTGTGTAGCTACATACACCAAAGTGTTTGAAACTTCTCTCCCTAGATGCTCTTATGTGGACATCAGTACTGCCATACTTTCCTCAAATACACCACCCTACTTTTCCAGTGACTTACTTTGTAGCTTACAAACAGAGATCCAGTAAATGGACCTACTTAAATCCATATCATTCATTGTTTCAAAGAATGTTTTGAAAACTAAAGCCAGAAATAGCTCTAATCAGACAAAGCCAAGATACTGTTGGCAGTAGGAGGGTTTTGTTTGCTTTAAAGGTTCTTAATTATTATCCCCAAATTATAAAGGTTCTTTCTGAATGTTATAAAATTGACTGGGAAAGCAGCAATAAAATAGAAAAGCTATTTCAAGAATTGTTTAATATTTTATATTTCAACTATTGAAATATGTCAGCTGCCTCATTGGCCTCTGTCATCCAAAAATACATTTGAAAGACCAAAGAATAAACAGGTGGGAAGGAGAGAAAAGGGGGAGCCTTAAAGTTCATATCATTTTTTAAAAGAATAACTTTTTGAACTCATTTCTTCTGAAATAAGCCTGAATACATTAGAGACTTTAGGATGTAATCCTAGTATTAGCCTAATCGCTTCCATTTCATTTTGTCAAATATGCCCTGATGGAAAATGTACTTTCCTTTTATTCCAGAAGATCCTAAGGAAGCAAAACCTTATATGAAAGTTCAAAGGGGAGGGAGGAAAATGTCATTTCAGAAATCGAAATTCTGTCTCAAAAAAAAAAGACATTAGGATTCACATTTTCTTATTTAAAAAAATTTCTTAAACTATAACATAAAAGAAAAAAAAACCTTTGATTTTGATTTTATAATTTAGTTTCAGCTATCATTTCCATGATCCAATGTCTTACACTTGTTTCCTTTCTTACACTTGGTCCTTTCCTTCTTGGTCTCTTTCTCCACCACCCCCCCCCCAAAAGGCTATATGATAATTTATCTAAATTTAATTTTTTCAATTAACTAAAGTCTATTTTCCTCCTACCTCTTCTCTCATTTCAAAAAGAACAAAACAAAGATGTAATCAAGCAAAACAAATTCCCACATTGGGCATGTCAAAAATATATATATATTTCTGATTCTACACCTTGAGTCCATCACCTCTCTGTCAGGAAGTGCATAGTATCCTTCATGGTGTTTCCTCTGGAATTGTAGGTTACTGCGTTGATCATTGCATGGTTTGTGTTTGGGGTTTTGGGGGTGAGGTGGCAAACAAGGTTAAGTGACATGCTCAGGGTCTGAAGCTGAATTTGAACTCAGATCCTCCTGACTCCAGGGCTACTGCTCTATCCACTGTATTACCTCGCTGCCCCCATTGATCATAGCTCTTGAGTTTTTCAAAGTTGCCTTTCTCTACAATGTTGTTCTTAAATAAATTGTTGTTCTGGTCATGTTTACTTCACCCTGCATATGTAATAATTTATATACCATTAATCCACTAAGGTGTCATACCAATGAAACTACCTAAAAATTATTTTATAGAGCTAGAAAAAATAATAACACAATTCATCTGGAAGAACAAAAAGACCAGTATATCAAGGGAATTAATGAAAAGAAATGCTAGGAAAGGTGGCCTACCCAGACCAGATGTTGAACTGCATTATAAAGCAGCAATCATCAAAACTATTTAGTACTGGCTAAGAAATAGAGTGGTGGATCAGTGGAATAGGTTACGTACACAAGACACAGTAGCCAATGACTTTAGTAATCTACTGTTTGATAAACCCAAAGACCCCAGCTTCTGAGATGAGAACTCACTGTTTGACAAAAACTGCTGTGAAAACTGGAAAATAGTATGGCAGAAACTGGGCATAGACCAATATCTTACACTGTATACCAAAATAAAATCAAAATGGGTTCATAATTTAGATATAAAGGGTGATACTATAAGCAATCTGGGAAAGCAAGGAATAGTTTATCTGTCAGATTTATGGAGAACAGAAAAATATATGACCAAACAAGATAGAGAGCATTAAAAATGCAAAATGGATAATCCACTAAGGCAGCAGGGTATGATGGAGAGTGTTAGACTAGCAGTCAGGAAGACCTAGGTTCAAATCCCCGCTCTGACATTTACAAATCATGTAATCATGGGCAAGATGTTTAATCTCTCTGAGTTTCAGTCAGGTCTCTAAGATTCTAAGTTTTAGATGGGTTGCTCTATGCCTCAGAGTCCTCACACCAATGAAATCACCAATCATTGATATATTGATATCTGCCAATATTCCTAACTGGAGTACTTATTGAAGAAAAAGTTCCACTAGTATAGAACTTGAGCCCAGCTTACAAGACAATCCATGTGAAAGGTAGTCTTCAAAATGCTATCAGCGAGTCATGCATTCCTTTTACAAAAAGGTCTGGGCATACATCACCTAGTGGAAATCTCAAATCTGTGGTTTTTCCTTAATTCCAGTGTTAGCAGAGCTGGACTAAAGGTCAGAGAGAACAATTTTGCCTATCTGAAATTGTATTTCTTCGCAATTTGTTTTTAATTCCTGCCCCTAGGACAGGAAATAGCAAAAGTCCTTGCCTCACCTAAGTGTCAGGAATCTATCTAATCATGATCAGCAAGTGACCCTAGGGTCCTGGTTCATCAGGGGCACCTTGGGTCTGAATAATGGACTCTCTAGCCCCAGGAAACTCCACCTGAGGCACCCAGACAAGAAGGAGAATGATGTAGTGAATTGGACTCTGAAATATCTATCACCCAGCCTGATTAATTTAGGTCAAAAGAGCTGCCTTAGCTTCAGCTGCGGGGTATTTTTCCTCACTTATATGGATAATTGCTTCAACTCTTCACTCTTCTTTTCCCACATAGAAACCCATGGAGAAAAGCTTGCATTCCCAAGGTCCCACTGCACATGGTCCTAACACAATGCTGTCCTCTCTCTCCAATTCCCACATGGATACTCTCAGTGATCTCTGCTTAAAAAAAAAGTAGGTCAGCCCAGGCCAGACAGCAGAAAAACTGGGGGTTCAACTTTCCAATGGCCTGGGTTAGTGAAATGTGCTAAAAAATGCTCTGAAGCCCAAGATGTTCAGTCAGGAGACCTGGGTTATTGTCACAACTCTGTCATTAGCTAGTGTGTGAACTATTATTTGACCTAATTCTGTCTATTAGTTTATCCATAATATGAAGAGGATAACACCTTCCTATCCTACCTCATAGGGCTGATGTCAATAATAAATAATATGTATATGAAAATACTTTAAAAGATATAAAGCACCACATAAAGGTGCTTTATTTATTATTATTAAGTGGAATCTGGGACATATCCCTTTCATGCAATGAATTCCAAAAAAGTTACTCCAGGTTCAACATACTCTTCGGATGTGCAGCCACTCAAAATAAACAAAGTCCCATCACTGTGTTTACTTTTAATAATCAGTTTGAAGCCCTTTAGAGAGGACAGAGAAACAGGGAACCTCTGCAATTATTTTGTGATACAAGTTCAGAGACGACAACCTGAACATTACAGCCTTGGCTCCATTAACTACATACTCAACATACTCATTAGAGGTGAAAAAAAAACCTTTGATGAATGGGACCAAAGTTGCTAGATGATGTCACTCCTTGGAAGTAGCAAAAGGACAGTGGAGATTTAATTCCTCTCCCTCTTCCCCTACGCTTGCAGCTGGCGGGCATTTTCAACATGATTTCTCTATTTCTTTAAGCTGTTTTTAATTCCTGGTTTTGTTTCATGTAAACTGTGATGAGTCACAAATGCTCTGTGACTCATGGCTGTTAATTAATTGTGTATAGGGGATTTGGAACGGAGGAAGCCAGTGAATAGCTTGGAATTCACAGAAATAAACAGGATAGAGATTTGAATGTAGGTTTAAAATGCTAGTGTTTTGTTTAGTTTTTGTTTGCTTGCTTCCCCTAGATAGGGGCAGAGTTGAATGAGAGAATCTTATGTCTGCAGTCATGGAGCCAATATAGCATGTTTAGTTTTATGAATATTGTTTGATTTACAAACCATATTAAGAAGCATGTTTACATGTTAACAAAACATATTAACAAAAAGGTTAAGAACATTATATTTTTTCCTCTTATTAATAAGCCTGTTCTATTTATGGCCATTTTTGTGTGTTATGCTAATGATCTCTACAGTTTTAATACTGTATATAACTTTTTCTATTTTGTTTGGAGTAAAGGTGCTCCTATACAAAGTTTCCAATCTCTAGAGAGAAGGAAGTAATAGAGGAGTGGACTAAGGAAAGCTCTAGGGGCTAAATGGTGAAAGAAAAAGAGGATGGTCCAGGAAGAGCGGCCTTCCTTTCACTTTTGATTTCCATCTGAAACTCCAAACCTTTCCCGATAGCACCACCTAGAGGTTACATAATTATGACACAGATGTTGTTCAATCCAACTCTACGTCACCCCATTTAGGGTTTCCTGGAAAGATACTGGAGTGGTTTGCCATTTCCTTCTCCAGATCATTTTACAGATGGGGTACTGAGGCAAACAGAGTTAAGTGACTAGCCTGATGCTAGATTTGAACTCAGGAAGATGTGTCTTCCTAACTCCAGGCACAGCACTCTATCCACTGAACCACTTAGCTGCCCAAATTAATGACATAACATAGTACAAAAAAAATGCCATTAAAATATTTCATATGAGTGGGTCGTAATATTCCACAAACATGTATTAACAGTAGGAAGAGTGAATATATCTAGGGAAGATAAATGATAGACACACATAAAGAACATATGTGGCCAGGGAAAGAAGAATAAGGAGAGAAACAAACACTAATTGTTTACTCTGTGCCAGGCACTATGCACACAAGTCTTTTAAATAGTATTTTATTTTTGCCAATTGCATGTAAAAACAAATATTAACATTCATTTTTTTAATTTGAGTTCCAAATTTTCTCCCTCCCTCCCTCATCTCCTCCTCCCTTCCTAAGATGGAAAGAAATCTGATATATATGTTATATATGTGTAATCATTTAAAACATATTTCCATATTAGTCATGTTGTGAAAGAAGAAATAGACCAAAAGGGAAAAAATCAAAAAATAAAGTGAAAACAGTATGCTTCAATCTTCATTAAGATTCCGTCAGTTCTTTCTCTCATGTGGATAGCATTTTTCATCATGAGTTCTTTGGAACTGTCTTGAGTCATCATATTAACGAGGATAGCTAAGTCATTCACAGTCAATCATCACACAATGTTGCTGTTACTGTGTACAATGGTCTCCTGGTTCTGCTCACTTGACTTTGCATCAGATCATGTAAGTCTTTACAGGTTTTTCTGAAATCTACCTGCTCATCATTTCTTTTTGTAAATAATATTTTATTTACATGTCAAGACAATTTTTAGCATTCATTTTTACAAGATTCTGAATTCCAAGTTTTTCTCTCTCCCTCCCTCCCCTCTTCCTAAAATGGTAGGCAATTTGATACGGGTTATACATATGCTATCACATAAAACGTATTTCCATATTAGTCACAGTTGTGAAAAAAACAGATCAAAAGAAAAAAAACACGAAAAAATAAAGTGAAAAAAGTATGCTTTGATCTGCATTCAGAGTCCATTCATTCTTTATCTGGCGGTGAACAGCATTTTCCTTCATGAGTCCTTTGTACTTGTCTTGGATCATTGTATTGCTGAAAAGAGCTGAGTTATTCATAGTTGATCATCATGCAACATTGCTGACACTGTGTACATTTTCCTGGTTCTGCTTATTTCACTTTGAATCAGTTCATACAAGCTTTTCCACATCTTTCTGAAATCTACTTGTTCATTGTTTCTTATTGCGCAGTAATACTCCATTACATTCATATGCCACAGTTTATTCAGCCATTCTCCAATTGATGGGCATCCTCTCAGTTTCCAATATTTTGCCACCATGAAAATGGCTACTATAAATATTTTTGCCCATGTAGGTCCTTTTCCCTTTTTTAATGATTTATTTGGAATACAGACCTAAGAGTGGATCAAAGGATATGCAGTTTGGTTGCCCTTTCAGCATAGTTCTAAATTGCTCTCCAGAAAGGTTGAATCAGTTCACAACTCCACCAATAGTGCATTCATTTCCCAATTTTTCACATCCCCTCCAACATTTATCATTTTCCTTTTTTTGTCATATTAGCCAATCTCATAGGTGTGGGGTAGTACCTCAGAGTTGTTTTAATTTGCATTTCTCTAATCAAAAGTGACTTAGAGCACTTCTTCACATGTCTATAAATAACTTTGACTTCCTCATATGATAACTGTCTGTTCATATCCTTTGACCATTTATCAATCATATCCTTTGACCAAGAAACCCTAAATGGAGTCACATAGAGACGGATTGAACAAGCACATGGAGGTTTGGCCCCTGGAGGTCGTCTGCTTGCCCAGAGCTATGCTGAAGCACATGGTGGTTCTCAGAGTTGGAATCTACCCATTCCCCTGGTTACACCGAGGCATGTGAAGGGTCCTGGTGTTGGTGTTTGCCTGCTCTGCTGCACTGGGGCTCAGGATCTCCCACTGGTTAACTGAGGTGGGGCTTGCTGTTGGTTTGCTGGGACATTTCCTGTCCTGGACTTTGTTCCCTTTTTATGGGAGTGAGACAGACCTCTCTTGCCAATCTTCCAAGTTTCTTGGGCTAAGAGATTGTTTCACCCCATCTTTTTGCTGGTTCTACTGTTCCAGTATTGGTTTGGAGGTGCTATTTTATGGCTATTTAAAGGTGAATATGGGAGAACTATGGTGATTTACTTCTTACTCTGCTGTCTTGACTCCTCTGCTAAGTGCTTTAAAAATATTATCTCATTTGATCCTCACAATAACCCTGGGAGATAGGCACTAAAATTATTCCCATTTCACAGTTGAAGAAACTGAGGCAAACTGGTTAAGTGACTTGTTCAGGGCCATACAACTACTAAGCGTCAGAAGCCGTATTTGAACTCAGGTCTTCCAGACTTCAAGCCCCAGAGCTTCACCACTGAACCACCTAAGCTAGCATTTATATAAGGTTATATATAAAAAGCATTTATAAATATGTAAATATAATATATTATATGATTATATATTAATATAATATAGATATATAAACACATTAAATATATTAAAAAGCATTTATAAAAGCACTTTACATATGCCATTTCATTTGAGCCTCTTAAGAACCCTATGGGGTAAGTGCTATTATTATTCCCACTTTACAAACGAGAAGCGTGAGATAGACTGAGGTTAAGTGACTTGCTCAGGGTCAAACAGCTAAGTATGTCTGAGGCAGGATCTGAACTCAGTTCTTCCTAACTCCAAGTCCAGTACTTTATCTACTGAGCCACCTAGCTGCCAGGGCACATGGTTTATGGGTCATAGATATAGGGAACATATGTTACCTAGGTATACATTTGGAGGAGTGACTCAGGCCTCTTATGTTCTAGAGACACTGATTTCTGATAATGGCATCGTGTTGTTTCTTCAACGCTAGAACTTCCCTACCCCCAACTCCACTCTCAGTCTCATATGGCTTATAGTCTCTGGTGAACAGAGATCCACTGGTCTCAAGGTTACTTCTGAGAATGTCGGAAAGCTTCTCTCTACTTCTAGCTTATGGTTTCAGCTGAAGTCTCTTGCTGAATTACTGCCCTTCCACATAAGGAGGGTGGGGTAGGAGTGGGGGTAGGGTGATAACGGTTTCTCTTAGCTTAAACCCCAGATGCTAAAGTTTCACATCTTTTAAGAAGACATGCCATTAGTATACTGAGAATCAGATTAGAAAAAAAATCCTTCAGATATTTTAAGGACAAGGAGTTGTACTAATTCTCAAAGTCTTACTTTCTCTAGGAGAAGTATCTTTTTTCCCCAGGGTCCAAACTCTTTTGGAAAACAGAACAACCAGTCAGTTGAGTAAAACTCATAGACTTTTGACACATCTTTGGACCTCACCTGTGCCTGGGGCTGAATTTCAGACCACTGTACCAACAGTCTGACTTAGGGTTGGAAGTTTCTTGTAACTCTCACTTAAACTTTTATGTGAATAGTGTAGTCAACCCTATTTTGGAGGAACTCTGCAAAAGAAACCTTATAACATCTGTGTGGTTCTCAAGTCCCATGAGCTGTTATTTTTTTTTTAATTTTTAACCTCACTCCCCCACCCTGATACTTTATTCTTCTTTCAAATGAGAGGGAAGGGAAAAAGGCATGAATAAAAAATTGAGGTGGAGCCATTTCAAAGTATTGCCATCCATTTCAATCCTCTGTTCTAAATTTGTCACTTTATTATGTATAAGTGGTTGGCCACAAGGTCAACTCGTTTTAAGATACTCTACATTTGTTATCATCATCACACTCCTTCCTTCAAAATACCTTTCATTTAAAATATCATTCCAGATCACTGATAGACCCAGGTTTCAGAAACTGAGGTTAAAGGTCTTGGCTATCTCCAGAGCAAGATGAAAACAGAAAAATCTCATTTCAAGTAGCTCTCCTACAAAGGACAAAGGACCCTCTTCCTCCTCCTCAACCTCCTTCTCTAATCTTCATCAATATGGATGGTCTTAACATTGCAGCAGAGGAAAATGTCTGACATCGGGAAATATTATCTTCCTCCATAAAGGAGGAAATCTTATGTAACTTCTTTTGCTAAAGTGAGTTCCTTGCTCCATGCACCAAACCTATAGCATAGACTAGAACCAGGGTTCCTCAAGTTGAAAGATCAAAGTTCACATACTTTCTCCCTTAATCTTCCTAGTTTAAGCCCATTTTAAAACTGTCCCAAGTGGATCTTTAATCAGAAAGAAAATGTTGTTTAATTCAGCCTGCTTTTCAGGAACAGCTGGCCTTACCCATGGGGTTGGCAGCTTTAAATGATACCCAGAAACAGGAGAGACGCTTAGGTTTGAATTGTCTGCATCCTAAAAGGAGACCTAGAGCTCTAGGCAGTACCTGGAGTAGAAAAGCTCATTATCAGAAATGAAGAGATGGTCACAAGAAAGTGAAAGACTCACAAGAAGTGTCCAAAGTGGTCTTCTCCCAATGAAGTTACTGAAGGGGGCTTGATAATTAACTGTAGTATATTCCCACCTTGAGGCTGTTTCTTAGAGGCTCCCAATTTAACCTGCCTAAAAACAGACTTTAACTTATTTTGTCCTTATGGCTTCCCACTGTACTCAGGAAAAGTCCACACTTTAAACCCATAATTGGGTTCTACCTTACCCAGACAACCATGAGAAGTAGCATAAAGTACAGAGGCAGCAAGATGGTGCAGTGGTTAGAATGATGAGCGTGGTGTCTGGAAGATCTGAGTTTGAATCCTGCCTCAGAGACTTACTAGCTGTGTGACTCTGGCAAGTCACTAAACCTCTGCCTCAGTTTCCTCAACTGTACAATGAGGATAATAATAGCACCAACCTCCCAGGATTGTTGGGTGGATGAAATGAGATAGTATTTGTAAAGTACTCAGTACAGTGCTTTGCATATAGTAGGTGCTTGATAAATATATATTTCCTTCCTTCCTACTACAAAGTCAGCTATAAAGTCAAGGGACCTAGGTTTGAATTTTGGGGCTGCTACTTATTGTGGGGCCTTAATCAAGACTGGCTCTGTCCTTTCATGCATAATCTTGTCATCATAGGCACCTTTTACTGAATTGAATGCCATTGTTTACCCCTCTCTAGACCTCAAGGTAGTTGTAGTTTTTATGTCATCTATAAATGGAGGCTTTTTTAAAACTATGTTTAATAAGGGTATTAACATAATAAAGGCAAAAGCACCTCTAAGGTCCCCTCCAGCTCTAAATCCTGTGAACCAATAGTATCCAACCTGAACCCTCCTCTGTCCCAGCCTGGATAGTCTCTTCACCATCCCCTACATGCCCCTTCCATGCCTTTGCTCGTGCCACTTTCTCCATCTGAAATGCCCTGCCTCCTCCCTTCTATCCATCCAAATCTTAGCAATTCTTCTAGTCCAGCCCAAGTGCCTCTTTCTCTGCAAAACATTTCCTGACTCCTCCAACCTTCATTGATCTCCTACTCCTGCGATCTTACACTACCGTTCCTGTCTGTAGCCTTCCCTCATTTTATACTTACTCATATACTCTCTTGGGTTTTATTGTACCATTTCCTGACTGCATAGCTTTCCATGCCCAACTAGACTAACAGCTACCGGAGGGTGGGGAGGGCAGTATGTCACCGAAGACACTGAGCACAGTGCTCTATAGATCTGTAGATAAAAAAAAAGTGCTACCTTGCTTTCTTGAGGCAGCTAGGTGATACAGTGGGTGGAGCACTGGGCCTGGAGTCAGGAAGATCTGAGTTCAAATCCAGCTTCAGATACTCCCTAGCTATGTGACCCTAAGTAAGTCACTTAACCCTGTTTGCCTCAGTTTCCTGAAAAGAAAACTCATTCGCAGTTGTGAATATAATGAGATGAAATAGAAATGGCAAACCACTCTAGTATTTTTGTCAAGAAAACCCCTAGCTGTGTGACCTAGAGCAAATAACTTAACCTCTGTTTGCCTCAATTTCCTGATCTGTAAAATGGGGATAGTAATAGTACCTACCTCACAGGGCTGTTGTAGGGACCAAATGTGATAATAATTGTAAAGTGCTTTGCACAGTGCCTGGCACATCATAAGTACTATACAAATGTTAAATATTACTATTCTTGGTTCAGGTTGCCTGATTTCATTTCATCTGAATTCCTGTGTTTGAGGATTTCACTCAAACTCCAGCAGAGCTCAAACCTCATTATTCCTGTAAACCACTGAGCTCAAACCAGCCCGCTCCTCCACAGTGGGCAGCGGAGAAGCGAAGCAAAGCAAAGCCCTCAGGTTAGGGCTCCCACATGATGTCCTGGTAAGAATTATTGCTCAATAGTTGCATCACAGCTCTGAGATGCATCCAGGCAGGCATCATCCTGGGCTCATTCGTGCTCCATCCTGCCTACCTGTTCACAGAATTCCTATCTTTTTTTGTTGCCCAGAGAGCACTGGCATACAATAAGTGGCCCAGACTGGGCTGAGGTCCAAACCTCACGCCTCCATCCTGAGAGAAAGAATACAAAATTGTTCACCCGGGACTCAGGCTTCGACTCCATGTCTACCTGCAAATGTTTACCTGCTTCCAGCCCTAACAATAAGGAGACACTCATTCTATAAACAGAGTAAGTGGTATCTTTCTCATCTAATTATAGAAAAAGAGCTTCTTGCCCCCTAACATAGCTTCTCCTTGATGTCTAGAATTCCTCTAACAGAGGACATCTTTCATTTGTCAACTACAAATAAGGTTTAAAATATTCAACTGCTGGAAAAGATTATCCTTTTCTAACGGCGGCTTCGGTTCACACTAGGATGTAAATGGCTGATAACAAGAGCTTTTCCTGAAAATAGGTTTTAACAATGAGTAGAGGGTAGGTTGCTCAGTGGATAGAGCACGGGATCTGGAGGCAGAAAGACCTGAGTTCAATTCCAGCCTCAGACACTTACTAGCTGTGTGACTCTGGGCAAGTTGCTTAACCTTGTTTGTCTCAGTTCCTCATCTGTAAAATGATCTGGAGAAGGAAATGGCAAACCACTGCAGAATACCGGCCAAGAAAACCCCATGGACAGTATGGTCTACAGGGCAATGAAGAGTGGTACACAAGTGAATGACTAACCAACAAAAAGGGGTAGGAGAAAGCAAGACCAGAATAGAATCCTGAAGGGGGGGAGAGGGGGAAGGGAGTAGAATGGCTCAAAGCTGGAAATAAGGAACAGAAAGAGAAAGCGGAGGACTTCACTGCTTTTCCTAGGAATGAGCTGACCCTACAACTACATACACTGACCTCTGAAAGACAGTTTAAAGAGGCTTCAGCAAAACTGGTGGCACAAAGTAGCTCATCAAAGGCCTCCAAAACCTAAACTCGGTCTTTTCTGTTTTGAAAAATTGGATCAGTTCCATGCTCTAAAGTTCTCCACCCACTTGACTATATCTCTCACTCCTGTAACTTTGGTATAACGAATTTAGAAGGATGGAATTGAGAGCTGGAAGGGACATCCAGGCCCTTCCTTATTTTACAAATGAAGAAACTGAGGGAAGCCCAGAGAGGTGAAGCGATTTGTCCAAGGTCACACAGCCAGCAAACAGCAAATCCAGAATTCAAAACCAGGCAATGCTTTCCATACACGTGCTGCCTCTTAGACACCCAATCCTACTTTCTGGATAAAATGGAAACAAAGGGATAGCTTTGACTTAGCACATTGAATTGGTGTTAAATGCTATTCCATAATTTGTGGAATAAGTTTAGAGATCCAAGAGCTGTGTCTCAGTGAGCCTTCAGAAGGTCTTTGAAGTCCCTTCCAAATCTGAGATTCTGGGATTCTGCCATGGGGAGGAAGAAGATCATATAATATAGTATATGTAGTATACGTGTTTTGCCTACATAGATTGTGTCTCCCCATAGGTCTGTATGTGGTTCATAAATAGAAGAGTAGATAATCTCAAGAGTCACCTGCCCCTTGCCCTTCTCCCAGACAGACTTTGATTGCTGCCAAGAGGGGAACAGAAAGCTGGGGCCAGAATTCAAACTTGTGAAAGGGCCACACTTGAGGACCTAGAGGGCCATATGTGGCCACAAGGCCACAGGTTTCCCACCCCTGACACTTTACTCTCCTCAGAAAAAGGAGATATTGAGCTAGAATTATGTATACATATATATATGTATATATGTATATATATATATATATGTACACACACACATATATATATATATATCCCTTAAATATTATTATTCTGGGGAAAATAACTTTTAGGGTCAAGCTTAGCTCTTTGTCACTATTCCTTAATGGGGAAAGTATGTCCCAAATGAAATAATAATAATAAACAACAGGTAATATTTATATAGTACCTACTATGCACTAATCATTGTGCTAAGAACTTTATGTGTTATCTCATTTGATCTGCACAAAAAACCTGTGAAGCATGAAATATTATTATCATCATTTTACAGATGAGAAAACTAAGTCAGACAAAGATAAAATTACTTGCCTGGGATCACACGGCACATACCCATTTCACCACCTAGCCACGTCCAAGGCTTTATTCCCTTCTCATCAAATACTAGTTCCACAAGAATATACATGTTATAATAGCAAATAAACCCATTTATGCAACGAATAGCAAACAAGAATTTTTAATAATTATACATATATGAATACATGCCAGCCAATACACAGAGTGAAAAAGCTTTGGGAGTGAGAAATCTCAGCTCTGTCAGGAGAGAGAGAGAAGAGAGAAAGAGAAAGAGAGAGAGAGAGAGAGAGAGAGAGAGAGAGAGAGTCCTAGATCTCACCTAAGGGTAATTTCCCAAAAGCTAGGAACAGGGATGTAATGGAGGTTCTTCCCTGAGTCTTTCTCTCCCTTCATGGACCTGAAAGAAGTCTGCGAAAGAGTCTTGTCTTCTCCTCTAAGTCTGGAAGCCAGAAAACCAGGATCTTCCTTCCATCAAGCTCTTCCCATTTCAACCCTTCATGCATTGCGTAATCAGTCTCTACCAGTGAAGATAGTGCTGTGCAAATGAGCTTTGTGCCACAGCTTACAACAAAAAGGATGATAAGATTTAACGTAGTCACAAATAAAGTTGCTAGGTTCATTGGAAGTTCCAAAGCACACACTCAGAATGGCATGGCAAGTATATATTTGAGAGACCCCATTTCTAACATTCTGGTCTTTTATTTTAACTCAGCATTCAAGACTTCAAGGCATATTTCATCAACGTGATTACTTCCTCAGTACAGATTACATTACACCTTAACAAACACTCCATGAGAGTTTCTATGGTGGAAGAATTCATCAGGGGTGGCAACTAGGTGGTGGGTGAAGCCCACAGAGCACTGGAGTCGGAGGCAAGGAGATCTGAGTTTAAATCCTACCTCAGACACTTACTAGCTGAGTGACCCTGGTCCCATCACTTAACCTCTATTTGCCTCAGTTTTATCACAAATAAAATGAAACTAATAATAGCACTTCCTTCCCAGGGGCATTATAAAGATCAAATGAGATAAATTATGTAGAGAACTTTGTGGAACAGAAATGATCATTATCATTCGTATTTAATGATAGCATCTTTAGGGTGGGGAAGAGGGAAAAAAATAAATATATATGATAACTTTATTATATATTTAAAAGGAATAGCAAGTTGTACCATAATAGATTGGCAGTTTTATGTGCAATCATTTTTTATTATACTATGTTATGGAAATTCTTGTTTTATTCCATAAATTAAAAATAAGATAAAAGTTTTTTTAAAAAAAGAAATTATTATTATTGCTTTGGTAACGAGCCTCTCTGAATTTAACTAGGTTGTTCAGGTATATGAAGCTTTTCCAGCTCAGTAGAACCTTTTCAGAGCTTGTGCTCCACTGACATAACTATTAAGAACCCAGGATCCCAATGGTGCAACAGAGATGGTCATTGGTAAGTAAACAATATCCCAAGAAATTATCCATATGTTCCAGAAATTCTGATATTTCATGAAAAAGGAACTTGAAGGACCAAAAGACTGAGAGTCACCAAAGCTGGACAAGCACAGCAGAGAAGGAAACAGCATCACAGTTTTGTGGAAACAACAGCAAACAAAGGGTCAGAGACATTCACCAGATGCTGTTCCATGAGGACAGGGAGAGTGTCTTAGCTAAACTTTCTATTTCTCCCAGAGCCTAGAACAG